>JBBGZY010000787.1:7837500-9037500 GCA_037952925.1 Lithobates clamitans | reverse complement strand
TTAGTACACACTCTGATGTATGATATTTGCTTATTTATGTACACAGATTTATTAACTTTATTTTTGTATCTTTTATTTACCATATCGAATAAATTATCATGATTGTAGAATTTACAAGCAGACATTAATTGTCATTGTTCATATCTATTGCTTATATATATTTTTCTATTTTCATAGCTAATATCACAAATATATCTCCTGAAGAAGCTTAGGAAAGCGAAACATGTTGAGAAAGTGGTATTATTTCCTGTATCAATGAATTACCTTTTTGCTTTTTGTATTATCTTTGGCTTATGTCTGTTTTTTAAGATTGATAAATAAAACATATATTTTATTATACGCTCATTACCTCATTTATCTTAGCACCGTTAAAAATCCCTGGGGCCCATAAGTGGCCTCAATGTCCCCTTTTTGCTTAAGCTCTGTTTTAGTCTTTAAATCAATGATATGGTGCAGATTCATCACCCAGGAACAGAAAGTGTCATAGGACTACAAAACATAGGGGGACATGAAGTTTAACGAGGTAACCAATGCATGACTGATAAAACTGCTTGAGATAATACTGGGTAGGGATGAGCTTCGAGTTCGAGTCGAACTCATGTTTGACTCGAACATCGGCTGTTCACCAGTTCGCCGAACAGCGAACAATTTGTGGTGTTCGCGGCAAATTCGAATGCCGCGGAACACCCTTTAAAAGTCTATGGGAGAAATCAAAAGTGCTAATTTTAAAGGCTTATATTCATGATATTGTCATAAAAAGTGTTTGGGGGCCTGGGTCCTGCCCCAGGGGACATGGATCAATGCAAAAAAAAGTTTTAAAAACCGCCGTTTTTTTGGGAGCAGTGATTTTAATAATGCTTAAAGTGAAACAATAAAAGTGTAATATCCCTTTAAATTTCGTACCTGAGGGGTGTCTATAGTATGCCTGTAAAGGGGCGCATGTTTCCCGTGTTTAGAACAGTCTGACAGCAAAATGACATTTCAAAGGAAAAAAAGTCATTTAAAACTACTCGCGGCTATTAATGAATTGCCGGTCCGACAATACACATAAAAGTTCATTGATAAAAACGGTATGGGAATTCCCCCCAGGGGAACCCCGAACCAAAATTTAAAAAAAAATGACGTGGGGGTCCCCCTAAATTTCATACCAGGCCCTTCAGGTCTGGTGTGGATATTAAGGAGAACCCTGGCCAAAATTTAAAAAAAAAATGGCATGGGGTCCCCCTCAAAATCTATACCAGACCCTTCAGGTCTGGTATGGATTTTAAGGGGAACCCCGCGCCAAAATTTTTTAAAAAAACGGCGTGGGGTCCCCCCAAAAATCCATACCAGACCCTTATCCGAGCACGCAACCTGGCAGGCCGCAGGAAAAGAGGGGGGATGAGAGAGCGCCCCCCCTCCTGAACCGTTACAGGTCACATGCCCTCAACATTGGGAGGGTGCTTTGGGGTAGCCCCCCAAAACACCTTGTCCCCATGTTGATGGGGACAAGGGCCTCTTCCCCACAACCCTTGGCCAGTGGTTGTGGGGGTCTGCGGGTGGGGGGGCTTATCAGAATCTGGAAGCCCCATTTAACAAGGTGACCCCCAGATCCCGCCCCCCCCGTGTGAAATGGTAAGGGTGTACAAAAGTACCCCTACCATTTCACAAAAAAACTGTCAAAAATGTTAAAAATGACAAGTCACAGTTTTTTGACAATTCCTTTATTTAAATGCTTCTTCTTTCTTCTATCTTCTTTCTTCTATCTTCCTTCGGTTTCTTCCTCCATCTTCTTCTTCTTCTGGTTCTTCTGGTTCTTCCTCCGGTGTTCTTGTCTGGCATCTTCCTCCGCGGCGTTGGCGTCTTCTTCCCTTCTTCTCCTCGGGCAGCTCTGCATCCATGATGGCATGGAGGGAGGCTCCCGCTGTGTGACGCTTCTCTCTTCATCTTTTTTCTCTTCATCTTTTTTCTCTTCATCTTCTTCTCTTCATCTTCTTGTCTTCATCTTCTTTTCGGAATTGTCAAAAACTGTCTCTTGTCATCTTTAACATTTTTGCCAATTTTTTGTGAAATGGTAGGGGTACTTTTGTACCCCCCTACCATTTCACACAGGGGGGAGGGCAGGGATCTGGGGGTCCCCTTGTTAAAGGGGCTTCCAGATTCCGATAAGTCCCCATCTGCACACCCCCACAACCACCGGCCAAGGGTTGTGGGGATGAGGCCCTTGTCCTCATCAACATGGGGACAAGGTTTTTTTAGGTGGCTACCCCAAAGCACCCTCCCAATGTTGAGGGCCTGGTATGGTTCAGGAGGGGGGGTGCTCTCTCATCCCCCCTCTTTTCCTGCGGCATGCCAGGTTGCGTGCTCGGATAAGGGTCTGGTATAGATTTTGAGGGGGACCGTACGCCATTTTTTAAAAAAATTTTGGCCGGGGTTCCCCTTAATATCCATACCAGACCTGAAGGGCCTGGAATGGAATTTAGGGGAACCCCAACGTCATTTTTTTTTTAAATTTTGGTTCGGGGTTCCCCTGGGGGGAATTCCCATGCCGTTTTTTTCAATGAACTTTTATGTATATTGTCGGACCGGCCATTCATTAATATCCGCAAGTAGTTTTAAATGACTTCTTTTCCTTTGAAATGTCATTTTGCTGTCTGACTGTTCTAAAAACAGGAAACATGTGCCCCTTTACAGGCATAACATAGACACCCCCAGGTACGAAATTTAAAGGGATATTATACTTTTCTTGTTTCACTTTAAGCATTATTAAAATCACTGCTCCCGAAAAAACGGCCATTTTTAAAACTTTTTTTTGCATTGATCCATGTCCCCTGGGGCAGGACCCAGGTCCCCAAACACTTTTTATGACAATAACTTGCATATAAGCCTTTAAAATTAGCACTTTTGATTATTCATGTTCGTGTCCCATAGACTTTAATGGTGTTTGCGTGTTCGAACAAATTTTTTGCCTGTTCGCAAGTTCTGGTGCGAACCGAACATCGGGGTGTTCGGCTCATCCCTAATACTGGGCAGCTAACATGAAGTTACAAGTCACCATATTTTTAACTTTGCTTTGTGCACTGGTCAAAATCATTTGGTGGAATGAGGATTATAGTGTGGGGTTGTTTTTTTAGGGGTTGGACTTGGCCCCTTAGTTCCAGTGAAGGGAACTCTTAAGGTGTTAGCATATCAAGACATTTTGGACAATTTCATGCTTCCAACTTTGTGGGAACAGTTTGGGGATGGCCCCTTCCTATTCCAACATCACTGTGCACCAGTGCACAAAGCAAGGTCCATAAAGACATGGATGAGCGAGTTTGGGGTGGAGGAACTTGACTGGCCTGCACAGAGTCCTGAACTCAACCCCATAGAACACCTTTGGGATGAATTTGAGTGGAGACTTCAAGTCAGGCCTTCTTTCCAACATCAGTGCCTGACCTCACAAATGCGTTTCTGGAAGAATGTGCAAACATTTCCATAGACACACTCCTAAACCATGTGGACAGCCTTAGAAGAAGAGGTGAAGCTATTATAGCTGCAAAGGGTGGGCCAACTCAATATTGAACCCTACGGACTAGGACTGGGATGCCATTAAAGTTCATGTGCGTGTAAAGGAGAGCATCCCAATACTTTTGGTAATATAGTGTATTTCAGTATGGTTTCCAGAGACAACAACCATTCGTTTACACTTTCTGATCACAGCTCAGACACAGCATGTTCATAACAGGAGACTTTAAGCAAATATAACAGAGGCAGTGACATTAATAATGTCTTATGCTGATTCAAAGCCTGGCTGCAATGTAGATGCTCTGAGCTCTGCTTCCCTTCTAAACAGAGCTAAATGAAGCAAAGCAACTAGTATTTACAGAAACTCAATAAAAGGCAACACAACAAAATCATTTTTTTTTGCTCTGCTAGTCATTTTTCTATAGAAATTTGATAGACAAATCACATACATGAATTTCACTAATAATTACAATGTGACAAGGCCAAAGAGCTTTCTAGCAAACTCTTCTACTGAAAATATTGTTTACTTTATTTATTGAGCATGTTTTTTTTTCAGTATTTACAACAGTATCCATATAATGTATCCACTTGGCCCTGCCCTAGGCAAGCCCCGATATACATTTTAGGCAATCATGAATAAACTGGACTATAGTACATTTTTATATGTGCACATGTCTGAATAAGTAAAAAAAACAAACGTTATAGAAGGACTTACAGTGAAAATGTTCCCTTTTTTGCAGCCAAATCAGACATTATTTCCTTCTTAACAATACAATCTATTGTCCAAGATATTTTCTTTAGTGGTGTTCAGGTGATTTAATGATTCAATCCACACTGATTGTCCATCTGCATTTTTATTCATGATTAGTTTCTAGGCAAGTGAGTTCCAAACAGGGAAAACAATTATGCAAATAAGCTCTGCCAATAAACAGCATGCATTCGCAGAGTTGCCTCTTGCTCCTTGTCTAGAAAATGTTTCAATCATACTAACTGCCACTTCAGCATCATTTTCAACCTTGTAATCAACTGCCCTACTGCCCAGTGATGTTGCATCTCATTTTTTAACCTTTTACAAGGAAGGTCTGCAAATCCTATCTGTGATTACACTGTCTACACTGAGTAGATTTGTGAGCAAATCATTTAACTATTGTGCTAGCAACATTTCTTACTATTCCTCCTCAAATGTTATTAGAATTCTTTGTGTGATCTGTATTCCTTGATCAGTTACATTACTTACTGACCAGCGCATTGCAAACTATTATGTGAATTGCCATTTGGCTTTTTATTAAAGGTTATACCTAAAAAAAAAGTTACATTACAATACATAAAGCAAGTGCTTAATTTCTTTTCAGACTGCCTTTTTCTACTACATTATTTAAAGTGAATATGAAGGCAAAAACATTCATACAGCAAATAATGATCTATGTGGAATTCAGGTCTATGAGAAAAAAAAACAAAAAAAACCAATCATTAATAAATGGTTAAAACCTTCCTATATTCCATACTATTAGAGATAAGCCAATACGCAGCACAGGGTCTGTCATTTTGAAATACTCATAAACAGTGCAGTGACAGCACAACAAGCAGAGAGAAAAACAGTGGAAACTCCTGTTCCATAAGATTTTTTCTTCGCCTAGATCTGAGATGGCATTACACCTAAAGAAGAATGGGTGCATGCCTAATTGCTTTAAAATGATTGGAACCTTGTAAAACAACCCATTCAGTTTAAAATAGAAATGCAAAGCAATACAATTAGATATATAAAAAAATAAACCATTATAAATGCCTTTTCCCCCTTTTCTAGGGAGCACTGTGATCACATTCCCTCTGTTCTCAGCTGCATAAGAGCTAGGGAGGAGAAAAAGCAGCACACTGAGCTTTCCAGTGAATTGTTATGCAGAGAGGGTGTGTCAGGACAAGTCTGATCATTGGAGGAGAGCAGCAGCACAGCTAGAGAACTGACCACGGTGTGTTCTCCTGCTTAATGTGGTCAGTTTTTAACAGGAAAACAGAGGAACTAGCAGGAAAACCAGGGATTTCACACATAGGAAGCAATGCAAAGAGAACAGCATACTTTTTCATGCAAGTACATGGTACAGAAGGCACTTATCAGGAATATAAATTGTTTACATACTCGTTTATTTTTCCACATGCATCTGACTGTTAGTGGTGTAGCAATGCTGGAAACTAAAGGTATTGGTTGTACGGGATATACTTTTGCTTGTGTTGCCCATAGCAACCTATCAGTTTCATTTCATCTGTTCAATTTCACTTGTCCAACTGGGTCAGGAAAAATGTACAAATTTATATGACGCAGTATAAATGATACTCCTCAAAATAATTAGACTGTACTGTGTTTGCAGGTAGATAAGATCCACCAAAAATAATAAGGCATGGTTCTATCTAGGTTTAGGCTCCATGCACACTGGACATTAAAATAATGTTTTAAAAATGCCTGTAGCTTTACAGTGAGTCTTTCAACGTTTTTTAACATTTTTACAATAGTGTTTATTCGTGTTTTATTAGCGTTTTTCCGCGTTAGCTTTTTTAGCGTTTTTTTTTTTTTCAATGGATCAAAAACGTTAAAAAATGCTGGTGAGCCACGTTTTTGAGCATATATCGAAGTTTATGAGTGTTTGGCGTTTTTTGTAGTCAGAAAAACGACTCCTGAATGCGATTTTATGACGTTCAGAAAACAGCCTATAAATTCCACTGCTGATAAACATCCATGTGTGCATGGACACATAGGATAACATAGAGGGGAGTTTATGGGCTGGAAAAAAAACGCCCAAACTCCAAAAAACAGCCGTTTATAACCTTCAGTGTGCATGGAGCCTAATATTTTATTGGACATTATTATATTGTATGCAAAGTGTACCAACGCATTGTGATCAGTTGATGATCGATAGTTATATAGAACTGACTAAAGTGCACTATGTGCAATAAAGTGGTAAAGCACACTATTTGCATATGAGTCCTTACCCTGCCATAAAAATGTTAGTTATTTTTATTCAAAGCATTTGAACAATGCATTTGGATTGGTTTCTTCTTGTGATCTTCTTGTGACCTTATTAAATAGCTCTTACACGAATGGCATTATCTACAAACATGTGCCAATGGTATTTTCTTGCAGCTTACCATTTATTAGATGTGATGGCTGCATTAGCTTTTTTGGCTTTCTTTCCTTTATTTTCACCTGTTGATCCAGCCAGTAAGTCAATTGTTTTTCAACAGAAAAATCTCTCCTGCTAACGTATCAGTTAGTGTGTTGAAACAAACCATTTACCACTGGCAGGGGTGCTTACAATGACCAGCTTCTATTTCTTCATGTTTATTTCGTCAACCTTTATCCCAAAAGGAAAAAAAATGTTGCTGTAACTACCTGTGAAACTGCAGTGTTTCCTGGAGTTTGACTTCAATTTGTTAATGTATCTAAATCTGCTAGTACAGTTCCTCCCCCCAAACTGACCATGCTGCTCTCCTAAAATGCCCCTGTGTGCCTTCATTAAGAGTGAAGGCACTCTAATATAGGAGGTGTGTTACTGGCCAGATCACCAGGTTTAAACAGAGAGAATAAATCCTAAAAATGAAAACTGACGCAGCCACCACATCTAATGATTGGTAAGCTGCAATATATTACATTTTTTGGGACTTAAAACCGCTTTAAGCATGGCTGATTTGACAGCACTAATGCTTGCACTATTCTAAAGCCCCGTACACATAAGCCGCATGTTGGGAGACATCGGCCAATTCAATAAAAATCAGCTGACATTTGACCTGTGTGTATGTCGGTCTGCCTAACAGAAGCTGGACGTTTGGCTGGCTTCTGTTGGATGTGCATGCTGATAAACCAGTGTCCGGCTGACTCCTGGTCAGCGCTCTCAGCCAATGGCAGTGGGGGAGATTGCTGTACTAACTTTGAATAGTTAGTATAGTTAGTACAGTGGCTATGACCGGTGCTTTCAGTTTTGTTTTTCTTTCGAACCAGCGGGTTGAAGGAAAACAAACTTGTAGTGTGTACCAGGCATAAGGCAATTTCCAAACAGCCTTCAACCTTCTTTTGATTTATAATATAATCAAACAGTTCAGGGACTCTTGTTACCTGCTGACAGTATACTGCATTTTTCTAGCAATGTTAACCACTTTTTAACCCCCCCCCCTTTTTTTTTTTTTGCTAAAATGTCTAAACAGATCAAAGTAGCTTTGAGCCAGTGAGAACTGTTGGTGGTAGGACGCATGTATCTGTTTGTTTGGTTGATTGACCAGCATAATGGCTAATGTAATTTGGCATGTAACCAAAAGCAGCCCAAAAACAAAGCTTAGGTACTAAACCACTGGTGCCTATGGCATGTTCATCTCTGACCATCTCCTATAACTTATCTTCAGTCTTTCCCTATCTAAAGACCATCTCTTCTACCATGCCTGCAGTTTCTAACCATCTACTGTTGTATGTCTGCAGTCTCTAACAGCTTTCTGCAGCATTGCATTCACTGAATATTGTGTTCAGTTATTTGGTGAGGTCAAGGAACACACTTTAGACCCCTATAAAAGGTAAGTTGATCACCTCTGCAATAAATAATACATAAAGGCCACATGATTCCATTACATAACTTGGCTGCCTGCTGCATAGAATAACTGCCTGGTTGTGACTTTTGTATGTAAGTACTACTGTATGCATCACATAAACTTTAATTTTTGTAAGGCACATATGTGCCCTCATATTTACACATCAGTTAAAAATTCTACTTATATAATGGGGGTTATTTACGAAAGGCAAATCCACTTTGCGCTACAAGTGCAAACTACAAGTGCAAAGTGCACTTGAAATTGCACTGAAAGTGCACTTGGAAGTGCAGTCGCTGTAAATCTGAGGGGTAGATCTGAAATGATGGGAAGCTCTACTGATTTAATTAAACAATCATCTGCAAGCTAAAATGACGTTTTTTGTTTTCCTTGCATGTCCCCCTTGCATCTACAGCGACTGCACTTCCAAGTGCACTTTCAGTGCAATTTCAAGTGCACTTTGCACTTGTAGTTTGCACTACCCCCAATGTGTATCTAATATAATATTATGCAGGGCTCAAGATTTCAAGTCCTGAGGTACTAGCCAGGCCTCAAGGGTTACTCGCCACCAGTTGTCCCACCCAACCTCTACCCTGCCCCGCCCTTAATCCCACTCCTAAACACGCCCTCATAAATTATCTCATGAAATTACACTTAAATGTTTTATGCAGAATTAAGTTACAATAATAAATATAAACAACAACGTTATCAGTGCCCATCAATGCAGCCTCTCAGTGCCCATCAATGCAGCCTCACCTGTGCTCATCAATGCAGGCTCAGCTGTGCCCACTATTGCAGCCTTACCTGTGCCCACCATTGCAGCCTCACCTGTGCCCATCAATACAGCTTTACCTGTGCCCACCATTGCAGCCTCACCTGTGCCCACCATTGCAGCCTCACTGTGCCCCCCATTGCAGCCTCACTGTGCCCACCGTTGCAGCCACACTGTGCCAATCATTGCAGACTCAGTGTGCCCACCATTGCAGCCACACTGTGCCCACCATTGCAGTCTCACTGTGTCCACCGTTGCAGCCACACTGTGCCCACCATTGCAGCCACATTGTGCCCACCATTGCAGCCTCACTGTGCCCACCATTGCAGCCTCACTGGGCTCACCATTGCAGCCACACTGTGCCCATCATTGCACCCTCACTGTGCCCACCATTGCAGCCTCACTGTGCCCACTATTGCAGTAACACTGTGCCCACCATTGCAGCCCCACTGTGTCCACCATTGCAGCCTCACTGTGTCCACCATTGCAGCCACACTGTGCCCATCATTGCGGCCTCACTGTGCCCACCATTGCAGCCACACTGTGCCCACCCTTGCAGCCACATTGTGCCCACCATTGCAGCCACACTGTGCCCACCATTGCAGCCACACTGTGCCCATCATTGCACCCTCACTGTGCCCACCATTGCAGCCTCACTGTGCCCACCATTGCAGCCACACCGTGCCCCTATTACAGCCACACTATCTCCATCATTGCACCCTCACTGTGCCCACCATTGCAGCCTCACTGTTCCCACTATTGCAGCCACACAGGGCCCACCATTGCAGCCTCACTGTGCCCACCATTGCAGCCACACTGTGTCCACCATTGCAGCCACACTGTGCCCAATATTGCCCACCATTGCAGCCACACTATGCCCATCATTGCACCCTCACTGTGCCCACCATTGCAGCCTTACTGTGCCCACCATTGCAGTAACACTGTGCCCACCATTGCAGCCACACTGTGCCCACCATTGCAGTCACACTGTGACCACTATTGCCCACCATTGCAGCCACACTGTGCCCATCATTGCAGCCATACTGTGCCCACCATTGCCCACCATTGCAGCCACACTGTGCCCACTATTGCAGCCACACTGTGCCCACTATAGCAGCCTCACTGTGCCCATTGCAGCCACACTGTGCCCACTGCCCACTATTGCAGCCTCACCTGTGCTTATCAATGCAGGCTCAGCTGTGCCCACTATTGCAGCCTTACCTGTGCCCACCATTGCAGCCTCACCTGTGCCCATCAATACAGCTTTACCTGTGCCCACCATTGCAGCCTCACCTGTGCCCACCATTGTAGCCTCACTGTGCCCACCATTGCAGCCTCACTGTGCCCACCGTTGCAGCCACACTGTGCCCATCATTGCAGACTCAGTGTGCCCACCATTGCAGCCACACTGTGCCCACCATTGCAGTCTCACTGTGCCCACCATTGCAGCCTCACTATGCCCACCGTTGCAGCCACACTGTGCCCACCATTGCAGCCTCACTATGTCCACCATTGCAGCCACACTGTGCCCATCATTGCGGCCTCACTGTGCCCACCATTGCAGCCACACTGTGCCCACCATTGCAGCGACATTGTGCCCACCATTGCAGCCTCACTGTGTCCACCATTGCAGCCACACTGTGCCCATCATTGCGGTCTCACTGTGCCCACCATTGCAGCCACACTGTGCCCACCATTGCAGCCACATTGTGCCCACCATTGCAGCCACACCGTGCCCCTATTGCAGCCACACTGTCTCCATCATTGCACCCTCACTGTGCCCACCATTGCAGCCTCACTGTTCCCACCATTGCAGCCACACAGTGCCCACCATTGCAGCTTCACTGTGCCCACCATTGCAGCCACACTGTGCCCACCATTGCAGCCACACTGTGCCCACCATTGCAGCCTCACTGTTCCCACCATTGCAGCCACACAGTGCCCACCATTGCAGCCTCACTGTGCCCACCATTGCAGCCACACTGTGCCCACCATTGCAGCCACACTGTGCCCACTATTGCCCACCATTGCAGCCACACTGTGACCATCATTGGAGCCACACTGTGCCCACCATTGCAGCCACACTGTGCCCACTATTGCAGCCACACTGTGTCCACTATTGCAGCCTCACTGTGCCCATTGCAGCCACACTGTGCCCACTGCCCACTATTGCAGCCTCACTGTGCCCATTGCAGCCACACTGTACCCACTGCAAACTATTGCAGCCACACTGTGCCCACTATTGCAGCCTCACTGTGCCCATTGCAGCCACACTGTGCCCATCATTGCAGCCTTGCCTGGGCAGAGGAAGAGAGAGAGAGGCCGGATCATGATTGGAGGAAGAGGAGAGTCAGGGGATCACAAAGCACGGATAGCCCGCTGTTACAACTTACATTACAATTGCCTCCGCTCGCCGTCATACACAGCCCAGCCTCCTCCTTAACCCCTCGCCTGTGATAGACAGAATGCATCCCAGCACTGGACCCTAATTCTGTCTATTACAGGTGCAGGGTTAGGAGGAGGCGGGGCTGTGTGCGACGGCGAGCAGAGCGGAGTCAATTGCAATGTAAGCTGTAACAGCGTGCTATCCGTGCTCTGTGAACGGCTTTCGATTAACCCCGTCCGTGGCAGTGCTCACCCCCCACTCCCAGGCAGCCCAGCTCCTTGCCAGCCCTCATTTTTCACGCGCAAAATGCCAGTAGGTGAGTGGAAAATTTGAGGGCTGATATAATGAGAATATAATATCTGACCTTGATATAAAGTTTTCAAATAGTAATTGCATTGACCCAGTACCATCAGTAACACAGATACATTAATGTCATGTTCTTGTACAGCTACATAGCTAAATTGATTATTCTTGATTAGAACACAACTTCCCTTTCATCTTGCAAGCCAATACAAACTTGAAACATTATGTTCAAACCAACATGGTATTACATGACGTTCTTGGAAAATCCAGGAAGAACACTTGTAAGAGAACAGCTGAAGATTTGCTACAACCTAAAAATAGACCATTTCAGCTCTGATACACCCTGCTGTTCAGATTATGTAGAAATGTCAACATTCTGGCCAATATTGCTTTTTAGAGAGAAAAATAAAATGTCTATAAAAATGTAATTTATGCAGAATTAACTAGATTTTAAGTTGGCTGCACAGGACATTTTTTAAGGTCTGCAAGTGCCTGGGCAATTCTGTACAGTACAATTCTAACAAAGTGATCTTAATATATGGAAACTCCGCACAAACTATCAATCTTAAATGGCATGAAATATCACCATGAAAAGGTCTTTAGCTAAATGGCAATGGAGGCTACGGAGGGGACATATTAAATTATGAATGGTATAAAAAGAGTAACACCACAGATATAGTCTATATCACTATGAATACAGATCACAGTTCTACATGTTACCATAATATAGTCAAGTGCCCTCTAATGGATACTTTCCCAAATTTCTAGACAAGTATAAATGATTTTCCAAATAACCTCTGCAAATAGCATTTATTTAAATAATATCCCTGGATTCTCTGGAATAAAAAGGTATATTTGCTTTGTAGAAATGTGGGAAATTAAATAATAGTAACCTTTTGAGCTCATAGAGGCTTGCTGTGTGTATCATTTGTTATGTTACCTTTGGAAAGATGTCAGATTTAATTGATTCATATGACAGTTGTATTCGTTTTTTTTTTTCATTTTCTTTTTTCATCAAACATCAAATAGTCATAGCTAAGCTATATCCAAAATATGGCTTTTACCTATCCTTCCATCACTCATCTGAAACTAATAAATGAAAGGGGACAGATTTTCAGGGGCAGTACAGGTGACAGCTCATCTTTGAGCAATTATTCCTAAACATCACAGCTAATGCATATTAAAGACATGATAAAGGTGACATATCTTCTAAATTGAACATAGAATATTACAGACATGCATCTGAGTTCAGTAATGTGGAAGAATCTAGCTAGAAGAAGTTATAGATGTACAGTAAGTGTATTGCAAAGCTTGAAGTTGACCTATAACTCTCATTTGATGGGAAATAGAGATGAAAAAATATAGCAATATTATGAAAAATAGATGACTCTTCTGTCAAATATAGTAGCAATAGTTTCTGATTCCAAGCACTTTGAAGGATCTTCACAACTGAGTTATTATAATAATGGTCATTATCTTCCAATAGGGCCTTTTTTGTTGTTTTCTCTTCTAAGTAGCCCTAACTGTAAGGAAACACCCAGCTGAAGATAATCTTTTTCTATTGACCACTTAGGTGAAGGATGTATTTCCAGCCAAAAATCACCAAAGTAGTATATTTTTCCTTACATTCTCACAGTTACCTTAAAGCGGAGTTCCACCCAAAAGTTGAACTTCCACTTATTTGCTTCCTCTCCCCCTCCAGTGCCACATTTGGCACCTTTCAGAGGGGAGGGAAAACAGGTCCCCCTTTCCCACTTTCGGAGACTGCGCCGCAGTGCCGTCCCTCGGAAGTTTGGTCCCCCTTCTCCTTCCTCCATCACCAAGCCAATTAGAAAGCTCAGCACACTTTGTGCATGCGCAGTAGGGAACCGTATGTGAAGCTGGAAGGCTTCACTGGCGGTTTTCCTCAGTGGAGATGGCGGCAGCAGCACCCGACAGCTGATCCAAAGATCGACTGGGGTGCCAACATTGCGGGCTCCCTGGACAGGTAAGTGTCCTTATATTAAAAGTCAGCAGCTACAGTATTTGTAGCTGCTGACTTTAAATGTTTCCCCCCAGGCTGGAACACCTCTTTAAGATGTTTGCAGCTACAGAGAAATAGCCCAATTTTCTGGCAAAGTTAAACAAAGGGCTGCTAGTATGCTGGTACAAGCAATATTTCTTCAGAAGAAATCCAGCTTTGGAACTCCTTAAGAGCAATGCATTTTTGCATTTTAGCAGATTGAAAGAAAGGTGAGCTTCTGTCACCCCTCCAGGGGCCCTGCATCTAGCCATTGGCTCCTGCTGCTGTCAATCAAATGCTGTGAGATGGGAGCGAGGGGCAGGGCCGAATTCCACTGTCTGTGTCAATGGACGCAGCAGTGGGGCTCAGGGGCGAGCACACATGGTTGCCCCCATGGAAAGCGTTTTTTAGCGGGGGCACCCACTGAAGAGGAGGGGCCTGGAGCACCGGGGGGCCCCAGAAGAAGAAGATTGGGGCTGCTCTGTGCAAAAGCATTGCTCAGAGCATGTAAGTATAGACATGTTTGTTATTTTAATTTTTTTTTAAAACAAAGGTTTGATATCACTTTAACATCTTTTTTTTTTCAATTTTAAAAAGAATATTCCTTTACAATCATTCCTTTACAATCACTTTAACTTGAATTCACAGGTGCAGTGCTACTGTCAAAATTGTATGCTTTACTATAATGTAAAAAAATAAAATAAGAATATAGCTCACTGCAATAAAATGCATGAAAATAGTTTTCTCTTTCCTTAAGTTCACCAAACACACATTGCATTCTGTTTATATATTCTCATTCATATCTGCCAACAACTTTGTAATGCAAGGCCATGCCTGATTGGATACATATTGATTAAATAGAATATGACATACTACATAGTTCTGGTAAAGCTAAAGCTGATTTTACAAAGATTGAACTGTCAGATTGTAATGTGTATGGTGACCGTTACAGTAACAGTTGATTATGTAACTTAAGTATCTGTGTTAAATTAAATATTACTTTTAAAGCAACATTTTTTAATACTTTTACCAATGTATTCTAACATATTTTAACACTAGCTATTCCTCTTGATTTTAATGTGTTTGCACACAATTATTTTTATTTTTGTGCTTACAATTTATCTATTTGAACTTAATTAGTACCAAATCATGGTTCATCACTATGATTAGGCTCCAGGCTGATCTTGCTTAGTAGCTTGTTCAATTAGATTAATGCGGTAGCAAAGCAGCAAATGCTCATACAAAGTTGAAATTTTCACACCCAACAACATAAAGTATTGTTATCATAAAATATACAATAAAAATATCAAATTCATGCTTCTTTTACACACGTAAAAAAAAAAAAAGAGCTAAAATAATAAGAATGATAGATGGCATTCATGGCTTTGTTCCATTTTTGAAGACATTTGGTTTTTATGATATTGTTTACAAGCCTGGAAATCGTAAAAGCCAGAACATTAAATATAAGTCTCCCTGGTGTTGATTCTTCAGTAATAACACAAATCTGTCCATTCCACAATGTGAAACATCAGGTGTAAGTAACAGGGGAATTCTGTGAAGAGCCTACTTGTCAAGAAGAACCAAAACCTCAGGGATTATAAAGGAATCCTTTGCCTTTACCACCATAATAGTTCACATTATACACCAATCATAGCTGCCATCAAAATTTCAATGGAGGAATGAAACAGGATCAGAGTCTGCATAGTAAGAGCACATACGTCCCAATAATTTTTTACTTGCAATCCTATTTACATTGCATATTATTCTAATGAATATTATATTCAATGTATGTATCATTTTAGCACATAATGCTTTTAATCTATTGTCATGTTTTAAGCAGATTCTTTTAAATTTTGTGGAGCACACTAAGCACAATCCTCTCAGGGTTTGACTATAGCATACAACAGGACAATAATAATGTGTGATAAAAAAATGAATCCAGCCAGTCCGACAGAAGTCAGCCATTCAGATGACTTCTGTAGAAGGGTCATGACCGAAAAGGGTCTGCCAACTGGCTCCCAATCAGCTAGGAGCACTTACCAGAGTGTTCTGGCGGGGGGCAGGGTAGATTGCTGTACTAACTTTGGATTGTTAGTACAGCTGCTCCGACCTATTCTGTCATTAGTAGTGTGTAGGTATGCTGTAGTTATATGCAGTTGTGTTGGAGACACTGATAATAAGACTTAATATAAAGTGATACTAAAGTGATACTTAATATAAAGTGATACTAAACACACACTATTTCATTTACATTGCCCCTTCTATTTCTGTATGTGGATGATGGCACTGTAATTATTTGAATTAAAAAAAAAATTGAAGTACCTTTTTCCTAATCGATATACATCTGTCACATGACCCAGATCTTTCCCAGCCTGTATGCAGGGAAACATAAGCAGGAGGAGCCTCTAGTCTTCTGCTACTGGTCACATGTTCAAAATTGTAAAAAAGTTAATATAAATAAACTGTTTTAAATTGTCATACAAATATATATTTGAAATCAAATCTTTGTTAGTTTTTGGCAATAACATGGTGTGGGTGGATTTCTGCCAGTCACAGGTTGTGTCACACCCCTCCAGCCTGTGTCTGTGTCTAGTCACAAGGGCTGCTCAGATGTGTTAGGAAGGAAATGCTCAGCATTAAAACTTACTGAAAACTGAGCAGGTGTAGAGTTGTCACCACAGCTGCAAAATCCCTAGCTGAATTGGGGACATGAACAGAAGGTGGAGATAGAGAGCAGTAGGATCAACCCGGTTTTCTGCAGAATACAGAAAACTAATTTCATAATGGCTGAGTGAGTATGAACAGCATGTAATACAGCATTTATTGATAGTTTTTATGATAGGGGTCTAGTGACACTTTAAGTCTTAGTCCTAAAAAGTACCTAAAGTGGTATTAAACCCAAAAGCAAACATGTATTATATTGCAGCCTGCCAATCCTTAGATGTAGTGGATGCATTCATTTTCTTTTTTAGGCTTTCTTTTTTTCTTTTCCTCTGGTGAGTCAACCAGTAAGTCTGTTGTTTTTTTTTCAACAGAACAAGATCTACTGCAAATGTATCAGTTAGGGAGTTATGAGAAACCATTGACCACTTGCAGGGATGCTAACAATGATCAGATTTTATTTATTCATGTAAAACCTTTATCCTAAAAGGAAAAAAAATGTTGCTGCTGTAACAGCTTGTGTAGCTAGAGTGTGAGTAGGAGTTTGGCTTAAACGGGTTGTAAACCCTCGTTTTTTTTTTTTTTTTAATAACAAACATATCATACTTACCTCCACTGTGCAGTTCGTTTTGCACAGTGTGACCCTGATCGCCATCTTCTGGGGTCCCCCAATGGCGCTCATGGCTCCTCCCCACATTGGGAAACCCCCTAGGAGAAGCCCTCTCCCTGGGGGTTACCTTAAGGACGCACTCCCGAGTCCAGCATTTGTGTCCATAGACACAGAATGCTTGACTCGCCCCCACCCCCTGGTGCCCGCGTCATTGGATTTGATTGACAACAGTGGGAGCCAATGGCTACGCTGCTATCAATCTATCCAATCAAGAGCCAAGACAACAAGCAGAGAGGTAGAGTGCGTCTCCACCGTGGGAATGAACGAGCTCAGGTGAGTAAAATGGGGGGGGCTGGGGGGCTGGTCAGTGTCAGAAGTTTTTTCACCTTAATGAATAGGATGCATTAAGGTGGAAAAACACGAAGGTTTACCCATTTAAATGTGTTTGTTTATCTAAATCTGATAGTACATCTAACACTCCCCTCACCATAGATTGACAATGCTGCTGTCCAAAGTATCCCCTGTGCTCCTCATCCAGAGTGGAGGCACTCCAATACAGTAGGTGTATCACTGGCTAGATCACCAGGTGAAAACAGAGGGGGAAAAGGATAAAAAAAGAGAACCACTGCAGCAACCACATTTGTAAGCTGCAATATATTACATTTTTGGCTTGGGGTTTCGTTTTAGCACTTCTATAATTTGTTTTAACACAAAACAATGGTTTAAAAAATGCTATCCAAGTATGTACTGTATTCTTAACTCAAAAAGTACCTTCTAGACTAAGGATTATGGACTGTGAACTATAGGATTTGTAGTGAGCATAGAGCAGTGCATATGTTCTCAGTCTCCTCCAAACCTTCAAAATTATTATTTTGTTGTTGTTGTGATCCGGCTACCTGTTAGCATGTGGCTACATTCATTCTCCTACTGTAAATAGAAATGTAGCCATCCTCTCTTGATCATTCCCGAGATAGACTAAGGACCATGGACTGTGAACTATAGGATTTGTAGTGTGCATAGAGCAGTGCATATGCCCTCACTAATGTGCACTGCTTGTTTCAAGCAAACAGAAGTGGAACTTCCGCTTTAAACACTCCTCGCCCCCTTACATGCCACATTTGGCATATCATTTTTTTGTCGGGGGAGTGGGTACCTACTTTTGACAGGTACTTCCTGTCCCATTTCCTTCTTCAGTTGTCTGGCTGCCTAGGCGACTCCTCCTTTCCCCCTCCCTCTCTGCCATCTCCTGGGACATGTCACAGGTCCCAGAAGATCAACTGGCCACTAACAGAGCGAAGCGCGACTCGCACATGCTCAGTGCGCACCCAGCTGTGAAGCCACAAGCTGTCACAGCTGGATGCCCACAGGTGCAATGATGGCGCCGCGGAGAGGAGGGGGAGAGGAGCCAGGCTTTGGGCGCCAGCATCGCTGGACCGTGGGACAGGTAAGTGTCTGCTTATTAAAAGTCAGCAGCTACACTTTTTTTAGCTGTTGACTTTTAATAAACTGAAAAACGAGTGGAACTCCGCTTTGAGAAACTAATGCAAGACATTACAAAAAGGGAGAAAAACACAGTAAGACCGAAAATTCATGAAAAATAGTTTACTGAGCTAGTAAGTAGTGGATATATATGGATTTTTTGGAGAGTAAGGATATCGTTTAGAATCACTTGAAGTCTTAGGACTAGCACTATTTGCATTTAAATTGGAAAATGACTGCATGCTTTAAAGAAAAACTTTATGCTACTGTTTTCATAATGCAAAAGCAGGTGTAAAAAGAGACAGGGCAAATAGACTGTTCACTTTGCAAGTGCAGTTCCACTCTGCAAGGGAATTATCCTCAGAGCTTAGTAAATTAGGTGAAGCTTTGCTGACTTCCATCATCCAATCATGTACAACAAAAATGCAGTTTTGCTATTTTCTTTGCATGCGATTGGGTATTCTTGCAAAGTGAAATTTCAGGATCTGGGGAAAATTTGCTTGCAGAGTGCAACTTTATTTGCAACATGAGCAGTGTATTTCCATTTAATAAATCAACCCTATATGTTATGAGTTGCCAAAGTAAAACTAATGATGCAAGTGGGCATCAATATTTTTTAAATATTACCGGTACTTACTGTATACAGCCTGGCAATTTACGCACTGTTTTACATATATATTGTACATTTACATGAGTCCCTGTCTTGCAGTCTAAGGTCCCCAACTGACACGCATACATACACATACCAGAGACAATTTAGCTAATTAGGCTTAAGACAATTAACCTACAAGCATGTCTTTGGAGTGTGGCAGGAAGCCAGAGTACCTGGAGGAAACCCACAGAGGCACAGGAAGAACATGCAAGCTCCAGGCAGGTAGTGCCATGGTTGCTATTCAAAGTGACAACCCTAGTGCTGCTAGGCAGAAGTGCTAACTTCTTAGCCACTGTGCTGTGGATATTGTGGTTGAAAGATCCAGTTGACCTCTTTCTAATGTCTAATGCCCCAAAGTCCTAATGTATTTTCTAATGATCTCTTTCTAATATTATTTACTGTAAAGGCTTGGAACTCTTTTAGAAGGGGGAACATGGGTAAACTTTCTCTTGTCAATCCCATTTAGGTCTTTGGCATTCTACTGCACATATGGGTACAACAAGAGTACACTTCAGGCTGGTAGGGTGTAATATTATGGATATGAGAACCTGGCTAGTATACAGTTGGGGAGGACATATTAGTTGAGGTCAGAGGGGGGCGAAAGGGTAGGTGTACATTGGATTTACTAAAAGCAAATAGACCGTGCACATTGTAAATGTAGTTGCACTAATTTTCCTCAATTCTTAATGAATCTGTTGAAGCTTCTCTAGTTAAATAATACCCAATCAAATGCAAGAAAAAAAAACATGATTGGATGATGGAAATCTTCACATTCACTAAGCTCTGAGGAAAATGCGTGCAACTGCAGTTGCAAAGTGCACAGTATATTTGTAAGTCAACCCCATGTGTAAATGTATGCTTACCTTTAGGTTCTGTATTTGTAAGTTTAGTGTATGGTTTTAGAACTGTATACATTATTGTAGATTAATGTACAGTCTTGCTATTTAAACTTTTGTTTTTATATAAACTTTACAAAGGTATTACAGGTACATACAGGTACATACAGGTTGTTTATGCAGTTTCTTTAAACCTGTACAAGAGTATGACATTCCTCAAAAGGTTCATAGCAAATGAAGTTGAGCAAAAAATATCTAATATTAATGTGCCAATTAATCACCCTACTTTATAGTACTTTAGTAGCAGCTCTCGTTTTAATAATCAGTAAAAGCTTCTGCCTAATTAACAAGGTTGTCTAAACTGCCAGAAAAGCAAAAATAAATGTGAGCAAAGTTCATCTCTGCGGGCATACCCAGACTTGACATATTCCATTGTAATGCATGAAAGTAATACATAATATTTTCAACAACAGTATTATTTATTAATTAGCTTCCCTCTAAGGACCTTATTTACAAAATTGTAAAGTCAGGTGAAGTGCAGTGAAGTAAATCTGTGGTCAATTCAAACTTCCAGCATTTGCAAGGCAAGTTAAAGAAACAGGAATTTGTTTATTCATTCTTACATGTCTAAAGTAGCCATAGGTCCATTACACTTTATTTCATTAAAGTGACTCTATTGATACTATAAAATATTGGTGCAGATATAAATTTGTGCAAGTAGAGGCTCCAGCGTAAAGCAGCTTTCATTGTACTTCCATTACAGATGCATGCAGAGCTGTTCTGAAAGGCAAAAATCCAACTTCTGAGAGCTTGCTGCTAGTTCCTGCCTCCTGCCGATGGGCCTACTGGACCATTGCTATAATGGATTGCATCACTGTCCAATGAGTATGTGCAGGAGGCAGGAAGGGGCAGGCAAGTTTCGGCAATATCAAATAGAGCCAAAGATTGGTCTGTCAGATCAGCCTGGGATTTAGTTTTAACAGTAAGGTTTTGGAGCCTGTTTCAGGCATAAACTAGCATATCAATATCTGCAGTTATTCTTTTAATTCAGATTTTCTAGACTTTGGTAAATCAAGCCAAATGACTTAAGGCACCCATGAATATGAAATGAAAGCCATAAAGCAAATTATTCTGGCAGGCTGCACTTCAAAAAATCCCCTTTATTGATCTCATGTGACAGGTGGTTAACAGAAGGAGCAGGGGACAAGGAGTTAGATGTGTTTCGTGCAAATATTAGCGCTTAGTCACTACCTGACCATGAACAAGAAATGAAAGTCATTGTGATTCCGTAATGATGGCATTTTTGTTCTCATCAAAAAATAATCCCTTTACAATATTTCTTGTCTGTAAATGGGGTTGGGAAATGCTGTGGAGGAATGGTTGAGCAGACAGGTTAGAAAACCAGTCATTACCAATAATGCACCAATTGTGATAAACCCATACGTCCTCTTAGGTTCTAATGCATCAACTGCCTCCCCGCTCCTCTCTCAATTTATATAAACTTATAAGGTCAGCTCAGCTGACATTCATTTATAAAGACCCCTGTTTTGCATAATTAATGTTTATTGAGTTTTTAGAAAACCGTACAAAGTACAGAAAATAAAAAGAAAACAACAAAAATAATACATACTGTCAAAATAATAAAATAATAGGTTCTGTCATTATAAGGACGGTACCAAGGTTGACCGGCATGGTAAACACACAATCCAGCAATATGGATGTAAACCAGGCCATCACACAAATGTAATAATAGATAATGGTCATATCTGCTAAGGCCGCCTTTATATGCTTTATAATGAGAAAAACATGCAATAAAAACCCCATTTAAAGTGTTCTTAGGAAGGCTAGACCTGTATGTGTGTATGCAGCACGTCAACAGGACATGGGCCTCTGTCAGAGCATATGTGTAGCAAAATAAAGTGAATGGCCCCGTATCTAAAACAGAAGACCAATCACCTGATCAGCCACAAGAAAAAAGGGAAGGAGGTAACAAAAACTTTATCAAAACTGCAATGTTTCTTAATAGCACCTGGGAAAAAATCATCCCAACCGCGAGCTGGGTTTGGAATTAGGCAACCACAACTGACGGTTACTAGTTAGCTTATGGCCGGAGTAGCAATAAGGGGTCATTGATGCCTTTTAAGACTGTGAAATAGATGATTGTTGACCTGCGTATAGTACAGCTAGGGCAGTTGTGACTAAATAGACTTGTCAATTTCCAGAGAATAATACAGCCATCCAGACCAATGTCAACAAATTGTTATTCTTTGCGTTTGCTTATATAAATCCATCTCCCTGCCTCCATTATCCTCTACACCTCCTTCTGCCAATCCTTCAGGTTGGGACAGGTATTCTGCCACCAGTATCTAGGGATAAGGCAATAAAGAGCCCTGTTTTGCAAAAAGTTCTTTACATTTATGGCCAGTGGAATATAGTACATTAGGGCCCATTCACATAATATAATTATAATACATTTTGCTATATGACCATGCATTTCAAGCAGAAATACTTAACTATGTGCCTTCCCCAAGCTGATGCAGAAGCATTCTGCCACTTTTGGATTATTGATCCCACAAAGCCACACATTCCTCTCCCTGTTGTTATTATTTACAATGCAGGACCCAGTAGTCATGGCAGCGTATGTGTCTACTAAGAGACTGCAGGATGTGAGGAGGCTTTATTAGGGGGGTTTCTGAGGCAATTTAAACATAGAAAATCTGTGTTCACGTGAAGAAAACACATATCCATCACTGTATTATTAAGGATTGAAAAGGTTGATGTTGACATTGACCCTACACCCCCGTGACATTTCCATTCAAGATGAGTTGACATTAAACATGCAGAAAGAGACTTCAGAGTCCTTGTCACCAGTCACAGTTCCCCCTTTGAAAACTGCACAGTAAAGAGAATTTGTTTAGCTGTCCTAGTAGTGTAGATTTTTGCTTCAGAGCATTTGGTTATTCCAACCAACACTAAAATTAACCCTTTATGCCTAAGTATTCCTCAGGCTGCACACAACCCAAACAGCTGTTTGTAGTTTTGCAAAATAAAATAAAAATGCGTACACAGTGTGTTTATATTAGGATTAAAGAGTAATTGTGTACAAGAGTACAAAAATTATGTTATAGTAGAATATATTGTGATTTTATTATTGCTTATACAACTGTTTTATTTTTACTGACTACTACACCAACTCTTTCAGCAATAGCTTTCTGTGGCGGTGGAAAGGCTGGGGGTTGAAAGTGCTTACAATGAGACCTTGAGACTTGTCATGCTGAAAAAGTCTGGTGAGCTATGAGGATAGAATGTAAGTGGTTAAAAAAGAATTCACTGCACTGTAGTGCCCCTTTTTCCTAACTTCTACCAACAGTAGGTCCCTAGTAGTGCACCGACTATGCTCACAGCTCTCCTGTTATCTGTCCTTAATTTAGACATACTTTATGTTCAGACTGTGACAGAAGGGAGGTTGCCTGGGTGGGAGGGTTAAAATGTTACAAGGGAACCCCACAATCTGTAGCTATACTCCTAGCAAGACCAGCAGTCGTCTGGCTGTATCATTCAGAGTCATTGATTTTAAATGCATCTACACTACACAAAATCTCTAATGTGCATGTTCCTTCCTAACTAGGGATGAGCAAAGTTTAATAATTGCATTTTACTTTTTATGTAAAATGCATTGGAGTGAATGGAGGAGGCTTTAAGAGTCTTGGATATCCTGAGAGTAATGGAAGCTGCTTTCAACTATTTTATACCAGTTCTAATGCCATAGATGGCCCTTCAGGATTTTATTTATTTCTTTATTTTTTTAGCAGAAAGAAAACAAGTACAGTGAAAGAAAGCTACGGTAAATAATTAGTGAAAAAAGTGGCACAAGTCACAATCAAATACACAAATAAACACACAGTGCTGTTGAAACCTTGACCCAATGGCCCCTAGAATGCCATGAGAGACCAAAAGATTTGTGGGAATACACGAGGACTGACCAAACCACATGTGTTGAAATTGGTCAGATGTGATCTGTAGGCGCTAAGCCTATGCTATGAGACAAATATTCCATCTCTGTAAATATATCGATTTTATTTATTTTATTTTATTCTTGCTTTTCAATAAACGTTTTACACAGACTATGAGTTCCTCCACTTCATCTGTTTAGACACAATCCCAGACTGAGCTGTTACACAGATGGAATATTTATATCATAACATGGGCTCAGTGCCTACAGATCACATCTGACTGATTTTATCTGATGATCTATGGGTTTCAACACATGTGGATTGGTCAGTCACAGTGTATTCCTACACACCTTCTGGGCTCTTATGGGACTCTAGGGGCCATTAGGTCAAGGTTTCTACTGCACTGTGTATGTGTTTATTTGCATTAACAAACAGTCTAGTCTCCTTGGACATTCCTGTTGCAGGTTACCTTTCCTTGAGCCCTCAGCCTGGTAGGTCTGAACTTGTAGCGCTGGTTTACCCTTCTTTTTGTTTTAGAGTCAAATACACAAAAAACCTACAAATTTAAAGATCACTAAACAAAATGAACTCAAATACCCTAAATATGGCCTCTCTCCCCAAAAAATTATACCCCTTACTTTGCATAATGAATGGACCAAAAATTAACATATTAAAAGCACAACAATGTGCATAAGCTTGCGTATAAAATACCAAGACATGTGCATAACTATATGCAGTAGCGCACACCAAAAATGCGCCTTACTGCAAATGTGTAAAAAGACTCAAAATAATTTTCAGCTCACCAATATTCAGCAGTAAGGCAGCAAATCCATAGAAAAGGGTAATTGGACTCTAAGTGATCCTAGTGAGTTTTTTCAGCAGCAGTAGGATTATGAGAGTGCTATGTTTAACAGGAAATTAATGCTCCATCATGACTGATACCAATGGTCTAAGTACATGTGCTTGTGCAACCAATAGTTGCCCATACAACTTTATGTGAATACCAATAAACTTGTGCACCACAATAATCCTATTCAAGCATTCTTATAACATAAAAAATAAATGTTTAGTGCAAATCCAAAAAGATCTTCTAATGCACCAATATTTTCCTTTCACCACGTACCAATTTCATAAAACATGCTCTTCACACTTATTGAGTGCACATGCATAGTATAGGGGGCACTTACCAGATTTCTTTGGCCCATCAGGACGCCCTCAGCCTTATCACTTATAGTCCAATGGTTGGTACACACTTCGCATTTCACTTTCTCTCGTTTCTCTTATCCAATATAGCAATTTTGCCCACAGAATAGAAAACAGAATTGCACTAAACTTTTCATTAAAATATATATAGACCGATGCCCATACATTTTAATGTGCCATAAGCAACACTTGCTTGTACAGCCTGTAGGACTATGTTCCTCGCCACTTGCCCCTGAGAGCTGACGTGCATTCCACCTGAGCCAGATGTGATGTCAGCAACACCTGGAAGTTCTGCTGCAACCAAGACCTTATTGCATTTCACCAGAAAGGCATCATCAGGAAGTCCAGATAAGTGGAGAGGGGAGGAAGTGAGATGCAGAGCATGTACCATCCATAGGGCTTTAAGTGATAAGGCTGAGAAGGTCCTGGTGGCCCAAAGAAAGCTGGTGAGTGCCCCCCTATACTATATATGTGGTGGAGCACTTTGTATAATGGAGCACTTAATAAGTGTCAACAGCACATTTGATGAAATTGGCACGTAGTGAAAAGAAAATATTGGGGCACTAGAAGATCTTTTCGGATTTACACTAAAAATATACTTTTTATGTTATGAGAATGCTTGAATAGGATCTTTGTGGTGCACAAAATCAAAGTAACTACTGCTCCAGGTGGTATCTCTTGTGTTCACACTGTCCTAGTAGTAGGAGATAAGGGGTGCCGGCTTAGCAAAGTCAAATGGCAGAAAAATAGTTATGATTAAGCTCCATTAACGGTACTAAACGCGTTAGTTATCATCTGTGACCTGTGTGATTGATGTATGGATCAAGCTTTATTCAAAAAAGGCATTATTTTGGAGTGCGGCCGTCCTTTTTCCATTTTTCTGACATTTGTGGTGCACAAGTTTATTGGAATTCAAATAAAGTTGTATACGCAACTATTGGTTGTACAAGCACATGTATTTAGACCATTGGTATCAGTCATGATGGCACATTAATCACTGGTTAAAGTTAGCGCCTCATTTATATTTTGTGTTTATGTTTTTTAGGTGTTATTCACACTAAAAAAAGATGACAGCAGCTCAACTATTTAAAACATTAAGGTGGGGCCATTTACATACAATCAATTAGAAATATGAGAGTGACATAGCAGTAAGAGGCTTTATGAAAATATTTTTTGCCTGAAAATGGACAACCAACCAAAGGTCAGATCAGCTCCAAAATGTAATTCTGAAAAAAACAAATAGCAGGCACAGCCTGAGTATTTAGAGGTATCACTAGATATGTAAAGTTTGTATATTACCCACTTGCTATAATTATATCTATTTGTTGTGCTGGAAACCAATTGCAATACATATTCTGCCAAATGGCACAAGATAAAAAAAACCTGATCTTTTTTACGTTTTATAATCTAGTTTCAGCAACGAAAAATGTGGCTTGTTAACCAGATCTTCTGCTGATTTGACAATACTGCAGTATAGGTCTTGCCTATAAATAAAGCCATTTAACTCACAGAGACATATGACAGTCAATCATTTTCTTCTCTCATTGTCTTTTTTTTTTCCAGATATGTTGAGGACCATTCAATGAACAATAAACGGTGCACTCTTTTTTTTTTTTTTATGAAACAGAACACAAAAAAATAGCTATTCCAAAGACACAGCGGAGAGACATAACAATTCTTAAAAGCCTTCCAAACAGACTCTTACACATCTTGCTCAAATCCTTTTCTTTGTTCCCCCGCTTGAGACAATTTATGTTCACAAAACAACTGACTAAAAGCATCTAGACATTATATATTAGAGACGCTTGGGTGCTTTTTAAATACACAAATTGACATACACATGGCAAGCAATGTCACATAAAAACTTTAATCTGTCTGTTTGTCTTGTCTGAAGATAACTGAAGCAATTAAAATAAATACCAGTAAACAAATGTATTATAGTAAAACACCTTAAATTAGGAATAATATGCCTATTGGTCTTTTTAATACAGCTTTGCTAGATAAGCATATTTTAAATCAAATATATTTCAGCTCCTACAGAGTTACAACCGTTGTCATGCAATTGCTATGGATACTTAGAGTAGAGGTCTACCATGGGTTAACTGTACCCATTAACACCATCTTACAGTTCATTTAGTTTAAATGGCCTTTGGGAGAACTGACACTTGTTTACAAGGGTGATAAAATGAAAAAAAGTTACAATCACTGTGGACTTGGCATCAATTCCACTTTTATTTTATATCTAGATTGATAAAACAGCCTAGCATCTGACTTGTTTACCTGGATATTCAGTCCACTGCTTCAAGAAAAAAAGGTAATGGTTTCATATAATTTAAGCTATGAAGAGTCTTGTGACTCCCCTTAGCAACCCCTGTAGCATCTCCCCCCTATATGCATGCTGCTATATTTCCCCAGATTATCTGATATGGTTAGAGAAATTGTACAAACAAATAGAAAAAGATAGTAAACCTAAAGATTGAGGCCCATACTATCATGTGTTGCTAGCACAAATATCTCAAATTAGGCCCTAGGTACAAAAAAGCTAAAGTACTCAGTACTGCCTTTCTTAGAAGGCTAAAGCCATAACAAATATACTGTAGGTATTAATGACTGCTAGTATTATTTGCTTCTCATAAACAATTGGTAGATTGTTTATTCAGATTTAGTGGCACTTAAAGATGCAAAAACTATAGGCTAACAACTAAACTCCACGAAGCCTAAACATTATCCCTTGCAGTGTAGGGTAAATTAAAGCCCAACTCCAAGGAATCTAAAAAATATCCACATTGCAAGAATTAACTGCTCTTTCTGTCTAGGTCAGTTAGAAAAACAAAGTCCTGCACTGAATGTGGGGATTCCAAGGGACAGTCTACCGCTGGAACATAGGGGAATGCTGTATGCCAGGGGAGCTGAAGGTCAGGCAAGTAAAAGTGATTTATCTTTCTCCTTTCGACTAAATGATAACTGTTAACTCTCACGGTTTGGAGGATTCTTAGGTTTCCTGGACTTGGGCTTTAATCTAAAAACTCCTAGTATATGCATTATAAACCTTCAACTACAGAAAATAAAATTGTCTTCTGAGATTAGGTCACATGTAGTGTTGCTGCTTGTTTAGGGATAAGCTATAATCTCCAAAAATATCATGTATTCCATTTTTTTATCTATATTTAGGTTTTCAGTGCAATACAATATCAAGAAAAATCAGACTGATCAATCTAAAAGGCAGAATTGAACAGTATTTTATAGCCAAATGTAGTATCATAAATCGTCATCCACATAACTGAAGCCAGAAATAAAACAGGAAAATATTACCAATAGTGGTAGACTCAGCAAACGCTGAGAGACTCGTTCAGATTGTACAAGTAAAAGAAATTTAAGCAATTTCCTGACATGTATGGTATCTATCATTTCCACTGCAAATGAAGGGAAGAAAATACTGAGATGATTGTTAAAACTAGATAATAGGTCCTTGAATCGTAAGCAAGTAAACCGCATTGAGAAAAGACACATCAACCTTCCTTAATAGTAGCATAGGTTTCTCATCAGGATTGACCATGTTTTCGATTATGCTTGAACTGAACAACTGCGATATTCGTCATAAAATTTGTCAGGCTATTCTGAAATGCCTTGAAGCCAATCAACATCCAGGGACAAGTAGGGACACAGAATCCTATCTGAACAAAAATAAGTCTCCTATTATGGACTCTAGACACCACGTTTGTGATGACAGGCATTCTAATGGAAGCCTGTGATGACCCAATATATGGTCCCACCAAGGGGCCATAAATACAAACCATTTTACAGCCTACAGGCATTCATAGCCTGCTGGTCTAGTTGGTTGGATCAGTGCTATGCTAAAGATATAGTTAGATAGGACCTTAATGGAGGGACTGCCTACTGCCGTATGGGACATATTTCACAACAATTGTAGGATATTTTTTGTTATTATTATTTTTATTATTTATTATTATACAAGATTTATATAGCACCAACAGTTTGAGCAGTGCTTTACAAAATAAAGGTGAACTTTACAGTTACAATACAATTTGGTACAAGAGAAATCAGAGGGCTCTGCTCATTAGTGCTTAAAATATAAGGGATGGTCAAGTGATACAAAAGGTAATAACTGTGGGAGATGAGCTGATGGAGAAAGTAAAAATACAGTGCATTAGTTAGGAGCAGGATAGGCTTCTTTAAAAGAGCTCCATAGGATGGGAAAAGCTCAGGAGAAGTTCTGGGGGTGAGCATGGGAGGAGGTGACAAGGGAGCTAGAGAGCAGGGGGTCTTGGGAGGACTAAAGAGAGTAATTTGGTTGATATTTTTAGACCAGGTTAGTGATGTAGCTGGAGGCAGAGTTGTGGATGACCTTTTAAGTTGTTGTTAGTACTTTGAATTTTATTCATTGAGTGAGCGGAAGTCAGTGGAGGGACTGGCAGAGAGGGCTGCTAGACATTGAATAGTTAGTAAGGTGGATGAGTCTGGTAGCAGCATTTATGATGGCCTGAAGGAGAGATAGGCTATGTAAAGGTAATCTAATGAGGAGGCAGTTGCAGTAGTCAAGGGGTGAGATAGCCAGCAAGTGAATTAATAGCTTTGTGGTGTCATCGGTTAAAAAGGGGTGTATTCTGGACATGTTGTGTAGAATGAGGTGGTGTGACTTGGACAGGGATTGGATGTGGGCCTGAAAGGACAGTTCAGAGTCCAGGGTTACCCCTAGCACCCTGGTATGTGGGGATGGACTGAAAGTTGTACTATTGATCTTGACACAGAAGTCAGTAGAACAGGCACATGGGGGAGGAAATATTATGAGCTCAGTTTTGGATAGATTAGGTTTGAGGAGGTGGTGTGACATCCAGTCTGATATGTCTGTTAGTAAGTCAGTAATACGTGAGGAAACTGATGGCGTGAGCTGAGGGATAGAGAGATAGATTTGGGTGTCATCAGCATGGAAAGGGTATTGGAAACCATGGGAAGCTATCAGCTGACCCAGGGAAGAGGTGTAGAGTGAGAATTGGAGAGGTTCAAGGACAGAACATCGAGGGATCCCAGACAGTAAGAGGAATAGGAGAGGAGGAAGTAGAGTTGTAAGTGACACTGAAGGTGCAGTGAGATAGATAAGATGTGCACCAATGGAGAGTATAGTCACGGAGACCAAGGAAATAGAGTTTTTTGAGGAGGAGGAGGGGGTGGTCAACTGTATCAAAGGCAGTGGAGAGGTCCAAGAGTAAGAGCACAGAATAATGATATTAAAATATTAGAATTTAGTAAAGGCAATATCTGCTAGGCAGAGACTATTTCTTTCTAGCAGTGTTGCAAATCATTCTTACTGCTTATTGATTTTTGCTGTGGGGCTTATTCTATTATATTTTCAGTTGCAGCTTATTAGACCAGGCTTTTCATGTGTATTGGTGCTGTTGTCCAAATCTGGTGCCATAGGTCAATTGAAAAGATATACCCATATATACCCAGAGCGCTGACACACTAATTTAACCCTGAAACCCAGATGGCTAAACCTCTAAATGTTTGGTTACTGTGACAGATGCCTACTGTGAAGTCTATTTCTGTTTTGTTTGCTATATATCTTACAGCTACTAGAAAAAATAATTGTTTTGTCAAATGTCAATGTTAAATAGTTTTTTTTTTTTCAGAGCAGAGCAATACACAGCTAATACTGTTTACTTAACTGACACCAGTTGAGGTTTATATTACCATACACATTTTTTTAGGGTGCTGCTGATGTGTAAAAAAAATGTGCATTAAAAAATATTGAAGATTAGAGCAAAGCATGGGCTAGCAACATACAGTCCCACTGATCGGAGTCCCAGAAATGACCCTTATTGATTCCACAACAGCTTGCACTGCATTAAGGGACCCTAAAAAGCTGTAAATCAAAGGACTTGCTTCTTTACTCCTCAAAGCCACATAAAATAGCCCCTCACCACCAAACATTTTTTCTCGTTTTTTTTAGGAGTAATTTAAAAGCAATATTTTTTTGCATTTGGCTATTGTGGTGGCCCTCCAAAGTCCAGAACAAGCCATCATTGACTTTGATGAAGTCTGGATTCTAAGCCCTCCGAGTTTGGAACATTTTTACTTGTTCAGCCACACTGCCAGGGAATTGAACAGATTTCAGATTACAGCATATTCAAGTAGCACTAGTCACATGGTCCTGTTGTCTTGTTCCCTATTCCAAAATTGCTGCAGTGCCTCAAATGTAGTAACGTGATTTTATCACATAAAGGAGGGAGAGATGAGGGCTCTTTGGTGAGGCTGGGTATCCAGGCCTTAGTAGCAGTGGAGAGATGGCACTGAAGGTAGCACTTTGTAGAGAAGAAGCAGCTCTGGAGGGTCATAAAGGAAAGAGAAAGGCACATCTAAGTGCAGTAGTTAAAATATTTATTACAGGCACAATGGGATTAAAAACACTTACAAGACAGTAAGAAGTCATAGGCATATAATGATTAGTCCTCATAAAGATCGATGTAATCTGGTCTGACGAAGGAGCCGTTCATGCTCCGAAATGCGTTACCATTCCACCACCTTCACCTGATGTTACATTGCCCGCGTGCTTTCCAGCTTGGTTCCAGAACCTGAGCCACCTCATCGAATTTTCATTTCCTAACTGATCCACGTCACCAGGGACCCTGACAGTTGCAGGATTGCTCTCTCTCCCCCAAACAGATGAGGATTACAGTGATCTGCGTGAGGACTAATCATTATATGCCTATGACCTCTTGCTCTCTTGTAAGTGTTTTTAATCCCATTGTGCCTGTAATAAATATTTTAGCTACTGCACTTAGAGGTGCCTTTCTCTTTCCCTTATGATTTTATCACATAGCAATGGAAGGATTTTTGTTCTGCAAAACACACAGCAAGCATTAGACAAAAAGGTATTATGCTGTCAATTGGCATTTGAAGGTGAAGGAGAGAGAGATCTGCTGATGTCACGTGAGCCTTTCACTTTTAGGGCATAGCTGTGGTGATAGCAAAAGTGCCCAAGTCATTGCTATTTCATTACAGTGCCATCACTATATCACAGTTATTGTTATCCAGATCTACGTCAACATTTAAGGGCAGATTTACTAAAACTGGTGCACTCAGAATCTGGTGCAGCTGTGCATGGTAGCCAGTCAGCTTCTAATTTCAGCTTGTTCAATTAAGTTTTGACAATAAAACCTAAATGCTGATTGGCTTTTATGCAGAGTTGCACCAGATTTTGCACTGCCCCAGTGTTAATAAATAATGACCTTAATGTCTTTTTTAGTAAAAATGATGGCTGCGATTAGGAGTAAGGAACACTACTGATGGAAATAAATTTGTCTTAACTTCTATTTGAACTCCAATCTTTTCTTTATTATCAATACTAAGTTAAAGTTTTGGTTTCACACCATGAATAACAAGTTATACATACTTTTAGTCATATTAATCTACTGTTTTTAAGCTTCCGGAACATAAGCTTTTCTTGTTGTATAAAATATTCAACACATTTCTGAGAAAGAAAGAAAATAGTTGATCCTGTTTAAAAATGTATGGCATGCAGTTCAGTAACAGACATGCTGAAGATGACAGCAAGCTTGTCTTTTTAAAAGCAAAAGCATATTGATATCTTCTGCATGCCAAAACCAAATAATTTAAGTCAACAAATACATGAAGCTCCATCTGATTAGGGTACGTTTATTACCTGCATGATCAGTGATATTTTGGGTCTGGTGGTAAAAAGATCTTCATGTATCTTTTTATTTATTTATTGTATTCTCTTTGAAGGTACAATGTTTAATGGTTAAAGTGGAGGTCCTCCCACCACTTCAAAAATTAAAAGCCAGTAGCTGCACATACTGCAGCTGCTGACTTTTAATAATAGGACACTTACCTGTCCTGGAGTCCATCTATGTCAGCACCCGCACCTGATGTTACCATCAGCTGTCGGGTGCTGCCACCGCCATTGCGGGTAAGGGAACCCGGCAGTGTAGCCTTACACGTTTATGCCGGGAACTCGATATACATACTATATCTCCTCTGCAATAAAGGCTTCTTAAATTCCTCCCTGCAATATCCTTCACACCTTACACTGAGCTACGCATATCTAAGCTAGGTTCCAAGAAGAGACCCCAAACCCAGAAGTAGCTAGGAAAAAGATGTTGGTGGTAAAGAGAGTGCTTGCAAGTGTTACATCACTGGGAGAGAAGAAACTATAGGTGAAGTTTAGTTCCCCTTTAAGAAGCTAAGTATGCCACATTTTTATGATAAAGCCCACATTTCTGTACCTTCCAAAAAATCAGTGTGTAAAATGACTGTAATTATCATCTGAATATGGATGTGTTTGGCTCTCAGCGCTGTCTCAATGACATGACAGCCACACAATAGGCATCACCTACATTATTTACTTTCCTGCTACTAGCTATGGTTAACAGGGTGCAACATTCTACCACATAGTTGTTAGTAATAGCCTAGTCACAGCTTATTCACAGTGCACACAAATGTATTCCAGGGTGTAATCCATGTAAGCTGGGATGGGTATTGAACTTTAGTGTGGCTGGGTGGTAGACAACCCTTGCCGATTTCTAGTTACCTATTTGGTTTTTCCTAAAGCTAAGTGTTGTTGTTTTTTTCTCTTATCTGCCAGTAGGCATCACTGGTACCGCTGGCATTAAAGTGAGATACCACAGTGTTGCTGAATTATGAATATTTATATTCCCTCTGACCAATCAGTAGAAAGTTGATTGCTGGTGGTGCATGTTGGGAAAGAAAATAAATATTTGGAGTGAACCTTGTGAGCTCTCTCAATCCCCTGGGCTTCAGCCTGGTGAGGTGCTGCTGAGTTTTCTTTAGGACTTGTTAGGCCTAAAGCCTGTGTGGGGTCTTGCACATGCGTTGTGCTGAGAACAGGAAGGAGGCTAGAACTGATCATCAGAAGCTGCCCTGTCTGGTCAAGGAGGAAGCAGAATCAGGATTAAGAACCAGGAGGAGGACCCTAGTGGAGAAAATAACTTGTAAGGCTGATTTTTACAGGGACCTAGTGTCAGAAACCATGAATCAGACCGAGACAGAAGTACAGTTAATCACACTTGTTTAATAATAATAAAAAGGTAAACAGAGTAAGCGTAGTCAATACATAGCCAGAGTTCAGTAACCAGATCGGGTGGTCAGCCAATGCCAATGTCAGAGAGCCAGAGATTTTGAAATAAAAAGTTTTCATAGTTTGTTATAACATTTTGAAAGAGGTAATTTTTATCCTTCATTGATGTGCGCTGATGATGCTGCACTGATGGTCACTGATAGGCTGCAATGTTAGGCACTGATAGGTTGCACTGATAGGCTGCACTGAAAGTCACTAATAAGGCAACACTGAAAGGTGGCACTGATGGGCACTGATCAGGAGGCACTGATGAGGCTGCACTGATAGGTGGCACTGATGTGCACTCATAGGTGGCACTGATGAGCACTGGTAGTCAACACTGAAGGGCACTGATAGGTGGCACTGAAGGTCACTGAGAGGTGGCACTAATAGGCAGCACTGATAGGTGGCACTGATGGGTATTGATAGGTGACAATGATAGACACTGGTAGGTGGCACTGATAGGCAGCACTGATAGGTGACATTGATGCTGATGCACTGATGGGCACTGATTGGCTTACTGACTGGTTTAGCACTGATAAGCAGTACTGATGGGCACTGGTTAGGAGCACTGGTGGGCACTGGTTAGCAGCACTAGTGGTGACCGTGTGGGACCGATGTCCCTTTTACAGAAGCTGGTAATTGGCTTTTTTTTCTCCTCATTCTGTCAGCGTGAGGAAACAAAAAAGCAGATTAACGGCTTCTGTTTATATCATGTGATCAGCTATCATTGGCTGACAGCTGATCACGTGGTAAAGGGCCATAATTGGACTCCCAAAGACTCGGCGATCCTAGAGCCACAGGGGGCACCACGCGCGGGCAGCATAAGCATGGGAGGACGTCCATGTACGCCCTCCCAGCATTTTATGCCCATGCTGTAGCCGCCTTTCAGCTATAGCATGGGCACCAAGTAGTAATTATCAGAAAGCATCTGTTCCTATACAAAGGGGTTTGATGGCATAAAAATACTGCACCATATTCTACATCCCCCATGTCCTAAATTATAACTGTTTCCTATCAATGATCTATGCAAACATGGTACTCTTCACTTTCCAAATATGCAATTTCAATTGTGTACTTTGCTTAGCATTAAAATCACACAAAAGATGAAACAATACCAGAATAAAAATCAAAGAAAACAACAATAATCCTATTAAAGTTTTTTAGTAATTCGATATAGACTATTGTTCACAAAGTTCACTAACCATCAATTCCATTTTTAATGAAAATGAATAAATAAAACCTTTCTGTGTAGCACTTGCAATTTATCCCTCAGGATATCCTAGCAAAGTATTTAAGCCTTTAAAATAATTGAATATTCTCAACAAATGAAATTATATTCAATGCTTATAAAGCTTTTCAAATATAGAATAAAACTCCTGCTAATATGAGGAGTTTTCCCTTTTCTTGCTTAGAAGAACATGCAATAATGTTTCAGATACATTTTGTTTCCATTACTTTGTCATTTACAGTATACTGTAACCACTTCTGAACCACCCACCACACGCAGATACTGCGGCAAGGCGGCCCTCCTCCGCAAAATCACATACCTGTACCTGATTTCATGCACTGGGTCTGGGGCGCATGCGCTCGCCACTGGTGACCCACTCTCGCTGTGATTGGACACAGCGGGAGCCAATCAGTGGGTCGGGCGGACCCGATGTTCGCCGGCACCTCGCAATCATTCTGAGGGGAAGCAGAATGGTGGTCTGCCTATGTAAACAAGGCAGACTGCCCTTCTGTGAGAGGGGAAGATGGAGATCTTGTGTTCCTGCTAAGCAGGAACATGGATCTCTGTCTTCCCTCAGTCAAAGCACCCCCACACAGTTAGAAAGCACTCCCTAGGAACAGATTTTTACATTTTTTTATATTGGATGTGTTTTATAGCAGAAAGTAAAAAATATAGTTTTTTTTCTTTCAAAATTTGTCTGTCTTTTTTTGTTTATAGTGCAAAAAATAAAAACCACAGAGGTGATCAAATACCACCGAAAGAGAGCTCTATTTGTGGGAGAAAAAAAAGACAAGGGACAAGATGAAAGTATAGGTAAGCCCTCACCTTTTAAAACAACCCATTCAGTTTAAAACAGTAATGAAATACAAAACGTTTGTGTATACATATAACAAAAACATCAGCAGCAAATTTTCCTGAGAGGTACTGAGTCAAAAGAAACAAAAACAAGAACACAACTTCCTAAACAATAGCTGGGTACCAAAAGACTTAAATCCCATCAACGGGGAATTATGTACTTTAAGTTTATGTTTATAGCTGTAAAAACCTATCCATCACCAGTTGTGGGGGGAGCCAGACCAGGGGTATCCAACCAACTCTGACATATAAGACACATTTCTGTGGCGATAAGCAAGCTGCTCTTTCTTTATGAGTGAATTTTTCCTGTTTTTGAAGTGATCACATAACCTCTGTTCTCTGCTGCATAGGGAGCTCAGAGAGCTAGGGGAGCAGAAACAGCAGTACACTGATCTCCCAAGTGAATGGCTATGCAGGGGGGAGGAGGGGCTGTCAGCACAAGTCTAATCATTGGAGGAGAGCAGGCTGAGTTTCCAGCACAGCCAGAAAACCAACCACAATGTGCTCTTGTGCCTGGGGTTTTCAGTTTTTAATAGTAAAGCAGAGGGACTGGCATTATCACCAGGTATTTCACACAAAGGAAGCAAGACAAAGAGAACATGGTACTTTTTCATATAAGTACACGGTACAGCAGGCACATATTAGGGATATTAAATGTTAGGATAATATATTATTTAAACATACATGAAAGCAAAGCATCATACTCATTCAAAAACAAACTAAAACCTGTACTAAACTAAAACTACGTCAAATACAGTAGCAAATACTTTTTTTAGATACCTACTTTTCATCATAAAGAGTTCTATTAAATTACAGATACAGTTACAGATACAGAAGTGGTGTGTTATATGCATGAAATAGTTTCATTTACCTCCCATTAGCTTCTCCATTATCTTTTGAAAACCTGTATTACATTGCTTGTCATAATTCAGATTCATTCTATTGCTGAAGTTATAGCTGGAACCTACTCATCATAGTAGACAAACTCTGGAAACTCTCAGATCCTCAAGTATTGTGTGGGTACCCTTTTGTCAAACTTCAGTGTAGATCATGTGTTAAAAAGTTACATACAGGATGACAGTGCTCCTACAGTGGAGAGAGGCTTTCAATTATCAACTTTTTATAATGTTGTCTGAAAGGTCATAAGGTCAGGATAGCATGTCTGAATACCCTAAGTGGGTTTCAAGTCCAGGTCAGATTTGTGTTTTATAACCTGAGACATGCAAATTTCCACATCAGATTCCCTTAGGCTGGCCATACATTATACAATTTTCTTGTACAATTTTCCGTTAGATTTACCGAAACCATATAATATGAGGTCAAACCCAAAGACTTTCAATGTGTATGTAATCAGGCAGGTCCCTGCACTACATAGTTGAAGGTAAATCTAAAGGAAATTGAATAAGAAAATTGTATAATATATGGCCAGCTTAAAGTGTAAGTAAACCCCCCTATAGTTTTCAGCCAAGGAAACTGCCATCTTTGCCTGTTTAATCTACAACTGCCATGATGCTGCACATGTGATCAGTTTAGAAACCAGCCATTGGATGGCTTGACAGTTTGGTTGAGAGTAGGGATGAGCTTGATGTTAGGGTCGAACATAAGTTCAACGCAAACATCGGGTGTTCGCCCGTACGCCAAAGAGCGAACATTATGGGGCGTTCGCAGCAAATTTGAGCGCCACGTATATACCACACCTCCAAAATGCTAGTGGTGATTCTGCCACAGCTTTTTCCTACATCCCCTCCTCTTCTTCTTCCTCTATGGCCTCTTCTGCAGATTTGTCCTCTGAACCAGCGGTGCTCTGTAAGCGTTCAAGGGGCTACGCAAGCAGTCAGGAAAAGAGATGCCATGCGGTGCGTAAGTTGGTCTGCTTAGGTGACAGGAGCCACATTGGGGCAGAGATTCTGTCAGCTCTGTAGGGGCAGGCTCAGAGGTGGTTGACGCCACACCAGCTTCAGCCAGGAGTGGTTGTATGCTACAATAGCACCAACCTTCTCTTCGCCCTCCGACAGGGACACTTGACCCACGTTCCATGTTTCGCACACATCCTGAATTTGGTGACGCAGCAGTTCTTGAGCAGGTACCCAGGCTTACAGGATCTCCTGAGGTGGGCCAGAAAAATCTGTAGTCATACAATGCCAGTGATCGGCTGGCTGACATTCAAAGTGAATGCAACCTGCCCACCAACCGCCTCATTTGTGACATGCCCACCAGGTGGAACTCAACGTTGGCAATGCTGCAGCGGCTGCACACACAGTAGAGGGCCATCAATGAGTACCTGAGCGGGTAGGACACCAGGACAGGGTCAGCGGGAGCTTGGCTTCTTTTTGCCACACCAGTGGCTACTGTTCAAGGATGCATGCACTGTCCTGACACCATTTGAGGAGACCACAAGGATGGTGAGCAAAGACAATGCATGCATCAGTTACATTGTCTCTCTAGTCTTCCTGTTGAAGCACACACTTCATGGAATCATGAACAAGGAACTTGAGGCAGAACAGCGGGAGGAAATGCAGGACTTCCTTACCTCTCAAGGCCCCGTTTATCCAGATAGCATTCCTGCAGGCCCGCCAAACACACAGGAAGAAGAGGAGGAGGAGAAGGAGGAGGTTTGTGTCAGCATGGATGTAGAAGATAACACTCAGCAGCAGTCTTCAAGGGATGGTTTTCAGTCCCCAGAAACCTAAGGGGTTGTACGTGGCTGGGAGGAGGTAGTTATGGATCATGTGATCCGTATTGACCCAGAGGACTCAGAATCGAATGCCCCTGCAAACTTACGCTGCATGGCCTCCCTGATTCTGCAAAGCCTGCGAAAGGACCCTTGGATTCGTGGTATCAAGGAGAGGGATCATTACTGGCTTGATCCACGTTACAAGGGTAAGGTTGCAGAACTCATCCTGCTTTCACAGAGGGAGCAGGATGAAACATCTTTAGGAGGCCTTGAAGAAAGCTTTGTGCAATGCATTTCCAGACCCTTGGAGGTTACAATTTCCTGGTGCTGGACAACATGTTGCTGAGGCTTTGCTCAGTCAGAGGAAGAGCGGTAGAGAAGGTGGCTGGCTGACCAATGCCTTTAAACAATTTTTCAGTCCTCAGCGCCAAGGTCTGATCGGTTCAAGCAACCATTGCCAGCGTCTGCATTATATGGTGCAGGAATACCTAGGGGCAAGAGCAGACTTGGAGACCTTTCCAACAGACGATCCACTGGGTTACTGGGTCGAGGATGGACCACTGGCCAGAACTTGCTCAATATGCAATTGAGCTACTGGCCTGTCCTGCATCCAGCGTGCTTTCTGAATGCACATTCAGTGCTGCTGGAGGGTTTGTAATGGATCAAAGAGTGCGCCTGTCCACAGACTCCGTTGATAGGCTCACATTCATAAAAATGAATCAGTCTTGGATTAGCAGCTATCAAGCACATGACGCTGATGTAACTGACTGAATTTGCTATGGATGTGGGATCCCTTGAAGACTGCCTATGCTGACTATCCTATTCCTCCTCAATCGTGATGTTCCTGCGCCCAACAAGAGTAACTGTGAGGGCTTACCGTGTTGTGGCACCGCCACCCAATGTCCATTTTTCTGTCCCTGTTTAACAGGGGCATGTAATACAATTCTTGATATAATATTTCACAGCAGGGACCATTCCTGCACCCAACAAGAGTTTGACCTTGTAAGTCCACAGCCCTTCCCCATGTGATCTCATTTATTCACTATCCAGATCCCAGCTTATCTACTCTGACTCTCAATTAAATTAATTGATTTGTCTATCCAGATCCCAGTCCATCGTACTCTGTAGCTCCCCTGAGTCGCCGCGGGAGACCCCCCTTTGGTGCGATCAGGGCCAGTCGGGACATGGGTAAGCAGTCTGGCTCTTTCTCCCCCCTCATGTAATAAATATTTTGTCCAAATGTTGTTAAGCTTGTAGGTTATTTCATTATTCTTCTTGCCTTTCGGCAGTTATATTGCATTTTTTTGACTACCTGTTAATTAATCCACAGATTTCCTCCTGATGAAGCGGCTATTGTCCACGCAATTAGTCGAGTTACGTCTGTGACGAATTGTCCCACTGTAATATTAATTATTGTTATGTTTTTATTTTGTAACTGACCAACATTTTTGTATAAATAAATCATTTTTATCTTTTACAAATGTCTATTTGTTATATAATCATAATGTATTGTTTTACTGTACCGCGATAGTCCAAACAGCCCTTATGTCCTTTGTGGTAGCCTGGCCGGGGACCAGGCTCCCTATTTCCTATTTCTAATTACAATTCTTGATATAATATTTCACAGCAGGACCCGTTTCTGCGCCCAACACGAGTAACTGTGAGGGCTTATAGTGTTGTGGCACCACCACCACCAAAGGCCCAATTTTTCTGCCCTTGTTTAACAGGGGCATGTAATTACAATTTTTGATATAGTTTTTCACAGCAGGGCCCATTCCTGCGTTTTTCCAAGAGTAACTGTGAGGGCTTACAGTGTTCTGGTACCACCAACACCTAAGGCCCAATTGTCTGCAGTGTGAATAGGGCAGATCGTATAGTATATATACTGCTGTTCAGAGTACATAGTGCCTGGGGGCCTGGGGGAACTCCACGCCATTTTGTTTTTTTAAATTTAAGTCCTCAGAGCAATAGGCATAGGCGACCATTTGCTTCAATTTATTTTGGCCTTCTATTCTTCCCCAACCACTGAGGTCCAAGTCCATGGCCACCTACCTATAAATTAGCCGCTTTCTCAGGTGACATCCTTTTATTCCTAACAGAGCCACATATTATGCTCCCCATCTTACTCAAAGACTTTGACACATTTAACACCCTCACTAACCTACAAATAAACTTCTCAAAGTCGGAAGCTCTGAATATATCCCTACAGAAAGAGACATTTGCACATTGCCAAGCGAACTTCCCATTCCGATGGGGTCACGACGCGATCACCTATCTCGGGATCCAATTACCCTCTAAACTTTCTGACCTGTATTCTATAAACTTCCTCCCAATCCTCCATAACATTCAAAATTATTTTAAATCATGGTCTGCGGGCCCTTTTTCATGGTTAGGCAGAGCGTTGATAATCAAAATGAACATCCACCCAAGAATACTTTACACAATGCAAATGGTACCCATAAAACTACCACTGACCTTCTTTGCTTCCTATAGGAGAGCCTGCACAGAGTTTTGTCACGAATTTGCACGCCCCACGGCGACTAATAACCGTGACGTGCGTTCCATGACCGGGGTATATGAGGAACTAAGGGAATAAGGGGGAACTTATACTGAGCATGTAAGACTGGCTATAGTATTTTCACAGCCTGCACTACCTTTGGCCACCACTAGAGGGAGACTCCACTCCAATCCAGCTAGCTGACCACACACAGGCAGATACAAATCTTACATACAATCTGGTGCACTCTAAGGGTTGGGGAGCAGTCTAGCAATTACTACACACTTCTAGGGCTCCTCCAGCTATCCTGCAAGCTTGAACCCTGGTGTTAATCACTCTTCCCACTGTCCCTACACCCACACACCAGACACACAATAAATGATAGCCTGCCACCACCCAACAGTTTGTCCGCAGACTGGTCTGCTGAGCCACCAAACACACAGATCTCCGTCTGCCAGATCTGTTAGCTTACAATCTGCATGCAATCTGCCAACACACAGTACAATTGCGTACCGATTGGCACGTAACTTAGACCGAGTACTTAGGCACTAAAATACAACAACCTCTCCAGAGATATGAGTCCTAGCTTAGTACACAGAAGTCACTTATTAATTTTATCATTTAATATCCCAAAGTGGGCAGTGCATGTAAGATATACAAAGAAAAAGGATTTACCAAAAAAGATACAAAAAATGCAGAAAGACACACAATTGGCAATTTGCTATGAAAATAAAAAGGGATAAAAACAGAAATAAACTTTACCCAAGTCTATCTTGTAGAAGCATACTGGAACATGTGGGAACTCCCCAGTTTTGAACTGGCTTTGTGGAAGAACAATGTCCATATCTCAGGCTACCCAATTTATTGAAATATGGATGTGGGGTGGACTTTAGCCCTTGGCCAATCAACCCTGGGGGGTGTTCCTGTCTCAGCCCACAAGAGGTTTTGTGTTCTGAATTTACCACAGTGGAATTAGCCCAGAATGGCGCTGATTGCTGGGTCATGGATAGGATTTCCGATACCAGCGCATCAGTCCGATCGCAACAGTACCAATCACTGCCTGGTGCAATCAGGCGCCATATAACGGTTTTGTGTGGTTCTCTAGGATTCCACACCTGCTAAACATACAGAGTTACATGTACACGTAACCCATCAGGTGTACGATCAAAAGGGATTATTTTCATCTCTCTGCCGTTAATATTTTAGCTTTCATGAGAGATAAAATAGGTTCCTTAGATCTCTTGATATTAATCAAAGCTTACAGACTGTCCGGAGCCTTGTGAATGCCCCCTGCAGATCCATGTGGTCAAGATGACTAGCAGTTTTCTTTGAGCCTCAGGAAGGTGGCAATCTATGTTTACTCTAATGGGAACTTTTATTGGCATCTAGGTGTCACTTCGATCCTAGAAAAAACTGTCTCTGTCCTTTTCAAATGCTAATGAAAGAACATATGTGCATGACTGACATAGAATACTATATTTTTAATAACCCAGAATTAAACTACATCTACAATTACACTACTTCTACAGATCACACCACATCTAGTTAAGGCAAAACTATCCTACGCTTATATTTTCGTCACAAGTTTGTATGGGGTAAATCTCACCCTAGATTAAGCCACGAGAGGTTAACTCTACCCAAATAAAAAGGAGGTATAGGCCTTCCTGATATTACCAAATACCACTGGGCCTGTCAATTAGCCAGAATAATAGATTGCAATGTGCACTCCCAAAATAAAGCATGGATAACAACCGAACATGCATTCTCCCCCATACCACTACAACAATTGCCATAGACCGCCTCAATACACATACGGCCAGATTGCAAATAGCACCCTCTAATCAGCATAATGTTACAGATTTTTAAAATTGTTTGCCGTAAATGCAAATCCTCATCACCAGGTCCCTTAATGCCCATCTGTAATTATCCAGAATTTTCCTCAGGTCTTCCACAACTTCCGTCCCGTACAACCACGCGAGCGAACCACTTTTTCTTCCTAACCCTACCCGCACTATCAGCACAGATAGCACACTCACTCCCCTTCTGGACATACGTCCAACTGAGACACTTCCTAAATAACCCCCAAACATGCTCTGAATACTCAAGACAACTCACACCTTTTGAAGAAATTTGCACAAAAAAGGAACCACAGAGACACCTGATCTCCAATACGTACTCCATCCTGTTCACTAACCACAACCCAAAATCCAACATAGCTTGCCTTAGATGGGAGAAGGAACTCTCAATAAACCTCTCAGAAGAGGATTGGGAAAACATATATTCCCACGTACATCAATCTCTCTGCACAAGAAAACGGCTTTAAGGTTTTTTCTAGGGGGGTATAGGACCCCTCTCAGGCTTCACAAAATGTCTCCCACCATACTCTCTAATTGCTGGAGATGTGCTCACCCAGAAGGATCTCTGCTACACATCTGCTGGTCCTGCTCTTTAATCAAAACCTTTTGGAAAGACATTCATCATCTTACCAGCTCAAATGCTTCTACATTACTCCTCCATTCCCAAAAGAGAATATCATCGATCCCTAGGTTTACACCTCTTGAATGTCGCAAAAATGTGCATTCCAGCCCAATGGAAAGCGACCAACCCCCCCAAACATGGCAGACTGGTTCAGACGTATAATAAGAATTGCAGAGATGGAAGAACTGGGTCACCAGGCCAACGATACACCTGCCAAATTTAAAAAAAATATGGTCTTGCTGGAATCATTTTCAAACAACAGATGAATACACCCAATTACTGTCTCATTAAACACTGACGATACACTCTACTGGGTCGGAGAAGGAAGATGGCACTACTTCCCTTACAATTTCTCGCACCTCTACCTACATTACCCCCTTCTCCCCCATTTTTTTCTTTTTTTTCTGTCTTCATCTCCCCTTGTCTATTCTGCATATCACCAACACATTTAGCATCTCTCCTAAGCATTGGATATCTTGCACAACCCACCCCCTCTACATACAACACCCCTTCCAATATCCCCCCCATCATCCTACTCCATCCCTATGGGGAACGTTCCCAGGCTCCCCCCCTTCCATTCATACAACTCAAGACCTTATTTTCATTAAAATAGGTGACCACAAACTAACCTACAATTCAATACCCCTTCCTGTGGCGGTTGCTAGTGGTCTGGTGACTGCAACTAACACTTTAGAAACCAACAGGCTACTAAAAGGAAGAAGCCATTAGGTAAACAGTACATGATGACAGATGATATACCTCTTTTAGCTACTTGTCTGATATGCTTACTTACAACTAATTTGTATCTCATCTCCATACATGAGATACACCCCCAACCTATTATGTTATCTCAGATAGGCTACACTAAACTTGACTATCCAAAGCCTCTCTAAATATTGGGCTCTCTGATAGACACCACCAGTGTAAACACAATGCAAAGCTTACACTCAATGTCTGCAGCACTCTGGGAGCAAGCACAATACATATGGGCCTAGTCACCCAAAACACTCATATAGTCATCGCAATACCTGACTCATGTACTGTGTATACCTTTTAATGTTTTCTCCAAAGAAGAATACGTTTATATTACCACATTACATTGGACCTTTTGTACCATGCAACGTTCTTTCTCTGTATGTACACAATAAAATCTTCATTGGAAAACTAATGTAGAACCACTTAACAGAATCATTGATCTTCATTTTTAACTTGGAAGGTGATTATAAAGCATTCTCTCCTTGTATGATATACTGCATTTCAATTGAATTAAGTCTTAATTTTTGTTTATTTATTTTTGTGATGGGCAGATAGAATCAGTAAATAAAAAACAAAGGCAGGTAGCAGTCTCCTTCAGTGTGGTTAAACCCTAGGAAATATAGATAGTTACATTTTAACTTCCAAAAATATTCTTGTTTGCGTAGACAAAAGAGTATCAATCATTTGGCTGTGAAGGACATGTCTTTTTGCTAGTTATTCTCTCTATCTGTTGCTGTCAAAACAATGTGCTCCACTGCATTTTGATACTGACATCCTGGAAAATGTGATCTCAAAGTACAACATTTTCTTCCTTGTCATATGTTTGGGATTTCAGATAAATATGCCCTGCAGAAGAGCTGTGGGAAGCCTGTCTTTGATGGTCATAGCCCTAAACCTAAACTTTTTTTCCCATTCTATGATCTTGTTCAAAAAGACAATGCAATATTCACAATGCTAATGGTGATTTTTAAAAGGTAAAAAAAAACTATAATATCATCTACTGATTTTTTGAACATGTGTCATGTGCATTAAAATGATGTTTAAAGGGCCTCTAAGCTTCAGATGTAGAAGCATTCTATGAGACATTAAAGCAAAGCACTTTCTTTATTGAAGAGTAGTCGGTGCTCCTTTTTAACACTTACACAGTACAGTACTTATTTTAATCCTCTTTTCATATCTGTGTAAAAACAGATCAAAAGCAAGCCCAAAATCTATAACATTGCACTGAGGAAAGATAGAAGGCAAGGAGGGAAGAAATGATGGAAGAAAGAGAGGTAGGAATGAAGTAAATTTAAAGTGATTGTAAAAAAACAAGTAAAAAGGCAGAAAAACACTTGTGGCTCTATTGTTACCCAATTAAAAGTCCATAGAATAGTCCATGAAACATGAGAAATAAATAAAGTCCATACACTGAGGGATGCCACCACATAGAATAGAATAGAAGCCAGATTCCAGCAGAGCTGAGAATAAACAAGGAAGAGAGGTGCCTCTAAGTGTAGGAGTTAAAAGCACTTTAATATGAAAATACAAATGGCAACTCACATGTGTGAAGAATTAAAAAGGCACATCTGTAGGTAAAGGCATCCTAGGGGCAAGTGTAGGTGAACGAGACAAGGTTCCTCCGTGCCTCCGCTCTAGTCTCTGCAGGGCACTGCAATCCTCGCTATTCACTGTTGAGTTGGAAAGACAGCCGTGCAGCGAGGAGAAGCCAAAACGAGGCTTGGTGCACAGGTTGCTGGCGGAGAGGAGGAATGATGTCACCAGAGTCCGTCGGGTTTCCAAGCATGCGCGCTGCATGTGTTACGGCAGCTGCGCTCCTTTATCAAGCATAATGCTTAACAAAGGGGCGCAGCTGCTGTAACACACACAGTGTGCATGCTCGGAAACGTATCACACTCTGGTTTGGCTTCTCCTCACTGCACGGCCGCCTTTCCAACTCAGTGGTGACCAGCGAGGATTGCATTACCTTGCAGAGACTAGAGTGGAGGAACGGAAGAACCTTAACTTGTTCGCCTACACTTGCCCCTGGGATGCCTTTACCTAAAGATGTGCCTTTTTAATTCTTCACACATATGAGTTGCCATTTGTATGTTCCTATTAAAGTGTTTTTAACTCCTACACTTAGAGGCACCTCTCTTTCTTGTTTAAAGTGATTTTTTTTTCCTCTAAAAATAACAAACATTATACTTACCTGCTCTGGTGCAGTGGATTTGTGCAGGACAGCCTGGATCCTCTTCTTCTTGTGTCCATCTTCGGCTCTCTTGGCCCCTCCCTCCTGCTGAGTGCCCCCACAGCAAGTAGCTTACTATGGGGACACCAGATCTGAGTCACAGCTCCCTGTGTCCATTCAGACACGGAGCCCCTGTCTGGCTCCACCCCCCCTGCCTAATTGGCTAACTGACTTTGATTGACAGCAGTGGGAGCCAATGGCACTGCTGCTGTGTCTCAGCCAATCAGGAGGAGAGTCTCGGGTAGCTGAGGCACTCGTGGACATCGCTGTAGAGTGATGGGCTCAGGTAAGTATTAGGAGGTGCTGGGGCGGTTACTGCACACAGAAGGTTTTTTTATCTTAATGCATAGAATGCATTAAGATTAAAAAACCTTCGCACTTTACAACCAATTTAAAGTCTGAATCATGTACAGTATGAAGTAATATGTAAATTTGTTTGTTTGTCATGTGTTTTCAATACTCTAAAATACTTAAAAATGCACTCAAGTTAAACTTCTTTGGAATTGCTTTTTAAGAGAACACAATATCTGCTTTAGAAGTCTCCCATGGAAATGATCATTCTTCAGCTGCTGGATGCATAAAAGTTAAAAGGAAATAAAGCTGAAGTGATAAAAATTCACCATCAGTGGACTAATAAATTGGCTTGGAAATACAATATGTAGTCTGAGGGTTGAAGAATGGTTATCTCTAGCAATTGTTTTTGTTGTGATAGGATTTAATTAATAATCAAATCACAAATTTCCATTTTAGAAATAGGTAATAGTGGTTTCATGACAACTTATACTTTATAGTGTATTAATGTGTATCTGTAACTATTTTATCTGTAGAGCAGGATAGGCATTTACCATATGCATAGAATTTGCAATGAATAGTGCACAGTAGTGAATGCATATAAATAGCATTAGATCACCTACTGCAAGAACAAGTGGACAATGTCAGAGCACTAAATATGTTAAAAAGGCAGTCCATCAGTAAATACATTAAGCTAATCTTACCTTTGGCAAAAAAATACCTGAACAGACTGTATCACTGTAGTTACATATAATTTTAATACTGATGTTTTATGAAATGAAATTTGTATCGTCAAAGCATAAATATGTATATGCCTAAAATCATTACATTACTGAAGTCCAAGAAGTAAAACTTTATAAATTATGAATAAAACTTCAATTAATTGCCCCCAAGTGCCTCTTCATATGCAGCATTTAAGGTTTTCTATGAAACATTTACAAACATCTATGCATAATAAATTTTGGTTATAGAGGAATTAGCTGTGTAATAATAGCTTATTCAAAATCAGACATTGGCCCTGAGGGAAATACACTACCAAGTTAATTGACACGTTTGATCAAAGCTCAAATCATGTGAAAGATATATAGATTTGATTGCTCCAGGCGGGCCTCTCAGAGACTATAGTAATTATCACTCAAGGGGGTTGTTTTAAAAGTATAGCAGATTGGTTTATAACTCACTTGTGTTCCCTTTGTGGTCCCAGTTTTTTGGAAAAAAAGAGGTTTGCGTTCTTGTGTGGTATCCCTTATGTAATATGTCACAGTATGATTCATTGTGTGATGTCACTCTCCAAAATAGATGCAATCTACTGGACAGGTCAGGCTATGTCAGACTATTATGAACAAAAGTCAGAAATTCTATCCAGATTTAGATGAATGCAAAAGTGTACAATTAGGTCCAAATAAGATGATAAGTTCCAAAAAGCCATCAACCTTCACCGGGAGAAGAGACAAAGGAGGAAGAGAAATGGTCTCAATCTGAAGAGATCCCGGCTTGCAACTGGAGGATTTTGGAGGTGTTGGAAAATCCATTAGTCCCCGCAGAGGACGTTATGCTGCTTGCGCATAAGACCTCGCTCTTAAGGGGGTCCATCTGTTCTGGTAAGGGTTCTTACTCACAGAGCTCCCTTTCTCTTTCTCATTTGTCTCGTCTCCTGGAGAAGGTGGAAGGCTTTTTGGAACTTATCATCTTATTTGGACTTAAATGTACACTTTTGCATTCATCTTTTCATCCATTCATTAATATTTTTCTTTTTGTATATATCATCAATTTTTATATATTTATTTGTGCCTATGGACTATTTCTGAATGTTCACTGTTTTAGTATTTTTCATTTGCACTTCATGTCACTTCATTTGTGATTTTTCATGTGTAGCGCAACTTATTTATTATTATTTTACTTGCACCATAGGCATATTTGATTGTTTGCAGCTTCTCTTAATTGATGTAGTGCTCTAGCGTGGTATTTACCTCTTTTTATTTTTATCCAGATTTAGGACTATTTTATACAAATTCCAAGAGGTTTATGTGCCAGATATAAGTGTATATAGTCAAATCTGCTAGATTAGTGTGTCTATGTCTGGTAAAACAGTGCTATCAGTTATTGGAATAGATTATTCACCTAGAATAATAGAAACTGTAGAAACTGAATATTAGAGATCTCTCTGGTATCCTGATGTGAATAGCCATCCCTAGCCAACACTCTAAGCCTGAAACGACCCCTAGACTGAAAAGCTGGGGGTCCATTCCATCCGGTGAGTGGGGACACAGAAGGGAGTGTGGCACACCTTGAGTTTGGAGCACAATCACACTTTATGAATTGGTGCACATCATTCACCAATATATGGACATTCACTTACTTATGAATTGTTTTCACTTTATTTTTTGATACATCGTTTGCACTATTGCGAGCGCTGTAATTTATTTATTTCATTTAATTAATGGTTCAAATCTCGGTTTAACAGGATTCAAACCATGTATGGCTGGCCTTAAAATCACAACAATTTTGAAAAGGTGCCTGCACTACTTTGGTGCAACTTTTGATGCAACTTAAGTCCAGAGAGTGTAAAGTCGGATCAAAGTAGCACTCAAAGTCACATCAAAGTTGCACTCTAAAGTCAGACTGGAACATGATGAGCTATTTATTTCATATATTTCTCTGTGATTCCAATGGTAAAATCTTCCAGATCATATTAACAGTTCTGGTGCATCACTTCCTTATGTGCTGTCTTACTAACCTAAACTAAAAATCTATATTGGTCTACTGGGCAACAAGACTAACTATAGATGGTGAATATAGCTGGAATTTAGGTGCAGTTATTTCACTGCTGGGACTACTGTGTATTATTTTATTTAAACATTCTTTATTTAAAATGTTGCAAAGAACTGTGTACAGTAAAACATAACAAATATATAATACTTCTGGGGAAATATGAAAATATAGCTCAGTAATTTTGAATAAGACAGATCGTGATAGTGAACAATTGTAGTAACAGCCATAAATCTCATATGGGAGTTGTTAAACCATACTGGGAATTATTTAGCATTTTTAAGAGATCTATTAGATACAAGAGAGAAAGCTCCAAAGTACTCAGCTGTGCCAGCTCTGTTGCGGGTATCCAGCAAGAGTGTTCAAATGTTGTCTAATTGAGTATCAGTGAACCAAAAAGAAAGGAGGGGGGGCAAAAAAAACTTACATACTGTACATTGTGAGCTGCAACATTATTGTGAGACTGTCAGTACATCTCTTGCTTGTTCCATATCGAGGGTAAATATTAAAAAGGAGAAAAAAGAAGGAAGGAGAGGGGGGCTTCCACAGATAGCACAAAGAATGAGCCCATATTAGGAGTTCATAAATTGATTATCCATTGATTTGAAGGACCAAGAGGTCAGGATACCATAGGGCCAGAGAGGGGCATTCAGGCAGGAAAGGAAAGGGAGATATTGGAGCAGGAAAGAGTAAAAGGTATCTAATCAATAGAAAAGGAAAGAGGATCATGAGGAATAAGATATCCTGTATGGAGGCAACTCATAGCAATTCCAAAATCCTTCATAAATACTGTATACTTTTTATAATTGATATAATTCTTAGTGGATATATAAGTGTCATATGAAAGTACATATTCTTTACAAACTTTTCATAATCTCTTTTTTAGATGATTTTACTGTAGCTTTTAATAACTCTTTCTTACAAGTATTTTTATAATCAGGCCAAACTAATTTAAGGAAAATAAACAAATTTAAATAAAGAAGAGCCTACCAAAATTAAGAACCCAGGAGGTGGCACAACTAAGGTTGAAATTGATATGACTAAAAAAACAGTAAAGATATCACCAGATGATTATTAAATACTAAGATAAGATAACTGATTATTTATAAAATGAATCAACATACAGGATTTAATTAGAGAATGTTAACAGGAACAGACCATAGCACAGTATGGGATCAATAACATGTCTATACTGATTTATTCCATATTTTCTTACTTATAATTGAAAGAATAAAAACATCTTTAAACATTTTTGTGTGCCCAAAATAATTGTGGTAATATAGTAACAGGGGTAGCAAACTCTACCTCATCCACAGTCCTTGGGGACTTGTTTCTTTCTACTATATTGCAATAGGAAACATCACAATGATATGTTTATCATTTAAGGTTCAATTCCAGACACATTTTTTTAGCTTTGGAAAGAATAGGAGTAGGAATAGATCAAGTTTTTATTGTTCTCTGTGTTCCCATGTGAGAGATTTTCCTTAACATTTGGCTCTGGCGGTAAATTGCACAATTAGGCCAAAGCTATATGCATCACAACTTTATGTTTGGATGCTACATACATTTTCCATAGAAAGGCTCCGATAAAAAACTTTTAATGTTCCAAACTTGGCAAAACTATTTTACCCATAAGAGGGCTGCTGATAGCAAATATAGTAACTCCTACCTCAGATTTTGGGCTTCTTTACTGACCTTTAGAGTCTACAAATTTAATGTCACCAGACTATACTAGTAAATGTTTGTATTTCACAAATTTGTACTCATTAATGTTAATAACAGGGAATGAAAGTATCACCCCTAGCTTTAAAATCCTCAGAAAATCATATTTATCATATGTGTAAAAAAATGCGTTGTGCCGTTTCTTTAATTCGTCCACATCAGTGCCAAATAATGTACTTACTATATATAAATTACTACAAATAAACAATGATAAAAAATAGATATATAAATAAATCATGTGCTCGATATAATTGTGTGACATCATAGATAGATGTCCCCCCCAAAAAAAACAGTCCAAACATCAAATCTTTCTTCTGGGCAGTACTTCCACCACCTCATATAGATGAGCTGCTTACTAGAAGGAAAGACCTCAGAATGATGAAGGTCAACTAGCTCTCTTATCTCCAGAAATCCAAATGTAGGCAATTCCAGTCTCACTCTCCAGCTCAGGGACACCAATTACATGAATCAAATTAGGCAGGAAAGAGCAGAGAAAAATGTCATAAGTTAAAACACCATTTATTAAAACAAGGAAGGGTACTCATAAACAGTGTTAGAAACAAGCATGTAACAGTCGCACTGCTCCAGCAAGCCAGTGGGCATGATGACGTCACCGCTAAACTCCACCAGGGCTTTATTTGGATCATTTATATATGATGATTGGACGATTTGGCACTAATGTGGATGATTTAAAGGAACAGCACAACACAATGCTTTACACATTTTAGATATTTTGTATCAGATATCAGTGAGTGCTGTTGTTCACACGGAGAGACTTCCTGATATTTACTAAGTGCAGTTTTTGTTGTTTTGGTCATATTTATCATAGTTAACAAGTAAAGAACTTATGCAATTCCCGCAGCAAACTGAACTTGCACATACATTGCAGATTGCAATTAGATGTCAACTAACTGTACAACTATACAGCCATCTCATGCACATACATACTCATTTTCTACACACTTGATTTGAGTTTACAGTATCGTGCAGCCATAGAAATCCATTAAAAAATAACAAATCATTATTCAAAACCTAACTACTGACCTATTTTCAGATCGCAGGCTTTAACGGTGATCTTTCATATCTCCACAAAAGTAGATTGCCATCCTATTAACAGCACATGTCAAATAGTGGACATCATGTCTTTAGCTGCATCGCGGTCGTGTGACATTGTACTCAAACAAAATTGATGTCCTTTTTTCTCCACAAATAGAGCTTTCTTTTGGTGGTATTTGATCACCTCTGCGGTATTTATTTTTTGCGTTATAAACAAAAAAAGAGCGACAATTTTGCAAAAAACACAATAGTTTGTAGTTTTTGCTGTAATAAATATCCTCAATTTAAAAATAACAAAAACACATTTTTTCCTCAGTTTAGGCCGATATGTATTCTTCTACATCGCAATAAGCGTATATTGATTGGTTTGTGCAAATGTTATAGCATCTACAAAATAGGGGATAGATTTATGTAATTTTTATTATTATTAATATTTTTTTTTTTTTACTAGTGATGGCGGCGATCTGTGATTTTTATCAGGAATGCGACATTGTGGCGGACAGATCGGACACTTTTGACACTATTTTGGAACCATTGACATTTATACAGCGATCAGAGCTAAAAATAGCCATTGATTACTGTATAAATGACACTGGCAAAGAAGGGGTTAACACTAGGGCTGATCAAGGAGTTAACTGTGTTTCCTAGGTGTGTTCTAACTGTAGGGGGGATGGGAATGACTAGGGGAGGAGAGAGATTGGTGTTCATACTTAGTATGAACACACATTCTCTCTCCTCTCCCCTGACAGAACTGGGATTTGTGTATGTCCGCCGGGCACGCACATCTGGGGATGTCATTGGGGTCATTTGGGGGGGTTTTGTGCCATCTGGTCTTTTTTGGCCTTCAAAACTGTGATAGGTAGTGAGGAGTGAAATCACAACTTTACGCCCTTAGAAATCCTGAAGGCGGTGCTTGGTTTTCAGGGCCCCGTATGCGGCTAGGCTCCCAAAAAGTCCCACACATGTGGTATCCCCATACTCAGGAGAAGCAGCTAAATGTATTTTGGGGTGCAATTCCACATATGCCCATGGCCTGTGTGAGCAATATATCATTTAGTGACAACTTTGTGCAAAAAAAAAAAAATTGTCACTTTCCCGCAACTTGTGTCAAAAAATAAAATATTCCATGGACTCAACATGCCTCTCAGCAAATAGCTTAGGGTGTCTACTTTCCAAAATGGGGTCATTTGGGGGGGGGGGGGAGTTGTGCCATCTGGGCATTTTATGGCCTTCAAAACTGTGATAGGTAGTGAGGAGTGAAATCAAAAATTTATGCCCTTAGAAATCCTGAAGGCAGTGATTGGTTTTCGGGGGCCCCGTACGTGGCTAGGCTCCCAAAAAGTCCCACACATGTGGTATCCCTGTACTCAGGAGAAGCAGCAGAATGTATTTTGGGGTGCAAATCCACATAGGCCCATGGCCTGTGTGAGCAATATATCATTTAGTGACAACTTTCTGTAAATATTTTTTTTTTTGCCATTATTCAATCACTTGGGACAAAAAAATAAATATTCAATGGGTTCAACATGCCTCTCAGCAATTTCCTTGGGGTGTCTTCTTTCCAAAATGGGGTCATTTGGGGGGGGGGTTGTACTACCCTGCCATTTTAGCACCTCAAGAAATGACATAGGCAGTCATAAACTAAAAGCTGTGTAAATTCCAGAAAATGTACCCTAGTTTGTAGACGCTATAACTTTTGCGCAAACCAATAAATATACGCTTATTGACATTTTTTTTACCAAAGACATGTGGCTGAATACATTTTGGCCTAAATGTATGACTAAAATTGAGTTTATTGGATTTTTTTAAAACAAAAAGTAGAAAATATCATTTTTTTTTCAAAATTTTCGTTCTTTTTCCGTGTATAGCGCAAAAAATAAAAACGGCAGAGGTGATCAAATACCATCAAAAGAAAGCTCTATTTGTGGGAAGAAAAGGACGCAAATTTTGTTTGGGTACAGCATTGCATGACCGCGCAATTAGCAGTTAAAGCGATGCAGTGCCAAATTGGAAAAAGACCTCTGGTCCTTAGGCAGCATAATGGTCCGGGGCTTAAGTGGTTAAGTAAGAATGACTTTTGTATTTAGACAATATATGCGTATCTTAAAGTTCAGCGTGAATGCACAATTGTACATGCATACTCATTAGTAAATTAGACATACTGATACTACCATATTGTACAATATTCATATGTACATACATTAGATAGACAACATGCAAGGACCTATGCAACTATGCAATGTAAATTGTCAAAAGTATTTTTATAGCAGGTGCAAATAAATTTTGTGGGCTGGGCTAAATGTTCCATCCTCCCACTCTGACATCTGGCATAGTAACTACAGGAGCAGATCACTGCTACTTCACACAGCCTCAATCACTCCCACAGGCACTCAACAGCACATTATGTGGCAGAATAGATTGAAAGAAGACTCTTTCTCTGCCACCCCAGCTGCAAAACCATCAGGCACCATGCAGCAGTATCTCAGTAGGGTGACCCACAGCTCAGCCACATGATCCTCCCATCAGCTTAGAGCAGCAGCTAAAGCCTGGAGCAGTGGACAAACAGAGTGAAGTGGTGAAACACCGCAGGTTCCCTGCTTTGGGCATGGTATAACAGCCCATGGAAACAAAGAGGCAGCCCACACTTCTGCATTCATTGCATGATTCAGGGAAGGATTATAAAAAAGGTAGGCCACAGCCACCACTCACCTTTTCAACTTGTTGGAGTGGCTGGGGAAAGGCTTAACAATGGCACTGAAATCTGAAATATTTTTACTGATGATTTGAAACACTTAAAGTGATTGTAAGGCTTCGCTTTTTTTTTTTTTTAAATAACAAACATGAGATACTTACCTCCACTATGCAGTTCATTTTGCACAGAGTCGCACCGTTCCTCGACTTCTGGGGATCCCCGGCAGCCCTGGTAGCTCTTCTCCGCATCGTATAACCCCCTAAGAAGAAGCGCTCTCCCGGGGGGTTTACCTTGCTGGCGTGCTCACAAGTCCAGCATTTGCGTCCATAGAATGCCGGACTCGGCCCCGCCCCCGGCACCCGAGTCATTGAATTTGATTGACAGCAGCTGGAGAGGATGGCTGCACTGCTGTCAATCTATCCAATCAAGAGCTGAGACAATTGGCAGAGGGGAAGAGCATGTCTCTGGCATGGGAATTATAGGACTCACAGGATGCATTAAGGTGAAAAAACATGAGGGTTTACAGCCCCTTTAATATCTAGAATTTAAGATAGTAAAACTCGCAAGTCTCACAGGCTCAGGCAAATCAGCAGTTACAGCTAAATTCTAATAAATCCAGCTCCTTTTTAGAACCCTTATATTGAAAACAGAAGTTCAAACAAGATCAAGAAGCATAGAACATTCATAATGTCCTAACAAAAAACAGCCAGGTTTTCTGGCCCTAACTCTTAAAGAACTTGAAAGATTCTCTGTAGAATTTATCATACTACCAGGTTACTTTAACCCATACCTTAGCTCTCTTATAGTTACATTCACCAACCACTTCTCAATTGCCTATTTAAATTCACCACACCCTACACTAGTTTCAGTTCTAGGATAAGGGGAGAACCATACATAATGCACTCCCATAGTCTTAGATTTTACATACTATTCCACATTACACATCTCCTGTTCCAAGCCTGTTCATTGTTTGGTGAACTTCAAAAAGTTTAGGTGCCGAACCTGAACCCCCATTAAAATGAATAGGAACCAAATCTGTCAAAATAAAAATGCTCAATTTCTGGGTGAATAGGCAAAAGGGTTAAAAATAGCATGGGGTGGGTACAGTCCTGAGGAATGCACAACATTTTTAAATTCCATTCAGACAGGAGTAGTGGGTTTTAGATGTTTAGAATGTTGGGTTCCTTTAAATAACATGCCTGGGGTGCCCTAATCCTGCCTGTCGATATATTCTATGCCCAATAATCTGTAAAGTTCAAATGAGACATTATAGATACCAGTGGAACTTAAAGATTACTATACATGGAAGTAGTAGACTCTCCCCTAACTGAATGGTGGTGGTACTGTTACAGCTAACTCCTGGTGTTGTCCATGACATCTTTGTGTGGACAATGTGGTGGCCATCTTGACTTTTCTTGTCAAAAGTATTAAAGACTTTTATATTCGGCTAATAGGTATTTGCATCATTTTATAATTGTAAGTGTACGTTCAAATGCATTGGTGCTTATTAAAAGTTGATGAAATGTCTATGTGTCTTAAATTTATTAAAATAGTTCAATGATTTTGTTATAGATATGGTATACCCTTTAGCCCAGAAGAAGACACTGTTTGAAATGCACTGGAATTGTCCTGAAATTGGGGTCTGTACAGATATATCCTGTGCAACAAACCTTATGTGTAATACCTTATGGGACAGAATGGGTGTACTGTAAGCTGTATAAGGAATTTATATAATGTACAAAATTTCGGTCACCATGTGGTTTTACGTGATGTTTTTATAATGTAAAAATAAAAATGCATATTATATGATAACAAGTTTTCTTTTTGGATGTTCACTTGCCTATAATATCTCAATGGATATGGAACAGAGTATGTAAAAGATAATGATAATGTAATAGTATATCCCTCTGTTTTGTGGGAAACACACAGAGCTTACTGTATATAAGAGGCTTATTTATAGGCCAATAATCCCATTTAAAATGCTAACTTAAGGCTCAGAAGGATGCTTCACTCGAACACATCACTAGGCTAGAGGCCCTTCATTAGGAGCGTTTGACCAAAGCACTTAACTAAGCTCATAGACCTCCAGCTTTCTTTAACCATTTGCCTACTGGGCACTTTCACCCATTCCTTCCTAGGCACACAGTTAACCATTTAAATGCTGTAAATGTTTAACCCCCTTCCCAGCCAGTTACATTAGTACAGTGACAGTGCATATTTTTAGCACTGATCACTGTATTAGTGTCAATGGTTCCCGCAAAGTGTTAAAAGTCTAAGTTAATGTCAGATTGTCCACAGCAATAACGCAATCTCACTATTACTTGCTGATCACTGCCATTACTAGTATATAAAAAAAACATGTAGCAGAATGCATATTGGCCTAAATTTTGAAGAAATTTGATTTTTTTAATTTTTTGGGGATATGTTTTATAGCAGAAAGTAAAAAATACTGTTTTTTTTTTTTTTTCAAAATTGTTGGTATTTTTTTTTTTGTAGAGCAAAACAAAAAATGCAGTCGTGATCAAATACCACCAAATCTCTATTTGTGGGGAATAAAATTACATACATTTATTTGCATACAGCGTTGCATGACTGCGCAATTGTCAGTTAAATTAACACAGTGCCGTATCGCATAAAATGGCTTGGTCATGAAGGGTGGGTAAATCTTCCGAAGGTCAAGTGTTTAAACCACAAGCAAAAAAACAAGCAAAACAGAATATTTACTACTTAGATCTAATCTTTGTCAATTTCTGATATTTCTGTGCATCAGTTACCCATTTTTGTGAGGTTTAAAAAGATAAAGGAATATGTTTAACAACATTTTTACACATCAGTGTTGCTTTTATAAAAAAAATATTTTTACATGGGTGGGTTTAATTTATACACAGGTTTCACAGTCTACAATTGCATATTTTTCAATACTATGGCCTGAGAATACACAGAAACCTTTGTGTAACAATCAGTCCTTTGAAGATACAATCAAGCTTTAGAGGATGCAATGTCATGCTTCTAATAATACACTGACATGACAAAAAGGGGACACTCACAAGAGTACAGACAGATGGGCTGCGCACCCCACAAGATGCATAAGAAAACACGAAACCCCCCTATACTGTTCCTGATAATGGACATTGTCCGTTGTTTTTTATCCTGTGCTGTACTCCAGTTCATGTCCTGACTTTGAATGTCAGAACTTATCCGTTTTATACAATGTTTGTATCAATAAAGCTATTTTTGATTACCCACTCACCTTAATATTATTGGCTGCATTAAAGCCCCGTTAGGGGGTTTCGTGTTTTCTTAATAATACACTGACATTTTGACTAACCATCAATTCTTGAAAGTACAGTAGACCAGAATCTACTCTGAACCATAACAGTGAATGCATTTTATTTATTTTTTAGTCAAGACTAAAAAATTGTGGTCAAGACTAAAAATTTTATGGGTAAATAAATATTATATATAAATATTTTATATTTTCCAGTGTAGTTAGTAGGTAAAGGTCTAAGCTCTTTTTAACATATTTTCAAGGCTACCTTTGTACCTTACTAAAAGAAGGACTATTATTAGTGTAAGCTGAAATTTATACACGTAACTGAATAAGGATCTGTTTTGATGAGCCTTTGTTTGTGTCAAGCATGTTTTGCATTCCCATACAAGTCTATGGGAATTCAGAAAGCACTTGACATGGTGTCAAATGGAGGTTGGAGGAAGGTCATCTACAAGTCAGATGCCCCTGTCAATGAATTTTGAAGGCTCTTAGAAGCATCCCAAACTTGTGTCAAACCAACACAAATCCAAAGCCCATAGACACAGGCCCTAAGCCATAGCAGTGACGTACAGTATGCCTCTTCTCTCCTGCTCTAAAGATAAACACGTGTTGCTATGTTCTTACTTTTGACAAAACAAAGTACACTCTGAAACTTGTGTTATGAATAAACCCAGAATGAAATGTGTATTTGCAAAAAATGATATTCATGAAAAAAGGGTGATATAAAACATAATTTACAAATTTAAAAAAAATTGAATTCTTTGTGAACCAGTGCCTTCAGAAACAAATGGAGAACAGGTAAACAAATATTCTCCTAATTTGTTCATTAATGAGCAATTTTTTCCAACAGTTCTCCTCAGTGCAGTGCAGCAGTTACAGGTGGATGGGTGAATCACCTATTAGAATGTCTTAGCACTTCAGGGCTCTAGTATCATTATTTCTTTACCAAAGCTCCAACCTTTGCCCCTATAACATCAAATCATACGTATGCCTTTGAAGTAAAAGGTATCTAATTGCTACTGATGTAAAATAAATAAAAAATACAACATGAAAAGTCAAATATACTTCTATGTAACATAGCAGGAGTTTTAAAAACTGGAGTATAAAATTGAAACAAAATGAAACTGTACTTGATTTAACTTGCAAGCATTGCTCCAAGACCTAAATGTTAGTTTTGAGTGGAATATTTCTTTAAAACAGTTTGGCTGTGACAGTTTGGCTGACAATTACGCAGTGATGCACTAGTGTATCTTAATACTTTTTATATAATTTTTAAATAGATAGAGCTTTCTGTGATATTAATGACCAATGGAATTTGGTACTATTTACTAAAAAAAAATAATAACAAAAATGTGTAATTGCTTACATTCACCTTCCATTTCTAATATATTTCCATCTATAATACATTTTCATTTCTAATAGATAATGATTGCATTGTGGCAAACACTTTAAGTTGGTATTTCCTCGAATCCACTGAAAGCATTATGATTAGTAGTAGTAAAATTACCCACTCCCCTCTTAGGTGGTCAGTTTAATTTTACCTCCCCCCATCATTGGTGGACAGTGATATTTAAAAGAAATATCACACACTCATTGCTGATCAGAAGCATTTTAAAATCTTCCACCTTGAATGAATATAAGCCTCACACTGCTTAAGCCGGGAGTCAGCAACCTGTAGATCTACCAGTAGATTGCGGACAGGTGACTGGTAGATCGTGGTCTGGGCTTGCTGACTCGCCATTCCAAAACATCAAACAGAGTGCAATGCAGAGGGACTACTTGCAAGGTTAGAGCTGTAGTAGGAAGCAAGAGCCTCATAAGCCGATGCCTCCTTTGTAGTGCTGTGTACACATGTTGCAGCCGCAGCTGAAGTTATACACCCTGTCATGGTTGGTGGGTTTAGCACCTGCCAAGCATGACTTATTCAAGTGAATGAGGCCACTCTGCAAGTGCCCTGCAACCTTGTGCAGTACAGAAAACAAGGGGTTAAAGCAGGCAGCATTGTGCAATTTACTTAAGTGGGTCATGATTGGCAGGTGAAAGCACCCACCAAAAGCAAAAGGGGGATTAATTCCTACTGTGGCATGTTTGCATCTTTGGCTGCTGCCGCAACAGCTAAAGGAGGTAGGTATTGGGGTGGTAAACTCAACCGCAGGGTTTTACCACGACCCAACTTTACATGTGAATAAGCCCTAAGCGTGCTGCTGCGGAAAGCAACTAAGGGCTCATTCACCACTGCAGCAGGCACTGCTGCTCCTCTGAAAAGCAATCTGAGTGTGTTTAACAGGTAGTGAGGAGGCGATATGTTGCCTCCTCACCACCTGATTTAAACCCATGGTTGCCGTGCAATACATGCGACTGCGACACAGTAGTATGGCAATTAGAGATTTAAATCAGGTGTGGGGAGGTAACACTATACAACACTGTGACTGGTGATATTTGACTTCTCCAATGTTGTTCAGGTAGATCTCCACATCTTTAAAGTTGCCTACCCCTGGCTTAAGTGATCTCACGCTCTATTTCTCTTGTTTTTACTACATTTTCCTTCATTGCTCTCAATGGAGTGGCGGATGTTAGCAGACATGTGTCCACTGACACCCGCTGGCATCCGATCCAATCTTGTCCACTAAAAATAAATGGATGGGGTTTCATTCCACATCTATCTGGCGGATGCGATCAGATGACAGTCCGATGAAAATGGACAGGCAGTCCGTTTCCATCAGACAGCCCAGAGAGGACAGCGGGCTGTGTCCGTGTCGGCTTTGTATCAATGGAGTGGACACGGACCTGTCATCTGCCTGTTTAGTGGGGATCAGCGGAGAGATCATAAGCATTGTGATCACATCTAGTATGCATGCATTCTACAAACACATACCCTTAGAATAATGGGTGTCGACTGGTCAATTAACTACAGTGACTTGTAAAGAGGTGATCAAAGCTGAACCCTGCCATCACTCAGCACTGAATGTTGTTCAGCTACAGTCCTGGAAACTGCTTCTGATTGGGTACCTAACCACGTGTTCTCAACTCTGGCCTGTCTCCTGAATCTGCCTTTACCAGGGACCAATGAAGGACAGATGCACTGCTGGCTGTATATGTGTGTATTCTATTGCAGTTCTCTCAATCTCTAGTCACCAGAATATACACCTAGGCACTAAGGCCCTCTAATGACCTTGTATTCCCAACCAGGGTTGCTTGAACTGGAGTTATGAGAGACGCCTCCCTCATTGTCTTGGTCTTCTTTTACGGTTACATGACATTTTTATTAAACCATGTCCTTTCACAAACTGGGAAAGAGGGAGAGTCCAATTTCATTGTCACCACCTGAACTATCTTAGTTTTACTATAAGAAAAGGAGAACCACCTGCATTGCTTTACTCATGAAGTCGAAGAAGATTTTTAGCAAAAAGGAAATGTCTTTTGCAGAGGATACTTGTATTTTACCTTCTAACTCTGGGCAGGCTTCTGGCAAAAAAAAAACAATTAACTACATAATGAAGAAATGATATCTCAAGTATTGCAGGCATAAAATGCACAGGACAGCCAAACTTTTTCACTTTGCATACAATCAACTTTTAAACTTTGTGTCAGTTTTAGAGAATGCAAATGTAGTTTTTATTATCAATAAATTCCTAAACGACTTCTGAAACTTTGTGTCAGTTTTAGATACTACTACAGGTAGTTTTTTTTTATTCTCAGTAGTAGTACTATCAGTTTATATACGGTATATATATATATATATATAATCTATATCTATAGATATATAGATATATATATCTATATATATATGTATATATATATAGATACATATATCTATACATATAGATACCGTATATATATCTATATATATATAGATATATATATATATTTGTGTTATAAGAATATATCTATATCTATATATATATATATATATATATGTGTGTGTTATATCTTTAAGTGACTCTTTGCAGCCATACGCTTCCTATTAACCGCTTGCCGACCAGCCACCGTTATTATACGGTGGCAGGTCGGCACGATCCCACGAACCATCGTAGCTATACGTCGGCTTGAGGGATCGGGGAAGCAGGTGCACACCTACACAGTCGTGATGACTGCCGGCCATGACCGATCGCGAGCAGGAGGGACAGAACACAGAAGTGTGTGTGTAAACAGACAAATCTGTGTTTTGTTCTGAGAGGAATGACAGATCATGTGTTCTTATTAGCTAGGAACCACGATCTGTCAATTCCTCTAGTCAGTCCACTCCCCCTTCAGTTAGAATCACCTCCCAGGGAACACAGTTAACCCCTTGATCGCCCTCTAGTGCTAACCTCTTCACTGCCAGTGACATTTTTACAGTAATCAATACATTTTTATAGCACTGATGGCTGTATAAATGCCAATGGTCCCAAAAATGTATCATAATTGTCCGATGTGTCCGCCATAATGTCGCAGGCACGATAAAATTCGCAGATTGCCGCCATTACTAGTAAAAAAAATAATAATAATAAAGATGCTATAACTTTTGCGCAAACCAATCAATATACTCTTATTGCGATTTTTTATACCAAAAATATGTAAAAGAATACATATCGGCCTAAACTGAGAAAAAAATTAGCTTTTAAAAAAAAATGGGGATATTTATTACAGCAAAAAGTACAAAATATTGTTTTTTTTTCCAAAATTGTCACTCTTTTTTTGTTTATAGCTCAAAAAATAAAAACCGCAGAGGCGATTAAATACCACCAAAAGAAAGCTCTATTTGTGGGAAAAAAAGGAAGTCAATTTTGTTTGGGTGCAACGTCGCACGACTGCGCAATTGTCATTTAAAACGACGCAGTGCCGAATCGCAAAAAATGGCCTGGTCATTCTACAGCCAAATCTTCCGGGGCTGAAGTGGTTAAACCCTGCAACACTGGAAGATTACCACTGTCGGGATACCTGTGGGGGCAGAGAACTGAAGATTGAATTTAGGGCTGTCCCTTATGCTGATATAACTATATTTAGGCTTTAAGTGTATGTATTACAGAAAATATAGGCCTGCAACAATTGTGTAATATAAAAAATTACAACTGCCAACATTTTATTCTACAGGGTCTCTGCATTCACAAAATATATATTTTATTTTGAGGGGTTTAAGTTATTTTCAGGCCAAAAATGTGCATTATAAATTGTGAACAAGAAAAAGTCTCTGGCAGCAAAAAGCTTAATCTGCGTACTAGGCACTGAGACAACTTAAAATGTGGATGAAGTGTAACAAATATCCTAATATATGGGGCATTTGTATATATGCCTTGACAAAAAAGTCAGTACTTGCATTTTTCATATTAGATGACAGTCTATCTTCCAACGACAAAGGTTAGATCCAGTAAAAGTGAAGTGAAAAAATGAAAAATAGCTCCAAATGCAGATTTAAAAAAACAAAATGTGCTAAACTTAATTTCTTTAACCAAGGTCACCAATAAATTTATAACAGATTTAACTACCTACTTTTTATAGTTTTTAAAGACTTTTCAAAATATATTGAGATCCTTTTGCCTAACTAAGATACATTTTTCACATGAATAATGCATAAGTGTTTCATGCATTGTTAATACATAGCCTATTCTTATACATTAGGCATTAATCTTTTCTACTTCATTATGAAAAGCCTACTACCGTATGCTGTGAACGAATGAAAGTGATAAAACTGACTTGCAATATGGTCTATGTATATTTGCCTTGTTGGGTTTTTTTTTAAATGAGTCAGGAATGTTAGATTTGCTAATATTTTTTATGTTTATAGGTTTAGTATTGCTGTTTTTTTTAAACCATCCAGAAAAAATCTTTACTTGTACTGTATACTGCCAGAGGTATATTTATTATAATCAGTTTTTATATAAGATGGTAATACATAAACCAGGTTTCCCTTGTGCTCTTTCAGAACTTTTTCTCACTGTAATTATTCTTGATGGTGGTGTTACATAATTCACAACATTGGGCTAGATTAACCACTTGATTAACCCTCCTGCCCAGACCAATTTTCAGCTTTTAGCACTGTCACTCTTTGAACGACAATTGCACGGTCATACAACACTGTACCTAAATTACATTTTTATCATTTTTCCCCACAAATAGAGCTTTCTTTTGATGGTATTTGATCTCTGGGTTTTTTATTTGTTGTTAAAAAAATGAAAAAAGACCAAAATAAAAAAAATACAAAACCGTTTTACATTTTATATTTTGTTAATAAATTTTGCAAACAGGTAATTTTTCTCCTTCATTGATGTACGCTGATGAGGCTGCACTGATGGGCACTGATAGGCTGCACTAATGGGCACCGATAGGCTGCATTGATGGGCACTGATGAGGTGGCACTGGTGGGCACTGATAGGTGGCATTGGTGGGCACTGAGAGGTGGCACTGATGGGTGGCACTGAGGGTGGCACTGATGGGTGTCACTGAAGGGCATTGATAGGTGGCACTGATAGGTGGCAGTGATGGGCACTGATGGGTGGCAGCGATGGGCACTGATGGGTGGCAGTGATGGGCACTGATCAGCACTGGTAGGTGACACTGATAGGCAGCACTGCTAGGTGGCACTGTTGAGGCACTGATTGGCACCACTGGTGGACATTGATAGGTGGCACTCATGGGCATTGATAGGTGGCACTGATTGCTGGCACTTATGCGCTGGTGGGCACTGATTCATGGCACTGTGGGCACTGGCAGGTGGCACTGGCAGGAGGTACTGGTGGGCACAGATGAGGCGGCTTCACTTCTTCCTCTCTTCGGGACCAATGTCCCTTGCACAGAAGCCAGTGATCGGCTTTTTGTTTTTCTCACGCTGACGGCAAAAAAAAAAAATGATTATCGATCTTCTGTTTACATCACGTGATCAGCTGTCATTGGTTGACAACTGATCACGTAGTAAGGGGACTCCGATCTGTGATCACCTGAGTCCTGCAGGGGGAGCACGGAGAGCGTGCAAAGGGGAGGACGTCTATTGACGGCCTCCCGGCAAAGTAGATCCATGCTGTAGCTGTCATTCAGCTATAGCACGGATCTGAAGGGGTTAAAGTGGAACTGAACTCAAAAAGTGAAGATTTGCTGTGTTATAAGGGGCATTTAGAAGTGTTAATTGCGCCTAAGCAGTATTCAGAAAAATGTACCTTTTGTCTTGAATTGCTTCTGAAACATTAGCAACACTCCTCTTGGTATGTGAGGTTACCTAGGTACTCCTGTGTGTACAACTCCAGATTTATAAGGTAAGATCTAAGGCACAGCTGCTAGTCTCAGGAGATTTGGAGTAAGATTTGGTGATATCATTGCCATGCTGCTCACCGTCCTCCTTGCTGGAGAGTCTGACACGAGAAGGCAAAACCCTACTTCTACTAAAATGGCCACCCCCACACAGTGCAAAACAAGTCACGGTAAGCCAGAAATAAAGAGAGGTCACCAAGGCCACAGGGGATACTGCTGACTAATGGATGGATTATGCCGGCAACACTGTAGTCTGTACAACAATTTATTGGTGACTGGTTACAAAGGTGTGACAGTAAAACAAAAAACTAATGCATTTCGGCCAGAGCCTTAGTCTCGCCGAAACGCATGTGTTTTTTGTTTTATTGTCACTCTTTTGTAACCAGTCACCACTAAATTGTTGTACAGCCTACAGTGTTGCCAGCTCAATCCATCCATTTGTGTTGTTCTGGTGTGTACAGACACACTGAGCCTAGGCACCTGTGTGTGGATCTTGCAATCAGATTGGGTGTTCCTTAGTGTGTTTTATACTTTTGCTTGTCTTTTTTTTGGGTACAACTTTCAGAGTTCCGTTCCTCTTTATAGTGACACTGTAAAAAAGTTATATTCAAATATGTACTATGAACACAGAAAGTACCTTCTATTGCTCCCAGCCTCCTCCAAATCTTCAAAATTCCATTTATTTTTTTATTTTTTTTGCTGTTGTGAGTAGACTTTCTGCTAAAGGGTGGTTATGTTTGTTTCCCATGGTCCCACAGTGTGTAGAAATGTAGCATCCTCTCCTGCTTTCCTCTAAGATGTACAAGAAACTGTGAACTAGGTACTATAGGATATGTAGTGAGTATAGAGCAGTGTAGATGTGCACTGCTCGATCCAAACAAATGGAAGGGAGAAGGAAAAGGAGAGGTTCTGGATCTCATAGAGGATGTTACGATGAGGCAGAAAAACAGATCAAGAAAAAATTTCATGAAAAGTATTTTTGGAGAAAAGGGATATAGTTTAAAGTAGTTGTAAACTCTTATGCCCCTTTCCGACGGAAAATGTGTGATAGGACCTTGTTGTCGGAAATTCCGACCGTATGTGGGCTCCATCACACATTTTCCATCGGATTTTCCGACACACAAAGTTTGAGAGCAGGCTATAAAATTTTACAAAAACAAAATCCGTTGTCGGAATTTCCGATCGTGTGTACACAAATCCGACGCACAAAGTGCCATGCATGCTCAGAATAAATAAAGAGATGGAAGCTATTGGCTACTGCCCCGTTTATAGTCCCGACGTACGTGTTTTACATCACCGCGTTCAGAATGATCGGATTTTCCGACAACTTTGTGTGACCGCGTGTATGCAAGACAAGTTTGAGCCAACATCCGACGAAAAAAATCCTAGGATTTTGTTGTCGGAATGTCCGATCAATGTCTGACCGTGTGTACGGGGCATTATATATAACCAGTGTAGTGACTGGCCTCAGGTAATACACAGAGATGAAACAAATCCTCCTACATATGTTGTACCTGTTTATCTGTAGTCTTCGCTTCTCTACATATGTTCAAAGTCCAGAATTTACAGTTTGTCTGAGAGTTCTTAATAAAGTGGTCAGGATACTGAGGTAACACTCCACAGAGTTCAGTGAGGAAAGCTCTTAGAGCTGATTGGAGGAAAGTGACTCATCCCCTTCCACACAACACACAGGAACTGAGCTGAGGCTGTCACTCTGCTGGAGCTCCCTCCCTGTCATCTTTTTTCTCTTGGTGTCAGGAAAATTTGTCAGAAGTAATTAATGCTGATAGCCGATGAATGAAGCAGCAGACAGAAATGACACTTAGTGCTCTTAACCTCCCTGGCGGTATGATTATTTCAGATTTTTGATGCTGAAAGCGGTACAATTATTTTGCATGGAAATTTGGCGTTTTATATTGTAGGCCTGTAATTTTTAGGAATAATTATACCAATAATAATATAATAATAATAAAACATATTTAATAATGTAATCAAATCGAAAACACTGAAATTTGCTCAGTTGCAGAATTGTCACTGTCATTACTTTTCAGTATTTGAAGACGGATCTCCCCACAAATCACTATCGCTCAATTCTGCAAGTGATTCTAATTTATTATCACTGTTTTCTAGCTGGTCTAAAACCACTTTTGATGTAAATGGACGGTTTTGGTTGCTATGGACAATCTCCAGTTTCCAGGCAGAAAGAACAGTATTTATAATATAAAACTGCATGCAGGCCACTGGAGAAACCACTAGGGACAAAGGGATGTGAAATAATGTGATACAGTAATGTAATCTGTAAGATTACAGTGTACTGTATGTATAGTGTGTGTTTCACTTTTTGAATTCTCCATCCCTGTGCGTCGCAACGCTCTCAGGGAATGGAGCTCGGCTCCATGATGAATCGAGCGGAGGACGAGCCACTCACACTGCGGGGAGATATTGCAGGATCCAGTGGACAAGGTAAGTAAGCTCTTCCTGGATCCTGCGATGCGATCCCGAGTCTGGCTCTGGGTTACCGCTTTTGGTTCTCAAATTCCACCCCGAGCCAGACTCAGGAATACCGCCAGGGAGGTTAATTAAGACAAGTACACACTATAGAGGGATATGTTTGTTCATATTTCATCTCTGAGGTTTACAACCACTTTAAGGTTATTTTAAGGGTAAAGAGAAAGGTACATTAAACCACAGAATGTTTTCTGCAAATGTTTATAATTTTTCCGACATTCTGCACATGTGACACACAGTGGGCACACACTATTTCTGCCAGTTAAATTGGCCAAGAATCTAATACCTAAAACTCATCATACATGTTACAATCTAACTGTATAATCATATTTAACCCTAACAATAACTATGTAGTACAAAGACCTGCCTAGTTAGATACAAAACCATTGGATTGTTTAGGTAGAGTTTAATATTCAAGTTAGGGTGTACATAAGTTGTACAGTCAGATTGTAATGTATATGGTGAGCTCTATATATAGCCTTTAACTCTACTAAATGTACTTTATTGGTTTCCTTTTACCTTTCTAGAAGCATTTTTTAGCATCTCTCATTACTATTATTGTCATGTTAAGTGGGCAGTCCTGCCTGCTCAACGCCAAACAAGTGAATGTGGACGTGTCATATCTACTCTGCAACTGTGTGCAATGCACATGGTTCTGGAACAGTATTGCATCTTTTTGGGAGTTAAAACAGGCTGTGAGGAGGTGACATGTATTGGCAGTGAACCAGTGCCTGGGTCTCCAAAACAGAAAGCTCAGAAGGGGTTTCCAATAAAATATATGTAAAGGCATTTTTTTTTAGATTTGGTGGAGTGGTGAGGGATTAGAATCACCGTCAAGCTATTATTGTTGTCTGTGCCCCTGTTCGCTAGATTCACTCTCTCCAATTCTCTTGATCACCAATGTCACCTGGAATAAAGACTAATGCCCCGTACACACGAACAGATTTTCCATCGGAAAAAACTTGGATGGTTTTTCCGACAGAATTCTGCTCAAGCTTGGCTTGCATACACACGGTCACACAAAAGTTCTCTGAACTTTCAACCGTCAAGAACACGGTGACGTACAACACTATAACGAGCTGAGAAAATGAGGTTCAATGCTTCAGAGCATACGTCGAAAATTTTCTGAGCATGCGTAATTTGTACAGACGATCAGAATTTCCGGTCGGAACTTTTTCAATCAAAAAATAGAGAATCTGCTCTCAATATTTTGCTGGGGGGAATTCGGCCAGCAAAAATCCGATGGAGCATACACACGGTCGCATTTTCCGACCAAAAGCTCTCATCAGACTTTTGCTGGCCGAATTTTCGATCGTGTGTACGGGGCATTAGACCCACATTTTTGGGTTGTCATCAGAGCAATAATACAGAAGACATCTGCCTATGGGGGCACTTGTTCCCATGACAGCTGGAATTTCCCTCATATTGGAAAGCTATCCTCTCAATTCCTTTTGCGTCGGAACACTGAAAGCCCCTCCCCCCCATTACTCTATTCTATATGAAAAAAAGTTTTGGCTTAAGATTTACTTTAATGGTAGGTGAATTTGCCGCACAATCAGGGCCTGCAAGGAACTAGTGCTGCTCAGGATTAAAGTCCACACCCTTGAGCTACTCAATATTTGCAACAGAAAGTTCTGTTGCAAATTCATGAAAGCCGTAGTTTTATTCCTATTTACGACGTGCACTAAATTCCACCACAGTGATAAAAAAAGGGAAGACCTCTTCCATGTTGGAGTAAATATTGTTGCATGTGTAAGTTTTGTGTCAAAAACAAAATTCTGTCTATTCTGTGATATATTCACATACACAATATCAACAGTTACCTGGATATGTCACATGACTCTTTACATCTGGAGGAAAAAGATTTCATTTCCACATACAAAAATTCTTCTTCACAATAAGAGATTTGAAAATGTGGAATAGACTCCCTCAAGAACTAATTCTGGCCAGCTCAGTAGATTGCTTTAAAAAAGGGCTGGATGCATTCCTAAATGTACAAAATATAACTGGATATTTAGATTTATAAACACATATTAACGTTTATAAGTAATAACACCTGAGATTATTCATCCAGGGAATAAATGAATGCTTTCTGGGGAATCATAAAGGAATGTATTTGTCCTCCTGGAGCAAATTGGCCCATGCTTCATACAGGTTTTCTTCTTTACCAGCAAACAAAAAATAAAAAACACAAAGACTTCTACACACCCCAAAGAGTTAAACTACAAAAAGAATGTATTAATTTATGAAGCGATGTACAGCAATTTATTAGCACAATGACCAAAGACCCCCAAAGACCAAAGACCCCCAATATAATCCAACCCTCCCCAAAACTATTCTTCTTAAAACCAAAAACACTATGTAGGGCAAAAATACTCCTCATATGACCGAGGGTCAAAAGGATGCAAAAAAACCCCACAATAGGCAAGCCCACCCTCCCCAATGCAAAACACCCCCCTTGATTCCAAAATAATGGCTCAAAGTCAGATAAAAAATGGGATCCCTGCAGCTTTTTCCTAAAAGGGAGCAGTGTGTGTCTGTGTAAAACACATATAACATATATCACACTATCCTGTAATGGAAAGATGCACAGAATAAGAACCACACACTATAATATCTACAAAGCTACCCTGGTCATAAGCCCATCAGTCAGTGGGGCTGAAAGGACAATGTGATTGAACATGGGCATATCATAATGCAGTCAAATATTTATACATCCGTATTCCATGTGAGTGTAAGGAAGATTATATTCAGTCCGGACTGCTTAATCCAGGTAAGTAGTCATTGGGTTTTCTGCTTTGCCTTCCTCTGGATCAACCGTGGGCATAGAATTCTTTATATGCTGATTTTCTATTTGTTTATTCAATTTTTTTCCATTCATTTAACTGGATGGACTTGCCTTTTTTTTCAACCTGACTAACTATGTGACAATGTGACAAGTTGTACCATGTATCACAAAGATGGGAAACAGATTTGTGTTTGCAACACTCTTTATGAATTCCCGGGACCTGTGGTTGGGTTGGGTTGGGTTGGGTTTCCAAGCCAGGGCTATTTTACATAGAACAGGATTTGGTGTCAGTCGCATCACAAGATGTGCTAGAGGAATTCAGGAGAACAGAGAACACGGCATATGTGTGCCAAGACCTGTTGACCTAAACAGACCTATTCCAGTTGCATGTAGAACCCAAAAGGTGAGAGACTGTTGTCAGATCCACTGTGTGGTGTGCACTGGCTCAATACAAACTTACCATATGGAAGTAAGTCTCACAATATATAAAATGTGCACAATATGTCAGAGGGAAGTTTTTGTTTGGTCTACAAATAAAAATTTACTTGTCTTTCTCCTGCCATTTTATTTTAATTTACTGTGCATTGTTTACGTGACAATCATGTCCTTTAACTGATTTTTTAGATGTCCTTATTTCAGAAAGTGTTATAAATATAAAAACTATTAGTCTGCACATTAATAACATTCATGGGTAGAGTTATTTAAAATATATACAGTGTGCAAAGAACTTAAGGGAATCAATTGTTCAATCAAACGTAAAAATGATTACAGTAAATTGCATTTTTAGCTTTCTCCAGCATTATTTCTCTGCTGCAATGTGCAATTCAAAGGGGACGAATAATGACTACCAACTAAATCGGGTACAGCGATTATTAGGAAATCATTATAGCGATTAAGCAGTAGGAAACAAATTGAGTGCTATTTAAAATAATGTTAAACTGCCCAGGTCACATTTTGTGATTGGAACCTGCTGAGACGTGCTTCATTAGAAATGCGTTGTGCTGTTATAGCACATAAATCACAAAATATTCACCAAATGTCAAACAGAGAAGAAGAAAAAAATGACACTAGCTAAAGCATACTGGACTGTGACGGTGTTGCAACACTGAACACTAATCAAGACTCAGACAGTGCTTTGCATAGTCACGCCTCCACAACTGTTATGTTTTTAGATGCATCCTCACATGCTCACATGGGTTTGAAGTAGGACATTTATCAACAACAGCAGGATTCAAGTCTAAACGATCTGGGATGAAACATAATATACTGTAGGTGAAAAATGTTCATGCCTGTAAAGAGGAAAGATTAGAGTATAGAAAATGATTGTGTAAAAGTAATTTTCATTCCTATATAAATTAAGTCAGACACATGCTTTATCATCCATAATCTGTTATGTTAAAATACCTACTGCATTTGCTGAAGGAAATTCGAGACAGTAAATGTTCATAACTGCACATTGGAAAATAATATGACGAATGATGTTTTCCTTTTGCGTGGCACAGCAATCAGAACAGAAGTCTGTGGGGATATTATACAACAGGATCTGCAACAAATGGTGTGCCTAATGCCAATGTTGAATGGTGGACCAAAAGCACTGATGTTTACATGTCAGAAATCGGTAGCTTTTTTTTTTGTAGGAAGGCCATTTGTTAGAATTATGGTTGGAAGAATGTCTCTTGTTTCAATATCTTTATGTAGAAATTTGAAGGCACATAAGGCTCAATTGAAAAGCTTGTTTTTTTCCCATATTTTGGTGTTATTATTTGGATACTGGGCTCAATTCACTAGAATATATCTCATGTGATAATTGGGTCACGAGACACATTTTTAATAAATATTGCACACGATGTTGAAATGTCAATTCACTGTCCCTTAATATGGTATTTACCTCAAAAAGCAAAAACACTGCATTAAACAGCATTAAAATCAATTCACTAAAGGAAATAAATAAATACATGCATGTGTCAAATATGTAGTGGTCCAGGCATATGATATTTAAGGAATGTATGAAATTTGTTTGGCAAGGAGGTGCCACACCTCAATGGTCAGGGAATGGAAGTGTTTAAAGAAAGTGTAATTTGTTCTACAAGTATCCAGGACATTGAGCTTTTTCTCCAGACTCTACAGACTCTCCATCTCCACCATCACTCCTTCTTCTGCAAGGTCCCTCAGATGTGTCCACCAGAAAAAGGTAACACCTGAAGGATATGATGTCATGTGATAAATTAACAATTATGAAATGAATAATGCATGCCTTATTTTACAAGTATTTTTTGATGAATGACAAAAAAAATGGGAAAAATGTAATGCATTTTTTTCCCGTTAATCTTAAAGTGGTAAATATTGTTTCATGAATTAAATCCACCACGCCTTATTAACTCATAATTCTCATAATTTATTTACCTCATAATACTCAGGTCTCAATTTACAACCACGCATAACATGCTTTATATAGTTAGCTAAGTAAGTAGTGGTATTCTAAAAATGCTGGAGCTATTATATAACTGCTGACCCTTATGATAAAATATAAAAGTAAATTCACAAATATTAGAAATAAGAATAAAATAATGCCATCTTCAGGGTAGTGATAACTAGGAGGTTCAATTGATGATAGAATAGAGGAGAGAAGCAAAAAGACCCATTAAAGTTGGTGATAAAGTACCAATAAAATTGGTAATTTATTATTTAATGAGAAAATAGGGCTTTCAACAGATTAATGTTCACATCTTGGTGACATTTATGTTTTTGAATTTTTAGGAGAAATATATAATGACATTAAATAAATAGTCACATTATGATTACTCATCTATCTTAGTGACTTGAGCCTATAAAAAAAGTCACTGGGGTTAATTTACTAAATGCAAATAAGCTGTTCACTTTGCAAGTGAAATTGCTCTTTGCATGGAAATTATACCCAGAGCTTAGCGAATGAGGTTAAATTTCACTTTGCAGTAAATATCCATTTTATGTGCAAGGTAAATGAAAAAACAGCATTTTTGCTTGAGCATGATTGGATGATGGAAGTCAGCAGAGCTTCAGCTTACTCACTAAGCGTATACCTTCCCTTGAAAAGTGAAGAGTCTATTTGCCTTTAGTAAAAATCAACCTCACTCTTTCTTCACCTGTAAAATTTCCTTTACATAACATTAGATGTATTGAGCTGTGTAGTTAATATTGGAGGCAATAAAAGATGCCTGGAAAGTCCTGCCTGAGACCTTCCTTCGGACAAACATTAAATTTCCATATGATATGTGTGAATAGTGTTGGGTGAACGGTTCAGCCCAAGCATGAATTCAGGCCAAACATTGGCTGTTCGCCCATTTGGCAAACATCCGAGTTTGTTTGCGATAGTTTACTTTTGTGATTCTATTGTGAGTGTAAAGCCTCATACACATGATCGTATTGTTAGCCAACAAAACCGTGGACTTTTTGTCTGAAGGGCGTTGGCCTAAACTTGTCTTACATACAAATGGCAAGGAATTTTCGGCCAACTAATATGAACATAGTGATGTACTACATTGTTTGTCAGCCCTTTAGCTCCACCCTTTGAGATCCTTCTGCTAATTTTGTGTTAGTAGAAGTTTGGTGAGTGTTGATTCGCACTTTTCATTTCGCACTTTTCATTTTGCACTTTTCATTTCGCACTTTTCAGTTCATTTCTGACTGGCTGTTCGTCAACCAGCCATGTTGCGGAATCGGAGGAGATAACGTGTTATTTATTATTGGCCTTGGCATTATTGCTTTGACCCAAGTCCAGTCCAGGAACAGGAGGAAGAAGAGTTCTTGGAGCAAAAATTGGTTGCTTTATTAATCGTGACCAATTATGTCATATGCTGCAGGAGATCCAGGAGAATAATCCAGATGTTTTTCATAATTATCTTCGCATGACGGACCCCTGCTTTCACCAACTCTTGGCATTGTTGACCCCCTTTATTAAGAAGCAGGACACATGCATGGGGCTTTTATTTTATTTTTTGGTTAAATAATAATGATTTGTTTTGGTATATTTTCTAAATTTTTGGATGCACAGAATGCACTTGTTGGTTCTATTGGCAGATAGCATGTCTAATTTTATTTGTTTTCTTTTTTTAATGCACAATAAAATAATTGTGAAGGATAATACTTGGCTATGTGTTTTACTTCAAATGACAGTTTGGGAGTAGGCAGTTACATTTTAAAAAATACAATGTAAAACTGACAAGGGACACCAACATAGTATCTTTGATCTTAAAAACTTCGGGATAATGGTGTTGTGGTAACTTGCCCAAATAAAAAAAAAACAAAACATAATAATATTATTCTTGATATCACTAGAAAATAAAAGCCTTTGAAAATTTGTTTGCAATAACTCCATCAGTATCACCAGCAAAGCAGCTTCATTATTATCCCATTAAAGAAGTAGAGAATGTGCCCTGCATTTGGAGATTTCATAATTTGCCACGCCACGAATGTTAATTATCTATTACGAATGCTAGTTTACAAGACCGACCAATTCTGGCTCGTCCTTGCTTCCGTGCATACATGTTTGTACTTTGGACTTTTGTCCGACGGACTAGTGTACACATGCTCGGAAAATCTGACAACAAACATTTGTCCGCGGAAAATCCGACAACAATTGTCCGATGGAGCATACAAATGGTTGGATTTTCTGCCAACAGCCTGTCATCACACATTTCCGATCGGAAAGTCTGATCATGTGTACGAGGCTTAAGTGTAATGTGAATATAGTGATAGTGCAGTATGAGTGTAGTACGACCATTTATTTTTACTTTAGTGTCAGTTTAGTTTTTTAGCTCAGGTTTACTGCAGTATATTGAGGTGTGTTAGTGCATATTTACTGCAGTATATTGAACTGTGTTAGTGCATGTTTACTGCAGTATATTGAACAGTGTTAGTGCATGTTTACTGTAGCAAATTAGGGTGCGTTAGTGCACGTTTACTGAAGTAAATTGTGGTGCGTTAGTGCACATGTACTGCAGTATATTGAAGTGCGTAAGTAAACTTTTACGGCAGTATATGGAAGTGCATTAGTACACTTTTAAGGCAGTATATTGAAGTGCATTAGTGCATTTTTACTGCAGTATATTGAAGTGCCTTGGTGCACTTTTTTGGCAGTATATTGAATTGCGGTAGTGCAATTTTACTGCAGTATATTGAATTGCATTAGTGCAGTTTTACTGCAGTATATTGAAGTGCATTAGTGTACTTTTACTGTAGTATATTGTAGTGTGTGGGTGGAGTGTGTCTGTGTAGTGAGTACTCAAGTTAAAGTGCACCAAACACAACTTTCCATTGATTAAAGTGCATCCAAGTACACATTTCTCCTTCTCTATTACATTTTGGTAATAAGCCCTCCCCCCATCATGTGTGGGAAGCCAACAATGAGAGGGAGACGTTCCCATGGTACTGTGAAGGGACCAACAGCATCTTTGTCCACAGGCAAAGGTAGACATGGTCTCTCCTCAGGCAGTGCACCATTTGCACTCTTTTGTGATGTTGCCAGAGCTATCCAGTTACAGCATGCAGAAGAGGTGGTGGATTGGCTTACTAAACCATCCTCATCCTCTTCATCCTCTGTCACCCAAGCAGAGACTAGTGCGTAGTCCACTGCAGCTGCCCTGGCGGCTTACTCTGCCTCCTTGTCTGCAGCTACTCCTGCCAAAGGCCCAGCATCATGCATGAGTTAGCTGAGTTATTTGAACACAGTCAGCCACTTGCTCCTTGACGATGCACAGGCATTACTTGATTCATCATCAGTACCTCTATAGGGTTACGGTGTGAAGGTACCACCAACACCCAAAGCCCAATTTTTCTGCACCTGTTACTTCTTTTCAAAGTCTGCAAAATGGAATTTAACCAAAAAATCTCTAATCTTGTTCCAAGTGAACTAAATTGTGGCCTCATCAAATAGACTGGCTCCCTAAGCCTTTGTTAATAAAATAAAGAAAGCTTGCAGGGAAAATTTCATTTTTTGCCTTTATAAATGTCATTTTTGCTGCAGCAGGTTCTATATTATGGCACAGCTGCTCATTTTACAGGCCGACTACGGGGACCCCCCAAGTACTATTTTTAAAGGAATTTTTAATTTTTATTGTTTGACTTTAAGCATCAGTAAATCACTGCTAATTATAAAAGTACGATTTTTACAAACTTTTTTTTCATTGATACATGTCCCCAGGGTGTTACCCGGACCCCCATACCCTTTGTATGCCCAATAACATGCATCTAAGCCCTCAAACTGGACATATTTGCTTTTTCCAGTTAGGATCCCATAAACTTCAATGGGCTTCATTATTTGGCTCCAAACTTTCTCAATGTTCGAGAGTTCTGTCACTAACAAAACAGGGGATCATTCAGCCCATCTCTATGTGCAAATAGAATGAGGAAAGCTGCCCTCTGAACGCCTTTCCCATATATTTAAATTAGTCACCTAATCAAAAAAATCCACCTGAGGTCCTCCCTCTCATGCATCTTACTTACTCATAGACTCTACCAAAAACACAAGAGGATGTAGATTATCTTTGATCAGACAATGCTTTTAAATATATGGAGCAAAGTAGTTCACAGTGAGCTTTTGTTCTTCTAATCTCTTATGTGTTATACGGAGGATGGGGCCAAGCCAAGGTTAGAGCCAGCATTCAACACTGTGTGGGCTGGGGACATATACCTAGAGCAGAGCAGTGGAATATTTGCAACTAAAGAATTAAACCAAGAGTGAATACCACATTTGTTCTTTCCAGCTTTAGTGGATGGCCATGTTTTGTGTTTTCAACCTAATTGTAAAGAGATTCAGATATCAAGTATTGACTAACATGCTTTAAAAATTTCTGTAAGTGATGTCTTGTTAACTCAAAAAAATTTAAATAAAGTTCCTGTTTCTTTAACCTCCCTGGCGGTATGATTATTTCGGATTTTAGGTGCTGAAAGCGGTACAATTATTTTGCATGGAAATTTGGCGTTATATATTGTAGGTCTGTAAATCTTAACAATAACACACTTAAATCTGTCCAAACCAGAGTCTAGTAGATATCCCGGGTATGATAAAGTTTGAAACACAAAAACATAAATTATAATATAATAAATAAAAATAAATAATAAAAAAAATTAAAAAAAATAGTAATAAAATAAATTTCCCCACGATTCACTATCGCTCAATTCTGCAAGTGTTCTAATTTACTATCGCTGTTTTCTAGCTGGTCTAAAGCCACTTTTGACGTAAAGGGACACTTTTTGGTTGCTATGGACAATCTCCAGTTTCCAGGCAGAAAGAGCAGTATATATAATATAGAACTGCATGCAGGACATGGGCCAAAGCACTGGGGACAAAAGGGATATGAAATCATTTCATACAGTACTGTAATCTATAAGATTACAGTACTGTATGTGTTATGATTTTTACTTTTTTTTTAATTTGCCGCCAGGCTCCGCCCCCATGCGTCGCGACGCTCGCAGGGAACGGAGCCTGGCAAGGAGAGGCTTCGGAGGAGGATGGAGCCCTCGGACACTGCGGGTGACATCGCAGGATCCCGGGGACAAGGTAGGTAAGGAGGCACCAGGATCCTGCGATGTAATCCCAAGTGTGGCTCGGGGTTACCGCTAATGGTCCTGAATTTTAACCCCGAGCCACACTCGGGAAAACCGCCAGGGAGGTTAGAGCATGTTATACAGCACAGTGCTTGTGCTGTGCCATTTGGCCCCCTGTATCACCTGAAATACCTGGCTGATCCTGCCAGTTTCTACCCTAACCTCTGTACACAGACCATGATATATCAGGGCTGCTGAGCCTTGACACCATTGTCAGTGTACGTGCCTCTGTCATACGCTGTCATCTGCAGATCTCCTGTGTCTCCCTCTGTCCTCCTCCTTCCCCTACCCTCCCTGCCTGTCATCTCTCACTATCGCCGATCTGCTCCTCTCCCCACTGCTTCAAAACTAACTGTCCCCTCTGTCAGATAAAAAGCTGTGTCCTAGTCGTAAATGCTTTATTATGTATATTATTATTATTATTATTATTATTATTATTATTATTATTAATAATAATAATAATAATAATAATAATAATAATAATAACAATTATTATTATTATTATTATTATTATTATTATTATTATTATTATTATTTATATTTACTATGCTATTTCTACCTGTTTTAACAGGGTCTTCCAGCGACCACTTGACTCCAGGCTCTCTGCTCCTCTCCTCCCCTCCTCACTGGCTGACGTCAGCAGGGGAATCCTGGCCCTGCCCACTGGAGATATCAGCTGGGGAGAGCTGAGAGCCTGGAGTCATCTTATCACTGGAAGACACTGTTAAAACAGGTAGAACCCTTTTTTTTATAAAGCACATGCACTAGGATGCAGCTTTTTATCTGACAGAGATGATGATATAAAGATGAGATAGTGGCTTAACAACCACTTTAAGTGACTTTGAAATGTGTAATTTCAATCAATCACCATGCAGTTACAATAAGTTCAACTTGAATCTGTCAAATGGCTCTGGAATATTGCATGTCCAGTATTAAAGTCTATCTTCCACTGTGAGATTTGAAATTAATATGTAACCATATAGTTTAGATTCCACTGCTGAGCAGGGAAACGTGCCTATGACAAGTATTGAACCCACAATTCCTGCCCTTTCCTACTGAAATGTATCCTAATTTATTCTATGTATTGTCTTCAGTACTACAAGTCTTTGACTTTATACAGGAATACAGGATTCTGACTTTTCAATTACTTTGCTGGCCAAATGTTTGCTCCTGGTCAGTAACTGCTGTGGTACTGAAGCTAAAGATTACTTATTCTGAGGAAAACTTACCCTTCAAGCAGAGTGAAACAGATCATCCTGTTTCAGATGTTGTCCCCTGATGACACCATTGTTGTAATTCAGCACACAGAAGCAGGAGTGGGTGGGTTACCTTTCAGGCTTCAGTGGGACTAGAAGTGTGTCTAGACCAGCCTTTCTCAACCTTTTCAACACAGAGGAACCCTTGAAATAACTTTCTGGTCTCAGGGAACCCCTGATAAAAAATACTATAGCTACAACTCATGATACTCTAGTGTAATGGTCAGTGGGAAAACTGCTTCTTACACTTGGGGTCATTGGAAAGAAGTACCCCCTTACAGATAGCTAAAAGATCAATGGCATCAGTAGGAACTTGCCCATTGTTTAAGGAACCCCTAGCAACCTCTGCAGGAACCCTGGTTGAAAAACCCTGGCCTAGGCACTGCCACTTGGAAGTAATATGTGGCTTCTAATTAACATCTATAAGCCTATGGTATGTTTTCTTTTAACATTTTTTTAACAGAGTAGACTATGTCAAAGTGCTGCATCATACCTGTAAAAAGTAAAATACCTGATAAGAAAAGCTTGGAAAATATACTATTTTACAACCAGCTGGAGATCATGAAACCACAGATCTTCTGGTAAGAACGCAAACACTGAGGATATGAATTCTCATGAGAAGACACTCCAACACAGAGCAGAAGCATTGTCTTATGATATTTGAGATGTTCATCTTCCCTTGAATGATTGTGGCACCACTATTGTGTTGGTCCCATGGGTGGAAGCTTGGTAGAAGGTAAGTAATATAATTTTTCTTCACGGAAGTATTTTATTGCAGGTAGGACCTTGCTTTTTAATGCAAGGCCAACTTTAAATATAGGTCCAAGTATGGTCAGCATGACAGGTAGGAACTAACATTTTCAAATGGTCAACAAAGGCAATTTTAGTATTTTTCTCAGCATAGGTCTTCACTAATTTACTGAGAAATCCATACATATTTCAATAATGTATTCTATTTTTTTCATTTCCTTTTGTATATTATTATTATTATTATTATTATTTTCATAGCATTTTAATTTTGCTTTTGCAGTTAAGAAGCCTATATGAATCTTGGATTTTTAATATACTGTATTCTTTTAATTACTGATTTTTTTTTAGAGAGACCCTACAAGTTCTGGAACATGACATCACCCTGCACACACTAGAAAGTGTGGGTTTCAGGGTAAGCTGCCAGACCTTGAAACCTAATGTACAGATTGCTAAAATAGTCAGCATGAGCTCTCCATCTGTGTGTGTGGAGTACAGAAAGACTGCTTGACAGATTTACCTGCATTTTTCAAGGCCATCTCCCAGGGTTTATATTGATTAGTGATTCAGACTTGCAGGCAATCAAAAATGAAAATCATTGTTCACGAAGTAATCACTTAACCCCATGGAATTTTGTTATATGATTGTGGCATCATTTAACAAAGACAGAACAATTTTTCTATTTTTTCCTGAAACATATCAGTGTAAAAAGGAAATACATGTTTTTTATTATTAAATCTATATGCACAATGCCGGGCATAAATGCTTTACTTTTGTTACTACATTTTAAAAGAACTGAAAAGCATTGATAATAAAATCCACACACAGCTGAGATTTTATAATGATAAACATTTATATCAAACAATGCAGAGTAATCTAAGCGTCAATTCTGAAATACATGTGGTGAATTATGGAAAATTTGTTTGCCTCTGTGGTATTTAATTTAAGCTGATATCTCAGGTCTACAAGTTTTTTGGAGGACACTCTCTGGAGGCTAACAAAGCTTTTATAACAGTGTATGTTAGTTTTATTTTGCTATATTACAAAAAAGACATAGCTTAATACCTCAGTGTGGATGATTTTAAAATTGTTAGAGTATGGAATAAAGTAGCAGGTATCATTTTTACTTTTCTTTGTGTCTGTGAAGTGAGTAAAATAGTGAAGTGAGTAAAATAGTTTATAAATATAGCTCTTCCTTACGCCGTACTGCATTTCTGCATTAAATATCTAGCATGTCATTTCAATTTAGACCTGTATGGAAATTTTTACACAAGTAATTTAATTGTTTAATTTAATTTAATTTAAACTTTTGTATAGACAGGAGGGATTAGACACTCTGCCAGGTTTTTATTGCTTTCTAGGCCTCTGTGTGATTTTCCTTACCTCTACTCAAGGTTGTGACAATAATGAGCTTTGACATCTGCAAACTGTGTGGAGAAAATGAGAAAGTCCTATTGCACAAAACAGTGTGATAAAACAGGCAGATTTAAATCTAATGTCTGCCGTGGACAACTAGAGATAGTGACTTCATAACCCCCACCCCACCCCCCCCCATACACACACACACTTTACCACAGCTCAGCTTAAGATTCAAACAGAGAAAGTCAGATAGAATGCAGAGCCATCAAAACGCCAATTAAACAGTCCAAGCTAGAAGCAGAACAGGATGTTAGAAACCTCCATTAGCTATAATCCTTGAAAGTCCATTAATGAGCCCTGTTTTAACATTTATATATCATAAATAGTCTGGCAAAGCATTTTAAAGCAATACACATTCTGGGTCACTTTTTTCACCAGAGTGGAAATCCATTCATATTCCACAATTCTTGCTGTGGTAGAGCTATGGTCATAAAAAGTAATTACACTAATGTATAAAAGAAAAAAAAAGAAAAAAAAATAGGTTGACACCACACATGCCTAAAATATGAGCGTCTGAATGCTATTGGAACACCTTAGATCTCTTAAGAGACATATGCACCTGACTTAATTCATATTTGGTATCTAACTAATAATAATTTAAAGGGGTTTTAAAGGCTCAAGGTCTTCTGTGTGCAGCGCCCCCCCCCCCCTGCAGGCCACTTTAATACTCATCTGAGCTCCCTCTCAATCCAGGGATGTGCATCAATGCTGAGCCTCTCCCAAGTCTCTCCTTCCTCATAGGCTGAGACAGCAGCTAGTGAACCAATGAGGAGTGAGGAGAGAGTGGGGGCAGGGCCAAGCCACAGCTCTGTGTGTCTTATGGATGCATAGAACTGGGCTCAGGTGCCAGCGTGCACCAGTGCCACCAGAGCAAGTGGCTTGTTATTGGGGTCACTGGCTGAGAAGGAGGAGCCAGAAGCGACGGGGGGGGCTGAAAAAACAAGGATCGGGACTGCTCTATGCAAAACCACTGCACAAAGCAAGTAAGTATAACATGTTTGTTATTTTAAAATAAAAATAACGTTTAATGCTGCTTTAATTTTCTGTAATAATATATTTGTCATAAGGCTTCATGTACACTGACGTTTTTACAACCTCTCCTGAATTATTTAACTTGACAGATAATAACCATTGTTTAAAACGGCCGTTCTGCCGTGTTTACATGCCGCGTATAGCAGCGTTTTGCCACGTTTGCGTTTAAAATAGTTTTTAAAATTTTTTTTTTTTTTCAAATAGCCAAAAATAAAAAACGCCTGTAAACGAAATGCAGCTAAATGCGTGTTACTGTTTAGACATGTTTAGATGCCTTTAGTGCTTGCAATGCATGTAAACTCAACTTCTGAATTAATTTTTTGCCGTTCCAAAAAAAGCCTGTAAACTCAACTGCCTAGAAACGACTGTAATGATCCTGTGTACATGGACAGATAAGATAACATAGAGGAGAGTTCAGGGGCAGTTGAAAATAATGCTCCTGAACCAGTAGTGTACATGAGGCCTAAGTCAGAATTTGGAACCTTGCCATCTGGAAGTGTAGATAGAGTTAAAACAATTGGAATTAAGAAAGTGTCTATTGGAGCATAATAAAACATTTCAATACCACTTCAACACACCCCTCATACCATTTCATTCGATGTGTAATGCCTGTAAACACTCTCTTCAGGGACCCAAAAAGATGGCTGTATTTTTAGCTCATCTGTTCTTGCTTGCCATCGAAATTATAAGGCTTCTTGCACACAATACTCCTGTTCGAGCATCTACTTTTTCAGACTTTTTTTTGTATGTGTATATGTAGCACAATATGTAGATGAACAATTGCACACATTTTGCGCGTAACTTGCGTGCATTCCACGCATGTGGCATAAATTAATGACCAAAAATGCAGATTTTTCTATTTAGTTTTTTACTGAAGAATGTATGGCGCCTGTGTGTATAGGCACATTATAGGCACATTACAATTAGACCCCTTTCACACTGGGGCATTTTTTAGGTGCTTTTGGGCTACAAATAGCACCTGTAAAGCACAGTGTGAGAGTCCGAGTTCTTTTACACTGGAGCGGTGTGCTTGCCAGACGTTAAAAAAAGTTTTGCAAGCAACATCTTTTGAGCTGTGTGGGTGCGGTGAATACACTGCCCCTCCCATTGGAATCAATGGGCACCACTGCTGAAGCTATTAACCATTTATTCGGCCACTAACAGGGGTTAAAAGCGCCCTGCTAGTGGCTGAAAAGCACCCCTATTACAGCGGTAAACCGCCGCTAGTCAGTATGACTTCAGCATGAGCCCCATAGACTGTGTGTACTGTGTAGTGTATTGAGCTGTGCCAGCCCCTATCCCACAGGTCGAGTTGGATGAGGCCGCAGTGCAGCGTGGGATGTGGGAGGGGACTGGATTCCACAGCAGAGAGGCACCGTGATACAAGCTAAGGGAGCGGCTGAAGCTGGGAGTTTCTCCTACTTAGCGGACAGCGAGCAGAGGAAGCCTCGGGAGACACCGCCATTCGGATTCACTGTGACACTATGTGATATACTATGCTTATCAAGCTACATTCTGTAAGTGCAATAATTTCGAGCTGAATAAATTTTATACTCAAATACTACACTATGGGAGCTCTTTCTGTTTTTATGTCTTTTGAGTGATATCGATCCAGCATCCTCAGATATCCTTACAGGTTTTTGGGAGACCGTATTCCATGGGCTTGGTGAGACCATTTCATTGGTCTTTTCAGTCGGTAAGGAGAACACAAACTCACTTCGGGTGTTCAGCCTCTTTGGTTGAGGGATCCTATTTCACGATCTGTTGTGTTGGAATATTCACTGGTCAATCTTTTTATTGCAAGACTATTGGGACTTATTCAGCCTTTCACATTTTGGGATTTTGCTTTAGTTTTCTAAATTCAGATTGTTTTCATACATGGTTCTGAGATCAATTAATTTATTACCCTTTTAATGTTTATTATGTATGCATTTCTTTATATGTATGCTTTATTACCTTATTGTATTTTGGAGTGTTTTATCTACCTTTTTTAGCGCAATATCGGTGATTTAATGCTCATGGTTTTTGTTCATTAGTTCACAGGTATTTCGTTTTTGGAGTTGGAACTCCACCTTATTTTTTATTTTCAGACTGTTTTTACCATTTCAGAATGTTGATTTAATTCTTTTTCTTTTGTGTCAATTTTTTTTTTGTGGGGGGAATATCATTTGTATGATATTAGCGCTGCACTTTTGTTTTAAATTTAAATTTTAATTGATATTTGTGTTTTTAGTGATGTCTTTCAGGTCTAGATAGAAGGTCAGTAAAACATACTATACTGTCATAATTATCTAGTTTGTTGTATTTATGTATGACTTGTCTCTGAAGTAATACTTGATACGATTTATTATAGTAAACACCTACATTTGTATGGTACACATAAGACACTTTTAGGTTAGAAGTTTTTTTTCAATCAAATACTTCTCTAGCCAAACTCTTTTTAATATATACTGTATATTTATTAATACAATAATTATGACTCAAAGTGTGATAGTGCTGAAAGCTGAAAATTGGCCTAGGCAGGAAGGGAGTAAAAGTGCCTAGTAGTCAAGTAGTTAAACACCACCAAAAGAAAACTCTATGTCAAACAAATGATACAAGTTTTGTTTGGGTACATTGTTGCATGACCGTGCAATTGTCATTCAAAGTGCGACAGCACTGAAAGCTGAAAATTGGCCTAGGCAGGAAGGGGGTGAAAGTGCCCAGTAGGAAAGTGGTTAAGAAAACTTAAAAGCTTGCTTGCTTTCCAATCAATTTTGCAATGAATAGAATTTCCCAAATGAAAATAACATTCACATTTCAAAATTCCAACCTGCTCCCTCAAATGTTCTCATCACCGCAGCTGAAAAAGAATGTCACTTTGACCCCACTAACCATTAGAAAATGTAATGAATGTTCCACAAATGAAAAAGCTATGAACAAAATTCTTTTAGTGTATGTCCCGCTTAAAGTGGATGTAAACCCACTCTCATCCATTCTAAATTTCTGCCATAGTGCTGATCTATAAGGATATACATGTCTCCTTCATGTATCCTTACCTGTCAAATGTCTCCCCTCTGTCTTTTATGAGACCCAAAAAACTGAAGATTCTGTGGCTGGGTCTCTTGTCTAGAGCTCGGTGGGTGTGATGTCAGTAGACTCCCCACCCACCTCTACACTCCCCTTGTTAACATGCATTTTCTCCAGTGTATTTCTTACACTGAACTTCTGCTATGATCACTAACATCCAGTCAAAACCCAGAAAAGTCACCACATGACTTCAGCATGCCCAATCATACTGAGGTGTTGAGCAGCCAATCCTGGGAGAGCTGGAGAAGAAAGGAGGAGGGGATGAGAATTACACATAATGCCTCTCTAAGGCTCGTGAATGAGAAATGTAAATCACCTGTCACTCACAGCGGGGGGGGGGGGGGGGGACTGACTGGTATTTCTCTGTCTGTCCATTTTTATCTCACTGAAAAAAGATAAGAGGATTTCTCAGAGCTGAATTAACTCTTCGTGGCAAAACCGGGCACAGATGCTATGAAATCATATACTGTACAAGTTACAAGCCTTAATTAAAAAAAAAATGGGTTTACATCCACTTTAAGTCTGTTATCAAGTGTCCCTGGACAACTCCTCTCTTGGGAATGAAGGCAAGTGATCTTGCAATGCAATATGTGCCTAGACTGACATCCTTTAATCATGATGTTATTACATCACTTCAGCCTCCAGGACTAGATAAGACCATACATTGGAGAGGCATTTGTCAACATTACCAAAGGCAGCAACACAGACAGGAGACTCAAACTCTACAGTTAGGAAGATAGAAGACTTAACTATGTGTTTAGGGAAAAAAAAAGAACTTTTAGATTATGATCATTTAGAACTAATAACGGGCAATTTTGTTTTTTTAGGCAGGGTGGGGGGTTTGTGTCCTGGAGATCGATAAAGCCTGGCTCCGGAGCATTCATGCATGAGTGCAACCATAGCACCTGGCTTGCTAAGAAGGAGGAGCAGACAGTATCAGCAGGGGACTGTCAATGAGGAGGTAAGGGGCCACTCTATGCTATATTGTTGCATGGAACAGGTAAGTAAAACATCTTTTTTTTAAACCCCCCAAAAAATGTATCCTTTATTACCAATTTCAGCAGTTTAACTGGGCACTTTCATCCCTTTCCTGCCCAGACCAATTTTCAGCTTTCAGCGCTGTCACACTTTGAATGACAATTGCGCAGTTATGCACCGCTGTACCCAAATTAATTATTTTTTTATCATTTTTTTTCCACAGAAATAGAGCTTTCTTGTGTTGGTATTTAATCACAGTTGGGTTTTTTATTCTGTTTTAAACCAATTTAGAATCTGAAATATATTGAAAGAAAGCTTTATAGCATTATAAGCCTCTGGATAGACCAAGATATTAAAAACATGGAAGAGACAGCTACTATACTATAACGAGTCAGACAAGGAACTGATAAAAGTGGGATAAAGGCTCAGTTCACATTATTGCGATGGGACCTTGATGTGATTTATAGTGCTATTATGTGGTGCAACTTTGATTCAATTTTGCATATTCAATGGGGCTAAGATACACTGTAAGTTGCACCAAAGTAGTGCAGAAACTTTTTCCAAAATTGCACCGTTCAGAGTTGCATTGATTAGAACGGCACCATTGAAAATAATGTGATTTCCCTTGTCATGCGATTCTGTGCAACTCAAGCCACATCAGAAGTCACAATAGTGTGAACCAGGCCTAACTAGAATACGGTTTCAATGTAATATTGTGTTGCACCATTTCAAGACATACGTAGACATAACATAAGTTACCATTTTAGTTGTAATAGTCTGGTGGCCTTCAGGGAGATCCTGATATGCAATGTATTATTTTACTTAAATTGTTATTAACCCACAACAGTAAAATCAGTCTGTGTATGCAGTAAAGTATGCTTGTTATGCTCACTGTGGAATCTAAGGGATTAATCCTCTGCATTGTGTAAAAAGGCTGTTTGGGCCTGTCTTCTTTGATCTTCCCCTTCTTCCACTGTCCCCTATCCATATGCTGATAGAACATAGCCTTGGGGCACCCTGCACATGCTCAGTTTGGTGTGTATTGCTAGAGAGTTTTTTTTTCCTGGAGGGGGGCATGTGATCAGCACAGGACCAATCAGCACTGTTCAGACAGAAGATCAGGGGTCCTGCAGCCTCACAGGACAGTCAGAGGAGAATGAAAACTCCTCCTACGAGCTTTAACCAGACACTGAGAAGTCATAAGACTGCTATATATGCTATGATGAGAAAATGTATTTAGCAGTTTATATTTACTAAAATATTTGCATTCCCATGTTCTGTGTACTGTGGGGCAGTGGTTCTCAACCCTGTCCTCAAGTACTCAAAACAAGGCCATGTTTCCAGGTTTTCCTTTTTCTTGCACAGGTGCTTTAAATCAGAGTCAATGGCTTGGTATTTTGGACAGCTATTTTATCTAAGAGAAATTCCCAAAACATGGCCTGTTGGGGGTACTTGAGGGCAGGGTTGAGAACCACTGCTGTGGGAGACCAGATATAGTGAATGCATGGTCCTGGGTTTAAAAACACTAAATTATGTACATTTGTCAAAGGGTTAGTCTTATGGTACTAGCAATGCTATTTCATCTTATCCACACTAAATATTTAAGCATTTAGTAAGAAGATAATTTAACTTCAGTTTTGCTAATTGCATTTTTTCTTTTTTAACTATTTGAATGTGTTAAATTGAATATACTTGACATTTAAACAATTCTATTTGCAGCATATCAGGTGTTGCAAATCAACAAGTTATAATACACACAAAATATTCTGATTACCTACAAATGAGATAACACTCTTCAGACTGCTCCATTTACCCCCAGGAAATCTAACCATTCATTTTCCTTTATTTGTTCTATGAGTCGAGAGCTAAAAGATGACTAAACAATTTAGCTGCAGCTTCTAGTCGTAAGAGAAAATTCCCTGCCTTTCATGTGCATCTGCAAAACATGACTGTCAAAATAATAACACATAGAAATCGTAAGTTTTACTTTTTCACACAAGTTACAAATAGAAAAGATTAGTGACTGATTGCTATGAGCAACACAGATATTTTCCCTCTCTTACTTTGCATATGCAGAAACAACATGCCTGAAAGGCTTGAAGGCTTTTGCAAATTTTTCAAATCAAAGAGGAAAACGTTAAATGTATGTAAACTAGGGGTGTGGAATTTAATTGCTGGATCAATGCATCGCGATTCAGGGGTCCCTCCATGCGGCATCAATGCAAGCACCCCGAAAAATCGATGTCGGGTGTGACATCATCCCGACTTGCCCCGCCCCTCCCGGAAGTGTGCGCCAAGCGTTTTTTGTCAAAATGGCTTTTGCTATTAAATGCAATTGTAATCCATTCAGTGGTGATCGCTGTATGTGTTTTTTTTTTTTAAATATATGTAGCTTCATACCTCGTTTTTAGTCTGTGTATATAACTGTATATCCCGGTGCTCATGTGACTGCTCAGTCCGGCCTGCCCCTCTCCTCTCAGTATCTCGTGACGTCAGCCCCGCCTGCCTCTCTTCTGATCTGATAGCTACAGTTGGTGGGCGGGGCTGAGAACTCCCACTGACGTCAGAAGAGACAGAGCGACATGAGACTGAGAGGAGAGAGATGCAGACCGGACTGAGCAGTCACATGAGCGGCAAATACAGTTTTGATTGATGTCTGTTTTTCATCCGTCAATGGATGGATGAAAAATGGACAAACAGTCTGCATGTGTGAAAGGGGCCTAAAGCTAGGTCTAAATGTGTGGCTAAATTGATGTGCCTCTGGAACAGCGATCCTTGTTTGGATCGCTTTTAAAGAGGCTTTTGACAGGTACTGAGGAGGCAATATGATGCATCCTCACCGCCTGTTATAACCCTGTGCATTTTGCACCATTGTGGGGCAATTGGGGCCCGTCCCTATTAGCTTCAAGGGGTTATGTTCCTCGCCAGTACTGGCAGCCAAAGGTGACAGCGAGGGATACATTTTGCCAAGCATTGCGACTGTGGCATGTAAATGCCCCCTCTGTTGCCATTGCTGTTTTTTACAGGTCCCCCTCAACCACAAGTCTAAACGAGCCCTTACAATGAAATTCTCCTTTTTGCTCCATTTTGGTCTGTAAAAGATCCAGTTGAAAGTGTTTTGTTCCTTCACTTCACACTTTCTCTCTAAAGGTCACAATTCTGCTCCTCCATAGATTTAGTACAGTGAATGATAGGACAGGAAGTGTGTTACTGGCATGATCACCAGATGAAAAAAAAAATGAATGCAGCAACCACATGCAGGGGTTGGTAAGCTACAATATATTTAATTCTTGCACCTGAGCGGGATTACTCAAAGTACCTTGGGTATAACGTATATGCACAGGTCTCCCACCCTCCTGCCATGCCCACTTGAGGTTTCAGGAATGCTCACACAGCTCTCATGTGAGCAAACCTTGACTGCAAACAATTTTCATAAATAATATATTTCACTCCTGGAGTCCAATTTAGCATAATGTGTGCAACACAAAACTAAAATATCAAATTTGGTTGGCTTTTGTGATTATGTGTTATAGTAAGAAAAAAATTGAACATTTTTAAAATTTAAGACTTTTAGTGATAAATATCCAAAATCTGTGACTGTCCCTTGAAATCAGTGGTAATTGATACTGGTTATTTGCCTGTGAAATTACGGCAAAATAGGTAGACACAATATAACTTTAAATTCTTGTCTACAATCATCGGAAATCGAATCTAAGACTGGGGAATCAAAAGCAAATTTTATCTTGGTATCCTAACAAAACAATTGTTAAAGTGCACACATACCCACAACTAGGTAAAATATTTCCACTGAATGATCTCTGCATTCCTTTTCAGTATACAGCCAGCAATACATAATTTACATTAGAAGAAAGGAAGCATTGTGATGACACTAAAAAAAAGAAAAAATCTTTTTGACTGCCCAGCTGGAACAGATTACGGTTACACAGGTTGGTAAGCCTTTAATCTGCATCTTTACATTGAACTCTAAGGTGGAATCCTGCAGTGAGTCAGGTGCTTGCTGAGTCCTCCTAAGAATCGCAGGATTATAGTTCAGGTTCTTCTAGATATTTTTTTTCCTCAACTGATTCTTTGCTTTGCACAAGAACGTCTTACTATATTGCTGATATAAGGATAAAAACTGAACATGAATGAAAACTTAAATAACAAGGATTTAAAATTAACCGGTAGAAATTAAGTAGAAGGTGCTGCATGCTACATGTTTAAATGAAGCCATCATGCAATAAAAGTATTAGTTTAACCAAAGACATCAAAGGAATGCCAAGACTTAATATATAAAAAAATCACATTACCAGATACATACACTATATTACCAAAAGTATTGGGACACATGCCTTTACACGCACATGAACTTTAATGGCATCCCAGTCATAGTACGCAGGGTTCAATATTGAGTTGGCTATGGGAATGTTTGACCATACTTCCAAAAGTGCATTTGTGAGATCAGATACTGATGTGGACGAGAAGGCCTGGCTCACAGTCTCCACTTTTATTCGTCCCAAAAGTGTTCTATCGGGTTGAGGTCAAAACTGTGCAGGGCAGTCAAGTTCCTCAACCCCAAACTCACTCATTCATGTCTTTATGGACCTTGCTTTGTGCACTGGTGCAGTCATGTTGGAACAGGAATGGGCCATTCCCAAACTGTTCCCACAAAGTTGGGAGCATGAAATTGTTAAACATATCTTGGTATGCTTAAGAGTTCCCTTCACTAGAACTCAGGGGCCAAGTCCAACCCCTGAAAAACAACCCCACACCATAATCCCCGCTCCACCAAACGATTTGGACCCATGAACAAAGCAAGGTCCATAAAGACATGGATGAGCGAGTTTTGGGTGGAGGAACTTGACTGGCCTGCATAGAGTCCTGACCTCAACCCGATAGAACACCTTTGGGATGGATTAGAGTGGAGACTGTGAGCCAGACCTTCTCGTCCAACAACAGTGCCTGACCTCACAAATGCGCTGCTGGAAAAATGGTCAAACATTCCCATAGACACACTCCTAAACCTTGTGGACAGCCTTCCCAGAAATTTTGAAGCTGTTATAGCTACAAAGGGTGGGCCAACTCAATATTGAAACCTACGAACTAAGACTGGGATACCATTAAAGTTCATGTGCATGGAAAGGCAGACATCCCAATACTTTTGGTAACATAATGTATATAGTAAATCATTAAACAGTAAGTGCTGGATCGCACAAGGGCAGCTTCAAAATCGCCCGACTCCCGTCCGACTCTGAAGCCGCCCAGTACAGGGCGACTTCAGCGCGGCTTGAAAAATGACTTCTGCATAGAAGTCAATGCAAGCCGCTCTGAAGTCACCCCCAAGTAGTACAGTAACCTTTTTCTAAGTCGGAGAAACTTGAGTCGTTCCTATTGGAACGGTTCCATTGTACTGAATGGAGCGTGACTTGTCAGGCTGACAAGTCGCCTGACAGGTTGCCCTTGTGTGAACCGGCACTAACTGTAAATCAATAAACACTGGCAAAATGAAACATATGAGCGGGTAAACCAAAAAGTAGACAGGAAAGCCAATGTACACTAAGAGGAATGATACTGACATCAGGAAGAGAGAACTCCATCTTTAAAACACAAACCAGGGCAAGGATCTTTTTAAATAAATTCCTACAAAAATCGCTACCATAATTACTATGTTTACAAACACATTTTAAACTTGAAATCCATTTAAGTATTCCCCCACATTTTTTTTTTTTTTTTACTTCTACTGTGCGTAAGGCTATCAAATGTGACCCTTATAATAGGTTTTATTGTCAATATATGCATCGTAATTGCTTGTGTGTGTATACTACAAATGTATTTTCTGAATGCATGATATTTTACATTTTTTTTACATCATTTTTATTAGTGTAGTTTTTTTTAATTTTTACACAAAGAACACCGGCATACTGACACACTGAACTAATATCTCAGACATAAGTGCTTTGAGTGCAGAGAAGATCATTGAATGTAAGTTCATCAACCTTCTATCATTAGCCGATCGTACGTTCAGCATCCAAAGTTCTGAGTTTCCAGGGTAGCAAGGTGAGCCTCAGGGCCATGATAGTTTTAGCAACAGTGGTGCTTCACTTTGTAACTTCCTAAGTGAATAGGTATCTTTCCAGCCAATTAATCACTTTTGCTGCAAGGAGAATTAAATAATAGCAGCTAAAAACAAACTTGTACCCTCTGTTGAAGTCTTAAATCTATTTATGCATGACTGTAGCACCCTAGATGGCAATAAAAATATAAATCCTTATAATGCAAATTTTATTTACATAGTGGTGCAATTACAATTTCCAGATAAACACTTTGCATTAATCTGATTAGGCACCATAGCAGTAAGTGTGTGATTAGCAGATATTTGCAATTCAGTGGATAATATATGCATTTTAAGTGGGCATCCAGTCGCCTAGAGCATTTGTTTAAATCCCAGATATTTCTGTTTTCATTTCTGCTTTTCTGTGATATTTGGGAAGCTCTTCCAGGGATCTTAGACATAGATGTGATATCTTTAGCTTGGAGTATGTTTATTTGATTATGTAAAACGAGAGTTTGATTTTGCATAGTCTCAGACTCTCTTTTAGTACTTTTTAGTCATTAATGCAAACACAAGGAGAAGTCCTCTAATTTTGTTTACATAGGGGACACTTTCATAAAAATAATTTACATAACAAAAGACCCAGGTACAATTTCATCCAAATTCATATAAATACACTGTAATTAGTAGGGTAGTGTGTTTTTTTTTTACCAGGGGGGAATGTAACGCTGTGTGCCAAGCTCTGCTGGTGGGGTAAAGCATTGTTCAGGTGTATGCACTAATGTAACAAGCCCTAAGGCAGCCTATCCATCTTGAACAGGCTGCTAATGCACCACAACTCATATTTGAACAGATATGCACCATTTTTTACAGCACACCATAATGCATAAATAATTTAAAATGAGTGTGCTGTAGTGCTCTGAAATACATGTGCCTTGTGGTGTGCCGGCATTGTGATGAAACTTAGTTCCATGCGTTACTATGCATTGTGATAATAAGTGGTAAAATGCACAGTTAACCATGCATTACTGCAATGTCCAAATCTGAATGTGCTTTTAAACAAAGATGACTAGTGGAGGGCACTTCACACATCTGTATTAAACACATCTGCAAACATGTTTATGTAGTAATAGCTCAAAATGTGTACTTAGTAAAATTGCAGTATACAGTGCTGTAAAAAAGTTTATTACCCCTTCCTGAATTTTTTTTTTTGCATATTTGTCCCACTTAAAAGAGAAGTACAGCCAAAGCTTGTTTGGCTGTACTTCTCCTGTGGATCACAGGAGTGCAGTTCGTTCTGCACTCCTGTGACTTGTTTTCAGAAGACAGCAGGCCGAAGCCTGCTGTTGGCTGATGTCACCGAGCTGGTCCAGGCTTGGGAAGGATTGCGAACCATATGGCTTGGATCCGCCCACATGCCTGGACCGGAACCCAGCTTGGCCTCTCAGCTAGCCACTGAGAGCCTGAGCCAGGCACTCCTGCCCTCTCCACAGCCCAGTGCTCCAGTGAATGTGGGGGGGGGGGAAACAGGGAACAGAGCTGCAGACTGACAGTCACCAGCTCTCTGCTTAGGGAGCTCTGAGAACCAAGCAATCGGGGGGGGGGGGGGGGGTTTGATTGCGCGGTTCTCGGTGTTAACAGGGGAGAGATGCAGTATCAGACCAATGCTGCAGCCACCTAGGTAAGTATGAAAAAAAAAACTGCCCAAACCTGCCTGACCCTATGTGAAAATAAAGCGTTTCCAAAACGCCCCTGGCCATTGCAACGATTGGGCAGCGCTTCTGAAGCGCTGCTACACTGGAGTTTTTAACTCTTTGGGGTTAAAAGTGTCCCGCTAGCGGCCAAAAAGTGCCGCTAAAACAAGTGGCCTCGGCCCCAGTGTGAAAGGGGTAGTAAATGAAATAGAAATCCAGGCAAACATTTCAGAGTGTTTAGAGGCTGTTACAAGCAACATAAAGGAAAACCCATATGATTGTCAAATATTGAAACACCCGATTGATACAAGCTGTATGTGAAGATTTCTCACAGCAGTGAGAAAAAAGCATATAAATAGATATATAATAAAGCTAATTGTCAGACATTACCTGACAATATCTGTTACTAATGGCCCTAATTAGGAAGACGGTGCACGATTAAAAGAAAGTATGTGCTAAGTGTGTTAACACAGCTAATGAGAAATCATCTTTTTTTACAGAATTCTATAAAGTAACATTTGATTAATTCATATTGCTTAATGGACTTTGTACACAGCTGTTGCAATTTGCACTGCTTAGGTCCTCTAATGTTACTGAAGTTTACATTTTCAGTTTGGAGCTATTATTTCCGTATGCCCTTTACTAAAAGTCTCTCTGTTTTTATAGGAGGGCCAATGAATCTAATAGATGGATTTCAATATAGAAGATTGATTAGATTAGATTTGTGGGCAGCTACTGGGATTCTCTATGTTGACATGACATAAATATAGATAAGAATCCTTTAACAGGCAATGATGACGACTGTAACATGAAAGGCATCTCAGGAGAATCAAGCTTGTCTGTTATCTTTGTTAAAAATAAAATTCCAAACAGCTCTTACCAACCCCTTAATGATGCACGCCTGAAACATATTATTGAATGAAAACCCAAAGGAATCATTATAATCAAACAATGCAGCTTGCTTATATGGAACCATATTGTTCAAAAATGCCATCACATTCTCTGACAGAGGGTGACAAAACATTACTTCCACAGTTAGGTCATGTAAAGTTCCATCAAGCTGTGGTGACAGTAAATAATTACAGATGCTTGATGAAAAAAGAAATAAAGAACTCTTCAAAACAACTTTACTGTAGTCACATACAACATATATCATAATGATGTGCAAGGAATGAACTTGGCTCGCCGGAAAAAAGTTGTGTTTTACGGCAAGAAAAAAAAATCAGTACATTTGCATGGGGGGTGGATGGGTGAAAGGTTGGGGGTGTTAATGTGTCTGTGCTTTAAATGTTAAATAATATGCATTTTTAAGAAAAACATATATAGAGAGAGTTACCTTATTTGGGTAAAATTTACCCCCATAGTGAATGTGGACAGAATAGAGAATGGAGGATCTCGCAGTGCATGGAAATTAATAAAATGTGTCTATATAGGCAAACTTTGGGGTGATTTACTAAAAATTGAGAGTGCAAAAAAATCTGGTGCAGCTGTACATGGTAGCCAATCAGCTTCTAACTTCAGCTTGTTCAACTACGGCTGGCCATACAATTCAATTCTCTTGTACAATTTTCCTTTACAGTTACCAAAAAACATATATATATAAATACTAGACTGTATTTATATATATATTAAATACACTGCCTGGCTGCACGCCACTAACTAACCTGCCTGCCTAATCTAGCTCAATCTATCTCCGTCAACACACTATATATGGCCACTATGTAAGCAGGCTTATATAATGTGAAGCGTGGACTTAGTCCCCGTGAGCCATGATTGGCCAAAGGCACGGTGCCTTTGGCCAATTATAGCTCTTGAAGCAGAGTGTGCTGTGATTGGCCAAAGCATGCAGGTCAGTTGCATGCTTTGGCCAATCATCAATGCACTGTGATGGGGCGCTCCGCGGCTCTCAAAATTCCAGTGAACGCCCCACATTTTCAGTCTGTTTTCGAGCAAATGAACACCCAATGTTCGAGTCGAACTGCAGGCTCGTCCCTAGTTGGAACGATATTTCAACTGGTGTATAGCTAGCATAAGAGACTAGTTCCCTTCAGATCTGTTTTATTGTTATTAGTGTCTGCTTTATTGATTGTCAGCTCATTAAAGTGAAATGTATTACTGGACTAAATTTCGAAAGTAAAGTGGACCCTATGGGCAACTAGTCTCTCAGTCCCCCATCAGGCTCCACCTACTCAGTACAAAACTCCTTGGCCATGTGCCTGTCAGTGTGACAGTCTCAGTAGCTAGAGAGGGAGTGAGTAAATTGAGGAAAAAGTGTCCAGTGTGGACACTCCATCCTCAGTGCAGACACAGACAGATTCATGTATCTTTTCTCTAAATTTCTCTGAAATTGAATGCAAACAGCAGAGGAAAAGCTGCAAAGCATGTGCGAAATATAGGAAGTGGTGGAAATAGATGACCATAAAATATTCGGAACAACATGAAATACATTTTTTAAGTAAGCTTTTACTGGATTGTCAATAAATATTGCTGTATTGATATTGCAATGCTGATGTTAATAAATGAAAGTGTGTGCTGTGCCCATAGAACTCCTTTAAAATTTCTGTTGCTCACCTCTGCAGACTGAATGAGAGAAATCCCTCAATTCCCCATCCATGCTAAACAGCATGGATGGACAAGTGTAATTGCTGGCTATTGTATTATGACTGCCATCACCTGCAGCTGTTAGAATACCCAAACAGAGGGGAAGATTTACTAAAAGCGGTGCACTCAGAATCTGTCAGAACACAATAGCACAGTGGGGGAGATCACTGCACTAACATTGCATAGTTAGAACGGTGGCCTCTCTGTTTTTTTTTATTCAGCCCACTGGGTTAAATGAAAAATAACATGTGTACTAGGCTTAAAGCAGTTGTAAACTGTAACAGTAAAAAAACAACAACTTTCCCCTGTAAAACAATTGCATAATGCGCTAGTATGCATTGCATACTAGCACATTATGAAATACATACCTGAGAACAAAGTCCTCCAGTGCCGTGCTGTCACTACTAACTGGGCTTCCATCTTCCCCCGGAGCCGCAATGACGCCACTCCCGCATGGATCTCTTAAGGTCCGGCATGGTATACAAGAACACCGGCTGCATCCAGTGTGAATATCTCCTAAATGGTGCACATTGAGGAGATATTCATTTTACCTACAGGTAAGCCTCATCATAGGCTTACCTGTAGGTAAAAATCACAAAGCGGACTTTACTAGCACTTTAAAGGATCAGTATAGTCAAAGCTCGTTTGGCTGTACTTCTCCTATGGGTCACAGGAGTGCAGTCTGTTTTGCACTCTTGTGACCCATTTTCAGCAGAGAGCGGGCTGAAGTCCACTCCCTGCTGATGTCATGGATGTCAGTCCAGGCACTGTGTCATCGCGACAATAAAGTCTGGATCCGCGAGGTGCCTGGACTGACACCCAGCTCAGCCTCTCAGCGAGCCGCTGAGACCCTGAGCTGGCCGTCCCCACCCCTCCACAGCCCAGCGCTACAGTGAGCGAGGAGAGAGCAGAGAGCTGTGACTGACAGTCTACAGTTCTCTGCTCATGGAACTCTGAAAAGTGAGAGATCTGCGATGTTCGATCGCTCGGTTCTCAGTGCAAAAGCGCTGGGGGACAGATGCAGCATCGGACCAAGGTAAGTATGATTAAAAAAAAAGAGGTCATTTAATTATTATATGGCAACTATCAAAACATAGGTTTCCCCCCCCCCCCATAATTTAACATTAAGGAATACAGTGGTGTCCTATCTTCACACACTCACTGCTATGTGTCATATGCTCACTCTGCTCTCACCTCTTAGGCCAACCATACACAATTTGAATCTCAACCAGGAACCGGACGAGATTGTAACCAATAATGGGCAGGCTGAATGTACCAAGTTGATCGATCAATCAACTTGGTACAACCAGCCTGCAGGAAGTTCTTGCGATTATCGCAAGCAGCTGCTATAGCAGCTAGCGATAATCACTGTCTTCCTCTGGCGGGAACAGCTTCCCCTGCCCACTCCGACCCCTTAGTTTTGTCAACACTGTCCGTGTTTGTAGACGCTATAACTTTTGCGCAAACCAATCAATATACGCTTATTACAATTTTTTTACCAAAAATAAGTAGAAGAATACATATTGGCCTAAACTGAGGATTTTTTTTTTTTTTTTTAAATTGGGATATTTATTATAGCAAAAAGTAAAAGATATTGCGCTTTTTTCAAAATTTTCGTTTTTCTTTTGTTTATAGTGCAAAAAAAAGAATGCAGAGGTGATCAAATACTACCAAAAGAAAGCTCTATTTATGGGGAAAAAAGTACGTAAATTTTGTTTGGATACAGTGTCGCATGACTTATGCAATTGTCAGTCAAAGCAACGCAGTGTCATATCACAAAAAATGGCCTGTTCAGGAAGGGGGTAAATTCTTCCGGGACTGAAGTGGTTAATGAATACAGAGCAGAATTAATTTGTATCCTTTATACCTACCTGGAATTCAGGTTTAATGGGATTTGCAGGAATACCTGTAACAAGTGTTGCTAATTATTTTCAGTAGCTAAGAGCAACGTTGTCTTATCAAAAAGCCCAGGAGAAAATCCAGTTTTGGATGTCTCTGCATCATGTTCAATAGCTGTTTTGTTGTTTAGATCCCTGGTGCCTAACCTGCAGCCCTTCAGTATATGATGTGTGGCCCTCAGACCTCATCAGTTTGCAGTGGGAACATTGATTAGGGTTATAGCATTAATATCTACTAGCCTCATGTAACATGTTCTCAGTTTCATATTGTCTTCTGCAACATATCTCCAGCCAAAAATGTAGCAAATGTAGCATATCCATATTCCATATATTGAACATTGTGCACGACCCTTTGGTAATGTCAGTGGCCGTATTTGAGGCCCCCTTTAGCTCATAAGTTGACAACCATGGGTTTAGATCGCACAAAGGCAGGACAGAAGAGTTTCTATGATATGGGTTCATGGGTTATCTTATGTAGGGCAAAATCAGGTACACTTTAAGATCACTGTAGTGTCTGGGAGATTACAAAAGGCTAAAAATTCTCTCCTTACCCCCCTGAGCAGCCAATTGCAATGCATCAGTACTATCATATAGAAGAGAGCAGATTGTGTCACATGTCTGTGGCAGATGGAAGGCAAAGTGACATTTTTTTGCACAGGTCACTCTAAGGGTCAGGGTGAAGTTGAATGTAGATATTTAAGTTTGTATTAATTATTAGTGATGTAAAAATAAATGTTTTGTGTGATAGATATTTTATGTTTTCAATGTGTAAATTTCATTTTTCTGAAAATATTTGAGCCAAATAACACACAAAAATATCCTTATGATGTCAAAAATAATAAAACACTCCACCGCCATCAATAGGACTCACTGTAGGTTCAGTGGACCCCCCCCCCCCTGCCCCCCCTTGTGTGGGCGTTGTGTGTATTTCTGTTTATGTGCATGAAAAAAATAACTCACATTATTTTTCAGAGACTATCCTTTTATTTCCAGGAAACAAAGAACTTAAGATAAAAAATGTTCCTTTAAATCTGCAAGACATCTGCCTATCAATCTTCTACCCACTGAACTGACCAATCAATCTTTGAGCAAGTCTAGGGCAACAGAATAAAGATTAAGAGATATCATAACATATGTTATAAGGTTTCGTGCTTCATTTTTCATAGTGCATTGTCCAGTGGGATAGAGACGATAAAAACGGTGTGCTCTGTAGCAGCCTGAAGCATTATATGCATCATTTTAGGTAATTATTATTAGAACAATGTCTCTGAAAATTGCAAGCATTCTTTAAGATAATAGTTGTCAAATTTCGTCCAGAATTATAGCATCAAAAAGTAAAAACATTAATACATAATGGGGTAAGTACACAAAAAAATGTGGATTATAGGGGTATCTATGGTGTTTTAGGATGCCACTGATTATATGATGCTTTTTAATGTAATCACATCGCTTAAAAGCAAGGCTGCTTGTTCCATTGTATAGCCAGGTGTAGAAGAATCGTATTGATGAAAAGCCTTGGTTCTAGGTCAGCCTTTTAGATCCCGGCATAAAATCATGCCTCACCAGTGCCATTACACCTAGTTTTGGTCCTAGGATTCTAGTTACATTTTTCACTCTAATGAGAAATTTAATTTCATTACCATAGCTAGCACTTATTTAATGTTTAATAAATTGATATTACACTGAAACAGGTGCTGTAATCATTCTACTATTAAGAACATGCAAGCTGTTTCTGTGGTTAATGACAAGGAAAAAAGATCACACCAGCTTTTTAAATGTTTGCAGTGTTTTGAACATTATAAAGTGTATTATTGATCCGCATCATCTAATTATCCCACAAGATCTCAGGTGAGTTGTGATACTTTAGCTTAACATTTTGGTCCTCTACGGTCACTTCATAAGCAGATGGGTCAAAAGCAGGAATACAAACTAGAAAAAAAGAACATGTGATGTTTAGGCATGAGTGAAATTGGGTGTTTTCTCTTAGCAAAAATCTTCACATATTTTTTGTCAAGGAGAAAGGAGAAATGAAGTTGGTATTTGGTTATTTTTAAGGGTGAATAGGATTTTAAATGGCTCCAGAGGTTCCTTTTATTTTTATTAAACTTTTATTATTATTACTAACAAAAGTGTGTCTGTTCTACCCTGTTTCCCCGAAAATAAGACCTAGCGTGATTGTCGGTGATGGCTGCAATATAAACCCTACCCCCCAAATAAGCCCTACCCTGTTTCCCCGAAAATAAGCCCTACCCTGAAAAGAAGACCTACAAGGACTTTAACTAGGGCTTATTTGGGGGGTAGGGCTTATATTGCAGCCATCACCGACAATCACGCTAGGTCTTATTTTCAGGGAAACAGGGTAGAAGGGCAAGCTTGGGGTGCTAAAAACATGAGGTGAGAGAATTTGCAGGGGAGGATGAATGTGATTGGTACTAGATGTCAAGGAGGAAAGAATTTCCTATAGGCATGGGGTCAAAACAGGGGTAGGGGGCATGGAAAGAGAGCGGGGAGCCATGTGTGGGGGGGTGCACATCTGGTGGGTGTATATATGGTGGAGGAAGGGGGGGTGAAGGGCTACAGGTGTAGTGCTGATAACATAGAGATGGGGTGAAGGACCAAGGTCAGTTAGGGAGAGAAAGGTCTGCAGGCAGGTTGGTGTTAGTTAGGGATGTAGATATGGTTGAGAGAGCAGGGGGGCAGTGTGCAGGCATGATGGTGGGGGCAGAGGGGGGATGCATGCATTGGTTATCAGTGGAGGGGCTATTATGCTGCATTTGTCAGGGTTGGAGAGGCAGCATTCAGGCATGGAGCATACACAGATGCAATAGTAAGAGAGGAGCATGGGGCAGGTATGTTGGTAAGATTGTGGGAAGCATGTTGTTTAGCTGAAGTGGAAGTGGGCTGCAGGTGTGAAAGCTGCTGAGATTTGGTGGGGCTGCAGACACATTTGCTGCTGATTGAAGTGGGCCTGCAGGTCCAGTGGGTGCCGAGAGAAGGAGCATTGCAGGCAGGGTAGGTGCAGATACAAGTGGAGTTGTAAATATGGCAAGTGCTGAGAGAAAAGAGTGTTACAAACATAGTGGTGGGGTGTAGGTGCATAGTTGATGAGACAAGGAGGGTGCAGATACAATTAGATACCAAACAACCAACAGGAGATCCCCTTATAAACTAGAGGATGAAGAATTTATACAGGGAGATGTATACATACAATATACAGATATCAACATATATATAGAAATTACTGACATATACTGTACATATAATGTGCAACAATAGGAGAACTAGCAACACCTCTTTATACCAACCAGCTGTATGTTTATAATATGCAGATCAGGAGCACAATGTACAGGGCTGTTACAGAGTATAAATGAATGTTTTAAATTCCCAGATATCAGGATCACCGGACAGTTCTCACTAATCGACTTTTCGAAATCCCTCCCTTTCTCTGCTCTTCACTCTCCCCATTTCATCACCTGAGCCATGTGTTACCTGGCTGGTCCAACTCTTTGTCAGGCTTCACCAATCCACCACACCCCTGCACTGACATGAAACAAAGTATTCAACTGATGGATAAAATTGTCCTGTCTAGATATCGACAAAGTGGTACACTATTATATTGACTCCTCCCACTGGAAGAAGTGTGTGTGGGGTGGGCTGCTGACAGCGTTTGGCCCATTTTTTTCTAAAACAACTTCAGGTGCACCTAGAAAGAAATACAATCACTGATGTATTGTTTAATTTTTTCAACAAAGCCACTTGATCACGCTTTGATAAACAAAACCATTTATTACTTGTCAGCTCTGATAATAAATACAAATTGTCTTTCAAAAACAAAGTCATATGATTTTATATCATACATTAGTAAATTACACTCCAAAACAAAATATAGGTTGAAACTTGGGATAAATGCAATGGAATTTAAAATAGGCTTCAATAACAAAAAAGAAAAAAAAAACATGCTAAAGATTATAGATGTGGAGAAGAGATCAATAAAGGAAGAAGCATTACAAAAGTGCAGGTCAGAAAACCTAAAGGAAAGGTCTAAATTCAATACACACAGGGTATAGTATAGTATAGTAGAGTATAGTACTATAGTATATCACTGCTGCATCTCATAGCTTAAAGGAAAACATAAGTAGAAGCCAAAGGTATATAACATTTCAGATAAGCAATATTAAACAAGGTCTTTTTATCTCTTATATCAGAGAATAGGTTGGTGAAGTTTAGATTCAGATACAGAAATAGCAAAAGACAACGTCCATTTGACTAAAGTTTGCGTCATTGAGACATGACAAGAAATGTTTATAAAGATATACAACCACATGTACGCACATGTGATGTCACATATAATGACACTTACCAACTGAAAAGTGATAAAAAATATAGGGTATTCATAAAATGGATAATTTGTGATAGACTCATCTTGCTTACCTATTTCCCTAAAAACTACAGTTACAGTTTGGCACTGTAAAGTGCCTTGAAAAAGTATTCATACCCCTTGAAATTTTTCACATTTTGTCACGTTACAACCAAAACGTAAATTTATTTTATTGGGATTTTATGTGATAGACCAACGCAAAGAAACACATAATCGTGAAGTGGAAGGAAAATAATAAATGTTTTTCACATTTCTTTACAAATAAATATCTGAAAAGTGTGGTGTGCATTTGTAGTCAGTCCCTTTTACTCTGAAACACCTAACTAAAATCTAGTGAAACAAACTGCCTTCTGAAGTGATCTAATTGATCTAAGTGATTTGTAAATAGATTCCACCAGTGTGTAATTAAATTTCAGTATTAATACAGCTGTTCTGTGAAGTCCTCAGAGGTTTGCTACAGAACCTTAGTGAACAGCATCACGAATGCCAAGGAACACACCAGACAGGTCAGGGATAAAGTTGTGGAGAGGTTTACAGCAGGGTTAAGTTATAAAAAAATATCTCAAGCTTTGAACATCTCACGGAGCACTGTTCAATCCATCATGTGAAAATGGAAAGAGTATGACACAACTGCAAACCTACCAAGACATGGTCATCCACCTAAACTGACAGGCCGGGCAAGGAGAGCATTAATCAGAGAAGCAGCCAAGAGGCCAATGGTAACTCTGGAAGAGCTTCAGACATCCACAGCTCAGGTGGGAGAATCTGTCCACAGGACAACTATTAGTTGTGCTCTCCACAAATCTGGCCCTTATGGAAGAGTGGCAAGAAGAAAGACACTGTTGAAAGAAAGCCGTAAGAAGTCCCATTTGCAGTTTGCGAAAAATGTTATGTGGGGACACAGCAAATATGCGCAAGAAGGTGCACTGGTCAGATGAGACCAAAGTTGAATTTATTGGCCTAAAAGGAAAACGCTATGTGTGGCGGAAAACTAACACTGCACATAACCCTGAACACACCATCCCCACCGTGAAACATGGTGGTGGCAACATCATGTTGTGAGGATGCTTTACTTCAGCAGGGACAGGGAAGCTGGTCAGAGTTGATGAAAAGATAAATGGAGCCAAATACAGGGCAATCTTAGATGAAAACCTGTTAGAGTCTGCAAATGACTTAAGACTGGGGCAGAGGTTCACCTTCCAGCAGGACAATGACCCTAAACATGCAGCCAGAGCTACGATGGAATGGTTTAGATCAAAGAATATTCATGTGTTAGAATGGCCCAGTCAAATTCCAGACCTAAATCCAATTGAGAATCTTGGGAAGACTTGAAAATTGCTGTTCACAGACGCTCTCCATCCAATCTGGCAGAGCTTGTGCTATTTTGCAAAGAAGAATGAGCAAAAATGTCACTCTCTAGATGTGCAAAGCTGGTAGAGACATCCCCAAAAAAGACTTGCAGCTGTAATTGCAGCGAAGGGTGGTTCTATAAAGTATTGATTCAGGGAGGCTGAATACAAATGAACGCCAAGAGGTATGAATACTTTTTTAAAGCACTGTGCAGGTTTATGTGCAGGTTTATGGTAAAAAGTGCAGCATAATAGTTTTATGTATAGAATTCTTTACATAATGTATGTAAAAATGAAAATCATTTACTGCAAGTGCTGCCAAACTGAGTACTGATTGTTCATTCCTATTCCCTATTCCCCTATTCCCTATTCATTTTGAAAGCACATATAACAGGGGTGTATATGTAAATGACTCCCGCGCTGTCTAAAAGCTTAAACTAAAGGGGCACTGCTGCAAATACCTCTGATTCTGATCCAGACAGAAAAAAAAAAGAATAGAAAAGTGATGGTGTTTGCTCTGTGAGAATAGGAAAAGAGGTGAGGGGAGTGTTACAAAAAATGCTGGTGGAAACTGAAGTGGTAATGACAACTCAATAATAATGCATAAAATCCAAGTGAATCCAGTAATAACTAGTGCAGTATAATCATACAATCAAAAAGAATAGAATTAATAGTGAACACGCGTAAAACATATGAAATAAATGTAAATATCAGTCAAGTGATGACTCATATGAAAACACACAAAAATGAATCCAAAAGAATAAATTATAAAAGTGACAAAAGGTCCATGTGAAACAAAAGGATCAATCCCACCACCAGGAAACACACGTGTACCAAATGCAATCTTCAGTGGTGACACCTCTATGTCTGCAAGCAGCTCACCCCTTACTGCTGTAAGGTGTACAGCATATGCTGGTCACACATCATAGATGAGGATGGTTGATGTTTTTTTCTTATTTTCACATGGACCTTTTGTCACTTTTATAATTTATTCTTTTGGATTCATTTTTGTGTGTTTTCATATGAGTCATCACTTGACTGGTATTTACATTCATTTCATATGTTTTACACGTGTTCACTATTGATTCTATTCTTTTTGATTGTATGATTATACTGCACTAGTTATTACTGGATTTACTTGGATTTTATGTATTATTATTGAGTTGTCATTACCACTTCAGTTTCCAGCAGCATTTTTTGTAACACTCCCCTCACCTCTTTTCCTATTCTCACAGTGCAAACACCATCACTTTTCTACATATAACAGGGGTGCCCAACCTTTGGAAGAGTGCGGGCCAATTTAGCGACTTAGTAACCAGTCGCGGGCCACAATGAGCGGAGTATGCGCATGACAGGTTCAAGTCCACTTTGCATATGCAAAACGAACACACATACAGCCCACTCTACTCTATGGGCCCTCCTATCCGATCCGCCCAGATGGAAGGGGACGGATCACCTTTTGATTTTTTAGCGGATTGGATTGGAGGTAGGCGTGTGTAAACAGACACAAGTCCATTTACATCTGCAGCTCCATAGAGGTGAAGGGAGGGTTCGATTTGGTTGGACCAATCATGTGAAAGAGGCCTGAGGCTGCTTATACACTGATGCGCTGGGGTTTACCCACACTGTGGGTGCAATGCAGTGCACCTATGGCTTTCCTGCGGGTAAGCTGCACTTTGCCATAGAATTCTATTATATAATGCTGGTGTGGTGCACTTTCTGAAACTGCACCAAACGCACAGGTAGTAACAGAAGTCTATGGCTCAGTGCATGAACCCGTAGGTGCACCACACTACACCTACGGATCAGTTTGAAAGCAGCCCAGTAGCCACTGCAGAACAGATATGTCCATATATACACTGTGATATTATAATATAAACTGACCTTTAACAACAGTCTTCCATTTAGGTATCACCGGCTGTAGGCTACCCCAGGCAGAGTGCATTTGGTATCACTCTGCCTATGACAGGAGCCGGTGATATATCGGCATTGCTCCGCAGCCACTTGCCACCTCTACTGCTGGCTTCTTTCACAACACTGATGTTCTGGGATGGTGGCCAACTCACCACCCCAGAGCAAGAGGTCACAGGCCACATCAGAGGGCTCAGTTTGCCACATGTGGCCTCCGGGCCACTGGTTGGGTACCGCTGACATACAATGTCTGTACATCTTTGCAATACAGTAAGGCAGCACATTTGGTGTACATGTACATTGTATTATAGATCTCTTCCCTCCACTTGCTGAGGATATTTCATTGCATTGATTCAAAAGAAAGCATATTTCAGCCATTGGGTCAACAACTAACCAAATGAAAAGATAGTACATCTGATTACTTTGTCTTGCAAAAAAGAAAGGAAAAAAAAATATTTGTATATGGGTGAATCAACCAAAGGAACTAAAGGCCATTGTCTGATTACTTTCTTAAAAGCACACAAATATAAATGAAAATATTCTGTATATTGTAGTGTGCTGGGGCTTTGTAGCTACATGCTATATATTCAAAATTTAAAGGTAAACTCTGCATTACCAAACTACATTATTATTTTGAATAAAAAAAAAGTACCACTATGTTGTCATGAATAAAAAATGTTGTTCCCTAGCTTCCAGCCTACGCAACTTGGATTACATGGTCTCTGGCTAAAAATCATTACTGAACAGAGTCTATTGTTTTCAATCAGCAGTGAGATAAGAGGATAAAAACAGCAGCCCCCATGTACATAGATTAATTACAAACTACACAGTGGAACAAGGTTTTTAATACATTAAAGCACATTGATAAAATTGTTTGTATTAAGCCAATTTCTTTCATGTATATAAAAAAATATTGAAAAGGCTTTAATTCCTCTTTAAGATATAGATTATACTACTCTAAATGTGTGTAGGGCCATATTTAGACATAGGCCATTTGCAGCTGGAACTGCTTGGAATGGTTTACAGCTATTCAGACATTGTCATTAACCACCTGCTGACTGTATAACATACATATATGGATCACATACCTAGTACGTGATCCTGCACATCCGGGTCTGGGGCACGCATGCGCGTGCACTGTGATTATACATGATCTGCGGGTATAGTGGACTCGATGTCCACCGGCACCCACTGATCATTAGGCAGATCGCCTTTCTGTCAGTAGGAAAGGCATTGATCCTGTGTTCTTACAAAGCAGGAACATGGATCAATGCCTTCCCTTAGTAAAAGAACCGCCCACACACTACAGAAGCACTGGCTAGGCACACAGTTAATCATTTGATCACCCCTGATGTTAACAACTTCATAGCCAGTGTCATTAGTACAGAGACAGTGCATATTTTTAGCACTAATCACTGTATTAGTGTCACTGGTCCCCAAAAAGTGTCGGTTAGCATCCGATTTGTCCTCCACTATAAGTCATTGATCGCTGCCATTACTAGTAAACAAAAATAAATAAAAATAAAATTGCATAAATATATCCTATAGTTTGTAGATACTATAACTTTTGCACAAACCAATCAATATACGCTTATTGGGATATTTTTTCTTTACCAAAAATATGTATCAGAATACATATTGACCTAAATTAATGAAGGAATTTGATTTTTTACATTTATTTATTGGATGTTATGTTTTATAGCAGAAAGTAAAAAATATTGTTTTTTTTTTCTTCAAATTCCTTCAAAATTGTCGGCTTTTTTTTTTTTGTTTAAAGTGCAAAAAATAAAAACTGCAGAGGTGATCAAATACCACCAAAAGAAAGCTCTATATGTGAAAAAAAAGGACAAAAATTTTACTATTTATTTTTGGGTTACAGCATTGCACGACCGCGCAATTGTCAGTTAAAATAATAACAGTGCCATATTGCAAAAAGTGGCCTGGTCATGAAGGAGTGCAAATCTTCTGAAAAAAAAAAAAATCTTCTGGAGGTGAAGTGGTTAAAGTGAACCTATGTGCAGACTTTGCCCTGGAGCATTTGTATACTTTGAACAGCCAGTAAAAGAAATTTAAAACAATCCCTTATTTAACTCTATAGCTATGGGAATTGTGAAGAAATTAATCTTCAAGCTTACAATGGATACACAGAAGCTTTTTCTATATTGCAAAAGAATCTTGGCAGCCTGGAGTAATGAGACAAATCGCTGCTCCAGGTAAGCAATATAATCCACCAAAAAGAAAGATCTGAGTGCTAGCTACAGCTCGCAACCATGAACATGTAGACCAAGTGAGAAAAATTAGTTGCACACCAACATCCATCCAACAGGTTTATTGAAAGACTGCCACCAGGACCAAAACAATGAACCAAGGAGTGACGACTATTCACACATACATTGTGGTTCAAAAACCCAGAGTTTTGAAGAAGCACAATGTATGTGTGAAATGTCATCACTCCTTGGTCCATCGTTTTAGTCCTGGTGGCAGTCTTTCAATAAACCTATTGGACGAATGTTGGTGTGCAGCTAACTTTTCTCACTTGGTCAGTCTGGCAGCCCTCTATAGTAAATACGCAGCAAATGTTTATGAGTTGTGAGAAACCATCTAAAACCCGTCGTTAGAGTAATTGCTATGATTCTTGGGGATCTTTGAGAACAAATTACTTCACAGTACTTAAAGCTAGAGTGGCTAGGAATGGCTTATTTTAAAGCTATTTTACTGCTTATTAGGAATATGTGAATCTTAAAATGTCCATAGTCTGGGCAGAGGTACAATTTAAAACAGTTGATACATTCTTGCCCTCACTGGCCCATCAAGCACTGGCCCATTCTGTTCAGAGCCTCCTACTGGCATATCTGCACTCCACAAACTGGTATTGTTGGTTCAGATTTTTGCAGTTACTACAAAAGCTTCAACCTCCATACATGTATAGTTTTCCCGTCCTCTTCCCCCCCAGCATTTCACAAATGCTATTTACCAGGGAGAGAAGAGAAGGGGGGAAGAAAAAAAAAGAAAAAGAAAAAACCCCTTCCCAGAATTCTCCTACTCTTTCTCCCTACCCCCTAGGCCTCCATCTGCTCTGCGATCGCACATTCGTATTCCCTAGTGCAAACCAGAAGGGACCATGAGTTCCATTTTTTATTGAATTTCTCCACCTTACCCTGTATAGTTGCAATGCCTTTTTCCATAGCATATATCCCAGCTATTTTTTTAAACCATAGTGAGATGGGGGGGGGTGTGATTCTTGCTTCCAAACGGCCGGGATACAAGCCTTTGCCGCATTCAAAAGGTGAACCACCAGGGAGTTCCGATATTTACGCTTAGGAAGATCCGAAAGGTGGAGAAGATATCTTCCTGGATCGAGCCTCAAGTCATATTCTGTTAACTGTCTTATGGTGTCCCGCACTTTAGACCAGAAATCTACTATCTTCTTACATGACCAGAAGATATGGAGCATGTTACCCTCTGACTCGCCACACCACCAGCATTTATTCGTCCTCTCTATGTACATTTTTTGTAATAGTGATGGAACTTTGTACCACCTTTTAAAGAGAATTTTGTAGCATAGCTCTTGGTAATGGCTGGCTGTTGAGGAGTAATGGGCAAAATGTAAAATATAACTCTGTTGCTCCTTAGAAAGTGCAATGTCTAGATCTCTTTCCCATTTCAGAAGGAATCCTGGCACAAATCTTCGGGGGATCTATTAGTATTTTATATATCTCCGATACCCCATGAGCAGAGGGCTCTTCTAGAAGACATACATTTTCCAATGGTGTGTTTGATCGATCTGATCTCTCCCCCCTATTAAGAGAAGTTAGGAAATGTGTAAGCTGCTGCATCCGCCATGGATCCAGTGGCGGACGGAACAGCGACTGCATTTCCAACCTGCTCTTCAGCCTAGATGCCTCAAGAAAATCCCCTAAGTGGAGTTTACCCTGGTGCATGATTTGCTTAAAACGGCTATCTGTATAACCAGGGAGGAGTAATGGGTTCCCCAGAACTGGATGGAGCCGAGTGATTTCTCCATCAAATTTTGAGAAAAGATGGCTCTGTTGGATTACTTTTAAGGTTGCCCCTTAAAGAGGGTGAGATCTTAAAGTTCCCAAAGTTTGTGGCCGCAGCCATGGCAAGCAACGGAGTGGGATCTCCGTGCATGATTGATCGATCGTTACCCAAATTTTTTGTCCCTAGTCTCTGCACCAGGCAAGTACCCTAGCAAGATGTGCTGCTTTATAATATCTAATTGGATCTGGAAGGGCCATGCCCCCTCTGGCCTTTGGCATAACCAAAAAGTTAAACGAAGATGCTTTTTTGCCCAGATAAATTTAATAAAAGAGCTTCGTAAAGACTTCAGAAAGGACTCTGGAATCGATATCGGCAAGGTCTGGAAGAGGTATAGTAATCTTGGTAGGATATTCATTTTGAGTATGGCGTTCCTACCCATTCATGTATAAGGACCTTTTTTCCATCTTTCCAGGTCAGATGAAAATTCTCGTAATAATGGTGGGAAATTTGCTTGTTTGACTCCTAGGTATGTCAAGAATGAAGCTACCCATGGAAAGGATAATGACGATTGAAGAGCCTTTACGCTTACTTTTGACAGTGTGATGTTTAATATTTCCGATTTTGAGTGTTAATTTTAAAGATCGAGATTAAACTATAGCGGTCAAATTCATTTATAAGATTTGGTAGCGTAGTTTCTGGTGAGGAAATGAAAAACATTGCACTGATTTCTAAGCAGCAAAATATTTTTTTTCAACAGACCAAAAGAAGTAATATTGGGATCTTCTCTCAATAGAGGTAATGTTTAGTTCCATGTTTAATGAAACTGTATTTTATTCTACTTTATAGTACTGGTAATTTGATTTGATAAAAGGGGTGCTAAATGAGTAAACAGTTTTATCAATACACATGTGCTTAGTGTATAATGCTCATTTGACAATGTACATCTTTTGTACATATCCTGAGCTTGCTAAATAAGGCCAGCCATAGATGGAGCAAATGTCTTTCCTGCAACCATGGGTTGCAGGAAAAAAATTTGCTTGATTTTCCCATCAACACAGATAGTGTTGATGGGGGAATCCTTTATGACAAACTATGAAACAATTTTTCAAAAATGTCCGTCTTTTTTTGTTGGTTTGGCAAAAAATAAAAACCCCAGTAGTGATTAAATACGACCAAAAGAAAGCTCTATTTGTGTGAAACAAATGATAAAAATTTAATTTGGGTACAGCATTTCATGACCGTGCTGAAAGCTGAAAATTTCAGGAGGCAGTAGGGGGGTTTAAGTGCCCAGTAAACAAGTGTTTTTTATATTATATTATAATGTAACCAATGTAACTACTAAGAGACATAAAATAGTAATTTAACGTAAAAAGGGCAGTAATAAATTTTAGACAACATACTACTATAGTGGTAAATACAGGTGAATACTGGTATAAAAGAAAATAATAATGTGAGGGGGACCCTAAAGAACATAATTTAAATGTGTTTAATGGGTTGATATAATAATAGTGATATTTTTTCTTTGGTAATATACTGCATAGGTGCTGTGTTTACAAGGTGATGAAAGCATTCTAGACTTTCATGTGGCTAATGATATGTTTTTCTTGATATGTGTGCAAATACTAGGTAATATAGCAACCATTAAATAGGAAGTAAACCCTCCTGCAAAAAAAAAAAAATAAAGACACACCCTGCAAGATAAAGGCATAATGAGCTAGTATGCATAGCATACTAGCTCATTAGGAATTACTTACCCGAGAACGAAGCCCCCACAGCTGTCCTCGTCTCCCCCTCAGGCCGCCGACTTGTCGCCCGGGGTGTCACGGCTCCGGCGCTGTGATTGGCCGGAGCTGCGATAACGTCACTCCCGCGCATGCGTGCAGGAGCCGCAGCGAATGGCACAGTACAACTGAAGCAACATCACGTACGTGCCATTGCTTCAGTTGGCTTAAGTGCACATGTGTCACATGATGTTGGCACATGCAAATACAGGGATATCTCCTAAACCGTGCAGGTTTAGGAGATATCCAGTGCAGCTACAGGCAAGCCTAATTATAGGCTAGGCTGTAATTTAAAGTGGTTCTAAAGGGTTTATTCTATGTGTCCATTCAGACATGGAGCCATGGCTTGGCCCCGCTCCCTTTCTCTCCTCATTGGCTGACTGGCTTTTGATTGTCTCAGCAAATGAGGAGGGGAGTCCCGAGCAGCCTAGACACTCCTGCAACATCGCTGGATCTAGATGGGCTCAGGTAAGTATTAGGGGGCTGCTGCACACAGAAGGCTTTTTATTTTAATGCATAAAATGCATTAACCCCCCTGGCAGTGTGGCTCGGGGTGAATTTTCATTACCAAAAGTGGTAACCACGAGCCACACTCGGGATTGCATCGCAGGATTCAGGCAAAGTTACTTACGTTATCCCCAGGATACTGCAATGTCTCCCTGCTGTGTGTGCGAGCTGTATCCTCTGCTCAATCTATCACAGTACCAGGCTCCGTTCCCTGTGAGCGTCGCGACACACGGGGATGGAGCACATCGCCAAATTCAAAAAGTTAAAAACACATAACACAAATAGTACACTTCAATCTTACAGATTACAATACTGTATCAAATTATTTCACATCCCTTTAGTCCCTAGTGCTTTGTCCAGTGCCCTGCATGCAGTTTTATATTGTATATACTGTTCTTTCTGCCTGGAAACTTGAGAATGTCCATAGCAACCAAAAAGTGTCCTTTTATGTTAAAAGTGGTTTTAGACCAGCTAGAAAACAGCGATAGTAAATTAGAATCACATGCAGAATTGAGCGATAGTGATTTGTGGGGAAATTCTTCATCAAACACTGAAAGTAACGACAGCGACAATTCTGCTGAGCAAACTGAGCAAATTTCAGTGTTTTTGATTTGTTTACATTATTGAACAAATTGTATTATTATTATATTATTATTTGTTATAATTATTTATAGTTATTTATTATATTATAATTTATGATTTCGTGTTTCAAACTTTATCATACCCGGGATGTCTACTAGACTCTGGTTTGGACAGATTTAAGTGTGTTATTCCTAAGAATTACAGGCCTACAATATAAAACGCCAAATTTCCATGCAAAACAATGTACCGCTTTGAGCATCAAAAATCTGACATAATCATACCGCCAGGGAGGTTAAGATAGAAAAACCTTCTTCCTTTACAACACCTTTTAGTGTCACTGACAGTTTTGGGTTCTATACCAAAATATGTACACATAGCCAAGCTGCAGTAGGCAAATATTATGCAGTGTTCTGTGGAAGTTATATATTTGTATATGAATAAATCTAGAAAATTGTAATCAGCCCAGATTAAGAGGAGATCAATGTCCTAAATTTCATTTTGTGAGGCTTGAAAGAGCCAACTTTTTTTTAGGACAGCATAGTTAGGTTGCCTCCCATACCAACTTATCTTATCTAATGGTGACAAGGCCTATAGGACCAGAGCTATCCCCCCCCACTTCCTGATGCACCTCCTTCTGATACATATTCCCTTGAAAATCAGACGGCACTGGTGTGAGATACTGTTTTTTGTGATTCTTATAAAGCCCTCAAAGCAACCAGTGGGTATCAGGCAAAATGACATTGCATTAATGCAATGTCAAGTTCTGTATTGCTGTAAACTTGCTTTTGTCATATGTTTTAAATTATGGCTAACAGTAAGCTTTAGCTGCTTCTCAGCTGCTCCTGAGGGACTGTTATGTGCATTATGCTTGTACCTTAGCCATGGTCCTAAGAAAATAATAAAAAAAAATGGTAATCAAGCACCACAATTTAAAATTCTTCAAAAAAACACAAACGGTAAATTTGTCTACCATTATCTTTCCAGGGTTATAGAGGCCTCATTTCAAGATGTGTACATTTGTAATTCCTGTACAAGGCACTTTTTTGGGCTGCAACTCAGCATTGTATAGTTATTGATTCCCTGTGTTCTTACCAATTTAGGAACATGTTGCAGATACAGAAATCGTACATTGCTTCTTCTCTTTCCATAAAACTGACCACCACAGATGCGAGACTGCTGAGAATTCTCCATCAATGTGATAAACACACAACTGTGTGTTCTGAATAATCTGTTTTAATTTCAGGCAGTACTTGAGTCCACTACAACAATACCACATTCCAGCGTGCTTGCCCTTCTTTCACTGCTCTCACTTCTTTCAGGCTTCATATTCATCTCCTTTATTTAAAAAGCATGGCACCTGGCTAATTAGAGTGAACTTTGCCCCGATCCTTTAGGTTTTAAACACACCATACCATATCCACTATAATCATGGTGTGCGGTATGCTTCAAATGTTGCTTTTTTATCCCCGTATAATGTGTCCCTGTAATCCAATTTACAATGTTGGGATATGGATAGTTCCAATATTTATTATTCTGAAATGTTGACCAAGTGTACAATATGCATATGCAGAACTTTGAAACTTTGTAATTGGCAAGAAAACCATTACTGTGCAGTCTCTGCTTCAGCTTAACAGAAATATTCACATTCTTACTCTCCTCTTTCCTAAAAACACAAAACATTTTATTTTTTTGTGTCACCCCAATCAATAAATTCACATGCTTATGGAAATTCTAATATACACAGTCCATGTTCCCCTTTAAAAGTCATAGACAAGCTGTCCTGGCTGTATGATTATGTCAGATTTTTGATGCTCAAAGCGGTACAATGTTTTGCATGGAAATTTGGCTTTTTATATTGTAAGCCTGTAATTTTTTAGGAATAACACACTTAAATCTGTTCAAACAAAAGTCTAGTAGACATCCCGGGTATGATAAAGTTTGAAACATGAAATCATAAATTATAATATAATAAATAACTATAAATAATTATAACAAACAATAATATAATAATAATAAAAACCATTCAATAATGTAATCAAATCAAAAACACTGAAATTTGCTCAGTTGCAGAATTGTCGCTGTCATTACTTTCAGTGTTTGATGATGGATTTCCCCACGAATCACTATCGCTCAATTCTGCCCGTAATTCTAATTTATTATCGCTGTTTTCTAGCTGGTCAAAAAACGGTTTTGGTTGCTATGGACAGTCTCCAGTTTCCAGGCAGAAAGAACAGTATTTATAATATAAAACTGCATGCAGGACACTGGACAAACCACTAGAGACAAAAGGGAGGTGAAATAATGTGATACAGTTATGTAATTTGTAAGATTACAGTGTACTGTATGTTTTGTGTGTGTTTCACTTTTTGAATTTGGCACTGTGCTCTGTCCCCGTGCGCCACAATGCTAGCAGGGAACAGAGCCTGGCACTGTGATAGATCGAGCGGAGGATACAGGTCACACACACACAGTGGGGAGACATTGCAGGATCCTGGGGACAAGGTAAGTAACTGTACCTGGATGCTGCGATGCGATCCCGAGTGTGGCTCGGGGTTATTGCTTTTGGTACTGAAAATCCACCCCGAGCCACACCCAGAAATACCTTATACCTAGAAGTTAGTCACATTCAACTGGACCTGTTGTGTAAGTAAAATGTATCTAACTACTACTGGGTATACAAAGACCTGGATAAATGAGAACCTTCACAGACACTTCTAAAGCTTCATACATTTAGATAAATTCAGAGATGCATATAGATATAAAGGTAGATGCTCATACCTTTACTTAAAGTATAACTAAGGGCAACATTTTTTAGATAGATCAGGACACCTGTCAATTTTTTTTGCTGTCTGTGCCCCTGTTAAGTAGATTCACCCTCTCAAATTGTGCTGGTTACCATTGTCATTGAAAGTGAAAGTAAAATAAAATCCCAAAATATTGGGTTGTCCCCAGAAAAGTAGTAGAGGGGAAATGTTCCAATGGGGACACTAGTTCTGGAGACCTGGGGGTCCCCAAAGAATTCCCATAATTTTCAGGGATTTCCTCTCACTTCCTGTTTGGCTATAGGACAGGAAGTGAATGTAAATCTCTGCAATGGGACAGAGATGGCAAAAAAAAATCTGACAGGGTTTACTACCCTCCCTTGTTTTATCCAAAATTTAAAAAAAAAAACATTTGCCTATAGTTCTACTTTAACATCACACAGTAGACAATGTGTAACAATTCAGACATACCAGTGATTTTAATTTACTGGTAAAGATTTCTGATTGGTTGCTATAAGTTACTTTCTGTTTTTACTTCATTTAAGAGCATAAAGCCGCAATAGAAGTCAGTATAATAATTGCTAGGCCATAGAGGCATAAAATAACTTATTTGGATTAATTTGGTTTAATTTATCTACTAGTTATACTTACTGGAAAAGACTGTGCACACATCAATAGTTGAACCTCTTGTCAAATAAAATATTATTCTTACCAGAACACATCCAACTTAAGAAAAGGTTTGTTAGAAGCAAGTTCCCCCTATTCACAGATGTATGTTCAGCTTTTCATACCTTGACAGACCATTAAGCTTTTAAACAGCATGTGCCCTTTTCCAGCCTATAGACAGAAGATATTTTCTTGGCACTTTTCCATTTCTAAATACACTGAGATTGTCTGCCTGTCCAGTATTCTGCTCATTATTTCATCATGAAAAAGAAACGTCTCTTTTAAAAATATGGGACAAACTTTACATGGATTATGTCACACGGTTAGCTTATTGATAATTATTAAGATGTCATTAAATATTTTTAAAGCAATCGTTTCTGCTCATCACAATGTCTCTAATACATATTCATCATTGATTTTTGAAAGGTAAAACAATCCAGCTTGAATTTTGTTCACACTATTTCAGCTGATTCATAAACCCGCAGGAATAAGGTGTCCCCATTGCCATTGCCAACAGGAATCAACCAAATACATCATTACTCTAATGCAGGTAAGAAAACGAGAGAGAGGACATTAAAGTGCCTAATATGGGTATCAATAAATTAATTTTATTTTTTTAGTTTCTAAAAATTAGCCTCCTTTGTCATGTACTGATTCCTGTGAGCAATTAACAGGAGTACTTCATGACATGGTCTCCTAAAACCTTAGTAAAGCTTTGGTGATAATAAAGCTTACTGAGACTTATAATTACCTGTCCATAAATTGAAGCCATTTCTGAATCCAGAGATCTGTGCTATATAGGATGCATAGGTAAATACACGTGATAATTACTTTAAATGCCAGCAAATCCCTATTTGATTAAGTAGATGATGTTTAGACAAACAGTGGTTGCATGGAATTAAATGTTACTGGAAGACTGATATTTAATAAGAAATGGAAGCATCTTAGCTAATCTGAGATTTAGCTGCTCCTCATGTTCATAAATTGGAACCTTTTTGAATGGCTCCTTAAAGTACTAGATCATTTCCATTCTACTCACGGTTTCCAGCTCTCCATACAGCATACAGATCATTAGGAAACTACGAAGCAATCAAGTAATGTGCGTCTGATGAAATTACTCTATCAATGTGCTGGGCTCCTACTCATTCCAACCCCCAACCCCACAGAAACAAAACAACATGGGACAGTTTTAGAGTCACAATAACCTTTCCAGATGGAAAAGTGAAATTAAAGCAACAGCATAAATCTTCCAAACCATACTTTGTACCTTGTTACATTGATTTACCAAAGTAGATTGTATTGTATTTCAGTCTCAAATACCAGTAAATGTAAATATCAGTAAATACAGTACAGTGATACCTCGGTTCATGAAAGCTTCTGTTCACGAACAACTCAGTTCGCGAACAGAAGAGTCCACAAAAAATAGCTTTGGTGCACAAACTCTGCTTCGGTTCACGAACATGAGCCGCAGTCATCTTCCCTGCTCTGATACGTGGTCGTGACTTCCTGTAGGTGAGATCACAGTCACAAAGAGACACTGAAAGTGTACTGTGAAGACACTAACAGTATTGAGAAGCTTTTTGGTGTGCTTTTTAGCACATAATGTACAGTACTGTACTGTACATCCCTGTGCACACTTGCTGTTAAGCTTTTTTGTGTGCTTTTTATCACATACTGTACTGTACCTGACATCCAGTATGGATGCAGAGAAAGCATTGTGGTAAGAAGAAAGTGCAGGGCAGTAATGAAGGTGACAAGACTGTTTAGAGCAAGCATGTTGCTGAAAAGAGAGTGCAGAGCGGTAATGCAGGTGACAAGAACGTGTTAGTTAGTGTTCACTCTCTTCATACTGTACTGTACTGTACTTTGTTTCATATTTTTGTTGTTCAAAAACAAAAAGTTCAGAACGGATTAACCTGATTTACTTTGTACCCTATGGGAAAATTTGCCCTGGTTCGTGACCAATTCGGTTCACCACCAGAGTCGTGGAATGAATTAAGTTCATGACCCGAGGTATCACTGTACTACATATTTTTTTTTTTATAAGAGACAATGCAGTAATTCAGGATTATTGTTTTCTTTTGGGGTCACTTTTACTTTTGCATTGAAGCCAAAAGCAACATGTTCTTCATATTACCAGTCAGGTTTGACTGGCTTAAGGCACTCAAAAATTGTTGATTCACACAGGTCTGGTGCAATTGTGTAATAAACATGACAGAATATGGGCATAATATCAGATGAACATCAGTTTGTCAATCTCATAGAGTTTCTTGTACAGGCTGGCTGATAAGCAAATAACAGCTAGCTTCAATTGGAGTGCTCTATGGAGAAATTTCCTAACAACTAGGGGCTTGTTTTGATGTGATTCAATGCGCTACCATTAATAAAAGTGTTGCCCATAGCAACCATAATATTTACTTCACTTATAAAAAACAAGATCTGTGGGAATGACAGCTGACTGGATCCTATGGGCCAAAATAAGCTTTCTTGTTAGCATATTTTTCATATAGAAAATCTGTAATTATTAAATGGACATGTGCAAGAATTATTCCATCTCTATTGGAATATTTTTTTGTGAATGAGTACATTTGATAAATACAACTATAGACTCTTTCACTTGCATTACTGAATTGGAAGTAGCTGTATGTTCAAATATGTCTAAGGAATAGAAGTTGATTTCAGTTACCTGCAGCTATGATAATTTCTTTAAACATTTCATATGCTTCTTTAGCCGGGATCAATTGATGTTTGGTACATTTTATCATATAATATAGGTGAGTTGTCCCTTAGGTGGAGTTTCTTATGACAAGTTAATTTAGTATCTGAATAACCAATAGATGGGATATATAAAATATATCATCTCTAGCATTTGTGTTCAGTATGATAACCAATGTTAGCTGTGGTCTGTTGGGTTTCTTTAAAAATGCTTCATTACAGGAAGTATATTATTATAAAAAGCAACACACATATATAAAGAAAAAGTTCGCCAATGGACAACACTACACCTTAGTGGAATTTCCATGAAATGATTTTCTGCATTATTTAGTAAGGCATAGTAGAGTGCCAGGCTGAAATGGAAAATGCACTACAACGGATATCAACCAATCAGAATCATCAATCACAGCCCTGACTTTAGTAAAACGACTTTGCACTGTCTTACCCAGTAAATCCATATCCTCTTTTATACAACATGACTTTAATAAGGATCAGTGAAACAAAAGTGATTTCTGTATACAGACCACACTAACCAGAAATAAAATTGGTGAAGTTATCTGCTTTTAGCCAGATATATGAGCTCTGATAAAAATTCAGCTATTTTTATTTATCTGCTTTTGTAGTTATAAACTACTTGCAATGTACTATTTCTGCAGTTATCCAGTGACAGCACTCTCATTATAAATGATTACACGCTACGTGTAACAATTACCAATTCACCACTTTCATGGCAACATAAAGTCTTCTATAAAAGAGCTAATCCCCTTGTCAAATGCACTAATTGTGATGCACGTTAAATTAATTGTCTGAGAAGCAGCTTCATTGTTTCACACTAGAAAAAAATCATGTGTGGTCACATGTAGCAAATATTATAAAAGTGGGTTACTGTGTTAGCTGATAGAGGGATGGTACTGCACGCTATGAAGAGTCATGCATAAAGAATTAAGGAGTCAGATCAAGAAGGCAGATTATGATAACTCAAGGATACAATAACTATTCCCATGGCACTTGTGTCACCAAAGCACCAAGAACTCATGGACCTTGGGTAAGTATAAAGGCTACCCCCCCCCCAAGTTAAACATATTATACATAATAGAGTCACTATAATTGACTTATTGTTCTGAACCCTCTCTCTTTGATTTGCTTGTGGGAAATTCATGCCCAATACAAGTCTATTGGCTACACAAACTCATTCTTTGCATGATACCATTCATCCTAGGATGTTTTTTTTCCCTAAAACCTGATTTCTTAACACTGAATGACGATTAGTGAATTCTTTTACAACTGTATCTAGACTATAAATTCCTCAGCACTGACCTTTCCATACACCCACAGAAATAGACCCTGGCTTGTACATACGCTCACACTAGTTACAGGTTGCAGTGGCCAAAGTAGCATACAGTATCTCTTATCTTACTATGTATAATTAGGTGAGCCTTGATCTTTTACCTTTTTTGTTGTTTATAACTCCTGTACATCACAATTTATTTTATAAAAAAAAACCCTTACGGTTAGATAAAATGATTAACATTGATTAGTAATACTGTTGATAGTACTGAGTAATAGTATTCTATATTTAACATTTTAGTTTTGTTAGTTGTGTGCTCTAAATACAACATTTTCATTGATTCACACTTTTCTGCTGTAGGATCCCTCAAAAAAAGGAATCTTGATCTGACTTAGTGCTTGGTAAAGCACCCAAAAAATGATCGTGATCCAATACTAAAAGGGATGGAGGAGGAGAATTCTTATGTATTTGCATTAGTGATCTCCTGCCCACTCCCTTCCTAAGGGGCCCTGCGTGTTCAGACTGTAGATCAACTGCCAGCCTTGCTGATATACAGGAATCAGTGTAGTTTATCCTTCACAATGCCTTTAAGTCTCTGCTGCTACACATTCTGCTTACATAATAACAACCTCCTTATGGAAATAGCATGAATGCACAAGCAATGTTATGCATGCAGTAAAATTAAGGAAGTGTGAAGCGAGGGATAAGAAAAAGTGAGGAATATATGCCTCAATACTTGCAACCAGACAAGAATGTTCCCACTAAAACTCCCTTCATTGCATCCTTGCTGCCAATAGGTGGGGCCCACAAGCTTTTGGCCACTCACCGGTTCCTCTAAGAGGAAATCCGCACACATCTACTGCTTCAGAATTTTTTTTCTCCTCTCTCTTTCTGTCTGCAAGCATTTGTGTCCCACAAAGGCTGATCACTGCAGCCCAGGCACATGAATGCAGCCTTTTGTAATAATTCCTCAGCCTCCGTGCTTCCCAGAACAGTGGGTCTCCAGGCTGCATGGAATGATGTGAGAGGCAGCAGATTCCCCTAGCACATTTCATTCAGTCACACCTGTCACAAAAACAACTCTTCAAATACAGCCTGACAGCCTGTAGAGTAAAATAAGACAGCATGCACACAGTGCATAATAAAACACACATCCTCATAGTTATGGTATAACAGTATAGGACCAATACACATACTGCATGGCTCTTAACAAAACCTATATCTTGACATTGCTAAAACACCTGTATGATTTCCAGATTCTTTCATTGCTGTTACCACTGTCTCAGACATTTTCATGCTGTTGTAGTATTGACACCAAGTATGGTAGATTCAATAGAAGGCTATATGAATGGGAATAGAACACAACCATACAGCAATACTAACATGACATTAAAACAAATATCATATCACACATTATGCTCAGAGTTACTGCAAGGAAACACGACTGGAGAATATAAATGATGTAGAATATCTTACCAATGTGGATGATTGAATCTGATCTAGAGTCTGCTCTTGTCCTGTCCCAAGATACAGTCCAGAAGACGGACAGATAGATCACTGCATGCAAAATGTCCATCTTCTTCAATGACTGCTGACCACAAATCAGATCTTCATGAGAAGTCTGGGAACAGCGTTGAGAGTTAGGCAGATCTCAGAAGAGTTTAATCCCTGTGTTTTTATGGGGTAAAAGATGGAGGCATCGGGGGAGATAAACCAGAATGGATCAAGCAGGGGAAAGTCTATCAATAAGATTTGTTTCCTTGATGCAAAACCAACACACAATATTTGATTCTTAGAATGTGAATAAAATATCCACTGGGCATCCAAAGCTGAGCATGAGAATGATTTTACATGCACCACAGAAAATTCTCCATAGAGCCGCATATACTAGAGCAGGCAAACTGCAGAAAATGACAGTAATCCTTCAGGATCCTAGTGCAGATCTAGCTCACAGAAAACCCTTTTAGATTAACGGGGGAGTAAATAGCATACACACACACAAGAACTGGCTATATACAGGCTTTGATTCTTGCATCTTCTTCTATTGAGCAGTGTGTGACAAATGTGCATGGGAATACACCAGCAGCATCCAGCTGTAAAAGTAAAGAGCTGCTGCATGTATTTTCAGCTTCCACTTGGATAGATGCTGGGATAACGAGGGAATCCTAATACCATCCAAATGAATTGAAGGCTTATCCTCAAACAGGTTGAGAGTGCAGTTTAGATGCTTCGGTGTGAGCAGGATGTCTAGTGGGGAGCAGTGCTGGATAACAGAACGCTCCCAGTTCTCAGCTTCAGCAGCAGCAGCAGCAGCAGACAGGCAGCCAGCACGTTGCCTAGAAATGAATCACCTAGGAGAAGCAGGGAAATACAGAGAGGAGATAAGAGTACCATCAAAGCCAGGGAGAGAGGCAGAAACTGAGAGCTGTAGAGGCATCTAGCTCCTCCCTCTTGTCCCTATCTGCAATACAAGGGGAAATAAGACACAGCTCCCAACTTCTCACTTGGCCTTTGAAACCAGAAGAGGGAAGATGTTATGCTTAAAGCCTGATTGAAATATTATACATATATACAGTATATATATATATATATATATATATATATATATATATATATATATATATATATATCTATGACACAGAAATGCATAATGCACCAGTGACACGCTGCTCCCTTGCCATGTAACATTTCGGACATGGACACAGGTCATAGAAAATGCAAATTAATTTCTCTCCACCCCACTGGGACAATCAATTTAATTGCTTGATGCCCTAGAATATTATACAGCAGTACACAAATCGTGCTGATTTTACTTAATCTAGGAAAGAAGGCAGCTTGACTTGTCCATCTGCCTGCTATGTTTTTTAATGAATAGTGACATTAGCAAGCGTTTTAAACTGATCGCTTTGCAATATATAGCTCTAATTGCTGACTAAACAGATTTTTATTTTTATTCTCTTTTTGCTGCTCAGAGCCACTGCAGGGTTAATTTCAGCCAGATCAGATTTTCAGATGTAGCTGAAGTAGAGCTAAATATGCCTAGAAGCAGCAGTTAAAGATATTCTGATCTTTTGTCTACAACAATGGTCATGACCTGACTGCTATCCAGCATCTTAACAAAAGAATTGTCTTTGATTCTTCTCACAATTACTAGGTAGAATGCCCCAACTGACAAATTAAATGAAAATTTGCTCCAAAAAAAAAAAAAAAAAAGCCTAACACAAATATGCCTACAATGCAAGATGCTATATTTGTATTATGGCCATCATTTTTTCAGTTTAAGGGTCTGGAAATAAAATGTCATTTAAAAATATAGATGTATGAAATGCAATCCTCCTTGACAATCTTATTCCTTTTGTGATTTGATAATGCTTTGATAAAATCATTATTTCAAACTTTTGTTCTCTTGTCTTGTACTTACATTAAAATACTTTTTCTGGGGCACTAACTAATCTCCTGGCACTTGACTCAATATCTATTTAGGAACTCACTTGGGGTTCCCTTTTATTATAAGATCTATGTCATTATTGAGGCCAGACTGTCAGAGTATCATGTGCTCCGGTGTATTAAATTAGCTGTTCTGTATAATCATATTTTCAAGGGTAGGACATAACACTTCCCCAGCCACAGTTGAATGACCTGGGAAAAAAATAATGAGATTAAGTTTATAGGGATGTCAGACGCTTTCTGTGACCTAGTGACATAGAAACCAGGGTCATGGCATTCACAAAAGCTACTAGGTGCTAAGGGCCAGAGTACCTGAACTGTGACCCACTGCTCTTATACTACTTATGCTTGCCAGCTCAGAGCACATTCTCCTCACTGTAGTTTTGAACCACTAACCACAGGGGGCCTTATTATAGTGAGCCAGTGAGGATCGCATTATAAGAATTCCTAATGGTGACATTTTGGTGAGAATGAGGACCGTAATCCTCATCCATGCTTCGCCGTTAATATTCTAAGGCAAAATGTTGTTATTGACCTAAAACAAGTGTACACGTTTAGATTCCAGACTTCACTGACTGCATGCTTGTATCAGCTGTGTAATTGGCTATATGATAAAGAAAGGATAAAAATCTAGGGCTTGCACCTATGAAAACACATCAGCTTTGACAGCCAATGCATTTATTTCCCTACAGGTTCAGTTTAATCAGTATGGTTGAGGGGCGAGCAGCAAGAGTTCAGAGAATTGAAAGTCCACAGAATTTACTGTTGACAGACAGCAAGAGATTTACTAAAACTAGAACACTCAGAATCTGGTGCAGCTGTGTCTGATAGTCAATCAGATTCGAACTGCAGCATGTTCAATTAAGCTTTGACAATAAAACCTGGAAGCTAATGGGTTTCTATGCAGCACTGCGCCAGATTTTGCACTCCATTTTTAGTAAATAACCTCAACTGTCTAAAAGATCAGGAAGAGACAAGCTCTGGGCTAAATGCATTCTGAATACCATGCCTGGTGTAACTGCAGTGTGGGGAAGTGAAATGAAGACTCTGAATTGGTAATACAGACTATCTGAAAGTATCCTTACTCAATGAAATTCATCCAAGGGGCCTTGAGGTACCTGAGCTTGTCAATGTGAAATCCTATTACTACTGCGCTAAACACTATGATTTTTTCAAGTAAAAATCACTCTATACCGTAAAATGTATACTGGGCTAAAAGTCATTGGTAGTTGAATATGAAGCTCTAACAAAATGTTATTTATTTTGGTCAGGTAAGGAGACCTTTTTTCCTAATTATGCTTCCTATAATATTTTCTCAAAGCCAAATTTGAAAATGAAAAAAGTTTTAGTTTAAATCATCTAAGTACAGTACCTTCCAGCTGCATCAAAACAAAAGGTATTCAAAGTCTTATTAAGAATACAGAGACAGTCTGAGTATTAAAGACTGTCCCTTGCCAGCATGCTGCAGGGAAGGGCCCTTGCAGATGCCTCTCTAGGTCTGATACTCCCCCTGCTGAGTCAGACCTATAACTTTGCAATCAGTAAAGCTCATGCTCTCTGCTGATTGAAGAGCTCTAGCTCTGACTGAACAAAGGGTGTGTCAGACCCCTGCAACCAGACCACTGCTTCCACACAGAGATCAATGGTGATTTTCTGAAAACTGCTGACGTAATCTCCCGGCTTCTTGGCAGTTGGTGGCTGTCATCAGGTTATAACTAAAGCTGGGTACACACTATATGTTTTTTTTTTTTTCAAACCAAGGGACTGAACAACAAAAAACTTTACAGATTACCGTACTAACAGAAGTGATGTTAGTGCAGCTATCTGGCAATGCACTGATGCCCTTGCTGCCATAGCTGTATGTGCTGGGTGTTCAGTGTGACCCTGTACCATTAAGGAGGGGTGGCTCCTTCCAGGCTCACCTGTCCTCTACCTATCCATTATAAATGCATGTGCTTCCAAGATGGAGACTTTCAGTAGTTAGGGACTGCAGGAAACAGGGTGCCTTGGTGGGGCCTGCAGCTTACGCATGTATTTGCAAATGTGTGCAACTAAACCCCCTGTTCTTAACGCATATTGTTAGACAGGTCAATTCAGTTGGTCGCTGGCTGGTTGGTAAGTTTGAGCTTGGCTATGAGTGCTGATCAAATGCTGGTTTTCCACAGGGAGATATACACACACAGGTCAAAAGTTGGCCAGTTCCTGCCAAACCGACCGTTTTTGGCTGATTTTCGCCCATGAGTACCCAACCTAACTGGCAGGAACAATGGACATTCTACAAGATTGCTTACATAATCAGCAATAATACAGAATGAATGCAGTGTGACAAAAAATAAATGCTACATACAAGCAGTCAAGACCTGCTAGCTACAGGAGGCACACACTGTGGGAAATTCTGCTGTGTGCCTAAAAATTGTCACTTTGCAAATTGTTGGCAATCTTTTATGTCCTCCTTAACACTTTGTGATTGCTTTTAAATACGGCTTTAAATGTGTTAACACAATTCACAAGACATTACAAAGACACCCCAAAATAAAAAATAAAGTAAAAAACACCACACCACACGAACCCCCCCATAACCCCCCAAATTTGGAGCATTAAACATACAGACATATTAATGGATAATAATTATGCTTACTAAACAGGGAGGACAGTACAGTTGCCATTAAGTACCTTTTCACTTGAGGGTGTGTATATGTACACCAATATTTATGGTACAGAATTGCCCTATACCAATACCGGGGACATAGCCTTAAGCCATTGTGACCAAATAGCCTTGAACTTCCTCATTGAGTTCCTTAAAAAAATATGTATGTTTATCAAGAGAAATAATCCTATTAAGATGAAAAATCCAGTCCGATAGGGTAGATGGATGAGGGGAGGTCCACTTAAGGGCAATTTGTCTGCGGACCACAAACAGGGCACATCTAATAGTATTTACTATGGGGAAAGTATAAACAAAAGAATAAAAATAGCCCAATAGACACGTAAGTGGTTCAACAGGAATATTTACATCTAATCGTCATTTAAGTGTACCAACCACCTCCGCATGCGCGCGTGTGTGTGTATATATATATATATATATATGTCAAAAATTACACGCCCATAAACTTTAATGACATCCCAGTCTTAGTCTGTAGGGTTCAATATTGAGTTGGTCCACCCTTTGCAGCTATAACAGCTTCAACTCTTCTGGGAAGGCCGTCCACAAGGTTTAGGAGTGTGTCTATGGGAACGTTTGACCATTCTTCCAGAAGTGCATTTGTGAGGTCAGGCACTGATGTTGGATGAGAAGGCCTGGCTCACAGTCTCCACTCTAATTCATCCCAAAGGTGTTCTATAGGGTTGAGGTCAGGACTCTGTGCAGGACAGCCAAGTTCCTCCACCCCAAACTCGGTCATCCATGTCTTTATGGACCTTGCTTTGTGCACTGGTCCAAATCATTTGGTGGAGGGAGATTAGGGTGTGTGGGGGGGGGGCGGGGATTATGGTGTGGGGTTGTTTTTCAGGGGTTGGGCTTGGCCCCTTAGTTCCAGTGAAGGGAACTCTTAAGGTGTCAGCATACCAAGATATTTTGACAATTTCATGCTCCCAACTTTGTGGGAACAGTTTGGGGATGGCCCCTCCCTGTTCCAACATGACTGCGCACCAGTGCACAAAGCAAGGTTCATAAAGACATGGATGACCGATAAAGAAAAAGTTTTTTAGGGGCGGGACTTTGAGTTAAGCACACGGATGCATTAAAAAAATGAATTAAAGATTGGTTTATTGATTGAGTCAATTGCTCAATTGATTGAGTCATTGTTTCAAGATACATCATCACATATAGATACATTGTCCAACCAAATTTTAAAACAGTATTATACAAGTACACAGGTCACGTAATAACATGATTAATTGTATTGTAGAGAATACTCATAAAAGTAGCTTGCGCATTAAAGCGCCAATAGAAATACAAGTTAAGGTAAGATGAGTAGGAAAAATAATATTAAAAACTTACATTATGACTCCATTACAAAATAGGGCAGTATTTTACAATTGCACGGGTCACATAAGCGCGTGATTAATTGCAATGTAGATAATACTGAGATCAAAAAAAGGATGCATTAAAGCATCACATTAGGAAAAAGAAGAAAATATACTTGGTGGAGAAGAACGGCCGTGGTAGGTTCATGGATGGGTGGTTATAACAGTAGTTTTTAGCTCTACGCATTTCGGGACCTTTGAGTCACACATCAGGAGCAAGACCGTAATAATCATCTAAGAAATAAAAATGAAAAAATTGGAATGATCTGAAGAATAAGTGGACAAATGCAGGGGACGTGGAACACCCCCTCACGTCCATACATTTGTCCTAGATACTCACATGCATGTGATCGCGCTGAGGGGAGAGCACAGCCGCGTGAGTCAAACCGGCCAGGGATGCCATTCCCGGAGCTGAGGAGACCCGTCCAGGCAGCACAGAACCAGCAGCGGTGGCAACAACCCTGGTTGGTAAAAGTAGAAAAGTGAGGAAGGAGTGTAAGTGAAGGAGAAGAGAAGTGACCCCAAAAAAGGGGGACCTACAGTGGAGAAATGCTAGTGAATGCGGTGCACTTGAAGTGGATGGAGAGTAGGTGATGCAGAGTGAGAGAGGGTAGAAAAATGGGTAAGACTGAAAGGTGAAGTGCATGAGAGGAACGGAGGAGAATGGAACTGGGGAGGGAATGGGAATGGAGTGGGAAAGAGGGCGGAGAAAGGGGGGAAGGGGGGAAGAAGGGGGAAAGGAGGAGAGGGGGGGTGGGGTGGAGAAAGGAGGGGAAGGGGGAAGGGGGGCCAAGAAATGGAGATGCAGGGTGAGGTAGTGAAAACAGCCTTACCTGTGGCAAGTAGGTTGGACAAGAGAGCCAAGAGGAGAGTGGAGAGGTGAGGAATAGGACCCAAGAACGTGAGTGCAGATCTCAACCAGAGGGGAAGCCCCGGCGGGGGGAGCGATCCTAGACCGGCCTCCAACGTCATGTGGTAGCAGGATGGGGAGTGGAGGACACACAGATGACTGGCCGCCAAAGCCCAGTGTGACCAGCCTAGGGCGCCCACCTAATCTCACTGCTGCTAGGTATGGTAAAAACGCCAGCTGATTTATAGGCGTCACGGAGGCGCCAAACAGCTGACACAATGGACAATGCGCTGACGTGCAGTGGGGGAAACCCCGCCCACCCCATGTGAGAGGGGGCGGAGGGGAAGTCCACAATGCACGTCACAGCTCCAGGACGTGACAAGAGGCAACGGAAGAGACAAACAGCGGCCGGTGACCCCCAAGCGCAGTCACAATGCAGGCAGCAAAAAACGTTCATATGATGGTATATTTAAGAGGAGATTGTAAAAATATGGAACTAGGGGTTGTTGAAACCAATTGTGTGTGCAATGGAAAAAATCCACTGCACAGGGAGAGTAGGGAGTAGGTAGGAGAATAATGAAGACGGCTGAGGAGCAGCCATAGCAAATACTGAAACATAGTAATAGTGCAGCCGTGTGCTTCCATCCCTGTAGTTTGTAAAAAAATGAATGAATGAGGTGGGACTTTGTATGAGGATGGGGGGCCGTACTGATCCCATCCTCCATCCCTGTTTACTGTTAAAGAAAATGTTTTTTAGGGGCGGGACTTTGAGTTAAGCACATGGATGCATTAAAGAAATGAATTAAAGATTGGTTTATTAATTGAGTCAATTGCTAGAACATAGGTTGAGAGTTCATTACATATTGTATGTCATTGTTTCAAGATACATCATCACATATAGATACATTGTCCAGCCAAATTTTAAAACAGTATTATACAAGTACACAGGTCGCGTAATAACATGATTAATTGTATTGTAGAGAATACTCATAAAAGTAGCTTGTGCATTAAAACGCCAATAGAAATACAAGTTAAGGTAAGATGAGTAGGAAAAATAATATTAAAAACTTACATTATGACTCTATTACAAAATAGGGCAGTATTTTACAATTGCACGGGTCACATAAGCGCGTGATTAATTGCAATGTAGATAATACTGAGATCAAAAAAAGGATGCATTAAAGCATCACATTAGGAAAAAGGAGAAAATATACTTGGTGGAGAAGAACGGCCGTGGTAGGTTCATGGATGGGTGATTATAACGGTAGTTTTTAGCTCTACGCGTTTCGGGACCTTTGAGTCACTCATCAGGAGTAAGACCGTAATAATCATCTAAGAAATAAAAATGAAAAAATTGTAATGATCTGAAGAATGAGTGGACAAATTCCGGGGGACGTGGAACACCCTCACGTCCATACATTTGTCCTAGAAACTCACATGCATGTGATCGCGCTGAGGGGAGAGCACAGCTGCGTGAGTCAAACCGGCCAGGGATGCCATTCCCGGAGACCTGTCCAGGCAGAACAGAACCAGCAGCGGCGACAACAACCCTGGTTGGTAAAAGTAGAAAGTGAGGAAGGAGTGTAAGTGAAGGAGAAGAGGAGTGACCCCAAAAAAGGGGGACCTACAGTGGAGAAATGCTAGTGAATGCGGTGCACTTGAAGTGGATGGAGAGTACGTGATGCAGAGTGGGAAGGGGGAAAGGAGGAGGGGGGAAAGGAGGGGATGGGGGAAGGGGAGGGGGGGGAGGGGATGGGGGAAGGGGAGGGGAGGAAGGGGGGCCAAGAAATGGAGATGCAGGGTGAGGTAGTGAAAACAGCCTTACCTGTGGCAAGTAGGTTGGATGCGGCTGTGCTCTCCCCTCAGCGCGATCACATGCATGTGAGTATCTAGGACAAATTTATGGACGTGAGGGGGTGTTCCACGTCCCCTGCATTTGTCCACTCATTCTTCAGATCATTACAATTTTTTCATTTTTATTTCTTAGATGATTACTACGGTCTTGCTCCTGATGAGTGACTCAAAGGTCCCGAAACACGTAGAGCTAAAAACTACCGTTATAACCACCCATCCATGAACCTACCACGGCCGTTCTTCTCCACCAAGTATATTTTCTCCTTTTTCCTAATGTGATGCTTTAATGCATCCTTTTTTTGATCTCAGTATTATCTACATTGCAATTAATCACGCGCTTATGTGACCCGTGCAATTGTAAAATACTGCCCTATTTTGTAATAGAGTCATAATGTAAGTTTTTAATATTATTTTTCCTACTCATCTTACCTTAACTTGTATTTCTATCGGCGCTTTAATGCGCAAGCTACTTTTATGAGTATTCTCTACAATACAATTAATCATGTCATTACGTGACCTGTGTACTTGTATAATACTGTTTTAAAATTTGGGTGGACAATGTATCTATATGTGATGATGTATCTTGAAACAATGACATACAATATGTAATGAACTCCCAACCTATGTTCTAGCAATTGACTCAATCAATAAACCAATCTTTAATTCATTTATTTAATGCATTTGTGTGCTTAACTCAAAGTCCCGCCCCTAAAAAACTTTTTCTTTAACAGTAAACTAAACAGGGATGGAGGATGGGATCAGTACGGCCCCCCCATCCTCATACAAAATCCCACCTCATTCATTCATTTTTTTACATGGATGACCGAGTTTGGGGTGGAGGAAAATTAACTTCAAGTGCAATAATTCACATTATAATAGTAACTAAAACATAAAAAAGTGTAATAATCTAAAAAATAAAAATTCCAAAGTGCTATAATGGTGTGAACCTCCCAACTAAAAAGTTGTTGCACTTGAACTTAATTTGTATTGCAATTATCCCTAGAGGGGTTTCCACCATCCTTGCAAGGTAAAAAATGTATGTCTTATTCTCATTTTGATGTGTATTACATGTGAAATCACAAATCACTGGAATTATTGCAGTTGAAGTTAATCTGTATGGCAAATATCTATAGGAGAGGTTTTCACCATCCCTGCTACATTTCATTTTTTATGTCTTTTTTCAGTGTGATGTGTATTATATGTGATGTTACATATCACAGAGACCGGTATTGTGGTAATATTGATGTTTATTGAGATTTCTATACCCTAGAGGGTTCCACCATTATTGTTAAGTTATTGATCAGTAAGTTAGCGCTGCACTTTTTTTTTGTGGTGTGGGAACACATAACAGTGCTTAGTGGCAGGCCTTTTACTGACACTTTTTTAGTTTATTGTAAATTGTAGTGTGGTGATTACCTATTATACTTAAGTTCGGCATGTGGCATTAATAAACATCGACACATTTCAGTTGTGCCCCCCCATGAACAATGTGCCTGGCTGCAGAGTTCATCTCCCCATCCCTGCACTGATGGGCACTGATGGGCAGCACTGATGGGCACTGATGGGCAGCACTGATGGGCACTGATAGGCAGCACTGATTGGCAGCATTGATGGGCAGTAATTGGCAGCGCTGATGGGCACTGATAGGTGGCACTAATAGGCTTCACTGATTGGCATTAATGGACACTAATAGGTGGCACTAATAGTTGGCACTGATAGGCAGCACTGATTGGCACTGATAGGAGGCACTGATAGGCAGCACTAAGTGGCACTGATTTGCAGCACTGATTGGCACTGATTGGCACTGATAGGCAGCACTTATGGGCAGTGATAGGCAGCATTCATGGGCACTGATTGGCAGCATTGATTGGCACTAATAGCAGCACTGATAGGCAGCACTGATGGGCACTGATTGGCAGCATTGTTTGGCACGGATAGCAGCACTGATAGGCAGCACTAATGGGCACTGATTGGCAGCATTGATTGGCACTAATAGGCAGCACTCATGGGCACTTATTGGCAGCATTGATTGGCACTGATAGCAGCACTGATAGGCAGCACTCATGGGCACTGATTGGCAGCATTGATTGGCACTGATAGTAGCACTGATAGGCAGCACTATGGGCACTGATTGGCAGCATTGATTGGCACTGATAGCGGCACTGATAGGCTGTGCTCATTGCCACTGATAGCGGCACTGACAGACAGCACTGATTGGCACTGATAGGCAGAACTGACACTGGCACTGATAGACAGCACTGATTGGCACTGATAGACAGCACTGATAGACAGCACTGATTGGCACTGATAGGCAGCACTGATAGACAGCACTGAATGATAGCAGCACTGATAGGCAGCACTGATTGACACTGATAGGCAGCACTGATTGGCACTGTTGGGCTGCAGTGATTAGCACTGATTGGCAGCATTGATTGGCACTGATGGGCACTGACTGGCAGCATTGATTGGCACTGATGGGCAGCAGTGATGGGCACTGATAGGTGGCATTGATAGGCAGCACTAAGCGGCACTGATTTGCAGCACTCATGGGCACTGATTGGCACTGATAGGCAGCACTTATGGGCACTGATTGGCAGCATTAATGGGCACTGGCAGCATTGATTGGCACTGATAAGCAGCACTGGTTGGCACTGATAGCGGCACGGATAGGCAGCACTGATGGGCACTGATAGGCAGCACTCATGGGCACTGATTGGCAGCATTAATTGGCACTGATAGCAGCACTGATGAGCACTGATTGTCAGCATTGATTGGCACTGATAGGCAGCACTCATGGGCACTGATTGGCAGCATTGATTGGCACTGATAGTGGCACTGATAGGCAGCGCTCATTGGCACTAATAGCGGCACTGATAGACAACACTGATTGGCACTGATAGACAACACTGGCACTGATAGACAGCACTGATTGGCACTGATAGGCAGCACTGGTAGACAACACTGATTGGCACTGATAGGCAGCACTAATTGGCACTGATGGGCTGCAATGATGGGCACTAATTGGCAGCATTGATTGGCACTGATGGGAACTGATTGGCAGCATTGATTGGCACTGATGGGCAGCAGTGATGGGCACTGATAGGAGGCACTGATAGGCAGCACTAAGCAGCACTGATTTGCAGCACTCATGGGCACTGATTGGCACTGATAGGCAGCACTTATGGGCACTGATTGGCAGCATTAATGGGCACTGGCAGCATTGATTGGCACTGATAAGCAGCACTGATTGGCACTGATAGCGGCACAGATAGGCAGAACTGATGGGCACTGATAGGCAGCACTCATGGGCACTGATTGGCAGCATTGATTGGCACTGATAGCAGCACTGATGGGCACTGATTGGCAGCATTGATTGGCACTGATAGGCAGCACTCATGGGCAGGCACTGATTGGCAGCATTGATTGGCACTGATAGCGGCACTGATAGGCAGCGCTCATTGGCACTGATAGCGGCACTGATAGACAACACTGATTGGCACTGATAGACAGCACTGATTGGCACTGATAGACAGCACTGATTGGCACTAATAGGCAGCACTGACAGTGCCACTGATAGACAGCACTGATTGGCACTGATAGACAGCACTGATTGGCACTGGTAGACAGCACTAATTGGCACTGGTAGGCAGCACTGATAGACAGCACTGATTGGCACTGATAGCAGCACTGATAGGCAGCGCTCATTGGCACTGATAGCGGCACTGATAGACAACACTGATTGGCACTGATAGACAACACTGGCACCGATAGACAGCACTGATTGGCACTGATAGGCAGCACTGACAGTGGCACTGATAGACAGCACTGATTGGCACTGATAAACAGCACTGATAGGCAGCACTGATAGACAGCACTGATTGACACTGATAGCAGCACTGATTGGCACTGATGGACTGCAGTGATGGGCACTGATTGGCAGCATTGATTGGCACTGATGGGCAGCACTGATGGGCACTGATTGGCAGCATTGATTGGCACTGATGGGCAGCACTGATGGGCACTGATTGGCAGCATTGATTGGCACTGATGGGCAGCAGTGATGGGCACTGATTGGCAGCATTGATTGGCACTGATGGGCAGCACTGATTGGCACTGATGGGCAGCACTGATTGGCACTGATAGGCAGCAGTAATTGCAACTAATTTGCAGCAGCACTCATGGACACTGACAGAGGAGAGGAGTTTTACATGCAGTAGATCGTGGCAAGAGCTGCTCAGTGTGTGAACCTGTCATGATGTAATGTATCGTGAAATGCATGCAGTGAAAAGACCAGCTGTCACAACTCAGGGGTGAAGTCGGGGGAGGGGCGGGACCGAGCAGCTATCAAACAGCCAATAATCGGGCTGCCTAAGAAAGGGGGCGGGGCCACATACATGTAGCGGCCCGCCCAGACCACTGGCTGGTGTTTGATGGCTGTTCGATCCCGCCCACCCCCGACATCACACCGGAGTTTTGACAGCTCCTATCTCTCTCCTTGCAAGCAGTTTTACACACAGTGAGCTGCTCACGACCGGATCTGCTGTATGTGAAAGTGATTCACAGGCAGCGCGGGCCACACACTGCTTGGATGGAACATTTCACAGTGAATCTCGGGAGACAGCATGGCGATTAGGGTGTGCCCAGGCACACCCGGCACACCCCGTGTGCACGCCTATGCACCTCCACCTAATATTTCTGGAGTTTAGGGCACCACCACAAAAGATGTATAAGAGTACTTGGGTTATTACACCTAGCACAGGTTGAATCAGATCTCAAACCTATAACATGGAGGAATTTTGGTGTTCTATATACCCTATGGAGGATGAAGATCTGAGTCAATCTGTGAGATGGAGAGAGAGAGAGACGAGAGGGAGAGACCGAAGGAAGTTCTCCCAAACCTCCTCCGAGATAGGACCGTCATCCATTTCCCACCCAGCCCTGGAGTGAACAGGGAAGCTTAAAAAAACCTGTCTAGCAGCGTCCTATATGTCACAGACGTAAGTCCCTTAGTTGACCTTGCTTGTACTATTCTATCCAAAACAAAGGTGCAAGGTAAAACCATTCAACTGAAGAAAATTTAGCTTGTAGAGCATTGAGCAGTTGAAGAAACTGGAAAAACCACCCTGACTGTAAGGGAAACTCATTCCTCAACTTTTCAAAGGATTTGAGAAAACCATTCTCATATATTTGCACCAGAGTTATTACTCCAGATCCTGCCCATCTCTGAAAACCCTCCAAAATAAAAAGCTCAGGAAGTCTATCATTACCCCAGTTATGCTTGAATAGTTACATAGTTACATGGTTAGCCAGGTTGAAAAAAGACACAAGTCCATCCAGTTCAACCATAAAAAAAATAAAAAAATAAATAATATATAATACCATACAATCCCATATACCCAATTTTATACCCACAGTTGATCCAGAGGAAGGCGAAAAACCCCAGCAGAGCATGATCCAATTTGCTACAGCAGGGGAAAAAATTCCTTCCTGATCCCCCGAGAGGCAATCAGATTTTCCCCCGGATCAACTTTACCTATAAATGTTAGTACCTAGTTATATTATGTACATTTAGAAAAGAATCCAGGCTGTTCTTAAAGCAATCTACTGAGCTGGCCAGAACCACCTCTGGAAGGAGTCTAACTCTATTCCACATTTTCACAGCTCTTACTGTGAAGAAACCTTTCCGTAATTGGAGATGAAATCTCTTTTCTCTAGACGTAAAGAATGTCCCCTTGTCCTTTGTGTTGAACATAAAATGAATAACTCAACACCAAGTTCACTATATGGACCCCTTATATATTTTATACATGTTGATCATATCCCCCCTTAATCTCCTCTTCTCAAGAGTGAATAAATTCAGTTCCTCTAATCTTTCCTCATAGCTGAGCTCCTCCATGCCTCTTATCAGTTTGGTTGCTTTGCCCTTCTCTGCACTTTTTCCAGTTCCCTATTATCCTTTTTGAGAACTGCATATTCCAGATGAGGTCTTACTAATAATTTGAACAGTGGCAAAATTTTATCTCTCTCTCTGGAGTCCATACCTCTCTTAATACAAGAAAGGACTTTGCTCGCTTAGGAAACCGCAGCTTGGAATTGCATGCCATTATTGAGCTTATGATCTACTAAAACCCCCAGATCCTTCTCCACTATGGATCCCCCCAGTTGTACTCCCCCTAGTATGTATGATGCATGCATATTCTTAGCCCCCAAGTGCATAACTTTACATTTATCAACATTAAACCTCATTTGCCACATAGCCGCCCAATTAGAAAGAGCATTGAGGTCGGCTTGTAAATTGGAAACATCCTGTAAGGTCGTTATTCCACTGCATAGCTTAGTGTCATCTGTAAAGACAGAAATGTTACATTTGAGCCCAGACCCAATATCATTTATAAGGATATTAAAGAGTAAGGGTCCCAGCACTGAACCTTGGGGTACACCACTGATAATCTTAGACCATTCAGAGTAAGATTCATTAACCACTACTCTCTGAATTCTGTATTTTAGACAGTTTTCTATCCATTTACAAACTGATATTTCCAAGCCTGTAGACTTTACCTTACACATTAGTTGCGTGTGGGGAACTGTATCGAACGCTTTTGCAAAATCCAAGTATACCACATCCACCGCCACCCCTCTGTCCAAGGCTTTACTTACCTCTTCATAAAAAGAAATCAGGTTTGTCTGACAACTTCTGTCTTTCATGAATCCATGCTGTCTGTTGCTGAATAAACTTTACCCAATCAGTAAAATGCATTGGAGTTAACATGGGAGACAAAATAATGTTATTTTTGAATGGTTCAATGAGCTTTAGATTGCTCATGAGGAGTGGGGAAGCTTGTTCTATTCTGAATCTGTAATTGTGCCACAAAATGGCTTCTCTGCCCCTTGGTGAATACTAACAATTTCCAATTAGTTGCCACTTTTTGTAATGATTGCCAAATTTTTGCCTGCATATTGTAACAATTGCACATCAGTTGCCAATGTATTGTCACAAGTGTCTGGTTCTTGCCCATATATTATCTCAATTTCCTATTTCTTGCACAGATATTGTACCACAATCTTGTTTTTTGTCCACAATTGCCTGATTTTAGCTTGCTTATAGTTACAAGTACAGGCAGTCCCCGGGTTACAAACAAGATAGGGTCTGTAGGTTTGTTCTTAAGTAGGAATGAGCTTCGAGTTTGAGTCAAACTCATGTTCGACTCGAACATCGGCTGTTCGCTAGTTCCCTGAACAGCGAACAATTTGGGGTGTTTGCGGCAAATTCGAAAGCCACGGAACACCCTTTAAAAGTCTATAGGAGTAATCAATTTTAAATTGCTAATTTTAAAGGCGTATATGCATGGTATTGTCATGAAAAGTGTTTGGGGACCTGGGTCCTGCCCCAGGGGACATGGAGCAATGCAAAAAAAAGTTTTTAAAACGGACGTTTTTTCGGGAGCAGTGATTTTAATAATGCTTAAAGTGAAACAATAAAAGTGTAATATTCCTTTAAATTTCATACCTGGGGGGTGTCTATAATATGCCTGTAAAGGGGCGCATGTTTCCCGTGTTTAGAACAGTCTGACAGCAAAATGACATTTCAAAGGAAAAAAAGTCATTTAAAACTACTCGTGGCTATTAATGAATTGCCGGTCCGACAATACACATAAAAGTTAATTGATAAAAACGGCATGGGGATTCCCCACAGGGGAACCCTGAACCAAAATTAAAAAAAAAATGGCATGGGGGTCCCCCTAAATTCCCTTCCAGGCCCTTCAGGTCTGGTATGGATATTAAGGGGAACCCGGGCCAAAATTTTTTTTAAAAATGGCGTGGGGTCCCCCCAAAAATCCATACCAGACCCTTATCTGAGCACGCAACCTGGCAGGCCGCAGGAAAAGAGGGGGGGATGAGAGAGCGCCCCCCCTCCTGAACCGTACCAGGCCATATGCCCTCAAAATTAGGAGGGTGCTTTGGGGTAGCCCCCAAAGCACCTTGCCCCCATGTTGATGGGGACAAGGGCCTCATCCCCACAACCCTTGCCCGGTGGTTGTGGGGGTCTGCGGGTGGGGGGCTTATCGGAATCTGAAAGCCCCCTTTGACAAGGGGACCCCCAGATCCCGGCCCCCCCTGTGTAAAATGGTAAGGGGGTACATACCCCTACCATTTCACAAAAAAGTGTCAAAAATGTTAAAAATGACAAGAGACAGTTTTTGACAGCTCCTTTATTTAAATTCTTCTTCTTTCTTCTATCTTCTATCTTCCTTCAGTTTCTTCTTCCATCTTCTTCTTCTGGTGCTTCTGGTCCTTCCTCCGGTGTTCTCGTCTGGCATCTTCTTCCGTGGCGTCTTCTTCCCTTCTTCTTCTCGGGCCGCTCCGCATCCATGATGGGAGGCTTGTGACGCTTCTCGTCTTCTGATGGTTCTTAAATAACGAAGGGCGGGGTCACCGGGTGGCGCATGGGGTCTTGACGGGGACTTCCCTGTGGCATCCCCTGTGATGTCAGAGGGGGCGGGGTCACCCGGCCAATCCCCAGAAGACGTCAGTTTGTGATGAAACGCATAGGGTGGAGCCTCGGACGGTGATGTCATCACGCCAGCCTTCCTGCGGTGGTGGTGAATAGAGACACCGCAGCTTTACATGAGATACAACCGCTTTTGATGACACATCGTTTTTGTAAGTGCAAACCTTTCTTTTAATAAACAAGACTGAATTGACATACTGCACTATGGAAGTTTCTATTTTCTATTTCTGAGCACTAATAGAAAGAACGGCTGATCTGGAGGATTATACGTTTTGGGGAGACTTTCAAATTCCCTGTGCTGGGAGAGACTGCTAGCAGCAGTCATGGCTTTTTGGTAAGCAAGCTACCTCACTTTTGGGTGTTGACCCGAATACACACTGGTTTGCATTAGGAGGATTGGTGTCACAACTTCTGTTTCCTGCAATTCACCTTTTCTCCTGTGGAGGCATATTACCTATTTAATCTTTAATTGATCACTATGGGACATTGCTTCAGTTTTCTTTTCTCCTTTTTTCTTTTTTTGATTTTTTTCTTTTTTATGTAATTATTGGTATTTTTTAATTTCACTTATTACTTGAAGCATCATTGTTTGAGTATTTCTTAATTCCACTGTTTGAGTATTTCATAATTTTTTAGTAGTTCATAATTTTTTATCTTAATTGATATCCTATTTCACATTTTTTAGCGCTGCACTTACTGTGTTGTTTTTTTTGTACTTTTGTACCCCCTTACCATTTCACACGGGGGGGCGGGATCTGGGAGTCCCCTTTAAAGGGGGCTTCCATATTCCGATAAGCCCCCCGCCCGCAGACCACCGGGCAAGGGTTGTGGGGATGAAGCCCTTGTCCCCATCAACATGGGGACAAGGTGCTTTGGGGGCTACCCCAAAGCACCCTCCCAATGTTGAGGGCATGTGGCCTGGTACGGTTCAGGAGGGGGGGCGCTCTCTCGTTCCCCCTTCTTTTCCTGCGGCCTGCCAGGTTGCGTGCTCGGATAAGGGTCTGGTATAGATTTTTGGGGGGACCCCAAGCCATTTTTTTTTTTAAATTTTGGCACGGGGTTCGCCTTAAAATCCATACCAGACCTGAAGGGTCTGGTATAGATTTTGAGGGGGACCCCATGCCATTTTTTTTTAATTTAGGTTCGGGGTTTCCCTGTGGGGAATTCCCATGCCATTTTTATCAATGAACTTTTATGTGTATTGTTAAACCGGCAATTCATTAATAGCCGCGAGTAGTTTTAAATGACTTTTATCCTTTGAAATGTCATTTTGCTGTCAGACTGTTCTAAACACGGGAAACATGCGCCCCTTTACAGGCATACTATAGACACCCCCCAGGTATGAAATTTAAAGGAATATTACACTTTTATTGTTTCACTTTAAGCATTATTAAAATCACTGCTCCCGAAAAACGTGAGTTTTTAAAACTTTTTTTTGCATTGCTCCATTTCCCCTGGGACAGGACCCAGGTCCCCAAACACTTTTCATGACAATAACTTGCATATAAGCCTTTAAAATTAGCACTTTTGATTATTCATGTTTGTGTCCCATAGACTTTAATGGTGTTTGCGTGTTCGAACAAACTTTTTGCCTGTTCTCATATTCTGGTGTGAACCGAACAGGGGGGTGTTCGGCTCATCCCTATATGCTACTTGCCCCCATCTATAGCTGTCTATCACAGTAAGAAGCAATGGAAGGCTAACAACAGTTATAAACATTGCCAAGGATAAATCCAAGGAAAGTAAGTTAAGCTTGTTTTTTTCATTGCATTTATCCTTGGCCTTGTTTATAACTGTACTGAAGATAACAATGTCATCAAGATGGACTGAGGTGTGCTTCCAATAAGGATGTAGTGTTTTATCCATCCTCCCTATTAAACATAGCCATGGCAGACTGCAACCCAAATGGCATTCTTTTATATTGGAAGCGACCCCCAGGTGTGGAAAATGCCATCTTTTCTCCATCCTCCTTGGTTAAAGGTATCTGCAAGTACCCTTTGATGAGATGGTAATATCCTGGGATGGTCCCAACCTCTCTATCAGTTACTGTCTACTCAGGGCATCAGATATGCATCAAACTTTGATACCTCATTAAGCTTTCTGAATTCATAACAAAACCACAGAGTCCCACTGGGCTTTGGTACCAACACAATTGTGCTGTAATTCATCAATTATATAATGTTCTAGCCTTTTATAAACTTCCTCAAATACCACTATCCTTTGTGCTTCAGGTATGCAATAGTGTTTTACTCAAATCTTTACAGGCTCTGTGACAATATCATGCTCAATCACACTTGTAAGACCTGGCAGTACTTAAAAAAATCTCCCTATTCTTCTGTAAGAACGCCTTTACCTGTTGAATTTGTGTCTTGGGTAAGGTGGTAGCAATTGGGACTAGGTCCACCCTACAGGGGTCTCTGACTTAACCTCAGCCAGAGCAGTTACCTGCTCCCAGTCTTTCCAGGTATATAACAGGTCCACTGGGTAGATTTGATAAGGCTTCCACTTTTGAGGTTGGTGCACTTTATAGTTTACCTCACAGACCTTTTCTACCACCTTGAATGGCCCCTACCACCTGGCCAGGAACTTACTTTCCACAGTGGGTATAAGCATTCAGTCCCCAACAATAATAGATGCTTGAGTTACTAACTAAATGGCAAACATTAGCACTGGAAGTAAGGGGTGACAATATTTTCCATCTTTTTGTACAACCCTCTTGAGTATAGATTTTATGATTTTGTTAAACCTCTAGATCAGTGCATTTGTCCGTGTGTGATAGACAGAAGTACACAGTAAATTAATCTGGAATAGCTTGCACAAATCTGCCATTACCTTCAACATGAATGGAGTACCTTGATTTATCAGGCTTTCTTTAGGGAACCCAGTCCTGGAAAACATGTGGAAAAACTCCTGAGCAATCATTTTTGAGAAGGTCTTCCTCAAGGGGGCCACTTCTGGATACCTGGTTGCATAAACTAGTACAACTAGGATATACTGGTGACCCCAGGCCGATTTTACCAAGAGTCCCACCAGATCCATCGCAATACACTCAATTAGTACCTTGATATCAGACAGAGGAACCAAGGGGTTCCTGTACTGTGACACTGGAGTAGATAGCTGACAAGTGGAACATGAACTACAATATCATTTTACCTCTGCATTAACTCCTGACCAGTAGACTCAGTCTGTTAACCGTGCCTCTGTTTTCTCGGCCCCCAGGTGTCCTCTCAGTGCGTTGTTGTGTGCCAAGTTGAGTGTCATGCATCCAAAAGGCTGGGGGGCCAATAAATGGTTGACCACTTAACCCCAGACTTTGGTGACTTAATATAGCCAATCACTACTGACCGCAAAATGTAGAAACCTTCATCTAATCGCCATTACTTATTCCCTAGCATTTTTACCATGGAGTCCTGCATTTGGGCAGCTCCAAATGCACCCCTTGACACCTCTAGGTCAGCATGTGCTGGACTAGAAGAGCCTTCCCCTTCCTCTTCCTCAGACATAACCTGTAGTGGGAAAGATTACTCTACATTCTCCTCAACCATAACCTGCATAGGAGGAGATCCCCCAGGGGTCTCCTTGGTAGACCATCTACCACGGTGTAACATCATCAGCATTGCTTTCACCACCATGATTCTCTAAAGTCTGCTGACTCACACTGTCCCACCCTTCAAAGAAGATAGAAGCGTCACATTGTTCAGACCACTGTCAGTCCACTGCTCACTTAGGAGTTGATTTACTAAAGGCAAGTTGACTGTGCACTTTGCAAAGGGCAGTTGCACTCCACAAGTTCAGTTGCTCCAGAGTTTAGTAAGTGAGGTAAAGTCTTATTTGGAAAAAATACCCAATCACGTGCAAGGAAAAAAAAACACAGCATTTTTGCTTGCACGTGATTAGATGATGGAAGTTAAAAGAACTTCAGCTAATTTAGTAAGTTCTGAAGCAACTGCACTTCCAGAGTGCAAAGTGCACCGGCTATTTGCCTTTAGTAAATCAACCCCATAGTCCCATAGTTCAAAGAAGAGAGGGCAGTAATAACCCACTTTAATGTTGTGGATAAGTTTTGGTACCACCCCAACATCAAGGGTAACCATACATGAAGTTGATTCACCCAGACATCACATTCGAACCGCCCCTCAGTCAAGTTCAGGTAGGTAGCACAGACAATCTGAGCATAGAAGGACATCCTTTGCATGTCTCCACACTCCATTGGTTCCTCCTGCAGGAGGCACTAAGCCTAGATATGGCCCAAGATGTGATATAGCCAGCATGTTTTCACTTCTTTGTGCAAGAGCAGAGTTCTGGGGTGCTGGGGTAGTCGATCCCTGACTCTCCTAAGTGCTGAATCCAGGTTTGGCAGATGACCTTATTCTATGCGATGACAGGAGCCCTCAGGACTTGGCAGGTTGAAGTGGATCCTTGACCATGGTGTAAAAATCCACTATTTCCACCAGTCGGTCCGTTGTCTATGTTCCCAATGGCTGACCCAATGCTTAAGTTCACTAAGTTCACTCCACAGTGACTCATTCCACAATCTTAGGTTCATTTAGTTTCTCTGGCTGTAACCATTTCTTTGCCAGTTGTAGCAGGTTGTGCATTTGGGAACAAGGTGACTGACTGATGCAATACTTCCAACAAAGCTTCCTGTGCACCCGGACAGCGACAGTCATCCCAAGGCAAGGTAAGTTCTCCTCCATTAGCTTGGCATAATTTGAGGTGTCAGCCCCAAAATTCATAGTAAGCCTTCTTTGGTTCCCCTGAAAGGGGGCAGTGAGGCTGGCCCATTGGTCCTGAGTTCTGAAGCCATCCCTCTGTATTCAAAATTGGTCATTGCGGGGAGTGAACGTTTGCAAGTAGTGGCTGACCCTCACTGTCACTGGGTTGCAAGGGAGACAACCAGCCTTCAGCCATTCTGCTAAAACAGTCATCTGGGCCTGCTGAGCCTCCACCTTCACTGCTAAGCCTGCATCAACAGAGCCAATGTCTGTTTCTAGCACCCCTGGGCTTACTCTTGGCCACAGTTAGCATTTGCAAAGGCCTGCTACTGGCTAACCTGAACTTCCTCAGTGTGGTAGTTCACTTCAATGGAGACCTGAACCAGAGCTTTTACAAGTTCCTCCATGCCCCTTTCAGGAGTTTGCAGTGGTTGTGCTGTTATGACGCACAACATACAAAACAGGTACTGGCCCTTTAAGTATCAGTCTCTTTGCTTCAAAAAGGCTAGATTGCCCACAGCAGAGCACCAGCAGAGCACCAGTTATGATTTTTGGGGTTCTGGATCACTAGCCAGATGAGTGTGAATGTTGAGTGTTGGTAAAACAAACATAAACTAACAGTCCATAACAGCTCACCAGCAGCATAAATGTGTCCCACAACAGAATTTAAAGGTCCCTACTGCTCTAGGGGTCCAGAATAGGGCAGCAGCTCAGCAACGCCTTACTAGACAAACAACCCACACCCCTCTCACACTGTGTCCTACTCCACACAACCACATGTACCTGCTGGCTTTTCCTATCTTTATTGTGCAAGTGGATTAATCACGAGTAATTGATTTACCTGTCACCCCCTAAAAGAACCACAACCCAAACAAGGTCGAAACATATCTACTCTCCAGAACCCATCCCTGGTATCCTGTACAAGTTATATACACAGTCTCCCTGATGCCACACATATGTGTTACATGGTAGGCAACTGGTTAAAGGTGGGGTAGTTAAATAGTAATTTTTTTATAGCGATCTTAATATTTTAATAAAGAATCTGTGATTAAGGGCTTGCCAGCCCACTTTTATTCAAAAGGTAAAAGAAAAGTTTAATACACCGCAGGGGTGTCAGCTTCACACAACAAAACATCCAGCAAAAAATGCTCAGCCACCTGGCTGTTTTGCCAGCAAGGGTGCTGCTTAGGACCCAAACCTTGCTTTTGCCTTGGTTTGGTGCCTCAGAGTGTCTCTCCCAACTGTCCTGGCTCTTAACCTTCAGTTGTAGACCATCAGTCCATGACACAATATGGTTCACTCATTGTTCCCTGCAGCCACTGTAATTCCAGGTGTCAGCCTGGTCAGTGCAAATGTGCACTTGCTGCTCCCTGCAGCATGGGCCCACTCCCTGGCCCACTCTATTGGCACTTTGGGCTCTCTTAACCCACTGGGACTCATAGACTCCCTACATCCCCTGGACTCACTCAATCTCCCATTCACCCAAACACATTCAACTGTCGTGACTTTCTCAGTCCTGCAGGTAAGGAATCTTTCCAACATGTAGTGCAGTCTCTTAAGTCTTTCACCTCTCTTCATGGTAGCACATAGGGATGAGCTGGATGTTCGAGTCGAACGTAAGTTCGGCTTGAACATAGGGTGTTCGCCTGTTCACCGAACAGCGAACAATATGCAGTGTTCGCGGCAAATTCTAAAGTCTATGGGACACTAACATGAATAATCAAAAGTGCTAATTTTAAAGGCTTATATGCAAATTATTGTCATAAAAAGTGTTTGGGGACCTGGGTCCTGCCCCAGGGGACATGTATCAATACAAAATTATTTTTTAAAAATTGACTTTTTTTGGGAGCAGTGATTTTTTTAATGCTTAAAGTGAAACAATAAAAATGAAATATTACTTTAAGTATTGTGCCTGGGGGGGGGTGTCTATAGTATGCCTGTAAAGTGGTGCATTTTTCGAGCTTTCCTGTGTGAATCTATGTAGGGAATCTAATTGCTATATCAGGAGAGTTATTGGCCAGTAGCATCTGTGTGAGCATGTTTTTTATAATAAGCTTTATTGGATTTTTGAGGAAAATAAATCTGACAAAGTGTTCAGGAAAGTGAATGGACAGAAAAGTGTCATTATTTTGAAACAGTACATAACAACAGATAGAAATAAAACTTATCGTGTTTGGACAAACTATATATAGTAGCTTTTGATAATACCATAAGAAGGAATTGGCAATGAAATAAAGTTGGAAAGTTTTCCTTAGTCTTCATTGTAGCCAATAGAACTGGGGAGTGGGAAGGGGGTTATTAAAGCATGGAAGGGGGGGTGAGGTGGATGGAGGGAGAAGCTACACGCTGACTAACCGGACCAGACATAAGAGGGCCATGAAAGGTGTAAAGCATTTCCCAGTTAGGGCGTGTGTTGGGTGAGAAAGAAAGGTGTGGTTAGGAAAATGGGAGGGTACCTGAATACATTTGGGGTAACGTCATGTAGAACTAATGGATACGTGGATGACTAGTGCATCAAGATTGGGAGGTGTCCGGTGAGGAAGGTACCCCTTTCCATCGACCCATTTGGGGGGGTGACACCCCCGGGGACCTCTCTCCAAGGTGGACCTGGACCACAGGGGACACAGTTTCCCCTATAGTGCCAGTAGACCATACATCAAAAAAGAAAAAAAAAAAAGAAAACATACCATACATAGAAAACAGCTAATTATAGGATATTTGAGCAAACATCAAGGTAAGGGGATTAGAAAAAACAAAATAATAACAAAACATGAGGCGGATGCCAAGGTATAGGGTTATAGCAGGTGGAAAAGTGGGAGACTTGAGAAAGTTCCTGTGGCCATTAGGAGTGTTTAATAGATGAGTTTAAGTTTAAGTTCTGGAGGACCATAAAGCAGTGGGCAGATTTTACATCAAAAGCTGAGTTTCTAACGGTGACTTTAAAGTCATCAACATGGAAAGTTCTTCAGAAAAGGTAAAGGAGGCTAGGGCAGCCTCTTAAGTCCTGGAGTGCTCAGGAAGCTGTCGTGATCTTTCGTTAGGAGGCTTTTTGTTGCAAAGCGAGACCATTTGTGTTGAAAGCGGGGAGTTGGACCTTGGTAAGACAAATACACATCCAGTTTGTCCTTTCGTAGAAGACTCAGGAGTTCGTGTTTCACATCTGAAAGAGCAGGGGGCATATTGGAGGTCCATTTTCTCAGGATGGCGTGTCTCGCTGACATGAAACAGGTTGATAGCCAGTCTTTGTTGTGTTGAGTGTAAGACCTCTGGGTTTTAGATTGATCTGGTATAATTGCATCCAGATAGCTGAAGAGTAAATGGAAAAAGTCATTTGATGGGGGTCTCCCTGTGACAGATCCTGCTTTCAATTTGGCCAGAATTCATTCATGACGAAGGCACATGTAGTATTGTATCCCACTAGGATCCGGTCTACAGCGTCTGGGGATTGTAGCTCATCACACCAAGCCGCCACAGAGGTGGAGTGGAGAGGTATGCTTAGGCGAGAGTGTAGAGACTTATATATGGTTGAGATTTTGTATTGTTGGGTTTCCAAGAGAGTGTCCAGGATGGATGAGTGGAATCTTTGAGGTTTATTTTGGCTTAGACCCATGACATGGTGGATGGCTTGATGTATATCCAATGGTGGGCAGGGAGATGAAAGCGTGACAGTATTTGTGTATTTGTGTTTGGGGAAAAGTAGGGTTTCCATGAATCAGGAGATGGTTGGATACCCAGGGGGAAAGGTTTAGCTTTCATCTCATTTCTCGCCATGCCACTAGCGTGTCACGGATTAGCAGATTTTGTTTGAGATCACCAGGAAGAGACCTGAAATTGCAGTGTAGTAGGGCTGGGAAGCTGAATGGGCTTGTCATTTGGGATTCCAATTCATGGATGGAGTACCTTGAGCTTTGCGAAAACCAAGCTAAACATACTTTCAATAAACAGGATAGGTTGTACAATCTTATATTGGGAAGGTTAGCTCCCCCTTCTCTCCTGGGCAGGCAATGTTTGAGCAGAGAAATGCGGGGTCGACATTTGTACCAGAGAAAGCTTGACAATGCTTTATGTAATTTTTGTACATCTGTATGCCGTAATAATAGAGGGATAGTTTGAAGAGGGTAGAGAAATCTGACAAAACTTATCATCTTAAAAAGGTGGCACCTGCCAAGGAGCAAGAGTGGAAGGTGGCTCCAGTTCCCCTGTGACCTTGGTAATAACCGGTGAGAAATTTAATTGGTAGAGGATGAAGGTAATTTGCTGATCTTTACAACCAGATAGGTAATGTGTTGTTTGGCAACAGTGAATATTGAGGCATTTTCCCATGGGGGGGACCTAGGGTGGTACAGGGGTAGAATCTCGCTCTTGGAGAAGTTGATGACTTCTGAGACCTGAGCATGTACGATAGGAGGTGAGGATGTGTTGAATGTGGGACATATCTGGAATGGGCTTGGAAGTAAATATTAGGATGTAGTCAGCAAATAATGCTAGAAAAAGTTCTTGGTGACCTATAATTATGCCATGTAAGTTGGATTGGAATAGTAGGAATCACAATAGTGGTTCCAGGGCCAGGTTGAACAAGAGTGGAGAAAGGGGGCAGCCATGTCTGGTCCCTTTATGAAGTTTCATGCCTCCTGAAATGTGACCTGCCACAACGATGAGACTCAGGTGATCACAGATCAGAGTAAGGGGTCGATCCCGGCCCCTTAACACGTGATCAGCTGTCAGCCAATGATCATGTGATGTAAACAGAAGATCGGTAATCTTTTTCTTTTCTCCTCACGCTTCTCACTTGTTTCTGTGCAAGGGACATCGGTCCCGAAGAGGAAGAGGCGAAGCCGCCTCATTTGTGCCAACCAGTACCACCTGCCAGTGCCACCTGCCAGTGCCCTCAGTGCCATGAATCAGTGCCCACCAGTGCATAACAGTGCCAGCAATCAGTGCCACCTATCAATACCCACGAATGCCACCTATCAATGCCCACCAGTGGTGCCAATCAGTGCCTCATCAGTGCCACCTAGCAGTGCTGCTTATCAGTGTCACCTACCAGTGCCGATCAGTGCCCATCACTACAACCCATTAGTGCCCATCACTGCCACCTATCAGTGCCCATCATTGCCAGCTATCAGTGACACCTATCAGTGCCACCTATTAGTGCCTTTTAGTGCCACCTATCAATGCCCTTCAGTACAGCCCATCAGTGCCAGCCATCAGTTCCATCCATCAGTGTCACCTTTCAGTGCCCACCAATGCCACCTATCAGTGCCCACCAGTGCCACCTATCAGTGCCTACCAGTGTCACCTATTAGTGCCCATCAGTGCTGCCCTATCAGTGACCATCAATGCAGCCTATCAGTGCCCATCAGTGCAGCCTCATCAGCATACAACAATGAAGGAGAAAAATTACCTGTTTGCAAAATTTATTAACAAAGTATAAAACGGTTTTGTATTTAAAACAAAAAAAAAATGTTCTATTTTAATTTTTTTAACAAAAAATAAAAAACCCAGAGGTGATCAAATACCACCAAAAAAAAGCTCTATTTATGAGAAAAAAATGATAAAAATATCATTTGGGTACAGTGTTGTATGACCGCGCAATTGTCGTTCAAAAAAATGACAGAGCTGAAAGCTGAAAATTGGTCTGGGCAGGAGGGGGGTTTAGGTGCCCAGTAAGCAAGTGGTTAAATTATAACTTGGTTATCTTCTTTGCTCAGTAGATACTGCTGCCCAGTAACACTTCTGATCCAGCAATTAGCTTCCCTACACAGATTCACACAGGAAAGATATCAGATATCAGCTGTAGTTATCAGTGGCTTGCCCTCAGCCAATAGGAATTGATAGCAATACATGTTATGCCCAGTAATTAATATTGCCAGACTATACCATTGGACATCATTGGGATTAGGGATGAGCTTCGAGTTCGAGTCGAACTCATGTTCTACTCGAACATTGGCTGTTCGCAAGTTCGCCGAACAGCGAACAATTTGGGGTGTTCGCGGCAAATTCGAATGCCGCGGAACACCCTTTAAAAGTCTATGGGAGAAATCAAAAGTGCTAATTTTAAAGGCTTATATGCAAGTTATTGTCATAAAAAGTGTTTGGGGACCCGGGTCCTGCCCCAGGGGACATGGATCAATGCAAAAAAAAGTTTTAAAAACGGACGTTTTTTCAGGAGCAGTGATTTTATTAATGCTTAAAGTCAAACAATAAAAGTGTAATATCCCTTTAAATTTCGTACCTGGGGGGTGTCTATAGTATGCCTGTAAAGGGGCGCATGTTTCCTGTGTTTAGAACAGTCTGACAGCAAAATGACATTTGGAAGGAAAAAACTCATTTAAAACTACCCGCGGCTATTGCATTGCCGACAATACACATAGAAGTTCATTGATAAAAACGGCATGGGAATTCCCCACAGGGGAACCCCGAACCAAAATAAAAAAAAAAAAATGATGTGGGGGTCCCCCTAAATTCCATACAAGGCCCTCCAGGTCTGGTATGGATATTAAGGGGAACCCCAGCCAAAATTTTTAAAAAAAATTGACGTGGGGTTCCCCCTAAATTCCATACCAGACCTTTCAGGTCTGGTATGGATTTTAAGGGGAACCCCGCGCCAAAAAAAAAAAAAACGGCGTGGGTCCCCCTAAAAATCCATACCAGACCCTTATCCGAGCACGCAACCTGGCAGGCCGCAGGAAAAGAGGGGGGGACGAGAGTGCGGCCCCCCCCCTCCTGAACCGTACCAGGCCACATGCCCTCAACATTGGGAGGGTGCTTTGGGGTAGCCCCCCAAAACACCTTGTCCCCATGTTGATGAGGACAAGGGCCTCATCCTCACAACCGTGGCCGGTGGTTGTGGGGGTCTGCGGGCGGGGGGCTTATCGGAATCTGGAAGCCCCCTTTAACAAGGGGACCCCCAGATCCCGGCCCCCCCCCTGTGTGAAATGGTAAGGGGGTACTTACCCCTACCATTTCACTAAAAAACTGTCAAAAATGTTAAAAATGACAAGAGACAGTTTTTGACAATTCCTTTATTTAAATGCTTCTTCTTTCTTCCTTCATCTTCTTCTTCTTCTGGTTCTTCTGGCTCTTCTGGTTCTTCCTCCGGCGTTCTCGTCCAGCATCTTCTCCGCGGAGTCTTCTATCTTCTTCTCCTCGGGCCGCTCCGCACCCATGGCATGAGGGGGGAGGCTCCCGCTCTTCTCTTCATCTTCTTCTCTTCTTCATCTTCTTCTTCATCTTCTTCTTCATCTTCTTCTTCTTCTTCTCTTCTTCATGTCTTCTCCGGGCCGCTCCGCAGCCATGCTGTGGCATGGAGGGAGGCTCCCGCTGTGTGACGGCGTCTCTTCGTCTGACGGTTCTTAAATAACGGGGGGCGGGGCCACCCGGTGACCCCGCCCCCCTCTGACGCACGGTGACATGACGGGACTTCCCTGTGACGTCACGGGGAATGCCACAGGGAAGTCCCGTCATGTCACCGTGCGTCAGAGGGGGGCGGGGTCACCGGGTGGCCCCGCCCCCCGTTATTTAAGAACCGTCAGACGAAGAGACGCCGTCACACAGCGGGAGCCTCCCTCCATGCCACAGCATGGCTGCGGAGTGGCCCGGAGAAGACATGAAGAAGAGAAGAAGAAGAAGAAGATGAAGAAGAAGATGAAGAAGAAGATGAAGAAGAGAAGAAGATGAAGAGAAAAGCGGGAGCCTCCCCTCATGCCATGGGTGCGGAGCGGCCCGAGGAGAAGAAGATAGAAGACGCCGCGGAGAAGATGCTGGACGAGAACGCCGGAGGAAGAACCAGAAGAGCCAGAAGAACCAGAAGAAGAAGAAGATGAAGGAAGAAAGAAGAAGCATTTAAATAAAGGAATTGTCAAAAACTGTCTCTTGTCATTTTTAACATTTTTGACAGTTTTTTAGTGAAATGGTAGGGGTAAGTACCCCCTTACCATTTCACACAGGGGGGGGGCCGGGATCTGGGGGTCCCCTTGTTAAAGGGGGCTTCCAGATTCCGATAAGCCCCCCGCCCGCAGACCCCCACAACCACCGGCCACGGTTGTGAGGATGAGGCCCTTGTCCTCATCAACATGGGGACAAGGTGTTTTGGGGGGCTACCCCAAAGCACCCTCCCAATGTTGAGGGCATGTGGCCTGGTACGGTTCAGGAGGGGGGGGGGCGCACTCTCGTCCCCCCCTCTTTTCCTGCGGCCTGCCAGGTTGCGTGCTCGGATAAGGGTCTGGTATGGATTTTTAGGGGGACCCCACGCCGTTTATTTATTTTTTTTTGGCGCGGGGTTCCCCTTAAAATCCATACCAGACCTGAAGGGTCTGGTATGGAATTTAGGGGGAACCCCACGTCAATTTTTTTTTTAAATTTTGGCTGGGGTTCCCCTTAATATCCATACCAGACCTGAAGGGCCTTGTATGGAATTTAGGGGGACTCCCACATCATTTTTTTTTTTTAATTTTGGTTCGGGGTTGCCCTGTGGGGAATTCCCATGCCGTTTTTATCAATGAACTTCTATGTGTATTGTCGGCAATGCAATAGCCGCGGTAGTTTTAAATGTGTTTTTTCCTTCAAAATGTCATTTTGCTGTCAGACTGTTCTAAACACGGGAAACATGCGCCCCTTTACAGGCATACTATAGACACCCCCCAGGTATGAAATTTAAAGGGATATTACACTTTTATTGTTTGACTTTAAGCATTATTAAAATCACTGCTCCTGAAAAAACGGCCGTTTTTAAAACTTTTTTTTGCATTGATTCATGTCCCCTGGGGCAGGACCCAGGTCCCCAAACACTTTTATTGACAATAACTTGCATATTAGCCTTTAAAATTAGCACTTTTGATTATTCATGTTCGTGTCCCATAGACTTTAACGGTGTTCGCGTGTTCGAACAAATTTTTTTCCTGTTCGCATGTTCTGGTGCGAACCGAACAGGGGGGTGTTCGGCTCATCCCTAATTGGGATACCCTGTATGAACTTTTTTGCAACACGGAGGGTTCATTAGTACTCCCCTTTTTTCGTGAGGGGGAATCTGGGTAGTGGAGTTCACGGGAAGAATTTTTGAGTATAGTGGGTTTTAAGATTTTATGTCTTTTTGTGTTTCAGTTAATTGTTGTCTAAAACTGTGAGAGCGTGATACATCGGTGGTCGGGCACTCATTCGTGCCGTCTCTGATGTACCTAACGCTTTTTATTATTTCATCAATAAAGTCTAGTATTTTGTGCAATAGACTGTGGTTAACCTTCCAAATTTTTACCGTTCTTGAGACATATCTTTGTTCTCAATTCCTTAGTTTTCTTCACACAGGAAAGCCCCATTTTAAGACCATTCAAGAATCTTATGATAACTGAAGATTAATTAATAATTAGCTTCCCTACACACAGGAAAGCCATATTTTGAGTCCATTCTAGGTCCTTATTTTAACTGAAGCCTTGATGAAGGGGGAGTTTTTCTGACCCCTAAAATATTTTGGTATTTTTTTTTTTTTTAGCGTAAACCAATAAATTAGTTCGAAAATGTATCTTTTGGTCTGGCGCTCGTTCCATTAGGGCATGTTTTTTCTGGTAACAATGGCTGTTCTGTGTCCTTCTTTTATTGTGAGGGGCTGGCTCATTGTCAAAAAAACTGAGCTCACGCCCATGTTCGCATGCACGCAGATGGGCCACAGAACTGTGCACAGAATTAGAACCATGCACTCAGCTACACCTGCACATGTACATGCATGTGAGCATTAGCATAATCATGAGCATGTCCGTTTGAATGGACTTTGGTGCCCAGTGGCCTCTCAGCTACACCTGCACATGTACATGCATGTGAGCATTAGCATACTTATGAGCATGTCCGTTTGAATGGACTTTGGTGCCCAGTGGCCTATTTTAAGCATTGCAGGACGCTGTAGTATTGCTGAGTGGCCATCAGCTCCTTCTGCCTGTGAACTGATTCTGTGCTTACTTGTGTATCCTGACCTGGCTTCTTGACTCTGCTTGTTCCTGAACCCCTGTTGCTGACTCCAGCTTGTGACCTGACCTTGCCTCTTGCCTGCTTTTCTGGTACTTGCTGTGCTTGCCTGATACTGACCTTGGCCTGACCCTGACTCTGCTCCTGGTTCTTGATTTTGTACCTCTGCTACCCTGTTGTTGGCAACTTCTGCCCACCTGACCACGTGTCTAAGATCATTTAATAAAATAAAATTGTATCCTGCTATGCAGAAAATTAAATATTTTATAGTATTGTTAGCATATAATTATCCCTAAAGAAAATTCTGATTGCTGTACATTTTCATCCTTAACTGCATTGGTACAAAATGATAATATTAATAATGGCAATAACAAATAAACTCATGCATTTCAACAACACTGGAAAACTATTATTTAATACAAATAGTGATAAATCACATGAATAACACAGAGTGCTGCCTAGTTGTACTACTTTTTTATGAAGAAAATCTGATATTACAGTACACTGCAGGACTAAAATATAGTCATTACATAAGAACAAGTCTGTAAACCTACAATTCTACTTTGGAAGAATAATTGGAAAATGTCTTCTCAGTCTACATACTGGCAATAGGTTAAAGAGAATCTACATGTGTTCAAGTATTCATTAAGTCAAACCAAAAATGTTTTTAGAGATCCAGCGGCTTACATAGGGGGATACGTTGGGTAACGCAGTTGAAAGGGTGCCACAGCCGGGCTGGCTATGTAAAATCATAAATTTATTTTGATCAGTGGGTTCCATGTCACAGAAAACACGCTACACACAATCACAGTGGCTATTTCTGCAGGATCTGGATCAGCGGAAGGAAAAACAATTATTGAGGCTAATTAGTAACTGCAGGCTAAGAAAAAGTGTTCTGTGGGCAGCAGGCAGGAGGAATGGTGCAATTCAACACTAGTGATGTCTCCCTCCTCTTGCATAAATCCCATCCATTTAGCAGCACGCTGGCGCACTCTGCATTGACTGGACCTGGGCTGGAGGGGGGGTGCAGGTTGCCCTGCAACTAGAAGAGGGGAAGAGTGTAAAGGTAGCCCTAGACTAGGAGGGGGGTGTAGAGGTAGCGGTGGATTTATGGGAGGGTGTAGCGGTAGCCCTAGACTAGGAAAGGAGGGGCATATAGGTAGCTATGGAGTGGGAGAGGGGGTTGTGTGGAAGTAGCCATGGACAAGGGGGGTGTGAAGGTATCCCTGGACTAGAAGGAGGAAGTAGAGTTAGCCATAGACTAGGGGATGTAGCGGTAGCCCTGGACTAGGAGGGGAGTGGAGGTAGTCATGGACTAGGAGAGGGTGTTGTTTAGAGGTAGCCATGGATGGGGGGTTGTATAGGTAGCCCTGGTCTAGGAGGAGGGTGTAGAGGTAGCCTGGAGTAGGGGATGTAGAGGTAACCCTGGACAGGGACGGGTGGTTTATAGATAGCCCTGGACTAGGATAAAGATGTAGAGGTAGCCTGGACTGGGGAGGTGTAGAGATAGCCCTGGACTAGAAGGAGGGTGTAGAGGTAGCCATGGACTGAAAGAGGAGGTTGTGTGGAGGTACCCCTGGACTAGGGGGATGTAGAGTTAGCCCTGGACTTGGAGAGGGGTGTAGAGGTATGCCTGGACTATGAGAGCAGGTATGAGGAGTGGAGACCCTGGACTAGGAGAGAATTTCAAAAGCAAAATAAAATTAAACAAATGAATAGTGTTGGGAAAAAAGAACTTTAACCAGCTAATTGTTTTAATAATTATCCATGCAAAGAGGGTGTGGCAGGGGTGCGTTCATTGCCCCATATCTTTTTTCTAATATGTGTCTATCCTTCCCACTTTCCCGTCTCAGAATGTTGATGCACACATCAAACAAGAGCAAAAAGAGAGTTTGTGCAACGGATGTATTAAATACCTGACATGCTGTTTTTGCATGCAAAACGTCCCCCACCATTCTTATTTATATGTATATTCATAGGAATTGCTAGGTGTATACTAGCCAATATTGGTAGGTGTATACTAGCTAATATTTGTCCACCTCTCCACCTTAGCCAATCAGAGGAAGCTGTATATTCATTCAGAATACACAGGGGGGGGGGGGAATTTACTAAAGCTGGAGCACTCAGAATCTGGTTCAGCTGTTCATGGTAGCCAATCAGCTTCTAACTTCAGCTTGTTCAAGTAAGCTTTGACAATAAAACCTGGATGTTGATTGGTTTCTATGCAGAGCAGCACCAGATTGTGCACTATAAAGTTTTAGTAAATAATCCCCATTGGGGATTATTTGTGCAATATCCAGTTTTAGTAATCTGGTGCTGCTCTGCTCAGCCAGATTTGATTTTTTTGGGGAACAGTATGGGAAGTTTCCTACCCACTGCTGTAACACAGCACTGTATAGTTGTAGCTGATGCTACATACAGTTTGCACAGTGCAATAGTTTATTTAAACCAGCTTGGTCCAGCCAAACTATTTTCAGGAGACAGAAAGCTGGACTGAGTGCTCAGTTTGGTGCTCAGTTCTGTTCCACCCATCCAAGTCTGTAGGTAAAATTTTGCATGAACCCATTATATAAAGTCCACCTGAGGAGGTGAGATTTTATCTATTAGCGATGAAACAGAATTGAGCATCAAGTATGCTCTAGAAAATCCTGCCTTGCATATTTAGCATTGCTGGAAAAAAAGGCTGGAGTGGACCTGCAATTATTGTAAACATACAAGCTGCTTGAGCACAATACATACAAATCTGCTTATTTTCAAATATAGTTTTAAAATGTATTTTTATTATAAAATGTTATCTCAAAATGGTTTAGCTACAAAGGCCACTTTCACACTGAGGTGCTTGTAATCTGCCAGTAAAACACTGAGCTTTTTGAAGAGCTTTTCAGGCACTTTTGAAGAGCTTTTCAGGCGCTTATCCAGAGCACTGGCAGAGTCATGATTGGACACTGTCATCATGACTTTATCCAATCATGGCTTATTCCCGCCCCACAGTATAAAAGTATTCTTTCAATGGCAGCCATTTTCAGTGTGATTCTGGTGTGGAGAGAGATAGAAAAGGGCTCTGTTCAGTGCTATTAGTTAGTTAGTGTGCTATACTGTGCAATTTTGCTTCAATTGTCAGTGTAGAATATTAGTTTAGTGTCAGCCTAGGGATAGTGTGAGTGTAGTGAGTAGGACCATCATTCATATTTGCATAGTGTACAGCTAGAGTAGGGACAGCTCAGATAGTTTCACTGTAGTATAGTGAGACTGTGTCATTCATACATACATTAGTGTGGAATAGGGACAGCTCATATAGTTTCAGTGTAGTGTAGTGAGACATGTCAGTAATCTTTACATTAGTGTATATCTTGAGTAGGGACAGTTCAGATAGCATCAGTGTAATGATAGTTGAACACCGTCTATTTGATTGCGTTACTGCCAGTTTAACACCATATAAGTAGGTAAGACCCTCACCATGCCAACATCCAAAATATATATTCAAGGATTGACCAAGTCAAAAAATTAACGGGCTTTGTGGGCACATAACGAGAGAGAGAATCAGTAAAAAAGTATACATTTTATTACAACATATTTAAAAAACTTATAAACGACATACAAACAACACCCTGTATGGACACAGTTACCAGTTACCCAATAATGCAGTTATAGAGGACTGGACCTACGGTACAAAGATTCATTTAAGACTGTATCAAGGTAAAAGAAAAATTTCTGATCCAGTAATGCCTCCAAAAACTTGCTCGTCGATGCGTTTCACTAAAATATTAGCTTCCTCAGGGCAGATACTGGGTAGGTGCTGGTAAACTTGTGGCTCAAGGTGTGGGAGAACTGACAAACATCCAAAAAAATGAGACATATGCATATGTGTGTGTAAAATAGTGGGATACACATATTTAATGTCATCTACGTTGTAATAACATTTTTATTTTTTTACTGATTCTCTCTCTCATTAAGTACCCACAAAGTCTGTTAATTTTTTGACTTGGTCAATCCTTGAATATTTAACGCCATATAGTTTTGTGCGTTACTACCAGTTTAACGCCATTTACTTCTGTGTGCGTTACTGTCAGCTTAATGCCATATCATTTTGTGTGCGTTACTGCCAGTTTAACGCCATATCGTTTTACATGTATTACTGCCATAAACAAAAGAAACGGTTATATCTCACACCCTAGCAGTTCCCATTGCTGGTGACTCTTCTTGACTTTTGGGCTATTTTGTAAGTAGCTTTTCCATTCAAAGTAGACAATTTGGACATTTCTGATACGATTTTCTCTATTAGCCGGAGGTTACACATGTATCAATATTTATGATATTCCTTTGTTTCTCTCAGTTAAATTATGCATCCCACCCCTGATGACTGGCAAGAAGCCAAGAAACGCGTCGGGTTCGCAAACTAAGGATGCCCTATCAAGCCTAAATCATATCCCTGACATTTATTATTTTTTTATCGAGTTTTCTCATTTCATGCGATTTTGTGATTTTGATTGGCGATTTTAATTCATGTATTTCTGTTATGAATTGCATATATGTATGTCCATTGATTTGCTTACACTACTGAGTTTTCAATGATTGTTACTGCTAAATATGCTTATATATCAATTCATGCGACTATGTCTGTATCTATACTACTTTATTGGTACTGTATGCATCAAAATCATGGACTTGACTATAAATTAAATCCAATCATTTTACCTACTCACATGTATTCATTATTATACTTTCAATTGACATGCTTCATTTAAAGTCCCACTTGCCCCTCTTTTTCTTTTATGTATTACTGCCAGTTTAACACCATATAGTTCTGTGTGCGATACTGCCAGTTTGACGCCATATAGTTTTGTGTGCGTTTCTGCCAGTTTAATGCCATATAGCTCTGTGTGTGTTACTGCCAGTTTAACGCCATTTACTTCTGTGTGCGTTACTCCAAGTTCAATGCCATATCATTTTGTGTGCATTACTGCCAGTTTAATGCCATATAGTTTTGTGCATTACTGCCAGTTTAACACCATTTACTTCTGTGTGCGTTACTGCCAGTTTAACGGCATATAGTTTTGCGTGCGTTGCTGCCAGTGTAACGCCATATAGTTCTGTGTGCGTTACTACCAGTTTAACGCCATATAGTTTTGTGTGTGTTACTGCCAGTTTAACACCATTTACTTCTGTGTGCGTTACTGCCAGTTTAACACCATATTGTTTTGTGTGCGTTACGGCCAGTTTAAAGTCATATAGTTTTGCGTGCGTTATTGCCAGTTTAACGCCATATAGTTCTGCGTACGTTACTGCCAGTTCAACGCCATATAGTTCTGTGTGTGTTACTGCCAGTTTAACACCATATAGTTTTGTGTGCGTTACTGCCAATTTAACACCATATAGTTCTGTGTGCGTTACTGCCAGTTAAACGCCATATAGTTCTGTGTGCGTTACTACCAGTTGAATGCCATATAGCTTTGTGTGTTACTGCCAGTTTAACGCCATTTACTTCTGTGTGTGTTACTGCCAGTTTAAAACCATATAGTTTTGTGCGTTACTGCCAGTTTAACGCCATTTACGTCTGTGTGCGTTACTGACAGTTTAACACCATATAGTTTTGCGTGTGTTACTGCCAGTTTAATGGCATATAGTTCTGTGTGCGTTACTGCTAGTTTAATGCCATATAGTTCAATGGCATATAGTTCTGAGTGTGTTACTGCCAGCTTAACACCATATAGTTCTGTGTGCGTTACTGCCAGTTTAACGCCATTTACTTCTGTGTGCCTTACTGCCAGTTTAACGCCATATAGTTTTGTGTGTTACTGCCAGTTTACTGCCATATAGTTTTGTGTGCGTTACTGCCAGTTTAATGTCATATCGTTTTGTGTGCGTTACTGCCAGTTTAACGCCATTTACTTCTGTGTGCGTTACTGCCAGTTTAACGCCATATAGTTTTGTGTGAGTTACTGCCATTTTACCCCCATATAGTTTTGTGTGCGTTACTGCCAGTTTAACACCATATCATTTTGTGTACATTACTGCCAGTTTAATGCCATATAGTTTTGCGTGCGTTACTGCCAGTTTAACGCCATATAGTTTTGAGTGCGTTACTGCCAGTTTAACGCCATATAGTTCTGTGTGTGTTACTGCCAGTTTAACACCATATAGTTTTGTGTGCGTTACTGCCAGTTTAACACCATATAGTTCTGTGTGCGTTACTGCCAGTTAAACGCCATATAGTTCTGTGTGCGTTACTACCAGTTGAATGCCATATAGCTTTGTGTGTTACTGCCAGTTTAACGCCATTTACTTCTGTGTGTGTTACTGCCAGTTTAAAACCATATAGTTTTGTGCGTTACTGCCAGTTTAACGCCATTTACGTCTGTGTGCGTTACTGACAGTTTAACACCATATAGTTTTGCGTGTGTTACTGCCAGTTTAATGGCATATAGTTCTGTGTGCGTTACTGCTAGTTTAATGCCATATAGTTCAATGGCATATAGTTCTGAGTGTGTTACTGCCAGCTTAACACCATATAGTTCTGTGTGCGTTACTGCCAGTTTAACGCCATTTACTTCTGTGTGTCTTACTGCCAGTTTAACGCCATATAGTTTTGTGTGTTACTGCCAGTTTACTGCCATATAGTTTTGTGTGCGTTACTGCCAGTTTAATGTCATATCGTTTTGTGTGCGTTACTGCCAGTTTAACGCCATTTACTTCTGTGTGCCTTACTGCCAGTTTAACGCCATATAGTTTTGTGTGTTACTGCCAGTTTACTGCCATATAGTTTTGTGTGCGTTACTGCCAGTTTAATGTCATATCGTTTTGTGTGCGTTACTGCCAGTTTAACGCCATTTACTTCTGTGTGCGTTACAGCCAGTTTAACGCCATATAGTTTTGTGTGAGTTACTGCCATTTTACCACCATATAGTTTTGTGTGCGTTACTGCCAGTTTAACACCATATCATTTTGTGTGCATTACTGCCAGTTTAACGCCATATAGTTTTGCGTGCGTTACTGCCAGTTTAACGCCATATAGTTTTGAGTGCGTTACTGCCAGTTTAACGCCATATCGTTTTGTGTGCATTACTGCCAGTTTAACGCCATATAGTTCTGTGTGCCTTACTGCCACTTTAACGCCATTTACTTCTGTGTGCGTTACTGCCAGTTTAGCGCCATTTACTTCTGTGTGCGTTACTGCCAGTTTAACGCCATATCATTTTGTGTGCATTACTGCCAGTTTAACGTCATTTACTTCTGTGTGCGTTACTGCCAGTCTAATGCCATATTGTTTTGTGTGAGTTACTGCCAGTTTAACGCCATATGCCCTGTACACACGGTCGGACTTTGTTCGGACATTCCGACAACAAAATCCTAGGAATTTTTCCGATGGATGTTGGCTCAAACTTGTCTTGCATACACACAGTCACTCAAATCCGATCATTCTGAATGCGGTGACGTAAAACATGTACGTCGGGTCTATAAAGGGGCAGTAGCCAATAGCTTTCATCTCTTTATTTATTCTGAGCATGCGTGGCACTTTGTCCGTCGGGTTTTGTGTACACACAATTGGAATTTCCGACAACGGATTTTGTTGTCAGAAAATTTTATAGCCTGCTCTCAAACTTTGTGTGTCGGAAAATCTGATGGAAAATGTCCAATGGAGCCCACACACGGTCGGAATTTCCGACAACACGCTCCGATCGGACATTTTCCATCGGAAAATCCGACCGTATGTACGGGGCAATATAATTTTGTGTCCGTTACTGCCATTTTAACGCCATATCGTTTTGTGCATTACTGCCAGTTTAACGCCATATAGTTCTGTGCATCACTGTATGTTTGGTGCATTATATTGCAGTATATTATAGTGTATCCGTGGAGTGTGTCTGTGTAGTGAGTACTCAAATGAAAGTGCACCAAACACCTCTTTACATTGATTAAAGTGCGTCTACGTACAGATTTCAACTTCTTCTTTACATTTGCTTATAAGCATCATCCCCTCCCTCCCAAAAATGTCTGGGAGGACGACAAGGAGAGGCAGACGTTCCCTTGGCACTGTAAGGGGGCCAGCAAGAAATGTGTCAACCTGCAAAGTGGACGTGGTGGTCAGTCCTCAGACAGGGCATCATTTCCTCTGTTTAGTGAGTTTGCCCATGCTATCCAGCTAAAGCATGCAGAGCAGGCGGTGGACTGGCTTACTAAACCTTCCTCATCCTCCTCATTCTCTGTCACGCAAGCAGAGACAAGTGTGCAGTCCCCTGCAGTTGCCAGAGTGGATAAACCTGCCTCCTTGTCCACATCTATTCCTGCCATAGCCCCAACATCAGCCATGGAGGAATCAGCTGAGTAATTTGACCACAGCGTCAGCCACTTGCTCCTTGATGATGCCCAGCCATTATTGGATTCAGATGTTGATTCTGAGGTTGAGGATGACAGGAACATGAGCCTAGAGAGAGGGAGGAACACTGGTAGACAAATTGGTATTCATGTTCCCCAAGCTGCAGTGTATTGCCAAGTTGTCTCCAGTGGTAATGATGAAGATGGAGGAGTGGAGATGATGATGATGAGGTCACTGATGTGACTTGGGTGCCAGATAGAGCAGAGGAGGAAACTGAAGGTGAGGTGACACAACCCCAAGGGGGCTGACATCAAGAAAGAGTAGAGAGCAGCAACCCTATTCCATCACATTCTGCAGCTGTTATCTCCTGGCCTACTCCCCAAAACTCAGCTGTCTGGGCCTTTTTCAGCACATCTGCAGCAGATTGCACTATTGCTATCTGCAAACTGTGTCTCAGACAAATCAAACATGGCAAAAACACCAACTATTTGGGTACCACATGCTTAATAAGGCATTTAACGTCCAACCACTCAGCCCGTTGGCAAGAGCACCTAAAAGCCACACAAAAAGGGCTCAAATCTGTTCCTCCTCCTCTTTCTCCTCCTTACCCACTTCAGTCTGTCCCTGCGATACTGAGTCATTACCTCTCAGCAGCCTCCACTGACAGGGATGATGGTATAGCACAGGGTGTCCCAGGTCCTAGCAGCACATCTGCCAGCTGTACCACAATGGTAGGTTCCCAGTCGCTACTACTTTTCACGTAAGGCTGTTCCATCTCTCTACCATCACGTGGAAGGGAATGTTCTGGCATCGTTGGACAAGGCAGTCAGCTGTAAAATCCACCTTACTGCTGACACATGGTCCAGCAAGCATGGGCAGGAACGATATATTTCATTCACAGCACACTGGGTAATGCTGCTTGCAACTCGAAAGGATGCAGGGCAGGGCTCGGTGCTGCAGCTTGTTGTGCCCCCATGTCTCCATACAGCTGGTGGTGATGATGCCAGACCTGTGAACTCTACCCCCTCCTCCTCTGCCACCTCCATGCCCTCCTCTGCAGAATTGTCCTATGAACATCAGGTACCCCCTAAGCATTCAAAGGGCTATTCCCAGAGTCAGAGCAAAGATTCTTGCAGCTCTGCAGGGACAGGCCCAGAGGTGGTTCACACCATGCCAGCTGGAGCCAGGAATGGTGGTGTCCCATAATGGCTCAAACCTCCTGTCCGCCCTTAGACAGGGAAAGTTGACACATGTGCCATGCCTGGCACATGTCCTCAATTTGGGGGTGCAACATTTCCTAGGTAAGTACCCAGGGTTGCAAGATGTACTAAAGCAGGCCAGAAGAATCTGTAGCCATTTCAGGCGGTCATACACAGCCAGTGCTCAGTTGGCTGAAATTCAGCGGGAATTCCACCTGCCTGTAAACCGCCTGATTTGTGACATGCCCACCAGGTGGAACTCAACTTTGGGAATGCTGCAGCGGCTATACATGCAGCAGAGGGCTGTCAATGAGTACCTGTGCCAGTACAGCACAGCGACAGCTCTGCAGGGACAGGCCTAGAGGTGGTTCACACCATGCTAGTTGGAGCCAGGAATGGTGGTGTCCGATAATGGCTCAAACCTCCTGTCCGCCATTAGACAGGGAAAGTTGACACATGTGACATGCCTGGCACATGTCCTCAGTTTGGGGGTGCAACATTTCCTAAGTAAGTACCCAGGGTTGCAAGATGTACTAAAGCAGGCCAGAAGAGTCTGTAGCCATTTCAGGTGGTCATACACAGCCAGTGCTCAGTTGGCTGAAATTCAGCAGGAATTCCACCTGCCCGTAAACCGCCTGATTTGTGACATACTCACCAGGTGGAACTCAACTTTGGGAATGCTGCAGCGGCTATACATGTAGCAGAGGGCCGTCAATGAGTACCTGTGTCAGTACAGCACAGCGACAGGCTCAGGTCGCCTCTGCTTTGTTTCCCCATGCCAATGGCTGATCATTAAGGATGCATGCACTGTATTGTCACCATTTGAGGAATCCACATGGATGGTGAGCAGTGACAGTGCATGCATAAGTGACACAATCCCTGTTGTGTTCCTGCTGGAGCAGACTCTGCGTGGCATTATGGACAGGGCACTGGAGGCAGAGCAGCAGGAGTAAGAGGAGGACTTCCTTTCCTCTCAAGGCCCACTTTATCCAGACATCATCATTCCTATGTCACAGAACACACGGGAGGAAAGATGGGAGAAGGATGAGGAGGATTCTGGCACTTTCATAGGCTTCGAAGAAGAGGAAGACATGCGTAAATCTGTAAGCAATGGCTTTCAAACCCCAGAACCCATGGGAGTATTACGTGGCTGGGAGGAGGAAGTTCCAGATGCTGTCATCCTGAGTGACCCAGAGGAGTCTTCTTCTCAAACCTCGGCAAATTTGAGGCGCATGGGCAACCTCATGCTTCAAAGCCTGCAAAAGGACCCAAGAATACTTGGCATAAAGGAGAAGGATGATTACTGGTTGGCAACCCTCCTTGACCACCGTTATAAGGGGAAGGTCTCAGAACTCATCCTGTCCCCACAGAGAGTGCAGAAGATAAAATCTCTTGAGGACACGTTAAAGAGGATTTTATTGAACGTTTTTCCTGACTCCAGTAGGTTACTATGTCGTAGAAAACATAGTTTTGAGTCTTCTGTTGGTCAAAAGAGGAGCATTGGAGAGGCAAAAGTGAGGCATTTCGGAATTTTTTTAGTCCTCACCGCCCAGGGCTTTCAGCTTCCACATCCCATCGGCATCATCTGCATCACATGGTGGGCGATTAGCTTGGGCCAAAACAGATATGGAGAGCTTTCCATCTGATGATCCACTGACTTACTGGGTCATGAGAATAGACCACTGGCCAGAACTTGCCCAGTATGCTATTGAGATGTTGGGCTGCCCTGCATCCAGCGTGCTTTCAGAATGGGCATTCAGTGCTGCAGGAAGTTTCGTTACTGATCATAGAACACATCTGTCCACAGACTCCATGGACCGTTTGACTTTTATAAAAATGAATCAGTCCTGGATTACCAGCTATGAAGCCCCTGATGCCGATGTCACTGATTAAGTCTTTTTGGGTTGTGGAATCTGCAGGACTTTGAGGCTGCCTAGCTTTGAGGGTGTTCAATCATTTCATCTGGAAGAATGTTTTTGGTATAGGTTTCATGGGCACAATTAACAGCCAAAGACCAATTTTTTTAGCCATTTGACAGGTACATATCATTGAAATTTTTTACAGCAAGGCCAATTCTTGCTTTCATCAAGAGTACCTCTATAGGGTTACAGTGGGAAGGCCCCACCTACACCCAAAGACCAATTTTTCTGCACCTGTTTGACAGGTGCATACCATTGCAATTTTTTACAGCAAGGCCAATTCTTGCTTTCATCAAGAGTACCTCTATAGGATTATGGCGGGAAGGTGCCTCCAACAACCAAAGAGTAATTTTTCTGCACCTGTTTGACAGGTGCATATCATTGCAATTTTTTACAGCAAGGCCAATTCTTGCTTTTATCAAGATTACCTCTATAGTGTTACGGTGGGAAGGCGCCACCGACACCCAAAGATCAATTTTTACACACCCGTTACTTCTATCCAAAGTCAAAGTGACACCAGAATGTATCCAAAAAATCTCTAAACTTGTTCCCAGAGCACTACATTGTGGCCTCATCATACACACTGGCTCCCTAGTTGTTGCTGAGCAATATAAAGGCAGCTTGCAGGGAAAATGTCATTTTTTTTGGCTTTATAAATGCAATTATTGCTGCAGCAGATTCTAGACATGGTACAGATATGCCACTTTACAGGTAGACTAAGGGGACCCCCCAGGCACTATATTGGAAGGATTATTTAATTTTTATGCTTTCACATTAAAAATCAAAAAATCACTGCTTATTTAAAAATGACGTTTTTCACAAACTTTTTTTATTGATACATGTCCGCCAGGACAGGACCCGGACCCCTATAACCATTGTATGCCCCATTACTTTCATATAAGCCTTCAAAATGGGCACTTTTGATTTTTGACATTTGGGTCCCATGGACTTTAATGGGGTTTGTTATTCGGGTCCGAAATTTTGCGGTGCTCGAAAGTTCTGGTGCAAACCGAACAGGGGTCCGTTCGGCCCATCCCTACAGCTGTGGTCAGTTCCAACACAGCCACAACACAACTGCCATTAAAACTGTACGTCTCCTCTTTATGAGACCAAGTCTGTGATGGTGTGGATACACTGCTGGTACAACAAAATGAAAAAAAAAAATATGATTACAGAACCAACTTACAGGACAATGAATCTCTTCTGGATCTGTTAATCTCAAACAATAAAGATTTTAATATCTAATTCTATATTAAGGAAAACCTGGGTAACAGTGGCTACAATATGAATTAATTTAGCACAATTGGTCAAAGTAAATGCTGGAAAGACTAAAACACCTTTTAATCTTTTTAATATTCAATATGATATTGCATTTTAATATTGTTTCATATTAAAATGAAATTCTAATACAACCAGTTTTCCAATGCCAATGCCTGTGCCCCAGCACATAGATTGGGAGGAAATATTACCATTGAAACACACAAAACATTAAATTAAAGTGGTGCTAAAGGTTAAAGGTTTTTTACCTTCAAACATTTTGTGCATGAAGGTAAAAAAACTTCAGTTTGCAGCTTCCCCCTCAGCCTCCCCTTATACCTAAGCTTGATCAGCTCTCCTGGGTCTCTCTCTCCTCATTGGATGACATGCAGCAGAAAAAGTCATTAGCTCCTGCTGCTGTCAATCACAGCCAGTGAGTAGGGAGCTGGTGGTGGGGCTGAGTTTTTCCCTCTGTGTCTTATGGATGCAGAGAATGGGACTAAGAATTGAGCACACACCAGTGCCCCCAATTTCTGCTTAGTGCTTACAACTGTAAAAAGCTACCTAGTGCCATAAACATGCTGGAGAGCTGGACTTTAGCTACTACACAGAGTGTAATGGTCCAACTCTCCAGCATTCTGGTCATTTGCATGGTACCCTAATCCAGTGGCATATCATCCATGTGTGCAATGTGTGCAGTGCACATGGGCCCCAAGTGATGTGGGGCCATTGTGCCCTCACACATTGCACAACAATTGTGGGGAAATGCCATTCTGCTCTCTCTCTCTATGTCTCCACTGAAGCTGCTTTTGCCAAAGGCAGCTTCAGAGGAAATGCTGTTTATTTATGCTGGGCAGGGGGCAGGTACTTGAGGCTGACGCAAGGAGTAGGAGGAGGGGCTGTGATTGGTAAGCCAATCATAGCCCTAACCCCTACTCTCCGAGCTGGCCTTTAGTACCCACCCTCTGCCTGGCATAAACAGTGTAGCTGCCTTAGGCAAATGCAGCTGTAATGGAGACACAGAGAGGGCATTGGCTTACCCGTGTTCTCCTTCTCTCTAGACTCTGCACAATACTGCAGAGTACTGCAGCTCTGGCTCTTCTACCCCTTCTCTTATTCCCTTGTCCAGTAGGTGGGGCTATGATTAGCTGTAATTTAGCCCTGCCTACTGAACCAGGGATAAGGAGAAGGGGGAAAGAGACAGAGCTGTGAAGGGTCCAGGAAGAAGGATAACATAGGTAAGCAGTGTGGAGGGAGGCTGTGTTGTGAGAGGGTTAATTACTTCTGTACTCTATCACATGAATCTTAGGTCAGAGGAGAACTCAAGGCACCACATCCCATGTGTAACCATAGACAAGACAAAAAATGCTCCAGAGGTACTGGAGGTCATCAAGGGCCTCAAAAAGGGGTCGGCCCCTGGACCTGACGGCCTTTTCATCCTCTACCCTACCTAACCCAAGGTGACCCCTTAGATATCCAACTCAACACAGCCTACATCACATTCATACCCAAACCAGACAAAGCAGACAACAATCCAGAAGTCCGCAATCACCGCCCAATTTCCCTCATAAATAATGACTTGAAAATTTTAACCAAAATCCTGGCCAACCACCCCGCCTCCTTCATCAATTCCTATATACACAAATACCAGGTGGGCTTCATCCCAGGCAGACAGGGCCCAGACCAAATAAGACGAGCAATAGACATGGTATCAATATTGAAATCTAACTGGGATGGAGGGACAAAACAACAGGGTCTACTTCTCGTACTAGACCTACAGAAGGCCTTTGACTTAGTGTCCTGGCCTTACATTTTCTCACTCATAAATCACTGGGGCTTTGGCCAGCACTTCATGGGTCTTATACAAGCCCTCTACTCACAGCCAAAGGCACACATTTGACTACAGGGCTACTACTCTAAACCAATAAACATAGCCAGAGGTACCAAATAAGGTTGTCTGCTTTCCCCACTCATATTTGCCATTGCCACTGAAACTCTGGCAATTGCTATTCGACACAACCCAAACATTAAAGGGGTATCATGTGGTGACCAGTCCCATAAATGCGGATTCTTTGCAGATGACACTCTCTTAGTTTTAACTTCCCCCCTCACCGCCCTACCCAATCTTTGCCAAGTCCTGGATGACTTCTCCAAGATATCAGGACATCAAGTTAACTTCTCAAAATCACAAGCCCTCAATCGCTTCCCCCTCTCGACAGTATCCCTTTTACAGCAGTGATTTAAATTTGAATGGAGCGATTCCTCAATCAGATACCTGGGAATCACTTTGACGGCCCACACTAAATCTCTCTACACTTACAACTACCCGCCACTGTACCGAAAACTGGATTCTGACCTCAAGAACTGTTTCCTGGCTAGGGAGAATAAAGTTATATTTGTTTTGGATGCGCTACTCAAATTTAAATACACCACTTTCTTAAAATTATTATTTGTGCAAACGTTATAAATTAAAGACCATTAGGGATGAGCTTCGAGTTCGAGTCGAACTCATGTTCGACTCGAACATTGGCTGTTCGCAAGTTCGCCGAACAGCGAACAATTTGGGGTGTTCGAGGCAAATTCGAATGCCGCGGAACACCCTTTAAAAGTCTATGGGAGAAATCAAAAGTGCTAATTTTAAAGGCTTATATGCAAGTTATTGTCATAAAAAGTGTTTGGGGACCCGGGTCCTGCCCCAGGGGACATGGATCAATGCAAAAAAAAGTTTTAAAAACGGACGTTTTTTCAGGAGCAGTGATTTTATTAATGCTTAAAGTCAAACAATAAAAGTGTAATATCCCTTTAAATTTCGTACCTGGGGGGTGTCTATAGTATGCCTGTAAAGGGGCGCATGTTTCCTGTGTTTAGAACAGTCTGACAGCAAAATGACATTTGGAAGGAAAAAACTCATTTAAAACTAGCCGCGGCTATTGCATTGCCGACAATACACATAGAAGTTCATTGATAAAAACGGCATGGGAATTCCCCACAGGGGAACCCCGAACCAAAATAAAAAAAAAAAAATGATGTGGGGGTCCCCCTAAATTCCATACAAGGCCCTTCAGGTCTGGTATGGATATTAAGGGGAACCCCAGCCAAAATTTAAAAAAAAATTGACGTGGGGTTCCCCCTAAATTCCATACCAGACCCTTCAGGTCTGGTATGGATTTTAAGGGGAACCCCGCGCCAAAAAAAAAAAAAAAAAACGGCGTGGGGTCCCCCTAAAAATCCATACCAGACCCTTATCCGAGCACGCAACCTGGCAGGCCGCAGGAAAAGAGGGGGGGACGAGAGTGCGGCCCCCCCCCCCTCCTGAACCGTACCAGGCCACATGCCCTCAACATTGGGAGGGTGCTTTGGGGTAGCCCCCCAAAACACCTTGTCCCCATGTTGATGAGGACAAGGGCCTCATCCTCACAACCCTGGCCGGTGGTTGTGAGGGTCTGCGGGCGGGGGGCTTATCGGAATCTGGAAGCCCCCTTTAACAAGGGGACCCCCAGATCCCGGCCCCCCCCCTGTGTGAAATGGTAAGGGGGTACTTACCCCTACCATTTCACTAAAAAACTGTCAAAAATGTTAAAAATGACAAGAGACAGTTTTTGACAATTCCTTTATTTAAATGCTTCTTCTTTCTTCTTTCTTCCTTCATCTTCTTCTGGTTCTTCTGGCTCTTCTGGTTCTTCCTCCGGCGTTCTCGTCCAGCATCTTCTCCGCGGCGTCTTCTATCTTCTTCTCCTCGGGCCGCTCCGCACCCATGGCATGAGGGGGAGGCTCCCGCTCTTCTCTTCATCTTCTTCTCTTCTTCATCTTCTTCTTCATCTTCTTCTTCTTCTTCCTTCTTCTCTTCTTCTCTTCTTCCTGTCTTCTGCGGGCCGCTCCGCAGCCATGCTGTGGCATGGAGGGAGGCTCCCGCTGTGTGACGGCGTCTCTTCGTCTGACGGTTCTTAAATAACGGGGGGCGGGGCCACCCGGTGGCCCCGCCCCCCTCTGACGCACGGTGACATGACGGGACTTCCCTGTGGCATTCCCCGTGACGTCACAGGGAAGTCCCTCAAGTCACCGTGCGTCAGAGGGGGGCGGGGTCACCGGATGGCCCCGCCCCCCGTTATTTAAGAACCGTCAGACGAAGAGACGCCGTCACACAGCGGGAGCCTCCCACCATGCCAGCATGGCTGCGGAGCGGCCCGCAGAAGACAGGAAGAAGAGAAGAAGAGAAGAAGGAAGAAGAAGAAGAAGATGAAGAAGAAGATGAAGAAGAGAAGAAGATGAAGAGAAGAGCGGGAGCCTCCCCCTCATGCCATGGGTGCGGAGCGGCCCGAGGAGAAGAAGATAGAAGACGCCGCGGAGAAGATGCTGGACGAGAACGCCGGAGGAAGAACCAGAAGAGCCAGAAGAACCAGAAGAAGATGAAGGAAGAAAGAAGAAAGAAGAAGCATTTAAATAAAGGAGTTGTCAAAAACTGTCTCTTGTCATTTTTAACATTTTTGACAGTTTTTTAGTGAAATGGTAGGGGTAAGTACCCCCTTACCATTTCACACAGGGGGGGGGCCGGGATCTGGGGGTCCCCTTGTTAAAGGGGGCTTCCAGATTCCGATAAGCCCCCCGCCCGCAGACCCTCACAACCACCGGCCAGGGTTGTGAGGATGAGGCCCTTGTCCTCATCAACATGGGGACAAGGTGTTTTGGGGGGCTACCCCAAAGCACCCTCCCAATGTTGAGGGCATGTGGCCTGGTACGGTTCAGGAGGGGGGGGGGGCCGCACTCTCGTCCCCCCCTCTTTTCCTGCGGCCTGCCAGGTTGCGTGCTCGGATAAGGGTCTGGTATGGATTTTTAGGGGGACCCCACGCCGTTTTTTTTTTTTTTTTTTGGCGCGGGGTTCCCCTTAAAATCCATACCAGACCTGAAGGGTCTGGTATGGAATTTAGGGGGAACCCCACGTCAATTTTTTTTTTTAATTTTGGCTGGGGTTCCCCTTAATATCCATACCAGACCTGAAGGGCCTTGTATGGAATTTAGGAGGACTCCCACATCATTTTTTTTTTTTAATTTTGGTTCGGGGTTCCCCTGTGGGGAATTCCCATGCCGTTTTTATCAATGAACTTCTATGTGTATTGTCGGCAATGCAATAGCCGCGGTAGTTTTAAATGTGTTTTTTCCTTCAAAATGTCACTTTGCTGTCAGACTGTTCTAAACACGGGAAACATGCGCCCCTTTACAGGCATACTATAGACACCCCCCAGGTATGAAATTTAAAGGGATATTACACTTTTATTGTTTGACTTTAAGCATTATTAAAATCACTGCTCCTGAAAAAACGGCCGTTTTTAAAACTTTTTTTTGCATTGATTCATGTCCCCTGGGGGAGGACCCGGGTCCCCAAACACTTTTTATGACAATAACTTGCATATTAGCCTTTAAAATTAGCACTTTTGATTATTCATGTTCGTGTCCCATAGACTTTAACGGCGTTCGCGTGTTCGAACGAATTTTTTTCCTGTTCGCATGTTCTGGTGCGAACCGAACAGGGGGGTGTTCGGCTCATCCCTAAAGACCATATGTCTCATGCAATGGTACCTAATTTTCAAAACAACTGAATGTGCCCTAGGTATATTTCAGCATAAAATCAACACATAATTGGTATATAACATTAACATCCAAAACATCCAAACTTTAATGTCCAAATTCTTGTGCAATGTGCAATAGATGCAAAGGTTTCTGTTAAGACCGTCCTACATTTGTAACGTGTATCATCCGTGACTCTTTGTGACACTTCCACCACTTTAGTGACAATACCACCACCACATGGATTAACCACTCACCAGATGCCAGTGTAAATGCGCCTTTGGTTCATTTAGAAGGGATAACCACCTGCAATCTTATTCTTTGCTGACCCCAATGAGCTATATATGAACCATATCCATCCTCAAAAAATATACAGCGATCATTGCGCAATATGTAATTACTGTTTATTTAAAACTAGGTTAAAAAGAGACTGTACACTCACATTTTTTGGGTGCTCGTAAGCCGACACCAAGCTATTCCAGCAGTTTGTAATGGGTGTAAGAATGGCGTCGTCTAGTTCCTATGCCGGCGTGCGGCCGGTGCAAGCCTCGTTTTCACTCGGCCTACGCTTCAAACCTCGCTCTCGTCTAGCCAGAAATTACGCAATGACGTAGTGAAAATATCAAAGCAGCCTCTATGCATTTTGCAACAATGTTTGCGTCATCAGGAAGCTCCACTCTACCACTTGTTTCACAACCCAGACTTTCCCCCTGCCCTAGATATTAAAGCCTTCAAGTGGTGATTGGACAAGGGACTATACCATATAGGACACTTCTACACATCCAGGGGTCCTATCACCCTTAGCCACTGTGTTAGCAATTTAGAACTCCCTGATTCCGAAAAGTTTGATTTGGACAAATATCACTTTCCTACACAAGGAATGGAAGGACAAACCGCGTCCACCCAAATTCAGAGCTTACAAAATATGGTGCCGGCAGCCCATGGAGCAAAGGGGAGGCATCTCCGTGATATATTCATCACTCACTCACCCAATGGAAAAATCCTCATACCAGGCAGCTTGGGAGGCTGGAGACCTGGCAGGCAGCATGTTCTAAATATTTCAAGGGAATCCTAAACGTCTCCCTAATTGAAGCCAGCCTTAAAGGGGTTGTAAAAGTTAATTTTTTATTTTTTTAAAATAACAAACATGTCATACTTACCTCCACTGTGCAGCTCGTTTTGCACAGAGTGACCCCGATCCTCCTGTTCTGGGGTGCCATGGCAGCTCTCTCAGCTCCTCCCCGCAATAGTTAACCCCCTCTGTAAGCTGTAAGGGGGTTACCTTGTGGGCGCGCTCCCATCTCATACATTCTGCATCCGTAGACACAGAGTGTATGTCTCAGTCCCTCCCCCCAGTGGCCGCGTCATTTGCATTTGATTGACAGCAGCACGAACCAATGGCTGCACTGCTATCAATCTATCCAATGAAGAGCCGAGAAGAGCCAAGAAGCCAACACGTTCTCGACTCTGGACTTTCGAGGGCTCAGGTAAGTAAACCAGATGGCTGGGGGGCCTGTAACTATCAGATGTTTTTTCACCTTAATACATAGGATGCATTAAGGTGAAAAAAACAGGCGGTTTACAACCCCTTTAAGGTCCTAACCAGATGGTATCTGACCCCCCACCAGACTTGCTTTCATTTACCCCTTAGCAGATCCACTATGTTTCAGAGGATGCCATTTTCTGGGATTGATGGCGCATGTTGGGTGGGAGTGCCCTAAAATTCGCTCATTGTGGAAATTACCACAGATTCCCAAGGCTAAACAAAAGCTAATCCACTTAGGGACCAAGCTTACAATTGCCAAAGCATGGAAGCAGCCAAAAACTTCCATAATGGCAGCTAGGAGGAAAATTTTGTGGATAATGACCCAAAAAAAGCTAGCCAGTATCCTGGCAGACACAACCCGGAGTTTTGAAAAGATTTTCGAACCCTGGGCTCTCTTTGTGAGCATTTCTCTTATTCCTGGTGTTCCACCAAGTCTTCATTCTTTCACAGCTCAGGGTTATCAGAAGAGAGGCACATACCCCTCTCCCTTTTCTCTTCCCTCTTTAAACCTATCCTTTCCCCTTCTCACCTCACTTCTGATACTTTTACGCCTGGAGATGACCCATGTTTTACCTAATGATCCTTGAAGATATGGGACTGGAGAGGATAGGCGAGACTGCCTCCAGTGCTGCCCAGATGGTTACTCCTCCTTTCTTAGGCTGTTTTGAGTCCTTGGGGTGGGGCTGTGGGGGCGGTGGGAGGACTCCCCCGACACAGATTGATCCCATTAGGGGTTCCAGGAGCAGGGAGGACCCCCTCCTTTCTGGCAGCCTCACCCCTTTACTTGCTTATCTGAAAGTCAGCCTTGCTTACCTTTTTTGTAGCCTGCCAATGGATCTGTGATTGTACTTTAACTCTTGCGTTGGTTTTTTGACCATTTTCGGATACTATGCGGAGTCATTCTCCAGATTCAGTTTTATTGCATTGTAATACAATGTTATTCTTGCTTATTGAAAAATAAAATATTTTGAAAGAAAAAAAAAAAAGAAAATGGAGCTTAGCCTAATATGCTTTGCCAAATACCCACTTATAAAGACACAAAGATGTTCAGCAAAGTAGGGGTACATGCAATAATATTGAGGGTATAAACTAAGGCAAAATTGTCTGAGAGGTTTAGTCAGAGAGGAAGGAGTCTATAATGTAAACTTAGGAAGGATGCTCCATAGTTAGAGTGGTGGGGAAAAGAAGAGAGAAGGGAGATCCACGGGGTTCTTCTGGTCATCAGCGATAGATTAGTTGGGAGCAGTGTGATAATGGTTACCATGGCAGGAGGACTGATTGGTCAAAAGATGGCAGTAAGTATTGTGTGATCCAGGGTTTCCAGATCCAGTCAAATTTGGGAACCTGATCTCTTTCAATGGCCTGCATTTTGGCATAAGTCTTGGCTCGATTTACTCGGTGCTTGATTTCAGCTACAACTAAAGAGGGGGACTTCCACGATTTAGCAACTGTTTGTTTCGCTGCTGTAATTAGTTGGATAAAAAGCTTAAATTGGGTGCATGAGAGGGAGTCTGGTTTTAGATTAAGGAGTTCCGCGATTGAATTCGGCTGCAAGAGAACATCAAACATTTTAGAAGCAAGGGCAAAAATATCTTTCTAGAAAGTTTGGACTATTGGGCAGGTCCACCATACATGTTTGTGTGTACCTTGTTCCGAACATCCACTAAAACAGTGGGCCAAATAGGAGGGGACGAATTTGGCTATTCTAGAGGGCACTAGGTACCAACGTGTCAGTACTTTATGCTTGGTTTCGACTGCTAGGATATTGGTTGAGGATGATTTAGTTGCAGAACATATCCCAGACCAGTCTGCATTGTCAAGCGTGCGTTCAAGGTCCTCTTCCCATTTCTGTATATACTGAGGTTTCTCTGAGTCCGGTTTGACTATTAATTGGAAGTAGAGGGATGAGATGAGTCCCCTGGCATGTAGATCATATTTACAATTAGATTAAAAACTAGAGAGTTTGGTTGAGGAGGGTACCAGTATTAATGTTGGGGGTATAAAAGTTTTTGATTTGAAGGTACCAGAACATTTCTGACAGGGGTAAGTTGGAGGATTCGCAAAGGGACAAGAACGGAAGAAATGCGGAGGAAGTGACCAAAATGTGTAGTCTTAGCAGTCCCAGGGTTGCCCACCTGTAGAAAGCAGCCAGGGATTCCCATGCTGGTTAAAAGGCTGGGTTCTTGAGGAAAGAAAGGAGAGAATTGTGGGGCGACTGTAAGTTATAGTGTGATTTGAGTTTATCCCAAAGAGAGATAAAGTGCCTGGTGGCAGGGTTATGCAAATGGGGGCTATCTGTTGGGCATAGCCATAGTAGGTTAGAGACTTGTAAAGGTCACAGTCGACCAGCTCCACTGCTACCCACAGCAGAATTTCTTGGGTGGTGTGATATTTTGGCAGGCTGGCTATATGTGCTTCTTTATAGTATTTTGCAAAATTAGGGAGACCGAGGCCTCCACGAAGCTTGGGGAGGCAGAAGGTGTTTTTCTTTTACTTTTTGTACTCTGGGTTTCAGTGAAGCCCAGATAAACATCACTGCTCGTTTCTGCAGGAGTCTAAGATAATAGGCTGGGACAGGGACCGGTAAGACTCTGAATAGGTATAGCAACTTGGGCAAAATAGTCATTTTGACTACAGTGATCTTACCTAGCCAGGATAGAGGGAGGACAATTGCGTCATTAAATTTGATACCTGTCTCTGGATTGCTGGGTAGTTAACTGAGAATAGCTGTGAGGTTTTAGCTGCGAGATGTATGTCCAAGTAGGGGATAGTTTTTGTGGTCCACATGAAAGGGAGCAATGCACGCGCAGATTCTAGCTCCCGGTGGGAAAGGGATATATTATGCGCTAGGGACGTCTTAGTGTTGACTACTAGGTGTGAGAAGGCAGCAAACTTACTGAGAATGGGTAAAATATTAGGACCTGAGGGGAGGATAAAAATACCAGAATATTGTCTGCAAATAAGTAGAGTTTATGTTGGTAGCCCCCTAAGGTTATACCTGTGATTGTTGGGGTTGACCTGATTATTTTGTTAAGCGCTGCGCAAATTGTTGGCGCTATATAAAACCTGTAAGATAATAATAATTGGGCTAACGGCTCAATGAGAAGGGCAAATAAAAGGTGTGAAAGTGGGCAGCCCTGACGTGTACCTCTTTCTATGTTAAAGGGAGCGGTTTTATATCCAGCATATATGACATAAGCTCAGGGTTTATTATATAATGCGGCGATCCATTGCATAAAGTGGGGGCCAAAATCCCATTTCGATAGGGTGTATCACAAATAGGGCCAGGATATAAAATCAAAGGCTTTCCGAATATCAAGCGAAAGAAAACAGGATGGGATGAGGCATGTTCTAGCTGCGTGTGCTTGGAAAACAGCCCGTCGTATATTGTCGCTAGCTTGGCGCACAGGTATAAAACCTGCCTAATCATGGTGAATAAGCCTACAGATGATTTAGTTTAGTCAGGTAGCAAGGATTTTAGCTAGGAGTTTAATGTCAAGGTTTAAAAGGGAGATCGGGTTAAAATGTGTGCACAAAGTGTTGTCTGTATTAGGTTTAGGGATCATACAGACTATCGTTGTCAGAGTTTCTTGTCTGAATGAATGGTTCTCTACTATTATATTAAACGCTTTGGTTAGGATGGGCGAGAGGATCTCTGAGAAAGTGCGGTAGTAAATAGCCAAGTAACTGTTGAGGCCTGGTCTTTTGTTTATTTTCAGTTCTTTAATTGCTTTAGAGACCTCTTCCACTGTGATGGAGGTTTCAAGTTGGTCATGTTCAGTATGAGATAGGGTTGGGAGGTTCATTTGAGAAAATAGGGAATCAGCCTCAGAAGAGTTGAATTCTTCCTCAGCTGAGTATAAGGAGGCTAGATGAGCACAAAATTTGTGTACTATCTTTACTGGGTTGCTAGAAAAGACGTTGTTAGATCGTTGTTTTAAATCGGATAGGTTTGGTAGGTTTATTTTTAGTCTTCAGTGTGCGTGCCAGCAAGGTGTCAAGTTTATTAGATTTCATATAATACGTAAGCCTTGATCGGTGTGAAGATTTATCAGCAGCTTCAGTAAGGAATAGGTCATATTCTAGGCAGGCTTTATCCAACTTCGTTTTTGTGGCAGGGGTGGGATTAAGGGTGAATGCCGAATAGGTTTACCAGCTAGGTTTGTATGTTCACGTTTGAATAATGCTGATTGCCATTGGAACACTCCATGAAAGAAAGGTTTATGTGCTTCCCAGAGTGTTAAAGGGGAGATATCGGGTGTATTATTGAGGGCTAGGTAATCTTTTAGGGTGCTTTTTTTTTATTTTTTTTAAACTTCTTTTTATTGTGTTTTTAAACAGACAAACACATACAACACAAGTGCTATGATACAGTCTTATTACATTTCAAGCTTAATGTAGCAGTATATATCCATGGATATTCGATACGTGAAATGTCAGTAATCTACATATAGGTGCTACGTCCCATTCCCAATTCACAGTTCCGTATGTTGGGATGCCCTCTCTTTTTTAACTGTTAACACAATTTATAATATCATTAAACTTCCTTACTCCGTTATGCTGTATCTGAATCGGCTAACCATTTTTTCCAAACCTTTTCGTACTTCATCGGGCACCCCCTGTTTATGTATGTGTCTTTGTAAAGAGGAAGATTACCATTAACCAAACGTTTCCATTGTGTCAGAGAGGGAGGGTTTGGTTTCTTCCATTGCATGGCTATCTGTTTTCGGGCGTAAAAAAGAAGTAGTCCTACCAGTGTGCGTTTTGCTATAGTCGGTACCAAAGTTTCTATCAGACCAAGAAGACAGATCTCCATCACCTGTGGTAATGCAAGTGAGGCGACTCTGTTTGTCATATCCAGTACCTCTTTCCAGTAGTTCTGGATGTTGGGGCAATGCCAAAAAATGTGTGTGAAGTCACCAGGTGAAATACCACATCTCCAGCATGCAGCAGAGCAGGTAGGGTTCATAATGTGAAGTCTATAAGGGGTGTAATAGGCTCTGTGTACTATTTTAAATTGTACTAATCTATCTCTCATAGACACTAAAGAGCGAAAGGGAAAATCCCATACGTCATCCCAATCATCATTGTCTAGAGTAGGTATATCTCGTTGCCAGCGAGCCCAAAGTTTATTTAGGGGAGGCAAGGATATAAGAACCAAATGGGCATATAAATGTGAGGTTGGTTTTTCATCACAGTTAGTTCTAAGGGTTCTCTCCAGACCAGACTGCACTATAGTACATGTGGAATTAGGAAATTGCGCAGCAAAGGCGTGTGCCAATTGGAGGTAGCGAAATTGGTAGTATTGGGGGATATTATATAAAAAGGAAAGCTGTGATAGCGATAGCAGGGACGTTTGGGATACTATTTGGGAGATAGTTTTTATGTTATATTTGGTCCATGCATAGGGATCTGGAAGTTTATAAAAATGTGGTAGATTGGGATTCAGCCATATCGGAGCATCAGGGGAATATTCTGTCTCTTTGTATTTTTCTAATGCCAGGCCTGCTCGCCATGCTCTCAAGGTGGTGCTCATGGAGGGGGTTAGAGGATAGGGGGCACGAGGACCCCTAAAAACTAAACACCGAAGGGCCTCCAAGGAACCCACTACTGTGGCTTCAAGAGCTGTGGAGGAGTTTGTTTTATCGGGGTTCAGCCACCAGGCCACTGTTACCAGTTGTGTGGCAAGAAAGTATCTGTAACAGTCAGGAAAGGCCATACCACCCTGGGTTGTTGGCCTCATCAAGGTCGTCAATTTGTATCTAGGTGGCGAAGAACCCCATAAAAAAGATGTGAATAATTGGTTGAGTTTTTTGAAAAAGGGCTTGGGTACCCATTGCGGAGAGTGACGTAGAAGATAAATGTATTTGGGAATGATTTTCATTTTGATAAGATTTACACGTCCCCAAACAGATAGAGGTAGTTTACGCCATGAATTAAGCTTGGTTTTAGTGTCTGAGAGTAGTGGGGCCAGGTTTAAGGGAATAAACTCCGAGGCTAGTGTAGATACTTGGACTCCTAAGTACTTAAAGGTGTCTACCCATTGTAAGGGACAATCTGGGGGGGAAGTAGACTTGGCTGCTGGGTCTATCGGGAATAGTAAGGACTTGGACCAATTCACCTTAAGGCCAGTAACTTCTGTAAATTTGTTTAGTATCGTCAACGCACCCTGTAGGGATGGGCCAGCATCGTTGAGGAAAAGCAGCATGTCATCTGCATACAGGGCTACCCTCTCCTCCAATTGACCAATACGTAGACCCCTTATGTATTGAGAAGTGCGTAGTGCTTCTGCGACTGGTTCAATGGCCAAAGCAAAAAGAGCCGGGGAGAGAGGGCAGCCCTGTCTAGTCCCTCTGTGCAATTCGAAGGGGGCGGATAGGCCTCCTCCTATTCTTACTGATGAAGTGGGGCACTTATATATCACCTGGAGCCATCTGATGAAAACTAAAGGAAATCCCATTCTTCGCAATGTTTCCCATAGAAATGGCCATTCTATGGTATCAAAGGCCTTTTCAATGTCCAGTGAGGCTATTGCTCTTGTCCCGGTATTTTGGTGTCGTGTGTGTATGTTAGTAAATAGCCTTCTTAGATTTACATCGGTGGATCTGCGGGGCATAAAACCAGTTTGGTCGGAATCTATTAAAGAGGGGAGGAGGGGGTATAGACGAAGGGCGAGCAGCTTAGTTAGAATTTTGAAATCATTATTTAGGAGCGCAATTGGGCGGTATGAGGCACAAGATGTCGGGTCCTTAGGAGACTTGTATATTAGGGTTAAGTATGCATGGTACATGGAATCTGGCAGTCTACCCTCAGATAGACATGCCGTGTAGATTTGGGCTAATAGTGGCGCTAATAATTCTCCATGGGCCTTATAGAAGACTATTGGCAATCCATCTGGTCCAGGTGCTTTCCCGGCAGGAAAGGAGTGTATAGCATTCAGGACCTCTTGGGCCGTGAATGGTTGAACCAGCGTCTCTCTTTCCTGATCCGAGAGCCAACCGAGCGCCAGGGGATCTAACAGATCCTGCATTTTTTCGGGCTGAAAGTCAGGGGGTAAGGTGGATGTGTACAGGGTTTTGTAGAATGTGCTAAAAGTTTGAAGGATTTCAGAAGGAGTTGTTACCTTTGCACCCTCAGCAGTCAGTAGCTCAGAGACCAATGTGGATGGTTGATCATTTTGTGCCAACATGGCCAGGAGACGGCCATTTTTATCACCTTGTTCAAAAAAACTCTGCTTACCACTAAATGACTCTAAGCGCGTGACCTCGGACAAGTGCAAATGTAATTCTCTCTGTACTACCATTAAAGAGTCAAATTGGTCAGGTTTGGGTTCCGAGCTGTATTTCGCCGTCTGAGTCGTTACTGCTTGTTGTAATGAATGTGTTTTAAGGGATTGCTGCTTTTTGACTTGTGCAATAAGCGAAATGTACTGCCCCCTAGTGTAGGCCTTGAATGAATCCCATATCATGTCAGTAGATGAGGACTCAGCGTTTTGTTCCCAGTATTCATTCAGCAGAGGGGGTAAGGAGTCAGTTAGCTCAGGATGTGTAACCCAGTGTGCACCCAATCTCCAAAGTGCGGCATTTTTCAATGCCGGCGAGCGAAGCTTCACTGCCAGGGGGCTATGATCTGATAGCCCGCTCGGCAGATAAGATGCCTCTAGGACATCTGCTCGCATGGTGAAGTTGGAGAATGCTAGATCTATACGTGATGCTGTTTTATATGATGTGGAAAAACATGAATAGAGCCTGGTAGTGGGATTCTTCCATCGCCAAATCTCCTCTAGACCCATAGTCTGGGCCCAAACCAACAAATCCTTATTATGGTGTTTGGGTGGAGTGGGTCTATCTAATTCGGATGATAGGGTGGCGTTGAAGTCCCCCATCACCAGTAGTTTACCTGTACCCAGGGATGAAACCTTTTCCATTATTTTATATAGAACATCAGGTGAGAAAGGTGGAGGTATGTATAGTCCAACCACTATATATCGTTGGGACCACAGTGTAAATACTACTATGACAAATTTACCCTGTTGGTCTGTGCATACATCATTAATTACACACGGAAAGTTTTTGTGTATTAGTATTGACACTCCTCTTGCGTAGGTAGAGTATGTGGAGTGGATAGCCCTCTGTATCCACGGTTTTTTAAGCGTCAAGATTTTGCTGCCCATTAAATGGGTCTCCTGAAGAATTATAATTTGTGGGGCATTAGACTTCAAATATTGGAATAATAAAGCTCGTTTAAATTTTGAGCCTAGACCCCTCACATTCCATGAAAGGACTGTGAAGGATTCTGCAGAGGTGTTAGCCATTTGGGGTATAGAGGCATAACCAGATCGGATAAATGAGGGGATGCACCAAGAACCATCTCTTAGACAGCAAAATCTCTGCTAGATCCCGCCATGTATCAATAGCACTTAACCAGGTTAACACTTGTGAGACAAAAAATAAAGCAAATAAAAAATAAGAGGAAAAAAACCAAAACTTGTACTTGTTCCTCAAACAACCCAAGCACGGTGTGCTTATCTTACTATATCCCATCTCTCTCCCAAAAAGGAAAAAGAAAAAAAACAGGGAAGAGAGACTGGGAATAGTTTTACCCCTAAACAACAAAACCATTGTGTGTAGCTACAGGTTAAATAGTGTACTACACTCTAGTCATCCAACAACTGGTCAGGGACTTTCTTCAATAGGTGAGTTCTGAGCCCAGAACTAAAAAGTCAACCAGCTGAAGATGAAGAGGGGGGGAAGGGAGATGTGGTGTTAATTCTCGTAATGCTTCTTAGAGAATGAACGTGTTATTGATCCGCAAAAGTTGAGCAGTCCAGCTCTTAATATGTCGCTCAAATCTTCACGTTTTGAAAAAAAGGATGGAGATCCAGTGTAAAGGGCAAAGAAAAAATCAGGAAGGGGGCCAAGGGAGGGAGAAAAAAAATATCACACCAAATAAAAAGAAAAAATAGCAGGCACAAACGGGGGGGAGGGGGAGATAAACATCAATGAGATGTAAATGATGGTAAGCAAAGACAGCATGTCAGGACTCTATGGTATGTGTAAAAATAGTCAGACCACAGGATCTATGTGTCATTCTGCTGTAGTGGCTGTGCTGCTTCAGTGAGGATTGCGAACCTTTGGTGTGATAACCAATCCAGATGACAATGTTTATTATGTAGTGAAATCAGCCACGTCCATCTATCCACGATAAGGCAGCCTCAGGATCCAGAAAAAAATGAGCCCGTTCCCCGTCAATCACTCTGAGCTTGCTTGGATAGAGCAGGCTGAATTTTAGGCCTTTTTCTCTGAGGCGGCGTCTTGCTTCAGTAAAGGAGCGGCGTCTTTGCTGTATCTCTGGAGAATAGTCGGGGAAAAGCATAATTTTGGCATTGTTAAAGCGCAGGTCCTGTTTTTCCCTGGCTGCCGCAAGCAATTTGTCCCGGTCTCTGTAGTTCAATAATCTAAGTAGAAAAGGACGTGGTGGGGCTCCAGGGATTGGCGGAGTTGGGGGAACTCTATGAGCCCTCTCTACCACATACGTAGGCGGCATTGCGGTGATATCTAGCAGTTCTAGGAGAAACGTTTCCGCAAACTCGGCAGGCCTGGATCCCTCAGCACGCTCTGGAAGGCCTAGTACTCGGATATTGTTTCTCCTCAGTCTGTTCTCGGTGTCAATGGACTTTTCCTGCAGGGCTTTAACTTGCAGCTGCAAGGCACGGAGGTCCCGGGAATCAGCCCTGGTATCATCTTCCAGCTGGGAGATGCGGCCTTCTGCCTCCGTGAACCGGGACCTAAATTTGTCCATGTCATGCCTAATAAGACTGACATCCGTGACTAGGTGATCAATCTTGACCATAACTGAGTCATTGCCTGCCTTGATAGCCGCCAGTAGCTCTGCATGTGAAGCCGCCTGAGCAGCTGTCAGCTCCGAGGATGTCTGTGTGCCGGCCGACATAGTGCTTAAGGGAAGCCTCGTGGGCAAGATGGCGGCGGAGGACCGGGTACAGGCCTTAGAAGAGGATTGAGGCTTACCCGGCGGTGGCGGAGAGGTCCGCTTAGTGCTGGAAGTTCTCCTAGACCCCAGGATGGCGGATTAGGGGGAAGAGTGAGATTTGGAAGCCAGGATTAGATGACAGGATATGTATACGAGCGGAGCTCAGCTTCAGCACGTCCTCTCTGCTTCACATTCGGCCACGTCCCCTTTTTAGGGTGCTTTTGATGTCAAATCGATGGGAGAGGTGTTTAAGAAGGGAGTCTGGGAGACTCCAGGTAGGATCATGTGATTTTGGGATGGGCGAGGCGAAGGAGGTGAGGACTGCATTGTGGTCCAACCAGGGGATAGGTACAATGGTTGAGGTTATTATCGCCAGTTAGAATTTCCAGAACCATACCAGTAGTGATGAGGATATGGTCGATGCGCGAAAAAGTTTTGTGAGGGTGGGAATACTATGTGTAGTGCTTTTTAGTTGGGTTAATTCCACGCCAGGTGTCGGGTGAGTCGACTGTGTAGGGTGAGTAGTTGAGCAAAGAACAGTTTAGTAGGACTGGAGGATGGGTTGTAGGGATGAGCCGAACACCCCCCTGTTCGGTTCGCACCAGAACATGCGAACAGGAAAAAAGTTTGCTCGAACACGCGAACACCGTTAAAGTCTATGGGACAGGAACATGAATAATCAAAAGTGCTATTTTTAAAGGCTTATATGCAAGTTATTGTCATAAAAAGTGTTTGGGGACCCGGGTCCTGCCCCAGGGGACATGGATCAATGCAAAAAAAAAGTTTTAAAAACGGCCGTGTAATATCCCTTTAAGTTTTGTACCTGGGGGGTGTCTATAGTATGCCTGTAAAGGGGAGCATGTTTCTTAAATTTGCAATGACCCACAACTATTTTTGGTTTCAAGATAAGTTTTATTTACAAACCAGAGGTGTGGCCATGGGGGCCAAGTTTGCCCCCAGTCTGGCCAACCATTTCATGGCCAAGTGGGAGGAGGATGTCGTCTATTCACCCAGGAGGCCAGAAGTGGCCCTCTGGGCTCATTATATAGACGACATCCTCCTCCTATGGAAGGGCGATTTTCCCTTACTGCATAAATTCATGGCTCATCTGAATTGCAATGGTCGAGGCATCAAATTAACTTACGAAGCCAGTATCACGTCTATACATTTTCTAGATTTAGAGATTAAAGTTCATAATAATCGGTTGGAGCTTCAAACATTCTTTAAGCCCACAGATCGCAATGGGTACATCCCATTGGACAGTTGCCACCATTCACAGTGGCTAAAATCAGTACCTCGCAGCCAATTTCTTCGGCTGCGACGCAACTGTACCAATGAGGCAGATTATTTTATTCAAGCCCAGGCCCTCAAAAACAGGTTTATAGAAAAAGGCTACACATATACTGAGTTGGAGGCAGAAATACAAAGAGTTGGCTCAATAGATAGACGATCCTTGCTGGCCACTAATCCAAGGAAGACGAAAGACGATAAATTTAAGTGTTTTTTTTTACAACTTATTCTGTACAAGCCAGGCAAATTCAAAAAATCTTTAAAAAACATTGGGGCGTTCTTCGAAATGATGCTCTCTTAGGTCCAGCACTTCCTGAACATGCAGGAGTCACGTTCAGAGGAGCTAGATCCATTCAAGGACAAATTGCCCCAAATATTATAGATCCCCCCAAAAAGACCCCTTTCTTTCAGGACTGTAAAGGTTTTTTTCCCTGTAGGAAATGCAGGGTCTGTTTTTATAATACCAATGGGAGACGAAAAACAGATACCTTCCAATCAACGGTCACTCAATGCACTTACCCCATGAAGCACTTTACTACGTGTGCCACAGAATATATAGTGTATCTTTTAACTTGCCCCTGCAAAAAACAGTACGTGGGTCGTACTAAGAGAACTTTTTCAGTTAGAGTAGGAGAACATCTTACCAATATACAAGCAGGCAAGACTAATCACACGGTGCCAAGACACTACCTTACACATCACAATCAGGATCCTACTGGAACCCAGTTCCTTTTAATTGATAAATTTGTTGCTAACTGGAGGGGCGAATCACGTGTGCGAGGAGTCTCTAGGCTCGAAACGTATTGGATATTCGAGTTACGCACCTATTTGCCCCATGGGTTAAACGTAGAATGGGATATTAATTCCTTTATTAACCAAGCCTGATTGTCCCTCACACTGTAAGTTGTTGATATTCCCATATTTGTTCCCAACACAATTTACACGGCACTTTCTCACTAGCTCCCTTCTCTCATCTATACTGTTCATTCACGTTGAAGTTTCACTCACTTACACTACTATTTATACTGAACATTTATTATTATCCTTTTATGATATTGGTCCATATATCCATTTATTTATATTATTGGATGGATACACATTTCCCATTTTCATTCACATCATCATTTTTAGTTATGATCCCTCAGGGGAGTGACACTGCGAGAGGTGAGGATTTCTGTTTTTTTCTACACTCATGGGGGTTCCTGCTGTCATAACCACTATTATTTTTATGCAGTGGGGATAATGTCATTTCCCCTTTCGTCATTCAGTTGAGCCATATACACTACACATTCACCGTTCAGATGAATTTTATACACATTTTTATAGTGTCACATACTCTATACTAAACACACCATCCAATTCAGAAATTTGCATTATGCTTTACAGTTCTTTTTGATGGCATACCTATATACATCTGCTCATGCCAGTGGAGGTACACACACTCCCCATCCCTATTGCTAAGTACATTTTCAGTTATTCTTATTTAACTTTTCTCTCTTCCGTTCGCTACTTTATTCATCACTTCTGGGAGGTAGGGGATGAAATCACCTTCCCTGCTTACAGTCTGGAGGAGCTGGAGTCATCAGATTGTCTGATAGGCTATAAGAGAACATGTGACTTCCTTCACTGTCACATGTCTCTCAGGATTCCAGCGATCGAGACGCTATTGGTCTCTCAGGATCATGTGACTATGTCAGCAGACATGTCACATGACCAATATTCTGTCTGATTGTTCCTGTTTCCTTCGCTGATCCAATAAGAGGGATCGTGCAGTACACAATACTATTGGCGGCCGTGCTGCGTCAGAAACAGATGCGGTCATGTGACCCTCGGTGGAGCTCCCACTAACAACTTAAAATAACACCTTCCGGGATATTTACATCCACATTTGAAATCCTGGCATTATGTTCATGCATTATGACAAATGTATTGATGTATCCTAGAACTCTCTGAGTGGTCACAGATGATTACAGCACTGCTGAAATCATGATAGTTTGGGTCCTTTCCCTATCATCTTTATTGTTACTATTTTTATTAATTCCCTATTGGCTAAGGGATATGTTCCTCCCCCATTGGTGGGTAGTCTCATTGGATAGTCCAAGGCAGTAAGCTGATACCTCTTTGGCCTATCAGGAGTCAATTTATCACATGATCCCATTATTGATGTTTGATTGGCCATATGATTGGTATAGATTTTATATAAATTTGTACAGTGTAGGAGATGAGTCTGATGCCCCTGTTGAAGTCCATGTGGACAAAACGCGTCGGACGAGCCTTGCTCTTTCCTACACTTGATTTTTACTTTTTTATACGTGATCACGCTTTTTATATTGTTTGCTGATTATTGGTTTTATCCAATAAAATACGTCATTTGATTTAAACCATTTGCGTTTTATCTATCTTTCTGGGAACCATCCATGCTCTGGAGACTTTCTTGTGGCGGAGATTTCCTTCCTTGGGCCTTCATATCTACAGTCATGACGTGGACCATAGAAGATAGATCCCCCTTGAGATCCGGGGTTTCCAGGACCTACCACCATCCATCAAGGATTTCAGAGTTTGATTCGGTGTCACCGACATCCGAATCCATTTCTGTTGGTAAGCGTATTCCATCTATTTCTTATTCCATGACCGTATTACCCAGGATATATAGGAGAAGATTCCTACACCAGTCCAACATTCATATTTAGCCTATGTTTGGGACTTTTTTGTGTTTGATATACTGCTATACATTGGGACATTATTACATCTTAACCAACACTCATCAGTTTGTATTAGGTTTTTTGTGTTCCAGTCATGTGTATATTTGCTACGGTTACCATTACTGATGTGTGTTTCACCATTTGCTATCATCATTAGCGCTGCATTTCACTCCTAATAATAAATAAAGGTTAAGGAATTTGCCCCGCAAATCTGAATCAGACTGATTTCTGTGTCATTGAAACCATTACTGCATTATATTACCAGATAATTGCTACCATAAAGCGAGGTGAATATGTGATCTCAGTTAGCTGAGGAAACAAAATTCTCATCACAACTTCTAATCACTCTTCTAGTCTCATGGAGGGGACCCAACAAATTTTTGTTTATCCTCTAGAAAATAATTAAAAATAAAATCTGTGCAATCAACCCTTTAACTGGGAATAAAGACCAGAGGTTTTCATCAAAACGGTTATTGCATGAAACCTATTTCTTTGGTTATGGAATACTAGGCATCATTCATTTACAATGCTCTTATCTATCTCAGAAAACTGATTTACTCTACTATTTTTATAATTACATTTTTGAACACAAAATAGTCATTAATGTTCTCTCTCTTGCAATGTGATCATTTATTTATACTCTATTTATTACAAACTATTTCAAAGGGCTTATACAATATAAATATGCATTGGAATTTTTTCTGTTCATTTTAGCACACACCAGAAATTGTGTGTTTTCTTTAAACCTCAAAGACAAATTAATTGTGTTTTGCATTTCATGATAGATTTAGTAATGTACTAGTAATATGTATATCTTTTTTTGTGTTAAATATTTATGATTATAATGTAAAATATCCCAAATGTTTCAAGAAGCTATCATCTTAGATAGATTTAATTAATTAAAATTAAAAATATTTGTTTTACTCTAAAAAAAAGATATTGTTTGGAATATGGCAAGTTCCAATAATTTATTTAAAATGCCAAATGGAGGGGGCAGGGCCTGTAGCTCGATGTCTGGAGGAGAGTTCCCGAACCTAAATCCTGTAAATAATCCTGAAGAGCCTTGGATCTACCCTTCCAGTGGCTTATTTTACTCCCCTCATCTGACGGAACAAAAACGAACCAATCAGTTTGGTATCTTGTACAGATTACACTCTCTAAAGAAGAAAAACAGTGCAGAGAAAAAAAATGTTCCCAGTTGTGCAGATTCCCTGGGAATACAGGGCCAAGATGGTTGTAGATCACAGCATACACTCCCCTTTAGTGGGAAGCCTCAGTTTGACAGAGCTAAAGACACTGTGCAGAGAGAAATGTGCAAGTCCTGCTCCCAACATTTCTCTCACTCCAGAGACCACCGTTTCGGACCTAGATCCTGATGCAGACATCCTGCTTGTTCACCAGCTGCCAGCAGAGATCACAGCTGGTAATGGAGATTAGGACATAGATTAAGTGAGTAGCTTGAACCAACCTCCCTCTTCTTCCACTACCTCAAGCACCCAGGCAACCGTACATTAACCTACACTGTGGGGTGTGTATACCACTGTTTAGCAATGTGCAGTCTTGCCAGTAGGAATTTCCAATCATGTCCTTGACATAGGAAAAGACATCACACTGAGCAAGAGGATGCAATGGCTTCTTTGAACTCAGATGTAATGTCTGATGCATGTGCCCTCAAAATGAAGGACCTAGAGAATAGGACGATCATAAGCAACCTTAGCGTGGTGGGGTTTCTAGAGGGCTCTGGAGTTCTGAGTTTGTTAAGCAATAGTTAGCCACCAAACTGGGCAAATACAATCTGTCCTCTTTTTTTGCTGGAGAATGTGCCCATAGGGTCTCCCCAGTCCCCTCAGACAACCCACCATGTCTCCTGCTTATGCATTTACAGAATTAGAGATAAAGATGTATTTCTCCACGAGCCCATTTACTATGAGTGCCTAAATTCAATAGAGATAAAGTTATGATGTGTCTGGATTTCACCCCAGTGGTGCATAAACAAAAGTCCAGGTTTCTAGAAACGAAAAAATGCCTTATAAATTATAAATAACAATATTCTATGATGTATCCAGCAAGGCTCCACATGATGGTGAATGGGGAAAATTATTTTTTTTTAGATTACAACAGCCTCATAAAACTAGGAACCTTCCAACTCATACATCATAATTGTTGGGATCCCTGAATTCTGTTATGCTTGGCAACCAGGTATATGTGTATACAAATTGTCAGGTAAGCCAACAAAAATGGCAAATTCTCCTGATTTGCTCATTACTACTCATAACAGTGACTTTCAAACAAAGGCATTGTACAACTTATTGTGACATGCCAACCAGTCATTATGTAAACTTTTACACATTAGGACAACATGCAAGTAACACCAAATTCAGTATAAATGTAAAGCTATGTGCAGACTTTGATTAAGTTTCTATCCTGTGTTTGAAAGCAGCTATAAGACAATATCGGGGGAAAAACATATTTTCTAGTTTGAGTCAACAATTAAGAGAAAATACAAAAACATATTTGGAGAGCACACCCTAAAATGCGTTTAAATTCAACTCCTCTATGTGGGAGAACTGAAGGGGATTCCTCCTATGCACTGGTGGTCACTAAATAAGAGGTAATAAGGAGGGGTGCTCCAGCCCAAAAAAACCTGGTCGGGGTCTATTACAATATACAAAAACATATTTGGGGGGCACACCCTAAAATGCGTTTAAATGCAAGATGGTGCTGCTATAAGAGCAACAAACAGTACAAAACATATTACACATTCAAGAATGACATTTCCTGCAAGGCTAGTTAAAAACACCTGAACATATTTAAAAAAATATGGGGGTTTGGTCACACTATATGGTCATATAGTACTAAGCCCTTTTACTGCAACAAAGTACCCCAAATTAGTGGGTCCTACCCTAGTAATAGAATGGAAGATCCTGTGTCTCAACCATGGGAGCTGAACTCCTCTATGTGGGAGAACTGAAGGGGATTCCTCCTATGCACTGGTGGTCACTAAATAAGAGGTAATGGGGAGGGGTGCTCCAGCCCAAAAAAACCTGGTCAGGGTCTATTACAATATACAAAAACATATTTGGGGGGCACACCCTAAAATGCGTTTAAATTCAAGATGGTGCTGCTATAAGAGCAACAAACAGTACAAAACATATTACAGAGCACACATTCAAGAATGACATTTCCTGCAAGGCTAGTTAAAAACACCTGAACATTAAAAAAAAAAATATGAGGGTTTGGTCACACTATGTGGTCATATAGTACTAAGCCCTTTACTGCGACAAAGTACCCCAAATTAGTGGGTCCTACCCTAGTAATAGAATGGAAGATCCTGCGTCTTAACCATGGGAGCTGAACTCCTCTATGTTGGAGAACTGAAGGGGATGCCTCCTAAGCACTGGTGGCCACTAAATAAGAGGTAATGAAGCCCCCAAATATATTTTTGTATATTGTAATAAACCCTGACTAGGTTTTTTTGAGCTGGAGAACCCCTCCCCCTCTTCATTACCTCTTATTTAGTGGCCACTAGTGCATAGGAGGAATCCCCTTCAGTTCTCCCACATAGAGGAGTTCAGCTCTCATGGTTGAGACGCAGGATCTTCCATTCTATTACTAGGGTAGGACCCACTAATTTGGGGTACTTTGCCGCAGTAAGTGGGCTTAGCATTATATGACCATATAGTGTGACCCAAACCCCAGTATTTTTTTGAATATGATTAGGTGTTTTTAACTAGCCTTGCAGGAAATGTCATTCTTGAATGTGTGTGCTGAAATATGTTTTGAACAATCAAGAGAAGACTTCACCAGAGTGAATACAGAAGGTTCACCACAAGATGTAAACCATTGGTGAGCCTCAAAAACAGGAAGGCCAGATTACAGTTTGCCAAACAACATCTAAAAAAGCCTTCACAGTTCTGGAACAACATCCTATGGATGGATGAGACCAAGATCAACTTGTACCAGAGCGATGGGAAGAGAAGAGCATAGAGAAGGAAAGGAACTGCTCATGATCCAAAGCATACCATCTCATCAGTGAAGCATGGTGGTGGTAGTGTCATGGTGTGGGCATGTATGGCTGCCAATGGAACTGGTTCTCTTGTATTTATTGATGATGTGATTGCTGACAAAAGCAGCAGGATGAATTCTGAAGTGTTTCAGGCAATATTATCTGCTCATATTCAGCAAAATGCTTCAGAACTCATTGGACGGCGCTTCACAGTGCAGATGGACAATGACCTGAAGCATGCTGCAAAAGCAACCAAAGAGTTTTTTAAGGGAAATAAGTGGAATGTTATGCAATGGCCAAGTCAATCACCTGACCTGAATCCACTTGAGCATGCATTTCACTTGCTGAAGATAAAACTGAAGGGAAAATGCCCCAAGAACAAGCAGGAACTGAAGACAGTTGCAGTAGAGGCCTGGCAGAGCATCACCAGGGATGAAACCCAGCATCTGGTGATGTCTATGCATTCCAGACTTCAGGCTGTAGTTGACTGCAAAGGATTTGCAACCAAGTATTAAAAAGTGACAGTTTGATGGATGATTGTTAATTTGTCCCATTACTTTTGGTCCCTTAAAAAGTGGGAGGCACATATACAAACTGTTGTAATTCCTACACTGTTCACCTGATTTGGATGTAAATAACCTCAAATTAAAGCTGAAAGTCTGCAGTTAAAGCACATCTTGTTTGTTTCATTTCAAATCCATTGTGGTGGTGTATAGCGCCAAAAAGATTAGAATTGTGTCGATATTCCAATATTTATGGACCTGACTGTATACTCCCTTTCTCTTACAGTACTTATTACTGAATATCCCTTCCGCCGTATCTCTTGCCACATGATCCAGTGTCCGCCTGACAGGTTCCTGGTCCTTATCAGGGACCATTGATTGGAGCATGATTTTTGGTGCAGGCTTAGCCTGTAGGAGCGCAACTTACTGCATACTGACATATTTGGTGAGCACGGTTATAATATGAGTTGTGTATATTATGTTCATAAATTAACTTTTGATGTATGTATTGATTAATGAGAATAATGTGATAATAATGATATGTTTTCTCAATCTAATGATTACTAGATGTACTGTGAGATTTCCTGAGGAAGCGGAGATTTTTACTTCCCGAAATGCGTTGGATTGTTTCCATCTATTGAATTACTATCAAACCTATGGAACACGTATATGCAATTATGTATCATGTTATGCTATTTGTTGCTATGAGATATAATGATCTTAGTATGTGATTTCTAATGATTTATACTTATTAAACTATATATTTTTTACTAAACTGTGTGCTCACCTCAGTGTCAGCCTTACATCCATGAAAGTCCTACTTTTATGGGATTTATCCCACCACACACAAAACCTTGAGGTGTTTTAAAATAAAGTGAGAGCATATGACCCTCCTTAATCCAGGGGCATTGATCACAGCCCCCACATCGGAAAGTACCCACACCACCAACAGCCCCTTCTTCAGATTCTACAGGTGCATAATGGCTATGAACCAGGCTGTCCCTAACTGAACGGGCTCTCTTAAAGACCACCTTAGGTCTATGACTAATGTATTTGGAGATAACACTATCATCTCTGGTAAGAAAGGCCAGTTGTGGGCCAAAATTGCCCGAAATTGGTCCTGGTCTGTACTAAATTTAGTGATCACTTTGGTGGTATTTTGGATCGGTTGGACTATCTTATTAAAAATTACTTCCTCTCTCTGGTTCGCCCTTTGGTATGCTCATTTTAAAACCTTTTACTGTGGCCTCTAATTAATAGACTCTGAAAGAGGGCTTGAAGAGGAACTTTGGGTACTCGAGATGAGGAAATACATAAGGATTTCAAGGTTCAAGATTTTCAAGCTTTGAAGATACCATACTGTTGTGATCGACTATATGTATTAATATTGGGTGTATAGATAATTAATAAGTACTCTTCCGCAGCAACCCAATTCTTCCAGAGAGATGCACTTTATTGACTTCAACACAGAACAAAGTCCAAAGTCCACAGATGACAAAGAAATCCGACAGAGTATATCTAATTCAGAAACCCATCTCCTAGGTCTGTGTCTTCCCAGCCATACACAGACAAGCCTCACCTATACACAGACGAGCCTCTCTTCCAAACTGAAGACTGAATGCTGTGTTATATTCACTAAATATTGAATGGCTGAGCAATTTGATTGGACTTTGATTACAGTCTTTCAAACAGACAACAACCCCCAGCCGTGAACAGCCGTGAACCACCCCAATTTGCACTCCCGCATATCAACATCAACAAGTCCCCTTTAGATATGTGTATATCACCTGAACACCCTTTTGAATACCTTTTGGAATACCTACATTCCTGCATATCCACAAGCCCTCCTGATAAATTAGCCCCACAGGAGGGAGCCTCCGCTAGGCCAACCCAAAACACTTCCTGATCCCATTGTTACCCCCTCAGGTCTAATTACCATCAATTAATATTTCTACTATGGTCCTTTAAACAATGTACCCTTTGAAATGTTCAATTAGGTTTCCAGACCATACCTCACCTCACACACCTAGGTAGACTTGCATGAGATTAACACATCAAAGAGTCTTCAGCTGTTAAAATTCAGTTGGACAAATCAACCATTCGGTCAACATTGACTGCATGTGTACATACACACAACAATGTCCCACATAAATCGGTGAACATATTACAACATATTACAACATATACCCCCACTTGGGTCGGTTCTATCTACTAGAACTGACCCATAAATCAAACAACAAAAAAATATCATTACGATTTAAGGTACTGGATGCTTTACAATGGCTCATATAAAATATGAAGTTGAAACTGGTTACATCTCTCTTCGCCAGCCTCTAAAATATCCCCATGAAACAGTTATTAGATAATATAACTTTTAGACCATGACTGGAAAAGAATTTGGTAAACATCAGTGGCCCATATAGCTGTTAGGCCTTATATCACATCAAGATCTTGAATATTGCGCAAAGACGAGCTGATGTCACAGTCCATCCTTCGGTCTGACTTCATCACATCTCTCACCATCTCACTGAAAGTAAACTTGGTATGCTCTGGGAACTCCAATCCACATAAGTCCAGGATTTTTCCATCTCCAGGCTCAAGCTTTTCATTTTTAAAAATGCTTTTACGCAAACACTCTACTTTCATCTTTATAGCAAGAAGAACGATCAATGTACCAGCACTCACTTTCAAGGTCAATAGGTTTGGATGTGGCAATAAAAACTGTGCTTCAAACTATTTTCTTGCACTTGACATTCATGAGTCCATCTTGCAAGCATTTTACAATTCACATCTGCTTCTTTCCATTTCTTATTTGAACAAAGATGACTGGGATGTGTACCTGTCAAGTATCAGAATTTGTTGATTGCCAGCCACAATTTGCTTTTGTAATTTGCTGTAGGCCGACCCCCCATCTTCTTCAATAAAGCAGTTACTTGGATCATTCAGTCCATAATTACACTTGAATGGTATACCAACATATACATATACCCCCACACGATGGTTCAGATAGAATCAGCTTGACATCAGTGTTTATCAGATCTTCTGTCCAGACAAAGCGGCAGTGGAAATTCTTGCCAGTATCTTCACCATGAAAGGTAGAAACTTCTTTTTCATCCATATATGTCATAGCCTTTAGCATATTATAAACAACTGAATCAACAAAGTTTCAAATCATGACTAGAGTGATGAATTTCACTCACCCCTCTTATAAATTTATGAAAACCACCCAACATACTAAAATTTATGCTATGCCAAGCCATTGTGCAGCATCTCACCTTAGATGTCAAATATATTGATCAATACGCATTATGTAATATGTACAGATGTTATGAAAATTATTTTAGGTTAAAATGCTTCTCTTTGGTTTTAAGATAAAGTTCAAGAAATAAAACATAAAGAAAATAAAAAAATGAAAAGCAAAATATATCAGGAAAAGGGAGAAAAATTAAAAATTAGGGCGTTGAAGAAAAAAGAAAAAAAGGTCCATTGCTTGATGAATTTCGAGAGAGTCCATGAATGCTTTATAATTCCATGTATAGTGATATATTGTCTATTCAGCATTTCTCCCATAATTCTCCACCACTATTCAATTTCAGACTTCTGCTATTCACATGCAAGCATCTTCAGACGTCCCTGAAAAACAAAACTCTCCAACAAAACTAATTAGCAAGGTCCTTAAACATTGTTTGAAGTTAAAACAAAACACTATTTACACATTTACAGTTTGAAGCTAATTCACCCCCACTGCTAGAGAAGTGTCATCTGCATTCAAAAACAGATCTGGAGAATGTACATCTTCTGCATTTATGACACCCTGTACCCCCTTCAACTGCTGTAATAATTTATCACGTTCCCCTCTCATCTTATCATACTCAATTTTCAGGTGGTCATATTTATGTTTTAACTGAGAGAACGGTATCCAAGTCTTGGACTTTTTCTTATTATTATTTTGGTAAGCTCTGTTTTTCATATTAATATCACCTATGTATGACCCGGAGTGTCCTCTCTGGGTGTTATCATAGGATATTATCTTCTGATCTTTATGTTCAGTATTTGTCCTAAACAATGTGGCTAAATCAACTTTGACAGCCTGCTCATTTGACTTTCTCCATAAATGGTCTGCTCTCAACAATATGTCTTTTAAATCATGAGGATTTGGGGTAACTAATAAAATATTTTGTTTGATATCTTCATGCAACGCATCTAGAAACATACTCATATGTATCGAGCCCCCACGCTCAAATGCAAGATTATTACCGACCAATAATTCCATAATAGTTGCTATCCTGTGTGACAATTCATAGGGAGATTCATTTTGCATTTGTTGGATCTTCCCATGAATAGTAACATCAGAACGTACACCATACAAAACACATAATAATTCCAGTAATATGTCCCTTGTCCTCAGAGGCTGAATACAGATTTGTTTAATTCTCATCCAAAGACCACTTCCTAAAGAATGTTGCAAAACTCTTTCTAAGTCAGATGGGTTGAGATTGTACATATCTCTGACTTGCTGCACATCACAAAACCATTTTAAAAATCTGTTTAAATCATGGTATGGAACCATTCCTATTTCTTTAAGAATTGCGTCTAATAATTTTGGTTTCAATGGCTTCATTACAAGCTGAACTTCACCTGTATTATTATTATTGTTATAAACTGTGGTAGTCACAGTGGGGGCAGCTGGTAATGCATTATCAGATTCAATATGAGGTTCTGTTTGCTGCAGATTGCTGAATCCAAGATTTGATGCATATCTGCATTCCTGAGATCTCTTCTCTAATTCCATAATTCTTAATTTTAATCTATCATTTTCCTCTGATAATTCATCACAATGTTTAGATTTCTCAAGTAAAGCTTCTCCAATCGTAACCGCATGCAATTTTAAATTTACTGTCTCGGTGTCTGATTGGTTTTGTAACCTCTCACAAACATTGTTGCTATTATCAACTGCCTTCTGTAACTGGGTAATTTCCTCAACCTTATAATTTAAAGAACTTTCCATTGTTAGACAGCAAGATAACAAGCCCTGTATAATACAACCTTTTCTTTTACTTTCTGAAATTTTGCTATCAAAAACATTTTTCTCTAAAAATTCCTTCATCATCGTCCACGTCTGCTTACATTTTTCTGGAATTTCATAAGGACCGCCATGGCGCTTAATACATTTTAATACCCATCTGTTAACTTTATCAGAACTGACACTAGCTTCACACTGAGTAAGCATTTTGACTATATTACTAATAATTTAAAAAAAGAGGAAATATTTTACTCACCGCATTAGTTACTCCTTCAGCTTCCAGTTCTTCTGGTACACGACACAGTCCTTTTTTTTGTTGTTGTTGTTTCCAGTCTCCAGAGGATAATTCTGGGGTTCCCAACTTGTTAAATTTTGTAGATCAGACTCTCTTATGTCACAACCAGACAATAGAGTCACAGCACAGCTCTTGGTTCTTCATCAGACTTCTGTCCAACTCACAGGATTGTTGTCACCACCGACTTCTGTTACTAAGTCCGAAAATGCTCTTCTGGTCACATGAACGGCACCAGTGTTGTGATCGACTATATGTATTAATATTGGGTGTATAGATAATTAATAAGTACTCTTCCGCAGCAACCCAATTCTTCCAGAGAGATGCACTTTATTGACTTCAACACAGAACAAAGTCCAAAGTCCACAGATGACAAAGAAATCCGACAGAGTATATCTAATTCAGAAACCCATCTCCTAGGTCTGTGTCTTCCCAGCCATACACAGACAAGCCTCACCTATACACAGACGAGCCTCTCTTCCAAACTGAAGACTGAATGCTGTGTTATATTCACTAAATATTGAATGGCTGAGCAATTTGATTGGACTTTGATTACAGTCTTTCAAACAGACAACAACCCCCAGCCGTGAACAGCCGTGAACCACCCCAATTTGCACTCCCGCATATCAACATCAACAAGTCCCCTTTAGATATGTGTATATCACCTGAACACCCTTTTGAATACCTTTTGGAATACCTACATTCCTGCATATCCACAAGCCCTCCTGATAAATTAGCCCCACAGGAGGGAGCCTCCGCTAGGCCAACCCAAAACACTTCCTGATCCCATTGTTACCCCCTCAGGTCTAATTACCATCAATTAATATTTCTACTATGGTCCTTTAAACAATGTACCCTTTGAAATGTTCAATTAGGTTTCCAGACCATACCTCACCTCACACACCTAGGTAGACTTGCATGAGATTAACACATCAAAGAGTCTTCAGCTGTTAAAATTCAGTTGGACAAATCAACCATTCGGTCAACATTGACTGCATGTGTACATACACACAACAATGTCCCACATAAATCGGTGAACATATTACAACATATTACAACACATACAAGAGGGGGAATCTCATTCCTCTGATGAGGAAGAGGTTGATGAGCAACCTAAGCCTGAACAATTCAAAGGAACTAATTCATAAAAAGAGAGTCCAACCGATTCAAAATACCACCAAAGTCATCATTAAATTTGGTACACACCAGGACCAATTTCAGGCAATTTTCGCTCACAACTGGCATTTCTTATTGGAGGATAGTGTTATCTCCAAATACATTAGTCATAGACCTGAGGTGGTCTTTAGGGGAGTCCATTCAGTTAGGGACAGCCTGGTTCATAGCCATTATGCAATAAATGAGTAAAATGAGAACATAAATGGCGCTGCCCTCTATGCCAATTAATGTGTGCCGAATGAAATAATATATCACAAGGTTCACACTGAGTCAAAATGACTGCGATACATAAAAACTCCAATAATGTCAAACCATACTATAATTTAGGCCAGAAAATAAAACAAATAATTGGAGATAAGCAAAATTTAGCAGACTCACCAATAATCACAAAAATAAGATGTGTTCCCCCTGTGGGGTATAAGTGTCATCCAGAGTGAAATTATACCAAGGTGATAAGATAAAAGATCCCTAAGTTTAGAGAATTAAAGTAAAACAGTGCAAACCAAAAATCAGTGTAAGAAAGGAGAAAATAACTTTTTACCCCAAAATTTCAAAAATATTGGGACAAAATGGCGCCAGAGGATATTCCAAAAGTATTGGGACAGTAATAAGAAAAAAAATATAAGTGTTGTGCAAATATGGTCAGTGCAGTATCTACATGTCCCCTTCCGTGTTTGTATGCAGGAAATCTTACAAATAATAGTGTTTGACCCCAATATTCAAAAGTATTGGGACAAAGAGACGTTTAAAGACGTGAAATGTGATAAGTCCTTTTATGCGGGACGTGAATTGTCCTTCAATGTGATGAACAAATAATATTAAGACCTCTCCCAATGTTAAGTTACAGTACACAAAAAGAAAAAAAAAAAAAATTATACATGTAATTATATCTTATGTAAATATCAGATGGTATGGTTAGTTTATAAGAAGTTCATATGTATAATCCAACCAAGACAAATGTTGTTAACCAAGTAGGGAAAACAAAGTTCAGCTGAGAATGCTGTTTTTTTCACCCAAAAAGGTTACACCACGGTGACTTCTGTGCGATATTTTCATAAGGTGACTTGAAGTGCTCGCCCCCCTCTGCTGCCCCACTCACCAGAAATAATCACCCCTGCAGGGGTACCGAGCAACAAAGTGGGTGCCTTAGGGCGAGAGATGTTCACTTCCAAAGTGCTTCCTTTTCCTGTGTTTGATGCGATCCTTATAGCTGTTCCGGGATAACTGTGTGCTCTGACATGACCATTCTACTCCAGCAGTAAACCACCTAAAGCTGTTAAACACTCCAGGAGTCCAGAGTAAAGAGAAACACAAGGGGCTGCCTTCGTGAAGTATGTCAAAGTATTTATTCCTTAGAAGTAAATCCAATCCAAACAGTACAAGCCAAAATGTACATAAAAAACAGCGCTGTGAGCAAGGAGGGAACCAGCAGCGAGTGTACAAGCGTGCGTCCCAGCTTGCGTTCCAGCGTCCACTTCCGGGTATGACGTGTGAGCGTGACTCCGCCTTACACGTTTCGTCATAGGACGTTTTCAAAAGCGGTGTACACGCCTACGCTTCACACTATAATATAGTCATGCAGACAGCTACACCACTCCCCTTATTATGGTAATGTCGCTTGGGGGGAGGGTATATTGTTGCCACTATACTGCGGAGATATATCCGGCCCATATGGCAGAAACTAAGCTCTTTTTAATCTTTCTGCCTAATGTTTACCGCTACTTGTACTCCGACTACTAATTGTGTTAGGAAACCCTTACTTCTGAATACATTGCATTCAGGACGGGTATAGGTCAGTATGGGAGCAAAGTCTCTCAATGTAATATATATTAATGAAGACAAAAAGCGGTGAATAGGCATCAGTATACCTGAGATCACATTAGCTGCTTAGGTTATGCCAGTTGGTAAAAAACAACCCTAAGTATAGGGTATATAAGCAGTATCCATAAAAACATATAAAAATACATAAAAGTACATAAAAAATAGGTCTGTGTAGCAAACCCACATCATTATCAGTTTAATATTCACAGTAACCATAATTTTTTAGAATCTAATTGAAAACTATTAAAAATATTAAAACCATTATATTAAGACAACATGATAAAAAGAGGCAAATGCATTTAAATAATGAATAAAAATAATAATAAATAAAATGTGATTGTCAAAGTGCATGTATTTCCAGGTATATATGGGCGAATGTAAAAATATGAGTTATAAAGTGCATGTATTAGCAGGCCTGAGAAGAGGTGGTATTAAGTAATTATACATTTACCAGTCAGGTCGTAGGCAATGCAAAAAACTACCCCAGCTTGAAAAAATAGTAGGTTATCAGTGTAGGTGCTGAATCCTCATGCCAAGTATCAGATTGGCCCCTGGGGCCAATCTGACAATTGGGGCCAATCTGTTTTCAATTAGATTCTAAAAAATTATGGTTACTGTGAATATTAAACTAATACTGATGTGGGTTTGCTACACAGACCTATTTTTTATGTACTTTTATGTATTTTTATATGTTTTTATGGATACTGCTTATATACCCTATACTTAGGGTTGTTTTTTACCAACTGGCATAACCTAAGCAGCTAATGTGATCTCAGGTATACTGATGCCTATTCACCGCTTTTTGTCTTCATTAATATATATTACATTGAGAGACTTTGCTCCCATACTGACCTATACCCGTCCTGAATGCAATGTATTCAGAAGTAAGGGTTTCCTAACACAATTAGTAGTCGGAGTACAAGTAGCGGTAAACATTAGGCAGAAAGATTAAAAAGAGCTTAGTTTCTGCCATATGGGCCGGATATATCTCCGCAGTATAGTGGCAACAATATACCCTCCCCCCGAGCGACATTACCATAATAAGGGGAGTGGTGTAGCTGTCTGCATGACTATATTATAGTGTGAAGCGTAGGCGTGTATACCGCTTTTGAAAACGTCCTATGACGAAACGCGTAAGGCGGAGTCATGCTCACACGTCATACCCGGAAGTGGACGCTGGAACGCAAGCTGGGACGCACGCTTGAACACTCGCTGCTGGTTCCCTCCTTGCTCACAGCGCTGTTTTTTATGTACATTTTGGCTTGTACTGTTTGGATTGGATTTACTTCTAAGGAATAAATACTTTGACATACTTCACGAAGGCAGCCCCTTGTGTTTCTCTTTACTCTGGACTCCTGGAGTGTTTAACAGCTTTAGGTGGTTTACTGCTGGAGTAGAATGGTCATGTCAGAGCACACAGTTATCCCGGAACAGCTATAAGGATCGCATCAAACACAGGAAAAGGAAGCACTTTGGAAGTGAACATCTCTCGCCCTAAGGCACCCACTTTGTTGCTCGGTACCCCTGCAGGGGTGATTATTTCTGGTGAGTGGGGCAGCAGAGGGGGGCGAGCACTTCAAGTCACCTGATGAAAATATCGCACAGAAGTCACCGTGGTGTAACCTTTTTGGGTGAAAAAAACAGCATTCTCAGCTGAACTTTGTTTTCCCTACTTGGTTAACAACATTTGTCTTGGTTGGATTATACATATGAACTTCTTATAAACTAACCATACCATCTGATATTTACATAAGATATAATTACATGTATAATTTTTTTTTTTTTTTGTGTACTGTAACTTAACATTGGGAGAGGTCTTAATATTATTTGTTCATCACATTGAAGGACAATTCACGTCCCGCATAAAAGGACTTATCACATTTCACGTCTTTAAACGTCTCTTTGTCCCAATACTTTTGAATATTGGGGTCAAACACTATTATTTGTAAGATTTCCTGCATACAAACACGGAAGGGGACATGTAGATACTGCACTGACCATATTTGCACAACACTTATATTTTTTCTTATTACTGTCCCAATACTTTTGGAATATCCTCTGGCGCCATTTTGTCCCAATATTTTTGAAATTTTGGGGTAAAAAGTTATTTTCTCCTTTCTTACACTGATTTTTGGTTTGCACTGTTTTACTTTAATTCTCTAAACTTAGGGATCTTTTATCTTATCACCTTGGTATAATTTCACTCTGGATGACACTTATACCCCACAGGGGGAACACATCTTATTTTTGTGATTATTGGTGAGTCTGCTAAATTTTGCTTATCCCCAATTATTTGTTTTATTTTCTGGCCTAAATTATAGTATGGTTTGACATTATTGGAGTTTTTATGTATCGCAGTCATTTTGACTCAGTGTGAACCTTGTGATATATTATTTCATTCGGCACCCATTAATTGGCATAGAGGGCAGCGCCATTTATGTTCTCATTTTACTAATTTATTGAAAAATTAGACCCTTAGGGGTACTAATTAGAGATAGGCAGCAGCTCTTACTCTGTCCTAAGCGCGGATTTATTCTTTTATAACATAGCCATTATGCACCTATAGATTCTGAAGAGGGGGCTGTGGGTGGTGTGGGTACTTACCGATGTGGGGGCTGTGATCAATGCCCCTGGGTTAAGGAGGGTCATATGCTCTCACTCCCATGAGGTGGTATACTAAAATCAAAATCCTATGCTGACTGCCAATCAGTAGCTGTGGTATACATAGCACTCTGCACCTGCGGTGCATTTTAAAAAGGTAAGACCAAACGTATGTTTGGCCGAAATATACAGGACCACCTATATTATATTGAGGTAGACTTACTATACACACCTAATTGCAAACATGTGGGACTTCAGCATAATTTTGATCCCTCTGTGAAAGCCTTTTTTGTTCTGAAAAGTATCTTTCAAAATTCATGGGGAGGTGAATTTGATAAGCAAATCCTTAAACAGGAAACTGTCAGAAACCATTAATGAGACTGAGACAGAAGTACAATTAAATCACACTTTAATATTAAAAGTAAAATAGAACAAACATAGTCAAAACATAGTCAAAGTACGGGAACAGATAGTCAGACAAGCCAGACAGTCAGGAAGCCAGAGATCAGCATAGTGGAACAGCAAGCAGGATCTGGAGCCAGAAGGAATGTCAGCCAAGCAAGTCTTTAACATGAATGCAGGAGGTAGTCTCTGTGATATTGACCAAGGCGAAGGCAGAGATCATCTGGGCTGGACGGCTTAAGTAGGCAGGACTGAGGAGCAGGTGAGTCATTGTGGAGAGATAGGTGCTGGCAATTAGCCAACAGCTGAGCGGTCAGCTCAGAGGAAGGAAGGGCTGAGCCCAGCCCTGACAGAAACAAAATAGATTTATATAATCAAAAAGTGACTTCACTCCCAGGTCTAAATACAGCATTGTCATTCAAGCCATTTTTATGATAAAAAATCCCCTAGGGGGGGCGTGGTTTGCCTTGTGAGAAGATGGCTGCTTGACTCCCTGGCTCCCTCTCACCACAGCCTATAATCCGCTGTTATCGGGGTTCCTGGCTATCATCTACCCCTCAATAATGGGAACATCCTCCCGTGGAACATCGCACAGTAGATCCCGGTCACCGAGAGAACCTGCGATCAACACAAACCAAACCATACCGGAGCTCTTCCGATCCCAGCGGACTGCAATGGCGTCTCATCATTCCGTCACGACCTCGCCTTTACATCCAGCCGACATCATTCTGACCCCCACCGACGACACCCGCTCTCTACCGGAACAATCTCCGCTCTCCCACCGGCAACCGAGCCTCCTAGACCTGCAGACAGTGGCGGCTGATATAAAAGACACACTGTTTTCTGCGATCACAGACCTGCGTCATGAGCTGCAGGCCATCACAGGCCGCATACAGCGTGTGGAGGAAAAGTCTGCCCACCAACAAGCCGCAGTAAAAATCATCCACAATACGGTGAACTTCCACACAATTCAACTACGAGATCTTCAACGCCAGGGGCCGAAGACATAACCTACGGGTGAGGGGTATACCCGAATCGGTTGAACAAGACAGAATTATCCCGGTGGTGACAGGCCTGTTTAACCACATTCTAGAACGCCCAGAGTCCACAACCATTACCATGGAGCGCATACATAGAGCGCTTCGCCCGAAAGGGAGAGACACTGACCCCCCAAGGGACATTATCTGCCATGTGAATGATTTTTCTGTCAAAGAAGAAATACTGCAAAAAGCCCGCGAAAACGGACAACTGAAATACGATGGCTACCCCATCCACATATTCCAAGACCTTTCTGCCATTACACTGCGACATCGCAAGGATTTACGCCCCCTGCTGGAAGTCTTGAGAGCGAAAAGCATCCGTTATCGCTGGAAGTTTCCTTTCAGCCTCTCCGCCTCACACCAAGGCCGCACAGCTCTACTCAGAGTTCCGGAGGAATTGGATGCGTTCTGCCACACACTGGATATACCATTCACCCCTGTCCCCAACTGGTATTCTGAATTCGACCTACATCACTCCAATAGATCCCCTCAAACTGAAGAACCAATGGACATCCTCAATGCCAGCTTCCGCAGGAGACGCTCACCTTCAACTGTCAGAACCGACTCCTCACCAGGTTCCCGTCACCCACCACCCAGCCCCATGACGGCTCCCCTGCCTCGCCGAGCTCGCCGAGACCGTTAAGGGTATCCACCTCTGCCGAACAAGAAACCTCTACCGCAAAATCTACCCACGACATACACCGCCACAAAGAATGGAAGACCCACCTCATCGCACCACACATACTAGACCTCGGACTCCCACACAACTGATATCAACGAAGGAAGAACAGCCAAGAATTGAGCACAGACACGGACATTGTACCGAGATACTTCTCCAACCCTGACCACCGACGGACATCTATCATGCGCTTCCAATACCAGCTTCAACACTTGCATCTCCTCCGACAGACTTATTGCTGATCAGCCACCAACCAATATCTACATAGACGTATGTATCACTTACATTACCTGCATGAACTTTACCATCATATAGTCTGCCTCACTTTGCAAATAAGGGAACTACTTAAGCAACACCACATACACACACATCTTACACCCAGGATAGCCCCCTGTGGATGCTGGAGTGCACATACTCGCTGATTATCCCGGTTCACACAATTTTTTTTTTTTTCCCCACTTCACCCTCTTCCTCTTCAAACCAACCTCATTTACAACACACCGTTTTACTATACACATACACTAAAGTCACAGCCACATCCTACATGAACTGATAAAGATAAATGCACGATACCCTGTTAATACACACTTCCCCTAGCCACACGTTGCTCCCCACTCCTACGGACAATCGGGTAGATAACAGACCTCATACCCCACACACCGAAACACGAAACAAACAACGCTAATCACAATTGGAATTTAGTATATGAAAACTCTGCCATTCACACGTGTTGCTTTCCCCACTACCCCCCCCCCCCCCCTCAGGAAACACATTAACTATTACTATAATATATGGCACTCCTTTTAATCCAAAGATACACCCTCCCTTGCAGACTAGCAGAAAGGGAAACATGCAGGCACACATACTGGCATTCCTTACCCAGGCCAAGACACTTCCAAGAACTACTTGATCTCTTGATTACAGAGTGTATGTGCTTTATAGATTTGATATTCACATTACTCCCCTCAATCACCACGTACCAGGCACACACAGCCAATGTCATATACCCATACAACACCCCCTCCAAGTCTCTTCGCAAACGAATAAAAACCAACCCACAGCAAACACACTATTCTGGTTATATTCAGATAAACCGTTTACACTCTGGGTTTAATATGCTTTTATTGTACTGCATTGGTTACAAAAAGTGTTATAAATGTTATATAGGTTATCGTTATAATTGTCACCATTGTTATAACCAACTGAATACACACGTCTTTCTTGTGCACTCTCTCGGTAATGCTCAAATGCTGCAGACAAAACGGTCATTCGTTGTTTATGTCTAGACAAATAGCACTGAATAATACATACTACTCTTTTTGCAAATACCCTCCTCTCCATCCCAATCTCCTACTAAGTTGTTGTAGAAAGCTTGCATCATAAGACCTTTCATAGAACATAAGAGAAGCAGCTACTGTGCTACTGTTATACCATTTCCCTGAAGGTAACTACATATATAATCCTTATAGACAGATATAGTACGGATTCCTCTTTAGGTATCAACTTCCCGGGATGCTCTCCAATGGCTCTCACAGATAATTGGACCATTAGTCAATCTATACACCACACATCCCCAAAACAAACGAATCCTGTGAACCTGGCCAAGCGGGAAAGTCAAGCCGTTGCCAATACTTCAATACTGACTCTGATAACTTATGGCAACCTCCCAATCCACCCCGCTCACACCCAAATCCTTCAACATACTACTACATCAATACCCCCAACACCCCTTTCAAAGGCTGTTGGTGAGACGGACCTTATTGGTCATTCATATCTATCACCCTTACCACACATACTCAATTTTCTCTCAAGTACAGTACCAACCCCCACTTAGTGGTTACCCTTCACTTATCTGATTCATAAACTTCAACACCAAACTATCACCACTAAATTTTTCCGGCATGTACATTTTCTGTGGTACCGAACACCGAAGTAAGTGATCGAACTACCACACAGAGCCGGTCCCTCTAACCCTTCCATCTCCCTCTAGACACCCCTCCCCCCACTCCACTGACCCAACCCGACACCCCCTTTATACCCTACCTCACGACCTGCCACAGCCCAAATCAAACCACTACACGAGTACCTACAAATTAACCATGGTTCCTAAAGCTAGCAACACACAGAACCCCTCAACGTGAAAGGACTCAACATCCCAGAAAAGAGGTCTAAGCTTCTACTCACCATGCACAGACTTAACGCCAGCATCATAATGCTACAGGAAACGCATTTTCGCTCTGCTAACACCCCTAAACTTTTCAACGCCCATTTCCCAACCGCAATACATGCTACCAACCCCCTATATAAAACAAAAGGGGTATCGATCCTCATCGCAAAACACTGTCCCTTCAGCATCACTGACTCTCTCATCGATCCAGATGGTAGATACCTCTTCCTAAAAGGCACGATTCAAAATAAAACTATAACACTGGCGAACATATACGCTCCAAACAAGAATCAGGTACCATTTTTCAGATCAGTCAACACTAAGCTAACATCATTCCAAAAAGGAACTCTTATACTGGGCAGAGATTTTAATGTACCCCTTAACCCCATTCAAGACACATCCACAGGAACTACATCTATCCCTTACAAAGCTTTGAAGAATATAAAAACCCCACTAAAAAGTTTATTACTTCACGACACATGGCGCACCCTAAACCCCGACACTAGGGATTACACCTTTTATTCAGCGCCACACCTTAGATATTCTAGAATAGACTATCTTTTCTTGACCCAAACTGATCTACCGCTACTACATAAAGCCTCTATCGAACCCATGACTATCTCAGACCACAATCCTATCTCCATGTCAATACAACTTCCTGACACCACATCACGCTCAAGAATTTGGAGGTTAGATCCCTCCTTACTCACTGACCCCTCTATTGCAGCCGACGCAGAAGCCACTATAAAACACTTCTTCCTAGAAAACAACCCAGATGACACCTCCCCAATTATCAATTGGGAAGCTCATAAAAGCGTAATAAGGGGCACCTTCCTAGCAGCAGCGGCCAAGAGAAACAAAGAAAAAAGAAAGACACACTCAGAATTGATCGAAAAAATTTGTCATCTTGAAGGACTACACAAACAATCCCAAGCACTTACTGCCCTGAAAGATTTAATTCAGGCTAGGACAGATCTCTTAGACCTATTAGATAAACAGATACAACGCAAATACATACTCTCCAAAAAGAAATACTATGAATTTGGTAACAAAGCAAGCAAAATGTTGGCCAGAGCACTACAAGCTTCCAAATCCAATAATACCATATACTACATCACCGACGCATCAGGACACAAACTTAACAAAACTCCCGACATTGCACATCAATTTGTACAATATTATAGTAAACTATACAACTTAGACACCCCCCCTTCACCTACAGATGGCACCACTTGATCCCAACTAATATCTGATTTCTTAAAACGATATAGCCCAACCCCCATATCGGAATCCATAGCACACGATCTAAACGCCCCACTTACACGTACGGAAGTTGACAATGCCCTCAAACAAATGAAAAAGGGTAAAAGCCCTGGACCTGACGGCCTAACTACCGGTTATTATCATACATTCTCCGAAATACTTACCCCTGCCTTTTTAAAAGCCTTCAACTCCTTCGCACATCCGGTCGACCCCCCACGAGACCTTCTAACGGCCCACATAGCAGTCATTCCTAAACCGGGCAAAGACCAATCCTTAGTCACAAACTACAGGCCCATCTCATTGCTCAACGTTGATCTTAAATGGTACGCCAAAACCCTGGCGAACAGACTTCTACCCCTGATCCCCCATCTTGTTGGTCTTGACCAGGTGGGCTTTGTCCCCGGTAGGGAAGCGAGGGATAATACCCTAAAAGCAATTAACATACATCATTGGCTCGGGTCCACCGGGAATAGGGGATTTATGCTTTCCCTGGACGCGGAGAAGGCATTTGACAGAGTGGCCTGGGACTACATGAGTGAAACCCTCAAAGCCATAGGACTCCCACAAACTATGTTAAATTACATTTCAGCTTTATACTCTGGTCCTACTGCAAAAGTCCAAGTCAATGGCCACCTGTCGAATGCCTTCTCCGTGTCGAATGGAACCCGCCAGAGATGCCCACTTTCCCCTCTAATTTTCATTCTATCACTGGAACCTCTCCTTAGACGTCTTAGAGACAACCCAGACATTAACCCCTTCCCGCCGACCGTACGCACATATGCGTACTCGGCTTTCCGGGGTTATACCGGGATGATGCCCGCAGCTGCAGGCATCATCCCGGTACCGTTGTTTTCAGCGGGCGATCGGCTACCCGTGTATAACAACCGATGCGGCTAAAAGCCGCTCGGTTGTTATACCAGGGGAGCGGGAGGGGACATCCCCCCCCTCCCGCCGCCTCCCGCCGCTGTTACCGGGCCTCCCATGCAATCGGGAGTCCCGGTGTCCGTTCGGCTGCGATCGGCGGCTGGGGGCGGACTGGAACGAAGCTGCGAGCGGCTTCGTTCCAGCCTTCTTGTTGAAAACGCGGAAGCGACGTCATGACGTCACTTCCCGTTTACTCGGCTGCCAATGGCGCCGAATTTAAAAAAATATACAGTGTTCAGAATCGCCGTTTTCGGCGATCTGAATACTTTGAAGTGTAAAGGAGGGATGGGGGGTCTTTTAGACCCCCGATCTCTCCATAAAGAGTACCTGTCACCACCTATTACTGTCACAAGGGATGTTTACATTGCTTGTGACAGCAATAAAAGTAGAAAAAAAAAAAAAAAATTTAAAACACAATTTATAAAAGTACAAAAATAAATAAAATAAAAAAAAAAAAAAAAAAAAATTTTTAAAGTGCCCCTGTCCCCGCGAGCTCGCGCAGCGAAGAAAACGCATACGGAAGTCGCGCCCGCATATGTAAACGGTGTTCAAACCACACATGTGAGGTATCGCCGCGATCGTCAGAGCGAGAGCAATAATTCTAGCCCTAGACCTCCTCTGTAGCTCAAACCTGGTAACCGTAAAAAATTTTTAAAGCGTCGCCTATGGAAATTCATAGGTACCGTAGTTCGTCGCCATTCCACGAGTGCGTGCAATTATAAAGGGTGACATGTTTGGTATCTATTTACTCGGCGTAACATCATCTTTCACATTATACAAAAAAATTGGGGTAACTTTACTGTTTGGATTTTTTAAAATTCATGAAAGTGTCACTTTTCCAAAAATGTGCGTTTAAAACACCGCTGCACAAATACCGTGTGCTAAAAAATATTGCAACAATCGCCATTTTATTCTCTAGATTCTCTTCTAAAAAAATATATATAATGTTTGGGGGTTCTAAGTAATTTTCTAGCAAAAAATACGGATTTTAACTTGTAAACACCAAATTTCAAAAATAGGCTTAGTCATGAAAGGGTTATAGGTATCCAAATCAAACACCGTACGTATAAATTAGCCGCATTTGCGGACGACATTCTTCTGTTCCTCACAGACCCTCTCACCTCCATTCCAAACTTACTTAAAGACTTCCGAACTTTCAATACCCTCTCAAATCTACTAATCAATTTTTCAAAATCGACTGCCCTGAATATCTCCCTATCCACAGAAATCTGTCAACAATGCCAATCTAACTTTCCTTTCACTTGGAATAAACAAGCGATCCCATACTTAGGCATCCAATTACCTTCCTCACTAGCTGATTTGTACACCCTAAACTACGCCACTCTCCTCCGAACAATACAAACAGACCTAACCAAATGGCCCTCGGGACAGTTCTCCTGGTTCGGCAGAGCCGCTATAGTTAAGATGAATATCTTACCCAGAATCTTATATCTTTTACAAACTATCCCAATTAAACTACCACCCACATTCTTCTCTACATTCCGGACTGCTTGCACAGCCTTTATATGGGGCAAACTATGCCCAAGACTTAGCTTCGCGAAACTCACAGCACCCAAACTCTTGGGAGGCATTGGTCTTCCAGACATACGTAAATACCAACAGGCGTGCCACCTAGCCAGGATCATTGATTGGAACGTACACACCGGACAAAAGGACTGGATTCACCTTTAACAGTCACTATCGACTGTGCCCATCCAACACCTCCCCTGGATAGACCCCTCCTTTTTACCCCCTGAATATGCTCAACATCCACTCATTCATCCTACACTGCTCTCATTTCGCACTGCATGTAGTACCAATAAAATCTCCTCAGTTAAAGGCCCGATGACACCTTTACGATTGAACCCTGAATTCAATCCAGGAATGCACCCCTCCTTTTTAATAGACCAATGGCCCCATCAAACTGTTAGAGCCAAACATTTCTACGTCGGGCATCGCCTCCGCTCCCTGACCGAGCTGGCCTTACACTCCGAGACAGACACCTTTCCCTTTTGGACGTACATCCAAATCAGAAACTTTCTTATCAAACCCAAACCTACTCCAGACTGGTCTAGACCCACGACCCCATTTGAAAATCTCTGCCTAAGTGATAACCCTCTTTCACATCTCATTTCGCAAACATATTACCTCTTATTTAACGACCAAACCCCTAACAAACACTGGAACATCAGACAGTGGGAACAAGACCTATCCAGAAACTTGAGTGATCAAGAGTGGTCAAACATTGCCTCCCTGATCCACAAGGGTTCGATGAACATGCAAGTCCAAGAGAACGCCTATAAAATATTTTCCAGATGGTATAGGACCCCACTTCTGCTACACCGTATCAAACCACAAATCCCCCAGACTTGCTGGAGATGTGACTCGGAAACAGGCTCATTTCTCCATATCTGGTGGTCCTGCACCAAAATCCAACCTTTCTGGAAGGAAGTCAAGGCATTGATCACACAAATCACCACATACTCCCTGGAGCTTGATCCCTCTATGTTTTTATTACATTACTCTTCACCACGCATTCCATCTTACCACCGCTCCTTGACCATGCATCTGGTGAACGCAGCAAGAATGTGTATACCCCCCAAATGGCGCTCCTCAGAACCGCCTACCATAAAAGAATGGTTCCAACGCATTAATCAAACGAAAGTAATGGAAGATCTCATCCATCAGTCAAACGACACACAAGCTAATTTCACCAGAACTTGGTCATGTTGGATACACTATACTACAACAGCAGACTACAAAAATTACATAGTCTGAAGGACTATACTGGGCTGTGGCAGGCCACTAACAACCTCCTGTTCTCCCCCCCAACCTTCATTCCACCCCCCCTCCCCCCCATAGCTCACCTCTCCTACTTCCTATCCACGACCCACCCCTATCATTTCACTTCTTAAGTACAAACCATCATCTATACCTAACTTAAGATATGATTCCAGAACATTCTATTCCAACATCCTTACTCTCCTAACCGTGCTGTGAAGATTTATAAAATAAATAAATTTTTTCTGTAAATGAATAGCCTACTATAGGAATTCAGATTTTAGCTTGACCGCTCCATGGGAACGTATACAAGGAAATAGTATCATTTATATGCATATTCTGACGATCGTAACTAGATACCTCTGTTATCTAAACCATACAATCAAAGCGGCTGCGCCCGCATTATTACATCTGCATGAGAATCCTACTCCTTGAATGATACGTATAATTTCTGTTTGCAAATTCTTTGTTATATTTCAAATTTTTACATTACGTCTTTGCACGACGTACAATTTATCGATTGTACTATGTATTTCACTGCAAAAAATCAATAAAATACTTTGAAATAAAAAAAAAAATCCCCTAAACCCCCCTGTTCCCCTTGTGTATTTCCTCTCTTGGGCGATGCTCCTCCTGTATATGCCTATTCTCTATAAGCTTTTAAGATGATTGTAACCATCAGTATTGTAACTAGGTATTAAAAATGAAAAATATATTGAGATGGTGTATTCTGCATAATTATGGTTAAGTCTGTACAGTTTCCATATGCAGTTATGTGCTCATATTTTGCTTTTTTTGTGATGGGATCACTTTTCTAGTTCTAGTCTTTGGTTGACACCCAGGCTCCCAGCGGAGACATGGAGTTGCTCTTTAGCGCTTTATGTTTCCACTTCCCATCGATTATCTTCTGGTGGGGAGGGGGTGCTGTGTTTACTGCACACAGACCCAAGTGTTCCCGAATTGCGCCCCACTCGGGCACCCACACCGGATGTGACGTGAGTGGGCCGTGCCTGGCCCCATAGCGTCTGGCGGGCAGTGCTTAAAAGCAGAGTGGCGGATGTAGCAACTGGGCGTTCTTCCCAAACGCGTTGGATTGTTTCCATCTATTGAATTGCTATCAAACCTATGGAACACCTATATGCAATTATGTATCATGTTAAGCTATTTGTTACTATGAGCTATAATGATCTCAATATGTGATTTTAATGATTATACTTATTAAACTATATATTTTTACTGATCTGTGTGCTCACCTCAATGTCAGTCCATGAAAGTCCTACTTTTATGGGATTCATCCCACCACACACAAAATCTTGAGGTGTTTTAAAATTAACCTTGGATTACCCCACAGTGACGTTCTTGGGCAAGGTATGGAATTTTACTAAGCAAACCTTTCACGTGGTAATTTCCAGGTTGACGGCTATATAGGCACTGGCAAATTAGTCCATGCCAGACATTGCTATACTACAGGGATTCCAGAATTGGAGGGCCACAGATGACCTTATCATGCAACAGCTCTTTGCAAAGTTTACTGAATTCTCTCTGGGAAAACAGACTTTCTACCAGTTTCTACAATTACATCATGTTATTAGGTCACAATTAGGCTCACCTATTCTGACGTTTACAGATATAAGTATATTAGATTAACTGTTTATCGCTGCTTCTACCAACGGCTTAATCTCCTCACTTAATGTCTGTTTGTTAGATAAATCCATTAGCTCTTTTCCTGTACATTGCAGATCACACTGGCAATGGAACTGGGTAAATTATCTGAAGAAATATGGGAAAAAAATCCTATAGGGGGTGACTTAAGTGTCGTTTTTCCCTATTTAGAAGTTAACACAGTTCTTCATATTCCACTAAATGTGTAAATGCTAAATTGCCCCTGCAAGGGGATTTTATTCACCTCCAATGGAAATGAAGGTGAAGATCTCATTAAGATATTGAGGTAAAGTACTTAACGAGATTGGGTTTTTGGCATACCCCCTTAGGGATACAGTAGAACCTCGGATTACGAGCATAATCCGTTCCAGAAGCATGCTCATAATCCAAAGTACTTGCATATAAAAGCAAGTTTCCCCATAGGAGTCAATGGAAACAAAAATAATTTGTTCTGCATTGACTTCAATGGCATGCAATACCGCATGCGTCCAGAGATGGGGGGCGCCGGAGAGCCTTGGAAGCGGCCGGAAAGGCCCGAAGACACCCCGGAAAACCTCAGAAAGACTCCGTTCCCGAGGTTTGCCAAGGTCAACTGAGCTATCCTTGGGCCTTTCCGTGCATTTCCGATCAGTACCGCTTGGCTCCGGCGACCCCCCACCTCAGGCCAAACTCGGTACTGCACACGCTTTGGCCTGAATCGTGCTTGTTTTGCGAGACAACGCTCGTAAACCGAGTTACGATTTTTAAAAATGCAGTGCTCGTATTGCGAAACGCTTGTTAACCACTTTACTCACAATCCGAGGTTCCACTGTATGTTGTTATACTTTACTTTTCCCACTTTGGACTCATGCACTTCTCATGCAGTTTCCAGATCCTTATTTTTGCACATTGACTAGTTATATTTGACGTATTTAGGAGTGTATCCACTCTTTTTTTTAAACAAACTACAGAGCTGGCAGAACTAGTTCTTGAGGGAGCCTATTGCACATTTTCACAACTCTTACTGTGAAGAAGCCTTTTAATTTGTGGAGGTTAATTCTATTTTCCTTCAGATGTAAAGAAGGTCCCTTTGTCCTTTGTGATGACCTTAAAGTGAATAACTCTACTCCATGCTTACACTATGGACCACACTCTCTGTATACATGGTGATCATATTCCTCCCCCTCAATTGCCTCTTTTCAAGAGAGAATAAATTCAGTTCAGCTAATCTTTCCTCATAAAAAGTAAACACTGTAAGCGCAAATATTTATGTACATGAAGTAATATAGCAGGCATGATGAGAGCAATAACTGCTTAATAGTCCATACAGCAACAGTTCTTGGGTGGGATGACAGGAGGCAGCTGTCCTCAGAGAAAAGCCGTTAAAGAAGGATTGAGGAAGGGGGAGAGACACAGGAAGTGCCAAACTGAGATACGATTTATTAGCAGAGTAAGTAATGCACTTACAGGAAATAACATAAAAACAGATGAGCCTGTTTTTATGTTATTTCCTATAAGTGCATTACTTACTTTGCTAATAAATCGTATCTAATATACTACACTCAGGTTGGCGCTTCCTTTGTCTCTCCCCCTTCCTCAATCTTTCCTCATAGCTGAGCTCCTCCATGCCTCTTTTCAGTTTGGTTGCCCTTCTCTGAACTTTCTCAAGTTCTCAAATACCTTGTTTGTGAACTGATGCCAAAAACCGGACTGCATTACATTTAAGATAGATACTGTTTATCTGCAGACTTGTACCTTTCCCCTGTTATACTGCTATTGCCACCCTCAGTGCCTCAATCATTAAGAGGAAATCTGTGGTGTATAAAATGTACTGAAAGACTGCAGTTAGTTTTTGTCACAGATTTCTGTCTTTGACCTTTGCTTTCGAATGTGCTTTGTGTTCTTCAATTTAAAATTTAAAAAGGGTTTGGATTTAACAGCTTAGCAACAAAGAGGGTCACTACTAATGCAATAGACTAATTTTTATCAGCACCTCAATTGGGGATCCCATGATCAAAACTGCAGTACATAATGACTGAAATTATTGTTCAGCCACTCAAATACAATGAGAAACGTCAAGTTAACAACTTGTGAGGTGACAGACTTTTCTTAGAAATCACATAAATACTGTGAGCCATATGATGAGAGTTTTCATACTGCTTACATAAGGGCATGTGGGAGACCCTCCAAGTTCAATTCTGAGTATTCGGTATAGAAGCAGATATTAGTTGTTATTATTTGGAGCATACTATAAGCAGGGTAATTTTTGGCAGAGAAGGTCTAAAATAGCTCTAAAATCTAATGATGTTATTGATGATATCAGAAGAGGTGATGGGTACTTGAATTGTGTCATAGGTTTACTTAACCCTATTATGTCTATGATTCATAAACACACTTGTTACCAGACTAAATTGTGTAATTTTGGCATGCACCAGTGTAATCACAGTAATGCTTTAACTTGTTTACATAACAAAAATAGGATCAAAATGATTGTACTTCCTTCCTCTGTTATAAGCATGAGTCACTTCTGACAAGCTCTCCAACACATGAGATAACAGAAGCTAAAAATTTGTGTCCGGGAGGGAGCTTAGAGGTAGAGAAGCCCATGGCTTGTCTATTCAGACTACAGCTTTGCATGTTCCTTCATTCCTCTGCCTATGTGGAAGGGGGAGTACCCCTTTCCTTCAATCAGCTCTCACACAGTGTAAGTCCAGTCTCCCCACCCACCACTATGTGCTACTGAAAGAGAAAGAAAGATTTTTAACATGATCTGCACTTTCCAAAGAATGTAGAAAGCTGAAGACAGAAGATAAACATGTAAAACTTATGTAGGAGGAATTGTTTAATCTCTGTGTATCATCTGAGGCTGTTCACTTCACTGGGTATATGTGAGGGTTTACATCCACTTTAACCAGTTGCCGACTGCACGCCGCAGTTGTACTGCAGCAAGTTTGCTCTCCTGCATGAATCGGCATCATTGTACTTCGGGCACGCGGCCGCCTAGAGGGATTGATTCGCTTCAGAACCGGTCAGTCACCAGGCCCAGGCCAGTGATTTCTGGCCTGGACCTCATGATCGGTTCGGGTGAATTAGAGACTGTCCTCTGCCTGTGAATTGTAAACACAGGCAGAGGAAGTGATGTCATCCCCCCTCGTGGAATCCTTTTTGGTTCCAGCGAGAGGAGAGAGGACATCTAACCGAAAGTTGCACCAATACTACACTGACACAGTACACATAGGCACACTTTTCACCCCCCGATCACCCCCGATCGCCCCTCCCCCCAGTTAACCCCTTCACTCCCTGTCACAGTGTCACCAATTGCAGTTTTCAGATTTTTCACTGATTAATGTACTGGTGTCACTTGTGACACTAATCAGCACTAGGGCAGTTAGTAGTAAGCCCAGGTAGGTCTAGGGTACCCCCCCATTAACCCCCTAATAAATGTATAACCCCTCGATCACCCTCCCCAGTTAACACTTTCACCCTCTGTCACCAGTATCACTAGTATAGTGTGCAGTACTACTTCATATTCTCATCGCACACGTTCATGGTACAAGCTCTCAAGGTTTGGGTGCTGCAGCAACAACAAGCTGGATACTGGTCACAGCATAGATATTTGCCAGCACACCAAGAATCGACATAAGTGGCATCAAAACTGGTAGTTTATTGCATGATCACAAGAAAGGTGCAACATTTCAGAGTCACGCAGGACCCCTTCAGCAGGCATGTGATGTATATAGTATAGTGTGCAGATCTCTTTTCTGATCACTGTATTTAGCGTCATGGGTAACGTTAGTTAGCCAGTTAGCTTGTTACTGTCACTGTCAGGTTTTTATAGCATCAGGGTACCCACCATATATTACCGAATAAAGGTTTAACCCCCTGATTCCCCCCCAGTACAGGTTTTAGTGTCAGTTAGAGTCATCGTCAATCCCAGGCAGTGTCAGATTAGTTCCAGTAGTGCTAACACCCACGCACACACCATACACCTCCCTTACTAGTATAGTGTCTGAGCGGATCAATATCTTTGATCCGATCAGATCTAAACTAGCGTCCCGAGTAGTTTAGGTGTTGCCAAAAATGCAGAGTTAGCAGGATCAGCCCAGATACTTGCTAGCACCTGCGTTTAGCTCCTCCGCCCAGCCCAGCCCAACCCAGCCCACCCAAGTGCAGTATCAATCTATCACCATCACTTACAAAACACAACACACAAAACTGAAGTATTTGCAGAGTCAGGCCTGAACCCTGCTAGCGCTAACAGTTAATTTTTTTGGTAGCGAATGAAATAGTCGCTGATAATCAGGTGCTCTTTTGCCTGTGAGTCGCACTACTTGTACCTATAAATTTAGAGGCCAAGATGTCCAAACAGAGGTAAACTAGTGAAAAAGCCTACACATTGCTGAGCATGACAGATGAGAGCGAAGGGAAAGCTGTCTTTCTGTCAGATTCAGGCTCAGTATATGAACCGGTAGACAGCAGCTGCACCCTGACAGATAGCTCTGATGACGGAGTAGTGGTCCCTGCTAAGGTCAGATGTACTGACCCCGTTCTTCTGTTGTTGAGATGCAAGAACTGCAGGGCTCTCATATGGAGCAGAGAGCTAGTACTAGTGCTGCTCATCCATCTGGTGAACTGGCAAGCACCAGCAGCCTAGTACAACCTGGTCGTAGTCAAACCAGCACTGCAGTAACACGTGGTGATGTGGTGAGTCCCATAAGTGCACTTCAAGCTGGTGCAGTAGCTAGCACACGTAGTGCCCCACAGCCAGCAAGAAGACAAACACAGGCCCATAGAGCCCATAGTGCCCTTCCCACTTCATTTGCCAATCCTAATTAGGAGCCCACCATTCACTGGCCAACCCAGAATTCAAGTGGAAACAGTTGATTTTCTGTCACTTGATTTTTATTCACTGTTTTTCACGGAAGATCTCTATAGATCTTTTGTGGACCAAAGCAATTTGTATGGTGGTCAATTCATTGCCACTAATCCCCGTTTGACCCTTGCCAGAGAATGAAAACCTATTACGGTTTCCGAATTTAAGACCTTTCTGGGCCTATCCCTCCTCATGGGCATAGCTAAAAAGAGTGAGTTGCAGTCATATTGATCCACTGACCCAATTCCTTATATGTCCGCGTTCTCTGCTTCCATAGCCAGGACTAGATACGAGCAGATCTTGCGGATTATGCTCTTCAATGACAATGAACTCTGTCATCCTCGGGGTGACCCTGAATACGATCAGCTCCACAAAATTCGGCCCCTCATAAACCACTTCAGCCAACAGTTTGTAGCCTTGTTTATTCCCGATCAAGTTATCTGCGTGGATGAGTCCCTCATTACATTTTCTGGCTGCTTGTATTTCAACAGTATCTCCCCAGCAAGTGTGCCAGATATGGGGTCAAGTTGTATAAGCTCTGTGACTGAACAACAGGTTACACATATAATTGTATGGTTTACAAGGGAAAAGACAGTCATGTGGAGCCCCCCAACTGCCCAGACTACATAGGGAGCGTTGGGACTTGGTGTCACCCTTATTCGGAAAGGGGTACCACTTGCATGTGAACAATTAGTGACACTTTTTAGTCACCTTTTTGATTGTGGAATTGGCCTAATTGATCTAATCACTGGGGCTTCCTCCAATGGCTTGTAGATTCTCAACTTAGACGGGGGGAGAGAGCCTGCTTGAAATGTAATAATTTGCTTGCAGTGAAGTGGAGGGATACACGGAATGTTCTCGTTCTGTCGCCCTTCACACAGATATGACAGTCGAAATTCCAACGGTGACTGATGTTGTTGTGAAGCCCCTCTGTGTCCACGAATACAACCTTAACATGGGAGGGGTGGACTTCAACAACCCGATGATGGCGCCGTACTTAATTGCCCGTAAGACCAGACCCTGGTATAAAAAAGTGTCTGTATACTTATTCCAATTGGCTCTGCTGAACACTTATGTGCTATACAAAACATCAGGATGAACTGGATCCTTCCTAAAATTACAGAAAGAGATCGTCACAGCCCTTCTGTTTCCAGACGATGCTGTGCCCCAACTTCACAATGTAAATGCAGTGAGCTGGCTGCATGGGATGCACTTCCCAGAAGTCCTCCGTGGTACCCCTGCCCAAAGAGCACCCCAAAAAATATGTTGTGTCTGCAGAAGATGCGGATATAGGTGTGACACCCGCTATTATTGTCCCTCCTGTCCTGACCAACCTGGTCTCTGCATCGGTGAATGTTTCCATCACTACCACACAGTATTAGCGTAGGATACAGAACTGCACAGTCCTAGGGCACACATACACAGGGTCTCAAAAGATGAGATGGCCATCACATTTTAAGAGACCCTAATCTGGAATGTTTACAGTTAAAATAAAAGTGCAAAAAGAAAAAAAAAGTAGAAAAGAAAAAAGCCAAAAATAGTTGTCATTTTATCTTCTCTCTCTACTGTTCTCACTCTATTGTTATTGTATTTTATTTTATTGTACTTGCTTTGCAGGTATGGCATGTCTTACTGTTATACTGTAATGTTACTTAGTTTTATTGTTAACCATTATTTGCTTTGCAGGTATGCCATTCAGCTGCAGCATGGGTTTATTTATTCTGATAGCAACAGCGTTTGCTCTCACGATATGTAAAGCTCTGTCTCCAGCACTGTAGGAGGTGATTTCACCCCCACAGTTAAAAAAAAAAGAACATATATGCCGAAGCATGGGGGCAGGGGTGGAAGGGAGATTTGCCCCTAACATTAGGGGCAGATTGCTTCCATGCTTCTGCATATATTTTTTACTCTTTTTTGGCACAAATTTTTGTTGCTTTATTGAGTTAATGTTTGATTGTTAACATTGTTTGCTTTTTAGGTATGCCATTCAGCTGCAGCACTGTTTTTTTTATCTTGACAGCAAGAATAACGTTGTGCCAAAGATCTGTAGAGTGGGAGTTGCTGCACACATCCCCAAATTTAAAAAAGTACAAAAAAGATTCCTCTATGGGACTTTGAAAGGCAGAAACTCCTTAGTAATTGCACAGTACTGAAAACATATTCAAATTTCATTTGTAAAGTTAAAATCATGAAAATATTACATGATAAAATCAAAATTGGATGCATATACAGCTACGTTGCAATAGAAAAACATTATACAAACAACCACTGGACTTTGTCGGTATGTAGATGAGACAGAGACTGCCCAATGCATTTCAAGTTTGTAAAAATGAACCTCTTCTTCAGGGATTAGTGGTTTTAGTAACAAACATAAGTTGTCTATAATTAACAGAAAACAAAACACAGTAAGCATCTGTCATTGTGCATAATTGAAAAAATACAGCAACAATATTGTATGTGGACACTAACCACATATTTTAGATGATAAATCACCTGTATTGCATCCTATTTAAAAGCAGAGGGAAAGAACCTCGCTGCTAAATGTCACCAATGCCCAGCCACACGGAGGAAAGACACGGCGGATCCAGACACAGGACCAGCCACAAAGGGCACTCTGCGTTCACCCCAATTCTGGACACACCACAGGGAATCCAGGGGTGAGAGTTGAGTTTCTAAGATATAAGAGTAGGCAAATTTTATTACCACACAGTATCCCCAGCTTAAAACTGTACTTGTATGTACATATGTCTTTATGTTAAAAAAATTGTACTGGTCATTCAAAATAGTACACAAATCTTGTGAATAGCTGGTATAGCAGTGGCAAGGAGAGAAGGAGGGAAGATGATATGCAGAAAACCTGAGAAGTCACACCAGATCTCAAAAACAGGATGCTCCAAGAATGCTCACACCAGGCTATACTCTGATGTATACTGGGCCCAAACTGACACACAGAAACAGAGAGAAAGAGACCACCAAAAATAACATAATTAATATAAGCCGTATATGGCATACCGGTGCATATTGTATATACAAAGGTACAGAGGATAGAAATCCATAAAATATGGATAATATCCAGCTCATATGAGCTCTTCAATGTTGTAACAAAAATGTCTGTAAGTTACCTGTAATCTGGTGGAGGTTTACTCGGTCTGCATGGCAGAATGAAACTGAGCCGAGATATGCCTGTGATTAAAAAGGTTCCTTGTATCATTCATTATATTGTATGATATTAATTAACTTTATCTACTTCAGCTGTGGTTAGGGGAAGGGTGTGTGTGAACATGAGGGAGTGCCCTCTGAGTCCCCGGCGCGAGTCCAAAGAAGCACTGTCCCAGGCAAAAGGGCTGGGACAAGCCATCATGACATCAGCAGCCCAGTGGAAGGGGGCCGGATGTGACATCAGGGTGACGAAAGTCCGCGTCGGTGGCCTGCGGCGCATAAAGGCACCATGACAACAGGGATAATCTCCCCAGTCAGTGGCTCCAAATCATAACTGATGACGTGGACGGCCCTAAACAAAACCATCAAATTCTGTCCCCAGTGGCTCATCGGGATAACAGCAAGCAGCAAAGACTCACCCAAATGTTAACAGCAAAAGGACTAAAGGGACCGAAAGAGCTATTTACACATAAAATACAAAGAGAAAAGTATTATTGACTCAGAAATAGATACATATAATATCCATAAATCAAAAATATATGTTACAAGCATGGAGTAAGAAGATATACCAAGTAATCATATTCCTACAATATGCAGAAGATGGTGTGGTAGTACAAACAGTGTATATTGCAAAAGAGCGTATAAACATAAGAATGACAGTTAAGGGTTTGCATCACTGGGTCCCATTCACACCCCCCTCATGTAAAACCTTCCAAATGGTCTAAAGGAAATAGCCTCATTAATGCCGGGAGGCTTGGTCGCATTTAAGTGAAAAATCCATCTCTTTGTGTTGCAGGAGGATTTTGTTCCAGTCACCTCCATGCTTACTGGGGGGTATGCGATCTAATATTAAAAATTATATTTTTTGAAAATTTCCATCATGGGTAGCAGTTACATGTCTGCCAAGGGAGAGACTTGGATAACATGTTTTCATAGATACAATATGTCTGTACGTTCGCTACCACAGTTCCTAGTAACATGCACGCACAAGAACATATAAACCACACCAGAAGTTTGACAGTTTGCATAATGTTTGGGTTGATATTTTTCTCCATTTGGTAACCTTATATATTTTTGAGTGTTCATAAATTGACAGTATAAATAAAAATTTGTGCGCTAGCAATAATATAATTGGGAAAAATGCCTAGGAGACACAATTTATATATGAATCCCAGCAAAAATGATAATAGCAAGTGCATAAAATCCTCTCTCAAAGATCCAAAAAAAATATTTGCATATTCTGAAAATAATTTATAAATAATCACACATCCAAAGAACACCTATAATCAGTCCATGAATAAACTAAGCAAAATAAGGTAAAAAGAAAAAAGTCCATTTGGTGTATCTCATCACAAAATCAGGAATATGAGCTGAAAAGACTATTTCCGAATACACATTGATTGCAGAAAAAGCAGTAATAGATGTACGCTTACCCCAATCGTTGGACCTCCTCTATGGCAAGGTCGTCTGGGCTTGCAGATATAGCCCTCTGCAGGGACGGATGGAATGTTGATATCCGGGTCTTGTCAGCGTGCACCACCGACTCCAATATGGTCCGGCCGATCCAACTGCTCCAACATCAGAGGGGGGACTCAGGAGTGGAAGAGTCTTATTTTAAGCCCAGTGATGTCTTCATTTGATCTCTAAACTTTTCTGTGCAATGCAGGCAGATCATGGATGGTGGATGGGGCCGGCAGCATGCTGTACATAGCTTCCTGAAAACATCAGTCTGAAGGATACCAATGAATCTGGGATATTCCACTGGGCAATCTGGGAAAATCGGGCAGCTAAGAAATAAAGCCAGAGATTTGGTAGCCCCAAGCCCTCCATGGCTTGGGATTTATATAAGATGTGCCTGGAGAAGCTGGGCCTTTTGTTCTGCCAGATAAATCTATTAACGTCCTGCTGTAGCTTATCAATAAAGGATTTGGGGATGTTAATAGGGTGGGATCTATAAAGATATAAGAGTTTTGGTATCAGGGTCATTTTGACTGCCGTGACTCTCCCCAAAAATGAGATGCAGTAGGAGCTCCAGATTTTAAGCAAGCCTCAAAGGTGGGACACACATGCTGGATAGTTCACTGCGAAAATGGAAGACCATTGTGGTGTTATATAGATGCCAAAATAGGGGATTTTGTCGGTTGACCATTGGAATGGGAAGGATCTCCGAAGCGTCACACACTGAGCAGGGGGTAAATTAATGGGAAGAGCAGTAGATTTTGTCACATTCACCGTAAGTCCAGAGTCAAATTTTGTTGATATTGTGAATAAATTGGGTAGGGATATTTGGGGTTGGGTCAAAAAAAGCATAACATCATCTGCATACATACAGATGTTAAAGTGGGAGGATGCTATCGGATATCCAGAAATGTCAAGGTGATGTTTTTTTTTTTCCTTTTTTTTTTTTTTTTCCTTTTTTTAAAAATCTTTTTATTTGAAAAAAATTTTCCATTACAACAAACATATAATAAGGGAACAAGGGGTGTTATCATAAAAAAAAACACATTAATACCTATCCCTATATTATTATCATTCTAACATGCGTCAGATCAACTCGCCCTTATGCTGTAGGCTTCGAGAGTAGTTTTCTTCCTTTTTTCCCCCGTTCACTCTCCCACCCCCCATCCACTCCCCATCATGCACTTTACCATACATTTTATTATTCATTCAACCATCCCCCCCTCCCCAGAACATCCACAACCCACCCCTCCTATCAATCCAACCCCTTCCAGGTCTAGCCATGCTTTCCATATTTTTTCAAAATTTCTTAAAGTTACCCCTCTTCTTATATATATATTTCTCTCTGCAGATCACCTCTCTAACTAAATAAATACAAGAGGAGCAGCGCTGTGATAAAAAAGTTCTATATGATAAAACCAGAACGAAAAATGTGAAAATATTAAGCCCAAGGATTGGGATAGGCTCCAAGTTCATAGGTTACATAAACAGCTGGACCGTCCTATTCAAAAACCAACCATGGATGGTAAAAAGCGTGAATAAATGGAAATCAGTGAGTCCTTCACCACACCACTGTGATAGTAAAAATGCGCGCTTACCAAATGGCAAGCTTGGAAGAGCTTGCGACCTTAACCCGGTCGGGGCCTTTCAGGATGGACCATCAAGGGGAGGCACGCCACTTTGGCTTGGATTAAGCACGCTGTTCATCCAATTACCACTCTATATGGAGATGTGACCCCTGGCTAGGGCTAAGCCTCATATGTCTGAGCCAAGTACATTCCCACCACATTCCCTAAGGCAAACCCCAACACAAACTGAAACACACCTCTCTAACTGCATTCACCCATTCTGAAACCGTCGGTGCTTCCTTTCTCTGCCAATACTGTGCGATAAACTTTTTACCCTGAAACAGGCATCTGATCCTTGCTGTCTGTATGTCCCTCGAGGCCACTTTATCCCCCGTTAATCCCAACAGGCACTCTCTCGCCTCTACTCTCAATGACGTCCCAAACACCAGATTTATCCTTTCCACGACCCCTTTTCAATATATATGTAGTTTGGGGCATCGCCAAAACATATGGATCAGGTCTCCATGCCCTCCCCCACACCTCTGGCACTTTGGGTCGGGCCTCTTACCCCACTTAAATAATTTCAATGGTGTGTAATATGCCCTATAGGAGAGATAAAAATGGGACATCTCCTGTGAAGGAGAGAGAGTGACCCTGGGCCCCAGCGACAGAACCTGCTTCCATTGATCATCGGACAGTGCTCCCACATCTCCCTCCCATTTGATCCTGTTCTTGTTTCCCACCATGCCCCCCTGGGCTGATGCGTTCAGACATCCGTACATGTCAGAAATCAACCCCTTTGTAGTATGTGCGTCAATAAGCTTTCTCAAAGAGGTCATTTCGCACCACACTGGCGCATCCTTCCCAAATTGTGCCTCTAGGGCATGCCTGAGTTGCAAATACCTGTAAAAAGATCTATTAGAAATTGCATACTCCTCTACCAACTCCTTAAAAGATTTTAACCTCCCCTCTCTATATACCTGTGCCAGGCGATGGATACCCTGGCGGTCCCACTCCACAACGTGTCCCATTTTTTTAAGCTCATTAAGGCTGTTATTATCCCAGAGTGGGGAAAATTCCGCAAAGCCAGTATATCCCAGAGTTCTTTTAGCTTGTACCCAAGCCTTAACCATCAGTTGGGTAGTGGGGCACTTAATACCAAATGAGTCTGCCTCTAATGCCTCTGCGATTGTATCATGGCCGATGTCGATCCACAAGACGCTACCGCCCACTCCTTCATCCCATGGCCTATTACTGCCTCCCATTTGCTGCAGTTGGGAGGCCAAAAAGTATCCGTACTGCCAGGCCGCCCTTCACCTCTGGCTGTCGCAACGTCCGCAAACTGAGCCTGGCCGTCCCGTCTTTCCAAATAAGTTCTCTAAACACACTGTCTATTTTTTTAAACCAGTGTTTAGGAATCCACACAGGGGAATTCTGCAAGACATATAAAAGCTGGGGTAGCCAGACCATCTTGATCAGGTTGCAGCGTCCGACGACCGAGAGGGGCAGGCGATCCCACACCCGGCACTTCTGTTTTAATTTTTTCATAAGTAGGACTAAGTTACCGGATATATACTGTCCAGGATCACTGGTTATATTAATACCCAGATATTTCATTTGGCTGACTATTTTAACCTGGGATACTAGACAAGGAAGGGGTTCATTCAGCGGATCTATAGGTAAGATTACTGATTTCTCCCAGTTAATCAACAACCCGGAAAAAACGCCAAATTCCTCAACTATCCCTATGGCTGTTTTTAATGAATTCTGCGTATCTGCCAAGAACAGCAGGATGTCATCTGCATACATAGCTACCTTGTCCGTCCCCTTCCTTCTTTTAAATCCCTGGACCCCTTGCGCGCCCTCAGGGCTATTGCCAAAGGCTCAACTGCCAGGGCGAAGAGCAGGGGGGACAGAGGGCACCCCTGTCTCGTACCCCTGCTCAGCTGGAACCCCTCCGAGCAATGACCATTGATCTTCACCCTGGCCCTCGGACCACTGTATAATAGCCTTAACCATCGGACAAACCCAGGGCCAAACTGGTATTCCGCTAGTACCTTCCACAGATAGTGCCATTCCAGGGAATCGAAGGCTCTGGCCGCGTCCAATGAAAGGGCCGCTCTCCCCCCACTATTTTCCACAGGTATTTGCATATTCAGGTACACTCGTCTTATGTTCATACTCGTAGATCTATTCAGGATGAACCCAGTCTGATCTGTATGTATTAGTTTGGAAATTATCTTATTCAGCCTTGCGGCCATTACTTTTGCCAAAATCTTCACGTCCGAACACAAGAGCGAGATAGGCCTATATGAGGTCATATATATTGGGTTCTTCCCTTCTTTCAACAGGGTTATTATTATAGCTTCTGACATGGACGAAGGCAGGACCCCGTCCTCCCTGGCTCCGTTAAACACCTCCAAGAGTAGGGGCAATAATACCTCCCCATATTTTTTGAATATTTCTATGGGCAGGCCGTCGGGGCCCGGTGACTTCTTGCCTGCCATATCTCCCACTGCCCTCTGCAATTCTGCAAGGGTCAGTGGAGCATCCAGCATTTCCCTATCTTCACTTGTTAATGGGGTTATCCTTAACCCCTCAAAGAAAACCTGCATTTCCGCCTCCACATTTACTCTATAAGAGCTGTACAACTTCTCAAAGTATGTCCTAAATTCACACAGTATGTCGGGAGTGTTTTTTTTCATTACTCCACCCCCCCCCCCTTAATTGCTGCTATTGTACCTAGGTGGCTGTTTGCCTTGATTATCAGAGACAGAGCCTTCCCAACTCGCTCCCCCTCTCCGAAAAAGCTCCGCCTCTGAAATAATCTCTTCTTTTCCAGCCCTTCCCGGAGCACCCTACTGTACTCGTCCTGTCTCTCCACCCAGAGCTCATAGTTGGATTGGGATGGTGTATCTATGTACTGTGCTTCTGCTACTTTTACACTCACTTTAGCTTTTTGTTCTTCTGCTTGGGATTGCTTTTTATTAAATGCGATTTTCTGGATTAGTACTCCCCGGAGATATGCCTTCAGGGAGTCCCAAACAACCCCCAATGAGGTCGAGCCCAGGTTTACTTTAACAAACTCCGATAGGCTCTCCTTCATTCTCTCCTCTTCTCCTATTAAATCAAGCCAGAAGGGATTAACCTTCCAGCTCCCCCTGTTGCGGTGCTCTCCTACCTTCACAGCAGTAATAACAGGCGTGTGGTCCGAGACGGCCCTTGGCTCATACGTTATTTCCTCCACTACAGTTAATGCTTCCTCGTTTCCCAGAACCAGGTCGATTCTGGATAAGGTGGCATGGGAGTGGCATGAGTATTGCCTCTCCCCGGGGTGCCTCCTCCTCCAGATGTCTACCAATCCTATTTCATCACAATATTGCATAAGGGGGCTCTTAGGTGACGCTCTAGTTCCATTTTTGGGGGGGGAACCTATCTATATTGTTGTCCATTGTCATGTTAAAATCGCCCACCACTATGACCGGGGTCCCGAGAAGTACATGATAAAACTGGCTAAGTCATCCAGTATTGCCATGCTAAATGGGGGAGGGATATAAACGTTGGCCAAAATAAATCTTTTATTTTCTATCAAGCAGGAAAGAAAGATACACCGCCCGTATTCGTCCACCTTGCTCTGACTGCAGGAGAAGGGCAAACCAGTGCTTATCAATACACTCACCCCTCTGGAATAGGAGGAGTGGGTGGAGTGATACTGTGTTCGAAATTGCGTGTTATCTAAAGTTTTAATTGAGTCCTTTACCAAATGGGTCTCCTGCAGGCAGAGTATTTTAACTTTCCTCTTCTTGGCTATTGAAAAAATTACCTGTTTTTTAAAATTATCCCCAATCCCCCTTACATTCCATGCACATATATTAACCCTTTCAACAATTCCTGGGGTTTTATTACACCTTTTTTCAGTTATCATTAGCCCTTAGGCCTAGTGACCTTACCACATGCTAATCTCCTAATGACCCAAACCACCTTCTTTTGTGAACATTATGTGTAGCCCTACTTTTTATTGTGTCCCTTTGCTGTGATAGGCTAAACCGACACTCATCCATCCGTGACCATACTCCCCCCTCTCTACCCTCAATGTGCACCCCCCCATCCCAAATCGCATACCCAACCCCCCAACACCCCCCCCCCAGTACCCCCCCATCCCAAACCCATGTGCCCAAATTTGGGCCTACCCCTTTGAGCTTCTATAGTGACCTTCAAAAACTCTCTGAGGCTAAAGAAAAAACCGTGCACCAAACCTAGTAGAAGGGGAACTATCCCCTGAGTATTTATACTTATTGATATTATAATTAATGTACTAGTGATTTAAGCTAACCTAAAACCTCCTACTAATATATTTGCATTTATAACTTATATTTATATTTAATCCCCTACCACACCCCCCCCCCCGCCCCCCACGCCACTCCACTCCAAATTACATTCTGAAAAACAGTGAATATAAAACAAAAAGCTGAGAAATGGGGAAAAAAAAAAAAAGAAAAAGGGGAAAAAAGGGGAACCCCAGCACACAAAAAAGGTCAAAAAAGTCCAAAAAAAAAGTGTCTAGATTTCTTCTCCCTGTCTTATTCTCTCTTCATTCTTCTCTAACCAAATTGACACATCCTTAGGGGTGGAAAAAAGCCTGACCTCCCCCAGAGCTGAGACACGCAGCCGTGCCGTGTACAATAGCGCATAGTTAACTTTTAGTTGTTGAAGCTTTCTTTTACAGTGTCCAAATTTGGCTCTTTCTCACTGTAGCTCGGGGGAAAAGTCCGGATATATTGAAATCCTGGCACCATTATGCTGGATATTTCTTAACTCTCTTGCCTTCTGCAGGATAGTAACCTTGTCCCGAAAACATTAAAGTTTAAAAATAAAAGGCCTGGGATGGACCCCTGGAGCTGAGGTCCTGGGGGCTATCCTATGTGGGCGCTCTATAGTGAAGGTGTTTGAGAATGAATCCCTGCCAAATTTCTCTCTCAGCCAGTCTTCCATAAACCTTATGGGATTGTTACCCTCACAGCCTTCTGGGAGCCCAAGTACCCTCAGATTTTCCCTGCGCAACCTGTTCTCCATATTATCCATTTTCTGTAGGCAGTCCTTCAGTTGGATTTTCATAAGTGGTACTTCTTGTTTTAAAGGAAATACCTCATCTTCCATTTGACTGAACCTTTCCTCCAAAGCTGTTGTTCGTATACACACTGCACGCACATCTCCCTTGACGGTTAACAATTCATCCCTGATGCCCTAAAGTTGCTCAGACAGTTCATTAATTGATTGTTTGCAATTGTTAACAGCCAGAAAAATGTCATTTAGGGATGGCTTTTTTTCATTAATCGGGTCACACTGGCCTCCCCCTACTGTCCCCTCTGCACCCAAAACCTGTTGTTTTTCTGGGCCTCCTCCCGCTGCTGCTGGGCCCGCTGGTGGTATAGCTACCAAAGTCCCATTCTCTTGGGCCTGACTTCTCCTCCCAGGGTGGCCGATTTGCTGGGCTCCCCCTGTGCTACTAGCCTTTTTGGGGGTTTGATTCGGGGTGTGCGCGAAGTGCTCCAATTTGGCTGCCACTTGGTTCCCCTTTTCTTTCGTGCCACGAGGTCCGGGGGCCCCCAACCCCTCCTGCGCTGGTCCATCCTCTATCCCCTTCCTCCTCGTCATACCGACAGGGTGCTATTCCCACCACGGTGCTAAGTTTCACTCTGGCCTGGGGATGTGCCTCTTCTCCCCCACCCAGTTATTAGCTATATGAGCTGTATGAGCCTTTTCTTTAACAAGCCTTTCTAAGCTGGTGTACTGCAGGTGAGTAAGAAAATAACCACCTACTCACCCCCTCCAATGCTGTGGGTAGGATCCTCTGCTGCTTGGTTAAGACTTTTTTCAAGGACTCTCCAACACCCCAGCTCCATCCTGGATGTCAGCGCCCCCCTCTCTCACAGGGCTGAGTGCCGCTGATGTCCTTCTCAGGAGAGCCGTGTGTAAATCAGCTTAACACAGGCACAGTGTGTGTAGGTTCAGCGCAGCTCCGTCCAGACAGCGTGACAGCGTGTCACAGTGCCGTGTATCCGGGCAGTGTACCGCAGCTATTACAGCCCCCAGGTGCTTCAGGCGTTCCCCCCTCCTCAGCGTCCTTTCCCAGCCATGCTGCATCCTTATCTCAGGAGCAGGAGTGAGAGTGAGGGGCGAGGGTCAGGTCCAGCTGCATCGCTCTCCCTCACCTCAGCATCCGGTCACGCGAAAGGTGATGTTTTTATAGACATGTGCACACTGAAATATTTTGTTTCGGAATTTATGTTTGGAGTGGCATTTAAGGAAAACTATTCCTGGATTGCAGAAAAGATCTCTTGGTGAGTAATAGGGTCTGCAAGCAGAGAATCGTTTAATCACTAAGTGTAGGGGGTATCTGACAGGCCAATTAGGGAAGTAGAAAGGGAAACCATGCTATTGTCTGACCATGGGCAGAGGTGGATAGCGGAGTTTGTGGAATTGGCCAGGATGATAGGGGTGCAAAAGATGTAATATAACCTGGCAAATAAATTATGGGGGTGAGAGTAAAAGGTGAAGTTCTTTGCACCTATATTATGCAATCGCCATGCGTCTGATAATTGGAAAGATTGTAGTGTTTTGGACAGTGATTTGGGGAAAGCAGCATTGAGATGAGAAGCGGAGCTTCTGTCTATTTGGGGGTGGGCTACAAGGTTAAAATCTCCTCCTACAAACATATGAGTTGAAGCATAGCGTTCAAGGATTTTAAAGAAGGTGGCAAAAAAGAAGGCCTGTGCAACATTGGGGGCATAAACATTAGCGATCGTAAATTCCCGGCCAGCGATTAACCTTTTAATTATAAAGAATCTGCTATAAGGGTCTTTAACCACTTCAGCCCCGGAAGGTTTTACCCCCTTCCTGACCAGAGCACTTTTTACAATTCGGCACTGCGTCGCTTTAACTGCTAATTGCGCGGTCATGCAATGCTGTACCCAAACGAAATTTGCGTCCTTTTCTTCCCACAAATAGAGCTTTCTTTTGATGGTATTTGATCACCTCTGCCATTTTTATTTTTTGCGCTATACACGGAAAAAGACCGAAAATTTTGAAAAAAAATGATATTTTCTACTTTTTGTTCTAAAAAAAATCCAATAAACTCAATTTTAGTCATACATTTAGGCCAAAATGTATTCGGCCACATGTCTTTGGTAAAAAAAATGTCAATAAGTGTATATTTATTGGTTTGCGCAAAAGTTATAGCGTCTACAAACTAGGGTACATTTTCTGGAATTTACACAGCCTTTAATTTATGACTGCCTATGTCGTTTCTTGAGGTGCAGGGCAGTACAAAACCCCCACAAATGACCCCATTTTGGAAAGTAGACACCCCAAGGAATTTGCTGAGAGGCATGTTGAGCCCATTGAATATTCATTTTTTTTGTCCCAAGTGATTGAATAATGACAAAAAAAAAAAAAAATTACAAAAAGTTGTCACTAAATGATATATTGCTCACACAGGCCATGGGCATATGTGGAATTGCACCCCAAAATACATTTAGCTGCTTCTCCTGAGTACGGGGATACCACATGTGTGGGACTTTTTGGGAGCCTAGCCGCGTACGGGGCCCCGAAAACCAAGCACCGCCTTCAGGATTTCTAAGGGCGTACATTTTTGATTTTACTCCTCACTGCCTATCACAGTTTTGAAGGCCATAAAATGCCCAGATGACATAAAACCCCCCCAAATGACCCCATTTTGGAAAGTAGACACCCCAAGCTATTTGCTTTGAGGCATGTTGAGTCCATGGAATGTTTTATATTTTGACACAAGTTGCGGGAAAGTGACAATTTTTTTTTTTTTTTTTGCACAAAGTTGTCACTAAATGATATATTGCTCACACAGGCCATGGGCATATGTGGAATTGCACCCCAAAATACATTTAGCTGCTTCTCCTGAGTACGGGGATACCACATGTGTGGGACTTTTTGGGAGCCTAGCCGCGTACGGGACCCCGAAAACCAAGCACCGCCTTCAGGATTTCTAAGGGCGTACATTTTTGATTTTACTCCTCACTGCCTATCACAGTTTCGGAGGCCATGGAATGCCCAGGTGGCACAAACCCCCCCCAAATGACCCCATTTTGGAAAGTAGACACCCCAAGCTATTTGCTGAGAGGCATGGTGAGTATTTTGCAGCTCTCATTTGTTTTTGAAAATAAAGAAAGACGAGAAAAAAAAATTTTTGTTTTTCTTTTTTCAATTTTCAAAACTTTGTGACAAAAAGTGAGGTCTGCAAAATACTCACTATACCTCTCATCAAATAGCTTGGGGTGTCTACTTTCCAAAATGGGGTCATTTGGGGGGGTTTTGTGCCACCTGGGCATTCCATGGCCTCCGAAACTGTGATAGGCAGTGAAGAGTGAAATCAAAAATTTACGGCCTTAGAAAGCCTGAAGGCGGTGCTTGGTTTTCGGGGTCCCGTACGCGGCTAGGCTCCCAAAAAGTCCCACACATGTGGTATCCCCGTACTCAGGAGAAGCAACAGAATGTATTTTGGGGTGTAATTTCACATATTCCCATGGCATGTTTGAGCAATATATCATTTAGTGACAACTTTGCGCAAAAAAAAATAAAAAATTGTCTCTTTCCCGCAACTTGTGTCACAATATAAATTATTCCATGGACTCAACATGACTCTCAGCAAATAGCTTGGGGTGTCTACTTTCCAAAATGGGGTCATTTGGGGGGGTTTTGAACTGTCCTGGCATTTTATGCACAACATCTAGAAGCTTATGTCACACATCACCCACTCTTCTAACCACTTGAAGACAAAGCCCTTTCTGACACTTATTGTTTACATAAAAAAATAATTTTTTTTTGCAAGAAAATTACTTTGAACCCCCAAACATTATATATTTTTTTTAAAGCAAATGCCCTACAGATTAAAATGGTGGGGGTTTCATTTTTTTTTTTCACACAGTATTTGCGCAGCGATTTTTCAAACGCATTTTTTGGGGAAAAAACACACTTTTTTACATTTTAATGCACTAAAACACACTATATTGCCCAAATGTTTGATGAAATAAAAAAGATGATCTTAGGCCGAGTACATGGATACCAAACATGACATGCTTTAAAATTGCGCACAAACGTGCAGTGGCGACAAACTAAATACATTTTTAAAAGCCTTTAAAAGCCTTTACAGGTTACCACTTTAGATTTACAGAGGAGGTCTACTGCTAAACTTACTGCCCTCGATCTGACCTTCGCGGCGATACCTCACATGCATGGTGCAATTGCTGTTTACATTTGACGCCAGACCAACGCTTGCGTTCACCTTAGCGCGAGAGCAGGGGGGACAGGGGTGCTTTTTTTTTTTTTGTTTTTTTTTTTTCTTTATTATTATTATTTTTTTATCTTATTTTTAAACTGTTCCTTTCATTTTTTTTTTTTTTAAATCATTTTTATTGTTATCTCAGGGAATCTAAATATCCCCTATGATAGCAATAGGTAGTGACAGGTACTCTTTTTTGCAAAAATTGGGGTCTATTAGACCCTAGATTTCTCCTCTGCCCTCAAAGCATCTGATCACACCAAGATCGGTGTGATAAAATGCTTTCCCAATTTCCCAATGGCGCTGTTTACATCCGGCGAAATCTACGTCATAAAATGCTCGTAGCTTCCGGTTTCTTAGGTCATAGAGATGTTTGGAGCCACTCTGGTCTCTGATCAGCTCTATGGTCAGCTGGCTGAATCACCGGCTGCATTTTCAGGTTCCCTGTTGAGACAGGAGAGCCAGAGAAAAACACGGAAGATGTTGGGGGGGGGGCATTCCCTCCCACTGCTTGTAAAAGCAGTCTAGAGGCTAATTAGCCACTAGGATTGCTTTTACATGAAAGCCGACCGCTGGCTGAAAAGAATGATACCAAGATGATACCTAAACCTGCAGGCATCATTCTGGTATAACCACTCAAAGTCGTGAATGGCATACCTGAAGACAAAAAAATGGTTAACAATAAAGCACAGTAAACGGTAAGGTATAAAAAATTGCATACCTGAAAAGCAAACATGATAAAACATAATAACAATAAAACATTGCAGAATAGAATACAGTAAAAAAGAGCAGAACAATAGAGAGAGAATAGAGAGAGAGAGAACAATAAAACGACAACTATTTTTATTTTATATTTTTGTTTGTGTTTTTTTTTTTTTTTTTTTTACACTTTTTTTTGTAACTAACTTTTATAACTGTAACCGGTTCCAGGTTCGGGTCTCTCAAAATGCGATGGCATCTCGGGAGACCCTGTGAAAGTGTGCCTAGTCTGTGCAATGCTGTACCCTACGCTAATACTCAACTAGTGCATGGTAGCGTTCAAAACATTCACCAATGCAAAGACCAGGATTGTCAGGACAGGAGGGACAATAATAGCGGGTGTCACGCCTATATCCGCGCTAGCTGCAGACACAACATCTTTTTTGGGGGGTTCGTTGGGTAGGGGTACTCGGGAGGACATAAAGAAAATGCCTCTCATGCAGCCGACTGCATTTGGTTGGGGATGTGAATGGGGGAAGTACGGGCGCTGCAGAAGCGGTGGGTTCCCAATTAGTATTGGCGAATGCAGCAGGAAGGGCACTATGGGCACGACGGGGCTGTGTTTGTCTTTTTGGTGGCAGCGGGACACTACTTGTGCTTGCCACCTCACCAGCTTGAACTGCACTTATGTGACTCGCCACGTCACCAAGTGTTACTGCAGTGCTGGTTTGACTACGACCGGGGTGTACTAGGCCGCTGGCGCTTGCCAGTTCACCAAAACGCTACAAAAAAAACTGTTAGCGATCGCAGGGATCCGGCCTGACTCTGCGAACGCTGCAGTTATGCGTTTAGTGTTTTGTAAGTGACAGTGATCGATCGATACTGCACTTGGGTGGGCTGGGCCGGGCGGAGAGGCAAAACGCAGGTGCTAGCAGGTATCTGGGCTGATCCCGCTAACACTGCGTTTTTGGGAACCCTAAACTGCTGGGGACGCTAGTATAGATCTGATCGGATCAGATATTGATCCGATCAGATACTATACCACTAAGGGAGGTGTACGGTGCGTGCGTGGGTGTTAGCGGTACTGGCGCTAACCTGACGCTGCCTGGGGCTGGTGCTTGCCAGTTCACCAAAACGCTACCAAAAAAACTGTTGCGATCGCAGGGATCAGGCCTGACTCTGCGAACGCTGCAGTTATGCGTTTAGTGTTTTGTAAGTGACAGTGATCGATCGATACTGCACTTGGGTGGGCTGGGCTGGGCTGGGCGGAGGGGCAAAACGCAGGTGCTAGCGGGTATCTGGGCTGATCCCGCTAACACTGCGTTTTCGGTAACCCTAAACTGCTGGGGACGCTAGTATAGATTTGATCGGATCAGATATTGATCCGATCAGATACTATACCACTAAGGGAGGCATATGCTGCGTGCGTGGGTGTTCGCGGTACTGGCGCTAATCTGACGCTGCCTGGGGCGACGCATATCACCGCCGGGCGATCAGGGGGCTAAACCTTTATTCGGTAATAAACGGCGGGTGCCCTGACACTATAAAAAATAAACGAACTAACCAGCGTCACCCGTAACAGTTATACGGTGATCAGTGGTGAAAGGGTTAACTAGGGGGCAATCAAGGGGTTAAAACATTTATTAGATAGTATATGGGGGTCCCTGTCGCTATAAAACACTGACGGCGAACCTAAATATTTACGTTCCTAACTAGCGTCACCAGCGACACTAATACAGCGATCAGAAAAATGATCGCTTAGCGACACTGGTGAGGGGGGGTGATCAAGGGGTTAAAACTTTATTAGGGGGGGTTAGGGGGGTATCCTAGACCTAAAGGGGGGTAATACTCACTGCCCTAACACTAACTGTCACAAACTGACACTATGCAGTAATCAGAAAAAAAAAAAAATAGTGCTAATGTCAGTTTGTGACAGGGGGGGGGGTGATTGGGGGGGGATCGGGGGGCGATCGGGGGGGGATCGGGGGTGTAAAGTATGCCTGGCATGTTCTACTGTGTGTGTGTGTGTTGTGTGCACTCACTTGTCTTCTCTCCTCGGCGCTGGAACGGAAACTGCCAGACCGAGGAGAGATGACATCACATCCTCTGCCTGTGTGAAACGACACACAGGCAGAGGAGGATTCCCATTGGCTGGGAGCGATCGCGAGGGGGGGGCCACGATCGGATGGTCTCCCCCTCGCCTCCCGACGCTCCCAGTCAAATGCCGACCGCCGATGGCACCGGGGGGGGTCCGATCGGACCCCCCGCCCGCGGGAGGCAGATCACGTACGGGTACGTGATTCTGCCTGCCCGTGCCATTCTGCCGCAGTATATATGCGGTAGGCGGTCGGCAAGTGGTTAAAGACGTGCTTCACTTCCATTGGAAATGTGTTATAGAGTAATATTGCCACCCCGCTGCATTTTGAGTGGCATAGAGTATAAAAGGCTTGTTTATAGGCCCTGTGAAAGAAGGTAGGCTGATAGAGGCAAAATAAGTCTCTTGCAGAAGTATAATTTGGGCACCCATTTTTTTATAGCTTGTAAAGGCTTTCTTCCGCTTGTATGGAGAATCAAAGCCCTGAATATTATGTGTAATACACGTTATTACCAGTTATGTAGTGTAAACCAATCAAGCTCATCTGAGGGGTATATTGGTACTGTTAGTGCACTGCACGAATTCTCCAACAAAAGGGTGACGCCATTCGGGGGATCCCTTTTAGAATATATAGAATCAACACCATTGCGTTTAACATTGTGACTGAAGTGCTTTGATATCTGAAAGAACATAACCATAAACTGAAAATGTATAACCAAAACAACATTGTGACGGGAGTCACTTTTGGGCACAGGGTGACCAAGAAAAGAATGAACCCTGAGAATATGATTGGATTACTTCAAATGGGACAGTAATATTCATTAACAATATCTCTCAAGAAATATGAAGATTTTATCCCCTGTACACTGTGAGGTCTATGGCCAGGAAGTATAACTCCTAATATTGGCATTCCAGGAAGTTCAATGTAAGAGACCGACCGTCTTTTGCTTGACTATGTTGCTTTTGTCTGGAAAAGTAAATTGTGTTAATCTTGTCTGAGGCAGTTTTCCCTTTACCTATTATTAGGTGTGCTAATGAACTCACCTGTTGTCCTCTAGGGGAGGTATTGACACTCAGAATAATGTGTATTGGGGCTCATTATGTAACCATTGTGTAATGTTGTGGGTGGATCTTGGTCATTGTTCATGTGGCACCTGCAGTATTCTCAAGTGTTTAAAAAGAGCCTGCATTAGTTTTCAATAAAGAGTCTGATTCCCGTTTGTCCCTCCATACAGAGCCTCGTCTCGTACTTGGGGGGAAGAATTACGCTTATGGGTTTCTTGTTCGGCTGATTGGAGTGTTTCGGTAGCTGCCTTGGTGTTCGGAAATGCAATGTCCTAAACGGCTTTAACCCCTTTAATACTCGGGGTGTCGTTACAAACATCAAATAAGAAAGCCAACTTAACAATTTTGAGCTGGTCTTATGTTGGGTCAGGTTGCGAATAGCACAAACCTGAAAAAGAGAAATCAGATGCATAAGGGGCAAAAATGCCCCTAACTCCAGGAGTCATATACAGAATCCAGTGGAAGTCAAGGTATGAGTGGAGTGGGGTGGCATAGCCTCGATATTCGCCAAACTAGCCTGCTAAGTTCTTTCAAAAGATCTGCTTCCTTTTTGAAGACGTTATCGTTTGAGCAATTCCTTTTAATCTGTAGGTATTGACTACATGGGATCAAGGAGATTAGGGGTTTTGTATGGAAGCTACTTGCGTGCAATATTGAATTTACGGCTGTTGGTTTGCGATAAAGAGAACTGGTTAGTAAACCATTTTTGTCCTTATGGATTGTTATATCCAAAAAGATAATGGAATTATGGTCAAACATCATGGTGAAGGTTAAATTGAATATGTTAATATTCAATTCTTGTTGGAAACCTTGCAGACTGTCTGGGGGTCCTTCCCACACAAAGAAGATTTAATTAATATAGGGATACCATATATTTACACTAATCATGTAAGGGAGCATGTTCTCTGATTGTGTGAGCATGCGTTCCCATTCCCCCCAGGGACAGGTTGACATAGGATGTAAATCAGTGACTCCAGTGCTATAGAAGGTGATTTCACCACCATAGTTAAAAATAAAAACGGTGTATGTATGCCCATTATTAGAAGTGGGTGGATGAAAGGGGGTATTTTAATGGTGGGCATACCCACCGATCAATCTCTTTTTTCGTTCAGCCCACAGGCTGCATGAAAAAAAAGAACATTACAATATATGCCCAACAAGGACCAGCAACATACTGGTATGTTGCTGGACTTTGGGCGGTTATACTAGAGTAGGGATGGGCTATCTGTTTGAGTCGAACAGCGAACAATTTGGGGTGTTCGTGGCAAATTCAAAAAGCCGCAGAACACCCTTTAAAAGTCTATAGGAGAAATCTAAAGTGCTAATTTTAAAGGTTAATATGCAAGTTATTGTCATAAAAAGTGTTTGGGGACCCGGGTCCTGCCAGGATCCTGTGAGTGTTCCTCGCTGGAATCTCTGGAGATCATCCATCGCTGGAGATCGAGAATTGGATTACATCACTGGAGTAGGAGCATGAATTTATTGGATTACATTGCTGGAATCTCTTTTTTATTTTTTATTTTTTTATTTTTAATAAAGGACTTGTCCCAAGCCATCTCCTGTGGTTTTTTAACATTTTGACACTTTCTTTTTGTGAAATTGTAGGGGTAAAATACCCCTTACCAATTCACATGGGGGGGCCGGGATCTGGATGTCCCCTTTGTTAAAGGGGGCTTCCAGATTCTGATAAGCCCCCCACCCGCAGACCCCCACAATCACCGGGCAAAGGTTGTGGGGATGAGGCCCTTGTCTCCATCAACATGGGGACATCCTCCCCATGTTGAGGACATGTGGCCTGGTACGCTTCAGGAGGGGGGGACTCTCTCGTTCCCCCCGCTTTTCTTGCGGCCTGTCAGGTTGCGTGCTCGGATAAGGGTCTGGTGTGGATTTTTGGGGCAACCCCATGCCATTTTTTTTTAAATTTTGGCACGGAGTTCCCCTTAAAATCCATACCTGGATTTTTGGGGGGAACCCCATGCCATTTTTAAAAAAAATTTTGGAGCGAGTTCCCCTTAATATCCATACCAGATCTGAAGGGCCTGTGTCAGAGAGGTTACCTTGCTGGTCGCGGTGCTGGCTGCTCTGGTGCGTGCTGGTGCGTGCCAGTGCATGTTGGCACACACGTTTCTGTGCGCGCGCCTGTGAGTGCCGGTGTGCATGATCCTGTGGGCACTGGTCTGTGCACTGGCATGCGGGCACGTGCGTGCGGGTGTGCGCACGCACTTGTGAGCATCGGCATGCGCACGTGTGCAGCGTTTGGTGCCAACCGGCCTATTTAGGTCTGCTGTGCACTCTGCTCGGTGCTGCCTGATCAACAGCTCCCTGTGCCATAGTTCCTGTTGCCTATTCCTGTGTTCCTGTGTTCCTGATCTCCTGACGACCCAGCTTGCCTGTTGCATTCTCCTGACTTCTGCCTGTACCTGATCTCAGCCTGTTTGACTCCGCTTCTGCCTGCTTCTGCTGTACCTTTGCTGGCCGCCTGTTACTGACCCCTGCCTTTGCCTTGACCTGCTTGCTCTGCTCCTGCTCAGCATCTGTTTTCCTGTGTTCCAGACTACTGACCTGCTGCTTGAAGATCATCTTCCTTCCAGCACCTGGATCCCATCACCAGGCTCTCATACCATTCCGCACTCCCGTGCCTCCTGTCTACTCTACCAGGGAATGCGAGTCGGACATGTAAGGGAGACCACCCTCTGCCCAAGCGGACTCACTGGTCTGGTAAGTGGAAGTCTGACAGTATCAGGCAGCCATGACCGAGTCCGGGCAGGGGGCCTCCCCCATGGATGAACTGTGTGGACATCTGGCGGGTCTCACTCAAGCTGTAAAGAGCCTTCAGGAAGGTTATTCAAGACTGGAGGAACAAGTTCAGGCCTTATCTTCTCCCACCAATCCCCAAGGAGCATCTTCTGCCGGATTTCCACCTGCACCCTCCGTAGTGATGCTTCCTCCAGAGCCCAGAGTACCCACACCTGAAAGGTTTGCCGGAGAACTCAGCAAGTATTGGGCTTTCTGCAATGCCTGTGAGCTCTACTTTGCTCTTCAACCTCGCACCTTCTCCTTGGAATCAACCAAAGTGGGCTTTGTTATTTCCTTGTTGACCAGCGAGCCACAAACCTGGGCCCACCGCCTTCTGGAGCAAAAGTCTGGGTCTCTGGATAGCCTTGATGCTTTCTTCTTGGTGATGTCCCAACTATACTGAAGCCGCACTGCACTCTCTTCAACAAGGTCGCAGAGCGGCTGAAGACTATGTGGTGGAATTCAGATGCTGGAGCTCTGACACGGACTGGAATGATGCCGCCCTGCGTCACCAGTTCAGAATGGGGCTATCTGACCCACTCAAGGATGAGTTGGCACGAGTTGGAATACCTCAGTCCTTGGAAGAGCTCATCAACCTCTCCATCCGGATTGACCGTCGCCTAAGGGAGCGTCGCTCTGAGAGGTCTACCAGCCATTTCCACCCCACCTGTATGTTACCTACGGTTCCCAGTTCTGCCGGTTAGTTTCCTCCCACCTCTACCGCTCCAGTTCAAGAAGCTCTTGAACCCATGCAGCTTGGTTTACTCCGACCCACACTCACCCCTGAGGAAAAGCTGCGTAGACGAGCCCACAACCTATGTCTATACTGCGGTGAACCTGGGCATTATGTGAGGGCCTGCCCCAACAAGACACGTAAGTGCCTTCCTGCCTCCTCAATGTGTGCATCTGTTTTGCCTAAATCCGGTTCTCATCTTGCTCTTTCCATCACTCTGCAGCTTTCAGGAGGAAATATCCCTGTGTCAGTCATCACTAATTCCGGTGCATGCAGCTGCTTTGTCGACTTGACCTTTGCTGCCAACCACTGCATCCTGCTTCAACCCAAGGCCCAGGGGCTTGCTGTTCACCTTGCGGATGGCTACACCCTTAGTTCCGGTCCGGTCACCCAGGAGACCGTCCCTTTGCTGGCCACCATGGGCACCCATCATCAGAAACTTCTGAATGCCATCTCTTCTCCTCTCTTTCCTATCATCCCGGGAATGCCCTGGCTGCAAGCCCATAACCCCAGCATTAACTGGGCTACAGGAGAAGTTAAACTACTTTCGGAGTATTGCCAGCAGATCTTCTGATAAAACCTCCCAACTCCTTTGCTTGGACTCAGATCCGGAGCTACGTCAGTCCATTCCTGAACCCTATCAGGACTTTCTGGACATATTCAGTAAAAAAGGAGAAGAAACCCGGCCCCCTCACAGACCTTATGACTGCCCAATAGAACTGTTACCTGGTACTGAGGTTCCTTTTGGGAGAATCTTCCCACTAACTGAGCAGGAGTTAGACACACTAGAGGCATACATAGATGAAAATCTGGAAAAGGGGTTCATTTGCCTTCTACCTCCCCAGCCGGTGGTGGAATCTTTTTTGTTGAAAAGAAACACCATTCCCTACATCCCTGCATCAACTATTGGAAGCTGAACATGATAACTATTAAGAATCTGTATCCCTTGCCTCTAGTACCTGAACTTTTCCAAAGGCTCGGAACCGCAGTGTTTTTCACAAAACTAGATCTTCGCAGAGCTTACAACTTAATACGTATCAGAGAAGGGGACGAATGGAAGACAGCCTTCCGTATTTGATTTGGGCACTTCGAGTACCTTGTCATGCCCTTTGGTTTATGCAATGCTCCCGCAACCTTTCAACACTTTGCCAACGACATTTTCCGTTACTACTTGGACTTGTATGTAATAGTGATAATATTTTGATCTTCTCTTCTTCATTAACTGACCACCGCAGACACGTCCGGAATGTTCTAACCCGGCTCAGGCAACACAGGCTTTATGCAAAACCCGAAAAATGTGAGTTTGAACTCCAGTGCATCCAATTCTTGGGCTTAGTCATCTCTGTGGAGGGCATCAAGATGGATCCCCAAAAGGTAACCACCATCCTGGACTGGCCTGCTCCCGTGGATAAGAAAGGTGTGCAGCGCTTTATTGGCTTCTCTAACTTCTACCGGAAGTTCATCAGAGGCTCCGATTACCAAGCTGACCAGGCAGGGAACCTGATTCTCTTGGACCCTATGGCCCAGTCGGCCTTTGAAAAACTTAAGGAACTGTTCACGTCAGCTACCATTCTGAAACATCCTAATCCTGCTCATCCATTCACCTTGGAGGTCGACGCTTCGGAGATTGCAGTTGGAGCGGTGCTCTCTCAACGGTAGGGAGCCAAAGCTCTTCTCTACCCAGAAGCGCTCTTTTCACCCAAACTCTCAATGTCAGAAAGAAACTACAACGTGGGGAATTGGGAACTTCTTGCCATCAAGGTGGCTCTGGAGGAGGGAGTGGCGTTACCTGCTGGAGGGTGCTGCACATCCCATCTTGGTCTATGGCGACCACAATGATTTGGAATATTTGAGAACAGCCAAAAGACTAAGACCACGGCAGGCCAGATGGGCACTTTTTTTCCCAATTCCAATTTCACATCACTTACAGACGCGGTTCTAAGAACATTAAGTCAGATGCGCTCTCCCACATGTTTCATGACTCGGAGAAGACCTTGCCTCCTAATACGATCCTTCCCTCTGGGAACTTCTTGCTTCTCGAAGGGGTTCTTATCTCCCGGATAAGACAGGCCTCTGTGGGAATGCCCCTGTACCCTGAAACCAATTTAAGAGAGGGTCTGTTTTGGCATAAAGACAAGATCGTGGTTCCTGAGGCCTTAAGGGTAGCTGTAATGGAACTCTGCCACGACCATAAGTTGATCGGACATTTCGGTGTTCTGAAGACTACAGAGCTGGTACAGCGCACCTCCTGGTGGCCCTAACTGCCCAATGACTGTAAAAATTATGTGGACTCATGCAACACTTGTGCTCAAAGTAAAAATAGCCGGACAAAAGCTTGGGGATTACTAAAACCTTTACCCGTTCCAGAGAGACCGTGAAAAATGATATTGATGGACTTGATCGTGGAACTCTCTCCGTCTGAGGGATTTTCTACCATCTTTGTTGTGGTGGACAGGCTGTCCAAGAGGGCACACTTTCTTCCCATGAAGGGCACACCCTTGGCCATGGATACAGCAAAAATTTATGTTAAAGAAGTTGTAAGGCTGCATGGGGTCCCAGCAAGCATTGTGTCCGATCAAGGTGTCCAATTTACCTCAAGGTTCTGGAAGGCCCTCTGTGGTTGCCTCAAAATAGAGTTGGCATTCTCGTCGGCCTATCATCCCAGATGAACGGGCAAACTGAGAGAACCAGTCATACTCTGGAGCAATACCTCCACTGTTTCTCTGCCTTCTCTCAGCATGACTGGGTCTCTTTATTACCCGTTGCAGAATTTTCCTACAGTAGCTCCTTGCATTCTGCCATCAATCAGACACCATTTTTTGCCAACTACAGTTTCCATCCATCTTTCCTGCCCAGGTCAATACCTGAATGTACCGTTCCTGCGTTCTCTGAAACCTCTGAGTCTCTGAGTTTTTTTTTTCCACCAAGAACAAACTTCTCCCAGAAACTATGGCCAAGTCTCAGGAGTACAACAAATAGATGTTTGATAAAAAGAGGCATGGAGAACTGATCTTGGAACCCGGCAACCAAGTGTGGTTGTCCACAATTAACTTAAAAATGGCCTGTTCCTCTAGGACAGTGGTTCTCAACTCTAGTCCTCAGGACCCACCAACAGGCCAGGTTTGCAAGATAGCTGAAATACATCACAGGTGATATCACTTGCTGCTCAGTGATTGCAGTATTCTAGTCTGCAACTCCCCAAGGTAATACTTAAAATCTGGCCTGTTGGTGGGTCCCGAGGACTGGAGTTGAGAACCACTGCTCTAGGAAATTGGGCCCTAAATTTATGGTTCCTTTCCCGAGGAAGAGGAAAATTAATGATCTCGCCTATGAACTTGATCTGCCTGACTCTCTAAAGGTGCACCCGGTTTCCATGTGACCCTACTGAAGCCTGCTACTCCTAATCCCTTTACTGGCCGCACTACCGGCCCATCCAAATCTATCATAGTTGACAATGAAGAAGAATTTGAAGTGTAAGCAATTCTGAACTGTAAAAAAAGGAGCAACGGAATTCAGTACCTTATCAAATGGAAGGTGTATGGTCCTGAAGACAACTCCTGGGAGCCAGAGAGCAATTTGCACGCCCAGGAACTTTTACAGGCATTTAAGAATGCCCATGCCTCCAGACTGGCCCAACTGGACATCCAGAGGCTGCCCTTAAGGAGGGGGCACTGTCAGAGAGGTTACCTTGCTGGTCGCGGTGCTGGCTGCTCTGGTGTGCGCCGGTGCGTGTTGGCATGCATGTTCCTGTGTGCGCTGCTGTGCGTGCCCCTGTGGGTGCCGGTGTGCATGATCCTGACACATAAGGGAGACCACCCTCTGCCCAAACAGACTCACCGGTCTGGTAAGTGGAAGTCTGACAGCCTGGTAATGGAATTTTGGGGGACCCCCACGCATTTTTTTTTATTTTTCAATGACTTTCAATGACTTTTATGTGTATTGTTGGGACCGATAATTCATTAATAGCCGGCAAAAGCGCTAGTACTTTTAAATGACTTTTTTTTTCCTTTAGAAATGTTATTTTGCTCTCGGTCTGTTATAAACATGGGAAACGTGCTACTTTACAGGCATACTATGGACACCCCCCCAGGTACGAAATTTAAAGGAATATTTTACTTTTATTGTTTCACTTTAAGAATTATTAAAATCACTGCTCCCGAAAAAACGGCCGTTTTCAAAACTTTTTTTTGCATTGATACATGTCCCCTGGGGCAGGACCCGGGTCCCCAAACACTTTTTATGACAATAACTTGCAAATTAACATTTAAAATTAACACTTTTGATTTTTCATGTTCGTGTCCCATAGACTTTAACGGTCTTTGTGCGTTTGAATACATTTTTTGCCTGTTTGCATGTTCTGGATGCGAACCAAACAGGGGGGTGTTTGGCCCATCCCTATACCAGAGTGATGCCTGCAGGTTTAGGTATCATCTTGGTATCATTCCTTTCAGCCAGCTGAAAGTGAAAAATCAAAAGTGCTAATTTTAAAGGTTATATGCAAGTTAATGCCATAAAAAGTGTTTGGGGACCCGGATCCTGCCCCAGGGGACATGTATCAATGCAAAAAAAGTTTTAAAGTGGACATTTTTTCAAGACCAGTGATTTTAATAATGCTTAAGGTGAAACAATAAAAATGAAATATTCCTTTAAATATTGTGCCTGGGGGTGTCCTTTGTATGCCTGTAAAGTAACGCATCCTTCCTATGTTTATAACAGTGCCACAGCAAAATGACATTTCTAAAGAAAAAAATGTCATTTAAAACTGCTTTTGGCTGTAATGTATTATCGGATTCCGGCAATATAGATAAAAATACCAAAAATACCAAAACAAATTGGCATCAATTTCCCCCCTAAAATCCATACCAGGCCCTTCAGGCCCCCAGGCATTATATACTCTGAACAGCAGTATATATACTATATGGCCTGCCCTATATACTCTGCAGAAAATTGGGCCTTAGGTGTTGATGGTACCAGAACACCGTAAGCCCTCACAGTTACTCTTGTTGGGCGCAGGAATGGGCCCTGCTGTGAAATATTTTATTAAGGATTGTAATTACATGCCCCTGTTAAACAGGGGCAGAAACATTAGGTCTTAGATGGTGGTGGTGCCACAACACTGTAATCCCTCACAGATACTCGTGTTGGGCGCTGGAACGGGCCCTGCTGTGAAATATTATATCAAAAGTTGTAATTACATGCCCCTGTTAAACAGGGGCAGAAAAATTGGGCCTTGGGTGGTGGTGGTAGCGTTGCCACAACACTGTAACTATGAAAAAAAAAAAAATCTAAATCAATAATAAAAAAAGCACCTCTGTCCCCCGTGCTCGCACGCAAAGACTAACACAAGCATTGGTCTCGTGTTGTATGTAAACAGTAATTGCACCATGTATGTGAGGTATCACCGTGAATGTCAGATTGAGGGCATTCTAGCAATTCTAGCAGTAGACCACCTCTGTAAATCTAAAGTGGCAACCTGTAATGCCCCCACCCCCCAAATCCATACCAAGCCTTTCAGATCTGGTATGGATATTAGGGGAACCCCGCACCCAAATTTAAAAATAAATGGCGTGGGTGTCCCCCAGGCCCCCAGGCACTATATACTCTGAACAGCAGTAAATATACTATACGGCCTGCCCTATACTCTGCAGAAAATTGGGCCTTGGTACCAGAACACCGTAAGCCCTCACAATTACTGTTGTTGGGCGCAGGAACAGGCCCTGCTGTGAAATAGTATATTAAGAATTGTAATTACACGCCCCTGTTAAACAGGGGTGGAAAAATTGGCCCTTAGGTGGTGGTGGTGCCACAACACTTTAACCCCTCATAGATACTCGTGTTGGGCGCTGGAACGGGCCCTACTGTGAAATATTGTATCAAAAGTTGTAATTACATGCCCCTGTTAAACAGGGGCAGAAAAATTGGGCCTTGGGTGGTGGTGGTAGTGGTGCCGCAACACTGGAACCCCTCATAGATACTCTTGTTGGGCGCAGGAACGGGCCCTGCTGTGAAAAATGCCAGTTTCTTGTCCTTTTGTGGCACCCCATCTCTCTAGGCTCACCTTACTCCCTTCCTCAACCTGGGAACCAACATCAGAGCCTTCAAATCTCTGCACATCCTCCAGCAGCATATTACCGACACTGTGGTCAAATAATTCTGGGGACTCCTCCGTGCATGATGGTGGGGCTACAGAAGGAGTGACTGTGGACAAGGAGCCAGTTGAATAGGCCGTTTTGGCAGCTGCGTTGGAAGGCAAACTACTCTGAGCCTGGGTGACAGAGGAAGGGGAGGATGAGGAAGGTTTGTTTTGTTATCCACTCCACCAACTCTTTTGCATGTTGTGGCTCAATAACACGGCCAACAGCAGCAAAAAAGGACAAGTGTTCCCCACGGCCACCTGCAGGGGATGCACCATGTCCATGACCACCACTGTTGACTGTAGACACAGAGACTGCTTGCCCTCTTTTAGTGGTCTGTGAGCATCTGTCTCTCCTTGGTGGCCTTCCGGACATGATGTATTTTTTGTTTTGCAACACCACACTACACTGTATTAGATACTGTGTACACCACCTGAAGTGTATTAGAAACTATACACCACATATTTCTCATATGCACTGTTATCTAGTTCCTCACTGAAGCTATCTGTGAAGTTATTATTTTGCTGTGCGCAGTATCATAAAGAACTTTAGGTTCCATCTATCTTGGTTCTATTATCTATTTTTCCACAGATGTAGCTCCTGAATATGTGGAATTAGGGTCCCATAATAATATATATGTGTGGTATGAGTGTTTGTGGTGGCTACCGGTGTCCTTTGACAATGTTGTCAGATTTTAAATTGAATGTGGTGGAGGCTATTTAGATATAACTTTTACTGTTTTTAGTGTCTATGTGGAATTTTCTAATAAATTGAATCAACTTTGACTAATGACGGCTGTTTCTCGTTGAAGAATTTCTCGGAAATCTCTTTTTCTTTTTCTATATTAGATACTGTGTACACTGCCTGAAGTGTATTAGAAAGTTTACAATGGCTGCACTGTTTTGTATACTGTGTAGACCACCAGAAGTGTAGTAGAAATGGTACACACTGTATTAGATACTGTGTACACTGCCTGCACTGTATTAGCAACTGTACAATGGCTGCACTGTATTGTATACTGTGTACATCACCAGAAGTGTAGTAGAAACTGTACACACTGTATTAGATACTGTGCACACTGCCTGCACTGTATTTGCAACTGTATAATGGCTGCACTGTATTGTATACTGTGTACACCACCAGAAGTGTAGTAGAAACTGTAAACATTTAATTAGATACTGTGTACACTGTCTGAAGTGTATTATAAACAGTACACCACGGAATGCACTGTAGATATAGGCTACACTGGATGCAGAATATATATATATATATATATATATATATATATATATATATATATATATATATATATATGTATATATATACACTATATACAGTATCTCACAAAAGTGAATACACCACTCACATTTTTTTAAAATATTTTATTATATCTTTTAATGTGACAACACTGAAGAAATCATACTTTGCTACAATGTAAATTAGTAAGTTTACAAAAGTGTAAATTTGCTGTCCCCTCAAAATAACTCAACACACAGCCATTAATGTCTAAACTGCTGGCAACAAAAGTGAGTACACCCCTAAGTCAAAATATCCAAGTTTGGCCCAAAGTGTCAATATTTTGTGTGGCCACCATTATTTTCCAGCACTGCCTTAACCCTCTTGGGCATAGAGTTCACCAGAGCTTCACAGGTTGCAACTGGAGTCCTCTTCTACTTCTCCATGACAACTTCACAAAGCTGGTAGATGTTAGAGACCTTGCGCTTCTCCACCTTCCATTTGAGGATGCCCCACAGATGCTCAATAGGGTTTAGGTCTGGAGACATGCTTGGCCAGTCCATCACCTTTACCCTCAGCTTCTTTAGCAAAGCAGTGGTCGTCTTGGAGGTGTGTTTAGTGTCATTATCATATTGAAATACTGTCCTACAGCCCAGTCTCCAAAGGCAGGGGATCATGCCCTGCTTCAGTATGTCACATTACATGTTGGCATTCATGGTTCCTTCAATGAACTGCAGTTCCACATTGCCGGCAGCACTCATGCAACCCCAGACCATGACACTCTAACCACCATGCTTGACTGTAGGCAAGACACACTTGTCTTTGTACTCCTCACCTGGTTGCCGCCACACACGCTTGACACCATCTGAACCAAATAAGTTTATCTTGGTCTCATTAGACCACACAATATGGTTCCAGTAATCCATGTCCTTAGTCTGCTTGTCTTCAGCAAACTGTTTGCAGGCTGTCTTGTGCATTATCTTTAGAAGAGGCTTCCTTTTGGGATGACAGCCATGCAGACCAATTTGATGCAGTGCACAGCGCATGGTCTGAGCACTGACAGGCTAACCCCCCACCCCTTCAACCTTTGCAGTAATGCTGGCAGCACTCATAAGTCATTTTCCCAAAGACAACCTCTGGATATGATGCTGAGCATGTGCACTTCTTTTGCTGACCATGGTAAGGCCTGTTCTGAGTGGAACCTGTCCTGTTAAACCACTGTAAGATCTTGGCCACCATGCTGCAGCTCAGTTTCAGGGTCTTGTCAATCTTCTTATAACCTAGGCCATCTTTATGTAGAGCAACAATTCTTTTTTTTCAGATCCTCAGAGAGTTCTTTGCCATGAGGTGCCATGCTAATCTTCCAGTGACCAATATATAGTTACATAGTAGTTACATAGTTACATAGTAGGTGAGGTTGAAAAAAGACACAAGTCCATCAAGTCCAACCTATGTGTGTGATTATGTGTCAGTATTACATTATATATCCCTGTATGTTGCTGTCATTCAGCTGATTATCTAATAGTTTCTTGAAGCTATCAATGCTCCCCGCTGAGACCACCGCCTGTGGAAGGGAATTCCATATCCTTGCCGCTCTTACAGTAAAGAATATGAGAGAGTGAGAACGATAACACCAAATTTAACACATCTGCTCCCCATTCACACCTGAGACCTTGTAACACTAACAAGTCAAATGACACTGGGTAGGGAAAATGGCTAATTGGGCCCAATTTGGACATTTTCACTTAGGGGTGTACTCACTTTTGTTGCCAGCGGTTTAGACATTAATGGCTGTGTGTTGAGTTATTTTGAGGGGACAGAAAATTTACACTGTGGAGGAAGGTGGAGTGTGTGCAGCTTGCTGTTGCTGTATCAAGACAGACCTGTGTCTGAAAAGCTGTCTGCCCTGTGTGAGACGACATCCCTGAAAAGCGGTTGTCCTATGGAGCAGTGGATGTGTATGCTCGCATGTTGACCCCCATGAAGGTGGGTTAGAGGCTCTGTCAGGCCAAACACGAGGGTGAGAGGCCTTAAAAGCTGGTGAGTTTGAATTTTAGAAGGGAGTGGAATCACGTCACAGAGGTGTGGTGGATGTCTTGAAACAGAGCTGAGCAGTTTTGGAGTCACCCTCACTTCTCCTTGGACTTTCTTCATTTTTTGTTTCACGATTGATTGTTTTTTGGACTTTATATACCACTTTCACTAGGTGTTGTGTATATATATAATTTCTTACTAGCTCATATTAATTTAAAAAAATATATTTTTATTTTTTATTTTTTTTGGGCACTAGGGATTATTGATGTTTTATATATCAATCTTCCACTTTTTGATTTAGTCACGTCTATATTCAGCTCACTGGCTGTATAGGAGTGTCTGGCATCTCCCCACCACCTAGGGATCAGCGCCACTATTCATCCATAATTTTCCTTTGGTGAATTCAGTTTTCATATACTTTATTATAAAGTGGCAGCTTCGGTAGGGGTTTGACATTTATAAGCATAGCGCAGAGGTGGATATACAGGTCTGGGGTGACGTTGTTTGTACCTGTATATCTCCAGTTTTAAAGAAAATTTACACTGTTATACAAGCTGTACACTCACTACTTTACATTGTAGCAAAGTGTCGTTTCTTCAGTGTTGTCACATGAAAAAATATAATAAAATATTTATAAAAATGTAAGGGGTGTACTCACTTTTGTGAGATACTGTATATATATATATATATATTCGAGACTGCATATGTATATTAATACACCGCCTTAAGTGTATTAGAAACAGAATGCACTGTAGATATAGGCTACACTGGATGCAGAGTATATATATATATATATATATATATATTTACATACATAAATACTGTATATACGGGACTGTATATATATTAATACACTGCCTGCACTGACTGAATGTCACGTGAACATTGAATATATAGTCTATGCTAAATTCAGAGTACCGTATATACTCGAGTATAAGTCGTTCCGAGTATAAGTCGAGGCCCTAATTTACCACAAAAAAATGGGAAAAACTTATTGACCCGAGTATAAGACGAGGGTGAGAAATGCACAGCTACTGTAAGTGGAAAAGAGGGTCAACAATGCCCATTTGCAGCATCACTGTGCCCATTTGCATGCCTCACTGTGCCCATTTGCAGCCATAGGTCCCCTGAACTTCAAACTCGGTAGTTAAGGGTTCCTAGATGCCCTCTAGCTGCAGCCAAAATTTGGGGTCTCTGAACCCAAAGGGTCCCGAAATGACATTGTTGCAGATGTACACAGTTGACCGAATTTGGGGCCCTGTATCTCGGGGCCACTTAGTGCTAAGAACCCCAAATTTGGTGTGCATACCCAGGGGAACTAGCACCATAAAATTACTAAAGCTGGGCTTTCTAGCACCAAGTAGCCCCGAGATACAGGGCCCCAAATATCAGTTCAGAAAATGTCAGGCACTTTTCTGCAGCAGAGAATGACATTTTCCGAACCGGTTTTGGGGCCCCGTATCTCAGGGCCACTTGGTGCTAGGAACCCCAAATTTGGGTATGTTATGGTACCAGTTCCTCTGGGTTTGCACACCAAATTTGGGGTTCCTAGTACTATGTGGCCCTGAGACATGGGGCCCAAAAGTCGGTTCAGAAAATGTCAAGCACTTCTGCAGCAGAGAATGACATTTTCCGAACCGACTTTGGGGCCCCGTATCTCGGGGCCACTTAGTGCTAAGAACCCCAAATTTGGTGTGCACACCCAGGGGAATTAGCACCATAAAATTTCTAAAGCTGGGCTTTCTAGCACCAAGTAGCCCCGAGATACAGGGCCCCAAATATCAGTTCAGAAAATGTCAAGCACTTTTCTGCAGCAGAGAATGACATTTTCCGAACCGGTTTTGGGGCCCCGTATCTCAGGGCCACTTGGTGCTAGGAACCCCAGCTTTGGATATGTTGTGGTACCAGTTCCAATGGGTTTGCAAACCAAATTTCGGGGTTCCTAGCACCAAGTGGCCCTGAGATATGGGGCCCCAAAGTCGGTTCGGAAAATGAAATTTTTTGCTGCAGAAAAGTGCTTGACTCAAGTATAAGTTGAGGGGGACACTTTCAGCACAAAAAAATGTGCTGAAAAACTTGACTTATACTTGAGTATATACGATATATATATATATATATATATATATATATATATACTAGACTGACTGTATATTCAGTGGGGACGGAAGGTATTCAGACCCCCTTAAATTTTTCACCTTTTGTTATATTGCAGCCATTTGCTAAAATCGTTTAAGTTCATTTTTTTCCTCATTAATGTACACACAGCACCCCATATTAACAGAAAAACACAGAATTGTTGACATTTTTGCAGATTTATTGAAAATGAAAAACTGAATTATCGCATGGTCCTAAGTATTCAGACCCTTTGCTGTGACACTCATATATTTAACTCAGGTGCTGTCCATTTCTTCTGATCATCCTTGAGATGGTTCTACACCTTCATTTGAGTCCAGCTGTGTTTGATTATACTGATTATACTTGATTAGGAAAGTCACACACCTGTCTATATAAGACCTTACAGCTCACAGTGCATGTCAGAGCAAATGAGAATCATGAGGTCAAAGGAACTGCCTGAAGAGCTCAGAGACAGAATTGTGGCAAGGCACAGATCTGGCCAAGGTTACAAAAAAATTTCTGCTGCACTTAAGGTTCCTAAGAGCACAGCGGCCTCCATAAACCTTAAATGGAAGACGTTTGGGATGACCAGAACCCTTCCTAGAGCTGGTCGTCCAGCCAAACTGAGCTATCGGGGGAGAAGAGCCTTGGTGAGAGAGGTAAAGAAGAACCCAGAGATCACTGTAGCTGAGCTCCAGAGATGCAGTCAGGAGATGGGAGAAAGTTGTAGAAAGTCAACCATCACTGCAGCCCTCCACCAGTCGGGGCTTTATGGCAGAGTGGCCCGACGGAAGCCTCTCCTAAGTGCAAGACACATGAAAGCCCGCATGGAGTTTGCTAAAAAACACCTGAAGGACTCCAAGATGGTGAGAAATAAGATTCCCTGGTCTGATGAGACCAAGATAGAACTTTTTGGCCTTAATTCTATGCGGTGTGTGTGGAGAAAACCAGGCACTGCTCATCACCTGTCCAATACAGTCCCAACAGTGAAGCATGGTGGTGGAGGGTGGGAACCTGAGAATGCAGTCGGTGGTTCTGCCAGCTGATCATAGAGCTGATCGGAGACCAGAATGGCTCCAACCATCTCTATGGCCTAAGAAACCCGAAGCTACGAGCATTTCATGACTTCGGTTTTGCTGGATATAAATTGCGCCATTGGGAAATTTGGAAAGCAATTTTTCACACTGATATTGGTGTCTTCAGATTCTTTGAGGGCAGAGGAGAGATCTAGGGTCTAATAGACCCCATTTTTAAAAAAAAATAGTACCTGTCACTACCTATTGCTATCATAGGGGATATTTACATTCCAACAATAAAAATGATAAAAATGATAAAAAAAATAAAAAAAAAAGGAACAGTGTAAAAAAACAAAAAAAAAACAAAATAAATAATAAAAAAGCACCCCTGTCCCCCGTGCTCGCGCGCAAAGACTAACGCAAGCGTCGGTCTCCTGTTGTATGTAAACAGCAATTGCACCATGCATATGAGGTATCAGCATGAATGTCAGATTGAGGGCATTCTAGCAATTCTAGCAGTAGACCTCCTCTGTAAATCTAAAGTGGTAACCTGTAAAGGCTTTTAAAAATGTAAGTAGTCTGTCGCCACTGCACGGTTGTGCACAATTTTAAAGCATGTCGTGTTTGGTATCTATGTGAACAGCATAAGATCATCTTTTATATTTTACCAAACATTTGGCCAATATAGTGTGTTTTAGTGCATTAATATAAAAAAGTGTTTTTTTTCCCAAAAAATTGCGTTTGAAAAAATTGCTACGCAAATACGGTGTTAAAAAAACAAATTGCAATGTCCACCATTTTGATCTGTAGAGCCTTTGCTTTAAAAAAGTATATAATCTTTGGGGGTTCAAAGTTATTTTCTAGTAAAAAAAAAACACGTCCCAGTGAATTCCTTTTATGGAGAAACGCGTCGGATGGAGCAAGTGATTTTGACGTCATCACGTTTTTTTTCTCATGCAGTCAGTTGGTTTGATCCTCGGCTGTTTCTCATGCTAAATTTTATCTGTTCTTTTTGTTCCTGTGTTTTCTGAACTTACAGTCTGCTGTGAATATTTGCTGCGATTTTGTAGTGAAATAAACCCCTTTGAAGTACATTTGCAGTATGAAGTCTCCCTTTTTTATTTTTCACTGAGGGGCAAACTTTCAGGACTGTCTTTGGCGAGGAAACCCTATTCAGGGCATTATATTTTCTTCACCTGGGAATCCAAGTCTATGGGATAGAGAGCGCTTACCTTCTGGTCTTTGAAACTAGATGAGAGCGTCGTTTTCCTGGATCAGAGAACAGGTGAAAACCATTGCTGCCGGCAGGCTGATGCATCAGGCTCGTATGATCTCTATAACTTGAGGTCCAACAAATCTGGTAAGCAGCTTTTGGTGACATACTTTCTGGCTGGAAGAACATTCTGTGACTTTCCAAGTGTTGAGAAGTCTGCCGATACTCTTTTCACTATATATATGAATTTTGTTTCATACCACTATTCATCACTGTGTGCATTTTTGGTTCACATGGACGCTTTTTTTGAATAATTTATTGTATATATTAAATTTTTTGTATATATATTTTATTATATATCAATTTTTGCTCACTTGGACATATTGTATTTGGTTGTTACACACATTCTATATAGGTTTTCTCATTTATAGCACATTTATCATGTTATGAATGGAGTAATCGTTATATTTTCTGAACAGTCCAATTCTATTGGATCATTTGAAGTGATATCTGCTATGGACTACTAATCACATTGTGGCATTAATTACATTGTACCACTATTAATTACATTGTGGCATTATTTTCTAACACCTATGTGGTATTTATTTATAATATTTTGTTATATTTGTTACACAAATCTATTAGCTGATTATTCAGGTTTTTTATTTGCAGCACCACCATCTTTTTCATGATTTTTATTAATAGATATACGTAATTTTGTCTCACTGGTCTTCACCAATACATATATTTTTAAATATAAGTATATGCACATTTGTTAGAGGGTTAGCGCGGATATTTCACCTTATACGCTAGACTGCTTTTACAAGCAATGGGAGGGGACGTCCCCCCCTTCCTGCCGCCTTCCAAATTTTTTTCAGGGTCTCCTGTCCCACTGGGTAACCCGAGAATACAGCCAGTGGTTCCTCCAGCTGACCAGAGAGCTGATCGGAGACCAGAATGACTTCAATCATCTCTATGGCGTAAGAAAATGGAAGCTATGAGCATTTCATCACTTTGGTTTTACTTGGATATATACAGCGCTATTTTAAATTGGGAAAGCATCTTATCACAATGATCTTGGTGTGGTCAGATGCTTTAAGGGCAGAGGAGAGATCTAGAGTTTAATAGACCCCACATTTTTCAAAAAAGAGTACCATTCACTAACTATTGCTATTATAGGGGATGTTAATATTCCCTGTAATAACCATAAAAGTGATAAAAAAAATGAAGGAGATGGTGTAAAAAACAAAAAAACCAAAAAACAAACAAAAAACAATTAAAGCAACCCTGTCTCCCCCAGGTTCATGCACAAAAGCAAACGCAAGCATTGGTCTTGTGTAGGGATGAGCCGAACACCCCCCTGTTCGGTTCGCACCAGAACATGCGAACAGGAAAAAAGTTTGCTCGAACACGCGAACATCGTTAAAGTCTATGGGACACGAACATGAATAATCAAAAGTGCTAATTTTAAAGACTTATATGCAAGTTATTGTCATAAAAAGTGTTTGGGGACCCGGGTCCTGCCCCAGGAGACATGGATCAATGCAAAAAAAAGTTTTAAAAATGGCCGTTTCAGGAGCAGTGATTTTAATAATGCTTAAAGTCAAACAATAAAAGTGTAATATCCCTTTAAATTTCGTACCTGGGGGGTGTCTATAGTATGCCTGTAAAGGGGCGCATGTTTCCCGTGTTTAGAACAGTCTGACAGCAAAATGACATTTCGAAGGAAAAAACCCATTTAAAACTACCCGCGGCTATTGCATTGCCGACAATACACATAGAAGTTCATTGATAAAAACGGCATGGGAATTCCCCACAGGGAAACCCCGAACCAAAATTAAAAAAAAAAATTACGTGGGAGTCCCCCTAAATTCCATACCAGGCCCTTCAGGTCTGGTATGGATATTAAGGGGAACCCGGCCAAAATAAAAAAAAAATGACGTGGGGTTCCCCCTAAATTCCATACCAGACCCTTCAGGTCTGGTATGGATTTTAAGGGGAACCCCGCGCCAAAAAAAAAAAAAAACGGCGTGGGGTCCCCCCAAAAATCCATACGAGACCATTATCTTAACATGCAACCTGGCAGGCCGCAGGAAAAGAGGGGGGGATGAGAGTGCGACCCCCCCCTCCTGAACCGTACCAGGCCACATGCCCTCAAGATTGGAAGGGTCCTTTGGGGTAGCCCCCCAAAACACCTTGTCCCCATGTTGATGAGGACAAGGGCCTCATCCCCACAACCCTGGCTGGTGGTTGTGGGGGTCTGCGGGCGGGGGGCTTATCGGAATCTGGAAGCCCCCTTTAACAAGGGGACCCCCAGATCCCGCCCCCCCTGTGTGAAATGGTAAGGGGGTACTTACCCTTACCATTTCACTAAAAAACTGTAAAAAAATTTAAAAATGAGAAGAGACAATTTTTGACAATTCCTTTATTTAAATGCTTCTTCTTTCTTCTATCTTCCTTCATCTTCTTCTTCTTCTGGTTCTTCTGGCTCTTCTGGTTCTTCCTCCGGCGTTCTCGTCCAGCATCTCCTCCACAGCGTCTTCTATCTTCTTCTCCTCGGGCCGCTCCGCACCCATGGTATGGGGGGAGGCTCCCACTCTTCTCTTCATCTTCTTCTTCATCCTCTTCTCTTCTTCCTTCTTCTCTTCTTCATTTTCTTCTCCGGGCCGCTCCGCACCCATGCTTGCATGGAGGAAGGCTCCCGCTGTGTGACGGCGTCTCCTCGTCTGACGGTTCTTAAATAATGGGGGGTGGGGCCACCCGGTGACCCCGCCCCCCTCTGACGCACGGTGACTTGACGGGACTTCCCTGTGATGCCACGGGAAATGCCACAGGGAAGTCCCGTCATGTCCCGAGTGGCCCCGCCCCCCATTATTTAGGAACCGTCAGACGAGGAGATGCCATCACACAGCGGGAGCCTCCCTCCATGCCAGCATGGATGCGGAGCGGCCCGGAGAAGAAAATGAAGAAGAGAAGAAGAGAAGAAGGAAGAAGAGAAGAGGATGAAGAAGAAGATGAAGAGAAGAGCGGGAGCCTCCCCCCATGCCATGGGTGCGGAGCGGCCCGAGGAGAAGAAGATAGAAGACGCCGCGGAGGAGATGCTGGACGAGAACGCCAGGGGAAGAACCAGAAGAGCCAGGAGAACCAGAAGAAGAAGAAGATGAAGGGAGATAGAAGAAAGAAGAAGCATTTAAATAAAGGAATTGTCAAAAACTGTCTCTTGTCATTTTTAACATATTTGACAGTTTTTTAGTGAAATGGTAGGGGTAAGTACCCCCTTACCATTTCACACAGGGGGGGCCGGGATCTGGGGGTCCCATTGTTAAAGGGGGCTTCCAGATTCTGATAAGCCCCCCACCCGCAGACCCCCACAACCACCGGCTAGGGTTGTGGGGATGAGGTCCTTGTCCTTATCAACATGGGGACAAGGTGTTTTGGGGGGCTACCCCAAAGCACCCTCCCAATGTTGAGGGCATGTGGCCTGGTACGGTTCAGGAGGGGGGCCACACTCTCGTCCCCCCCTCTTTTCCTGAGTAGGGATGAGCTTCGTGTTCGAGTCGAACCCATGTTCGACTCGAACATCGGCTGTTCGGTCGTTCGCCGAATTGCGAACGATATGGGCCGTTCGCGCCAAATTCGTGTGGCGCGTCACGGCCCATAATTCACTGCGGCATCGCAGTGCATTGCTGGCTGATTATTGGCCAAGCATGCACTATGACCCGCATGCTTGGCCAATCACAGCGCCGTCAGTAGAGAGAGCTGTAATTGGCCAAAGCCAGGGTGGCTTTGGCCAATTATGGCTCAGGGGATTTAGTACACACCCCACACTATAGAAGGCCGCCTGCACGGCGGCCCTGTGTAGTGTGTGTTCCGGTGTGCTGAGAGATAGAGAGAGAGAGAGACAGTGTCATTTGATTTGAGTTAGATAGATTAGGCAGAACAGTCAGTCAGTTAGCTGCACTTACAGTGTATTGTGTATATATATGCATCCCAGGTGTTGCATATATATATATACACTGTATTCAGTTTAGCTAGATCCGTTCCTGTTATCTTCTATCTAGACTATTTACATTTAGTGCAGTGTGTCCTGCTCACAGTGTTCAGCTAGATCCGTTCCTGCTATTTACATTCAGTGCAGTGCGTCCTGCTCACAGTGTTCAGCTAGATCCGTTCCTGGTATTTACATTTAGTGCAGTGTGTCCTGCTCACAGTGTTCAGCTAGATCCGTTCCTGCTATTTACATTCAGTGCAGTGCGTCCTGCTCACAGTGTTCAGCTAGATCCGTTCCTGGTATTTACATTTAGTGCAGTGCGTCCTGCTCACAGTGTTCAGCTAGATCCGTTCCTGTTATTTACATTCAGTGCAGTGCGTCCTGCTCACAGTGTTCAGCTAGATCCGTTCCTGCTATTTACATTCAGTGCAGTGCGTCCTGCTCACAGTGTTCAGCTAGATCCGTTCCTGGTATTTACATTTAGTGCAGTGCGTCCTGCTCACAGTGTTCAGCTAGATCCGTTCCTGCTATTTACATTCAGTGCAGTGCGTCCTGCTCACAGTGTTCAGCTAGATCCGTTCCTGGTATTTACATTTAGTGCAGTGCGTCCTGCTCACAGTGTTCAGCTAGATCCGTTCCTGCTATTTACATTCAGTGCAGTGCGTCCTGCTCACAGTGTTCAGCTAGATCCGTTCCTGGTATTTACATTTAGTGCAGTGCGTCCTGCTCACAGTGTTCAGCTAGATCCGTTCCTGCTATTTACATTCAGTGCAGTGCGTCCTGCTCACAGTGTTCAGCTAGATCCGTTCCTGGTATTTACATTTAGTGCAGTGCGTCCTGCTCACAGTGTTCAGCTACATCCGTTCCTGCTATTTACATTTAGTGCAGTGCGTCCTGCTCACAGTGTTCAGCTAGATCCGTTCCTGCTATTTACATTCAGTGCAGTGCGTCCTGCTCACAGTGTTCAGCTAGATCCGTTCCTGCTATATACATTTAGTGCAGTACGTCCTGCTCACAGTGTTCAGCTAGATCCGTTCCTGTTATCTTCCTACTGACAGGCAGGCTTGTCTGGTTACAGTATATAAAGCTACCTGAAGAAAATTACAGGTGTTCTTTTTGATCCTATTAGTACCACGGTCAGGCAGCTAGACTATTTACATTTAGTACAGTGTGTCCTGCTCACAGTGTTCAGCTAGATCCGTTCCTGTTATCTTCCTACTGACAGGCAGGCTTGTCTGGTTACAGTATATAAAGCTACCTTAAGAAAATTACAGGTGTTCTTTTTGATCCTATTAGTACCACGGTCAGGCAGCTAGACTATTTACATTTAGTACAGTGCGTCCTGCTCACAGTGTTCAGCTAGATCCGTTCCTGCTATTTACATTCAGTGCAGTGCGTCCTGCTCACAGTGTTCAGCTAGATCCGTTCCTGCTATTTACATTCAGTGCAGTGCGTCCTGCTCACAGTGTTCAGCTAGATCCGTTCCTGGTATTTACATTTAGTGCAGTGCGTCCTGCTCACAGTGTTCAGCTAGATCCGTTCCTGTTATCTTCCTACTGACAGGCAGGCTTGTCTGGTTACAGTATATAAAGCTACCTTAAGAAAATTACAGGTGTTCTTTTTGATCCTATTAGTACCACGGTCAGGCAGCTAGACTATTTACATTTAGTACAGTGCGTCCTGCTCACAGTGTTCAGCTAGATCCGTTCCTGCTATTTACATTCAGTGCAGTGCGTCCTGCTCACAGTGTTCAGCTAGATCCGTTCCTGGTATTTACATTTAGTGCAGTGCGTCCTGCTCACAGTGTTCAGCTACATCCGTTCCTGCTATTTACATTCAGTGCAGTGCGTCCTGCTCACAGTGTTCAGCTAGATCCGTTCCTGCTATTTACATTCAGTGCAGTGCGTCCTGCTCACAGTGTTCAGCTAGATCCGTTCCTGGTATTTACATTTAGTGCAGTGCGTCCTGCTCACAGTGTTCAGCTAGATCCGTTCCTGCTATTTACATTCAGTGCAGTGCGTCCTGCTCACAGTGTTCAGCTAGATCCGTTCCTGCTATATACATTTAGTGCAGTACGTCCTGCTCACAGTGTTCAGCTAGATCCGTTCCTGTTATCTTCCTACTGACAGGCAGGCTTGTCTGGTTACAGTATATAAAGCTACCTGAAGAAAATTACAGGTGTTCTTTTTGATCCTATTAGTACCACGGTCAGGCAGCTAGACTATTTACATTTAGTACAGTGTGTCCTGCTCACAGTGTTCAGCTAGATCCGTTCCTGTTATCTTCCTACTGACAGGCAGGCTTGTCTGGTTACAGTATATAAAGCTACCTTAAGAAAATTACAGGTGTTCTTTTTGATCCTATTAGTACCACGGTCAGGCAGCTAGACTATTTACATTTAGTACAGTGCGTCCTGCTCACAGTGTTCAGCTAGATCCGTTCCTGCTATTTACATTCAGTGCAGTGCGTCCTGCTCACAGTGTTCAGCTAGATCCGTTCCTGCTATTTACATTCAGTGCAGTGCGTCCTGCTCACAGTGTTCAGCTAGATCCGTTCCTGGTATTTACATTTTGTGCAGTGCGTCCTGCTCACAGTGTTCAGCTAGATCCGTTCCTGTTATCTTCCTACTGACAGGCAGGCTTGTCTGGTTACAGTATATAAAGCTACCTTAAGAAAATTACAGGTGTTCTTTTTGATCCTATTAGTACCACGGTCAGGCAGCTAGACTATTTACATTTAGTACAGTGCGTCCTGCTCACAGTGTTCAGCTAGATCCGTTCCTGCTATTTACATTCAGTGCAGTGCGTCCTGCTCACAGTGTTCAGCTAGATCCGTTCCTGGTATTTACATTTAGTGCAGTGCGTCCTGCTCACAGTGTTCAGCTACATCCGTTCCTGCTATTTACATTCAGTGCAGTGCGTCCTGCTCACAGTGTTCAGCTAGATCCGTTCCTGCTATTTACATTCAGTGCAGTGCGTCCTGCTCACAGTGTTCAGCTAGATCCGTTCCTGGTATTTACATTTAGTGCAGTGCGTCCTGCTCACAGTGTTCAGCTAGATCCGTTCCTGCTATTTACATTCAGTGCAGTGCGTCCTGCTCACAGTGTTCAGCTAGATCCGTTCCTGCTATATACATTTAGTGCAGTACGTCCTGCTCACAGTGTTCAGCTAGATCCGTTCCTGTTATCTTCCTACTGACAGGCAGGCTTGTCTGGTTACAGTATATAAAGCTACCTTAAGAAAATTACAGGTGTTCTTTTTGATCCTATTAGTACCACGGTCAGGCAGCTAGACTATTTACATTTAGTACAGTGCGTCCTGCTCACAGTGTTCAGCTAGATCCGTTCCTGTTATCTTCCTACTGACAGGCAGGCTTGTCTGGTTACAGTATATAAAGCTACCTTAAGAAAATTACAGGTGTTCTATTTGATCCTATTAGTACCACGGTCAGGCAGCTAGACTATTTACATTTAGTACAGTGTGTCCTGCTCACAGTGTTCAGCTAGATCCGTTCCTGTTATCTTCCTACTGACAGGCAGGCTTGTCTGGTTACAGTATATAAAGCTACCTTAAGAAAATTACAGGTGTTCTATCCCAGCTTAGTGCAGCTACAGGCCATTAGTATGTCTGGAAGGCCAAGAAGGAGAGGCAGACAGTCACAAGCCAATAAGAGAGGGCAAGCAGGCTCTGTGTCTAGTGCTGGTCGTGGAGACGGTGCATCCTCATCAGCACGTGGCCATGGGACACGCTTGGCCTTTTTTTCGGCAGCTGGCCGTGTTGAGCCGCAACATGCGGAAGACTTGGTCGAGTGGATGACCAAGCCGTCCTCATCCTCCTCATCCTCTCTCACCCATGCCCAGGGTGCTTTGTCTGGCAAAGCAGCGGCCTCTTCCCTCAGCTCAATGTCATCAGTGACTCCTTCCCTAGCTCCACCATGTCCTCATGAGGATTCCCTCGAACTGTTTGACCACAGTGTTGGGTACATACTCCAGGAGGATGCCCAGCGTTTGGAAGGCTCTGATGATGATACTGAGCTCAATGAAGGCAGTAACATGAGCACGGACAGAGGGGGTGCCCAAGAAGGACAGCAATCTGGCAGTCATGCTCCCCCTGCTGCAGCATACTGCCAGGTTTGCTCCAGTGATGAGGAGGGAGGGGATGATGAGGTCACTGACTCAACGTGGGTGCCTGATAGGAGAGAGGAGGAGGAGGAGGAGGAGGAGGAGGTGGCACATCACCAACTAGGCAGGATGCCCTCCAGGGGCCAGCCTAAGGGCAGCACATTGACTGCATCACACCCCAAAGCTCCACATGTGCAGGGCGCTGCAGTCTCTGCGCGTTATTCAAAAAGTTCTTTGGTGTGGGCCTTTTTTGAGACGAGTGCATCAGATCGCACCGCTGCTATTTGCAACATATGTCTCAAGCGTATCTCGCGTGGCCAAAACATCTCCCGCTTGGGTACCACATGCTTGACCAGACATATGTTGACCTGCCATGCAGTTCGTTGGCAAGCGTATCTAAAAGACCCACACCAAAGAACAAAGACGATCTCTCCTTGCTCCTCATCAGCTGAGATTTCCAACCCCACTAGACCTTCAGTCCTCTCTGAGACCTGCAGTGAGAGGAATGAAGGTGTAGAATTAGGTGTGTCACAGCCAAGTACTTGTGGGCAATCTGCTTTTGGTACACCGACGTCAGATTGTACCAGGCAAATTTCCCTGCCCCAGCTGCTGCACCGCCGAAAGAAGTTTGCTCCCAGCCATCCACATGCCCAGCGGTTGAATGCTAGCTTGGCAAAATTGCTAGCACTTCAACTGCTGCCTTTTCAGTTGGTAGACTCTGCCCCCTTCCGTGAGTTTGTGGAATGTGCGGTTCCTCAGTGGCAGGTACCCAAACGCCACTTTTTCTCACGGAAGGCGATTCCGGCTCTCTACCGGCATGTGGAAGGCAATGTCCATGCCTCGCTGGACAGGGCGGTCAGCGGTAAGGTGCATATTACCGCTGACTCATGGTCCAGCAGGCATGGACAGGGACGTTACTTAAGTTTCACGGCGCATTGGGTGACTCTGCTGGCAGCTGGGAAGGATGCAGGACAAGGTGCAGTAGTGTTGGAGGTTGTTCCGCCACCACGCCTCCAAAATGCTGATTGTGACACACCTCTCTCCTCCACCCCCTCCTCTTCTTCTTCCTCCATGGCCTCTTCCTCGGAACCAGCGGTGCTCCGTAGGCGTTCAAGGGGCTACGCAAGTACGCAGGCCAAAAGATGCCATGCGGTGCTTGAGCTGGTGTGCTTGGGGGACAGGAGCCACACTGGGGCAGAGGTTCTGTCAGCTCTGCAGGGGCAGGTTCAGAGGTGGTTGACGCCACGCCAACTTAAGGCAGGAATGGTGGTTTGCGACAATGGCACCAACCTCCTCTCTGCCCTCCGACAGGGACAACTGACCCATGTGCCCTGTTTGGCTCACGTCCTTAACTTGGTGGTGCAGCGGTTCTTGGGCAGGTACCCGGGCTTACAGGATGTCCTGAGGCAGGCCAGGAAAGTCTCTGTGCATTTCCGCCGGTCATATAATGCCAGTGCTCGGCTGACGGACCTCCAAAAGGAGTTTAACCTGCCCAAGAACCGCCTAATCTGTGACATGCCCACCAGGTGGAACTCGACGTTGGCCATGCTGCAGCGGCTGCACACGCAGCAGAGGGCCATCAATGAGTACCTGTGCGACTATGGCACCAGGACAGGGTCAGGGGACCTTGGTTTTTTTTCCCCACGCCAGTGGGCCATGATCAGGGATGCATGCACTGTCCTGTCACCATTCGAGGAGGCCACGAGGATGGTGAGCACTGACAGTGCATGCATCAGTGACACTGTCCCCCTTGTCCACCTTTTGGAGCACACGCTGCGTGGAATAATGGACAGGGCACTTGAGGCAGAACAGAGGCAGGAAGAGGAGGACTTCCTTAGCTCTCAAGGCCCCCTTTATCCAGACAGTGTTCCTGCGTGCCCGCCGATCACACAGGAAGAGGACGAGGAGGAGGAGGAGGAGGAGGAGGAAGATTGTGTCAGTATGGAGGTGGAGCCTGGCACTCAGCATCAGCAGTCTTTAAGGGATCAGTCCCAAGGAACACATGGACTTGTACGTGGCTGGGAGGAGGTGGCTGCGGACGTTGTTGTCCTTAGTGACCCAGAGGACTCCGGACCGAATGCCTCAGCAAACCTACGCTGCATGGCCTCCCTGATCCTGCAAAGCCTGCGTAAGGATCCTCGTATTCGTGGTATCAAGGAGAAGGACCAATACTGGCTGGCAACCCTCCTTGATCCACGTTACAAGGGTAAGGTTGCGGACCTTATCTTGCCATCGCAGAGGGAGCAGAGGATGAAACATCTTCGGGAGGCCTTGCAGAAAGGTCTGTGCAACGCGTTCCCAGAGACTGGGAGGTTACAAACTCCTGTTTCTGGACAACGTGTTGCTGAGGCTTCGGTCAGTCAAAGAAGGAGCGGTGGAGAAGGTGGCCGTCTGACCGATGCGTTCAGACAATTTTTTGGTCCGCAGCCCCAAGGTATGATCGGTTCCAGCAACCATCGCCAGCGTCTGTTTTACATGGTGCAGGAATACCTAGGGGCAAGATCAGACTTGGACACCTTTCCCACCGAAAATCCTCTGGGTTACTGGGTCTTGAGGATGGATCACTGGCCAGAGCTTGCACAGTATGCAATTGAGCTACTGGCCTGTCCTGCATCCAGCGTTCTTTCGGAACGCACATTCAGTGCTGCTGGAGGCGTGGTAACCGATCACAGGGTGCGTCTGTCCACCGACTCGGTCGATCGGCTGACCTTCATAAAAATGAATCAGTCTTGGATCACCACCAGCTACCAAGCACCTGATGCAGATGTAACCGAATAATTTTTTTTGAAATCTCAGATCCCTTCAAAGACTGCCTATGCTGATGCTGAGTGACTATCCCTGAGTAATTATCCTCTTCCTCCTCAATCATCACGCTGATAGCTTGTAAGAACATTTTTGGTTCTGGGCGCCACCACCAGTGCCTAAGGCACAATTTTTCAGCCCCTGTTTAACAGGGGCGTGTAATTACAATTTTTGATGTAATACTTTGCAGCAGGGCTCGTTCCTGCATTCCAACTAGAGTGTCTGTGAGGGGTTGCAGTGTTGTGGCACCAGCACCAGTGCCTAAGACCCAATTTTTCAGCCCCTGTCTAACAGGGGCGTGTAATTACAATTTTTGATGCAATACTTTGCAGCAGGGCTTGTTCCTGCGTTTCAACTAGAGTGTCTGTGAGGGGTTGCAGTGTTGTGGCACCAGCACCAGTGCCTAAGACCCAATTTTTCTGCCCCTGTCTAACAGGGGCGTGTAATTACAATTTTTGATGCAATACTTTGCAGCAGGGCTCGTTCCTGCGTTCCAACTAGAGTGTCTGTGAGGGGTTGCAGTGTTGTGGCACCAGCACCAGTGCCTAAGGCCTAATTTTTCAGCTCCTGTTCAACAGGGGCATGTAATTACAATTCTTGATCTAATATTTCACAGCAGGGCCCTGTGAGGGCTTACAGTGTTTTGGCCACAGCAACACCTAAGGCCCAAATTTCTGCTGAGTATATAGGGCAGGACCCTACTTTCAAACATCTAACTTACAAACGACTCCTACTTGCAAACGGAAGGAGACAACAGGAAGTGAGATGAAATCTACCCCTAAGGAAGGGAAATTCTCTCCTGTAAGAGTTAATATGGGAAAACAATTTCTCCTTTCCACTGATGCTTTCCAATCCTTGTTCCACAAAAAAACCCAAATTTTCAAAAAACATTTTTCATTGGGACAAAAAAGTGAGGTGAAATCTTCTGAAGAGGAGGAAAGACGCAAAACAAATGTCACAGGGGTGATAACCCTTCCCTATGTTTTCCAAAAAGCTTAGAAAAGATTTTTTGGCTGGAGCTAAACACATTAAAAATGTTCAAAATTACAAACAGATTCTACTTAACAACAAACCTACAGTCCCTGTCTTGTTTGCACCGCCTGTATACTGCTGTTCAGAGTATATAGGGACCTTTCCTTATTTTAATTTGGGTGCGGGGTTCCCCTTAATATCCATACAAGACCCAAAGGGCCTGGTAATGGACTGGGGGGTACCCATGCCGTTTGTCTCACTGATTTTCATCCATATTGCCATGACCCGACATGACATTAAACCCGCAAGCAGTTTTAAATGAGATTTTTTCCTTTAAAAATGACATTTGGTGCAGGGACTGTTCTAAACATGGGAAACACGCGTCACTTTACAGGCATACTATAGACACCCCCCAGGTACGATATTTAAAGGAATATTTCACTTTTTTTTTTTTACTTTAAGCATCATTAAAATCACTGCTCCCGAAAAAACGGCCGTTTTTAAAAGTTTTTTTTGCATTGATACATGTCCCCTGGGGTAGGACCCGGGTCCCCAAACCCTTTTTAGGACAATACCATGCAAATTAGCCTTTAAAATGAGCACTTTTGATTTCGAACGTTCGAGTCCCATAGAAGTCAATGGGGTTCTAACGTTCGTGCGAACTTGCGGTCCGTTCGCGGGTTCTGGTGCGAACCGAACCGGGGGGTGTTCGGCTCATCCCTATTCCTGAGGCCTGCCAGGTTGCGTGCTCAGATAAGGGTCTGGTATGGATTCTTGGGGGGACCCCACAATGTTTTTTGTTTTTTTTTTGGCGCGGGGTTCCCCTTAAAATCCATACCAGACCTGAAGGGTCTGGTATGGAATTTAGGGGGAACCCCACGTCATTTTTTTTTTAATTTTGGCCGGGGTTCCCCTTAATATCCATACCAGACCTGAAGGGCCTGGTATGGAATTTAGGGGGACTCCCACGTCATTTTTTTTTTTTAATTTTGGTTCGGGGTTTCCCTGTGGGGAATTCCCATGCCGTTTTTATCAATGAACTTCTATGTGTATTGTCGGCAATGCAATAGCCGCGGGTAGTTTTAAATGGGTTTTTTCCTTTGAAATGTCATTTTGCTGTCAGACTGTTTTAAACACGGGAAACATGTGCCCCTTTACAGGCATACTATAGACACCCCCCAGGTACGAAATTTAAAGGGATATTACACTTTTATTGTTTGACTTTAAGCATTATTAAAATCACTGCTCCTGAAAAAACGGCAGTTTTTAAAACTTTTTTTGCATTGATCCATGTCCCCTGGGGCAGGACCCGGGTCCCCAAACACTTTTTATGACAATAACTTGCATATAAGCCTTTAAAATTAGCACTTTTGATTTCTCCCATAGACTTTTAAAGGGTGTTCTGCGGCATTCGAATTTGCCACGAACACCCCAAATTGTTCGCTGTTCGACGAACTTGCGAACAGCCAATGTTCGAGTCGAACATGAGTTCAACTCCAACTCGAAGCTCATCCCTAGTCTTGTGTCATATGTAAACAGCAATTGAACCATGCATGTAAGGTATCAGAAAGTAGACACCCCAAGCCCAAGTATTTTGCTGGACTCACTTTTTGTCACAAAGTTTTGAGAAAAAAAAATAAAAAATAAATTTTCCTTTTCTTTCCTAATTTTCCGCAAAATTGTGGCAACAATTGAGATTTGTTCACCATGCCTCTCAGCAAATAGCTTGGGGTGTCTACTTTTCAAAAAGGGGTCATTTGGAGGGGGGGTGCGATCTTGGCATTTCAGGGCCTCCAAAACTGTGATAGGTAGTGAGGAAGTGAAATGAGCAATTTACGCTCTTTGAAATCCTGAAGGCGGTGATTGGTTTTTGCATCCTGTATGCGGCTAGGCTCCCAAAAAGTCTCAAATGTGGTATCTCTGTACTTAGGAGAAGCAGCAGAATGTATTTTGGGGTGTAATTCCACATATTATTTTTTTTTTCAAAAACATTAAATATTCAATAGGCTCAACTTGCCTCTCAGCAAATTCCTTGGAGTGTCTACTTTCAAAAAAGTGGTAATTTGGGGGGTTAGTACTGCCCTGCCATTATAGCACCTCAATAAATTAGATAGACAGTCAGAAAGTAAAAGCTCTGTAAAGTCCAGTATACTGTATATATCCCATAGTTTTTATCTCAGGGCCACTTGGTGCTAGGAACCCCAGCTTTGGATATGTTGTGGTACCAGTTCCAATGGGTTTGCAAACCAAATTTCGGGGTTCCTAGCACCAAGTGGCCCTGAGATATGGGGCCCCAAAGTCGGTTCGGAAAATGAAATTTTTTGCTGCAGAAAAGTGCTTGACTCAAGTATAAGTTGAGGGGGACACTTTCAGCACAAAAAAATGTGCTGAAAAACTTGACTTATACTTGAGTATATACGATATATATATATATATATATATATATATATATATATATATATATATATATATATATATACTAGACTGACTGTATATTCAGTGGGGACGGAAGGTATTCAGACCCCCTTAAATTTTTCACCTTTTGTTATATTGCAGCCATTTGCTAAAATCGTTTAAGTTCATTTTTTTCCTCATTAATGTACACACAGCACCCCATATTGACAGAAAAACACAGAATTGTTGACATTTTTGCAGATTTATTGAAAAAGAAAAACTGAATTATCGCATGGTCCTAAGTATTCAGACCCTTTGCTGTGACACTCATATATTTAACTCAGGTGCTGTCCATTTCTTCTGATCATCCTTGAGATGGTTCTACACCTTCATTTGAGTCCAGCTGTGTTTGATTATACTGATTATACTTGATTAGGAAAGTCACACACCTGTCTATATAAGACCTTACAGCTTACAGTGCATGTCAGAGCAAATGAGAATCATGAGGTCAAAGGAACTGCCTGAAGAGCTCAGAGACAGAATTGTGGCAAGGCACAGATCTGGCCAAGGTTACAAAAAAATTTCTGCTGCACTTAAGGTTCCTAAGAGCACAGCGGCCTCCATAAACCTTAAATGGAAGACGTTTGGGATGACCAGAACCCTTCCTAGAGCTGGTCGTCCAGCCAAACTGAGCTATCGGGGGAGAAGAGCCTTGGTGAGAGAGGTAAAGAAGAACCCAAAGATCACTGTAGCTGAGCTCCAGAGATGCAGTCAGGAGATGGGAGAAAGTTGTAGAAAGTCAACCATCACTGCAGCCCTCCACCAGTCGGGGCTTTATGGCAGAGTGGCCCGACGGAAGCCTCTCCTAAGTGCAAGACACATGAAAGCCCGCATGGAGTTTGCTAAAAAACACCTGAAGGACTCCAAGATGGTGAGAAATAAGATTCCCTGGTCTGATGAGACCAAGATAGAACTTTTTGGCCTTAATTCTATGCGGTGTGTGTGGAGAAAACCAGGCACTGCTCATCACCTGTCCAATACAGTCCCAACAGTGAAGCATGGTGGTGGAGGGTGGGAACCTGAGAATGCAGTCGGTGGTTCTGCCAGCTGATCATAGAGCTGATCGGAGACCAGAATGGCTCCAACCATCTCTATGGCCTAAGAAACCAGAAGCTACGAGCATTTCATGACTTCGGTTTTGCTGGATATAAATTGCGCCAATGGGAAATTTGGAAAGCAATTTTTCACACTGATATTGGTGTCTTCAGATTCTTTGAGGGCAGAGGAGAGATCTAGGGTCTAATAGACCCCATTTTTTAAAAAAAATAGTACCTGTCACTACCTATTGCTATCATAGGGGATATTTACATTCCAACAATAAAAATGATAAAAATGATAAAAAAAATAAAAAAAAAAGGAACAGTGTAAAAAAACAAAAAAAAAACAAAATAAATAATAAAAAAGCACCCCTGTCCCCCGTGCTCGCGCGCAAAGACTAACGCAAGCGTCGGTCTCCTGTTGTATGTAAACAGCAATTGCACCATGCATATGAGGTATCAGCATGAATGTCAGATTGAGGGCATTCTAGCAATTCTAGCAGTAGACCTCCTCTGTAAATCTAAAGTGGTAACCTGTAAAGGCTTTTAAAAATGTAAGTAGTCTGTCGCCACTGCACGGTTGTGCACAATTTTAAAGCATGTCGTGTTTGGTATCTATGTGAACAGCATAAGATCATCTTTTATATTTTACCAAACATTTGGCCAATATAGTGTGTTTTAGTGCATTAATATAAAAAAGTGTTTTCTTTCCCAAAAAATTGCGTTTGAAAAAATTGCTACGCAAATACGGTGTTAAAAAAACAAATTGCAATGTCCACCATTTTGATCTGTAGAGCCTTTGCTTTAAAAAAGTATATAATCTTTGGGGGTTCAAAGTTATTTTCTAGTAAAAAAAAAACACGTCCCAGTGAATTCCTTTTATGGAGAAACGCGTCGGATGGAGCAAGTGATTTTGAGGTCATCACGTTTTTTTTCTCATGCAGTCAGTTGGTTTGATCCTCGGCTGTTTCTCATGCTAAATTTTATCTGTTCTTTTTGTTCCTGTGTTTTCTGAACTTACAGTCTGCTGTGAATATTTGCTGCGATTTTGTAGTGAAATAAACCCCTTTGAAGTACATTTGCAGTATGAAGTCTCCCTTTTTTATTTTTCACTGAGGGGCAAACTTTCAGGACTGTCTTTGGCGAGGAAACCCTATTCAGGGCATTATATTTTCTTCACCTGGGAATCCAAGTCTATGGGATAGAGAGCGCTTACCTTCTGGTCTTTGAAACTAGATGAGAGCGTCGTTTTCCTGGATCAGAGAACAGGTGAAAACCATTGCTGCCGGCAGGCTGATGCATCAGGCTCGTATGATCTCTATAACTTGAGGTCCAACAAATCTGGTAAGCAGCTTTTGGTGACATACTTTCTGGCTGGAAGAACATTCTGTGACTTTCCAAGTGTTGAGAAGTCTGCCGATACTCTTTTCACTATATATATGAATTTTGTTTCATACCACTATTCATCACTGTGTGCATTTTTGGTTCACATGGACGCTTTTTTTGAATAATTTATTGTATATATTAAATTTTTTGTATATATATTTTATTATATATCAATTTTTGCTCACTTGGACATATTGTATTTGGTTGTTACACACATTCTATATAGGTTTTCTCATTTATAGCACATTTATCATGTTATGAATGGAGTAATCGTTATATTTTCTGAACAGTCCAATTCTATTGGATCATTTGAAGTGATATCTGCTATGGACTACTAATCACATTGTGGCATTAATTACATTGTACCACTATTAATTACATTGTGGCATTATTTTCTAACACCTATGTGGTATTTATTTATAATATTTTGTTATATTTGTTACACAAATCTATTAGCTGATTATTCAGGTTTTTTATTTGCAGCACCACCATCTTTTTCATGATTTTTATTAATAGATATACGTAATTTTGTCTCACTGGTCTTCACCAATACATATATTTTTAAATATAAGTATATGCACATTTGTTAGAGGGTTAGCGCGGATATTTCACCTTAAACGCTAGACTGCTTTTACAAGCAATGGGAGGGGACGTCCCCCCCTTCCTGCCGCCTTCCAAATTTTTTTCAGGGTCTCCTGTCCCACTGGGTAACCCGAGAATACAGCCAGTGGTTCCTCCAGCTGACCAGAGAGCTGATCGGAGACCAGAATGACTTCAATCATCTCTATGGCGTAAGAAAATGGAAGCTATGAGCATTTCATCACTTTGGTTTTACTTGGATATATACAGCGCTATTTTAAATTGGGAAAGCATCTTATCACAATGATCTTGGTGTGGTCAGATGCTTTAAGGGCAGAGGAGAGATCTAGAGTTTAATAGACCCCACATTTTTCAAAAAAGAGTACCATTCACTAACTATTGCTATTATAGGGGATGTTAATATTCCCTGTAATAACCATAAAAGTGATAAAAAAAATGAAGGAGATGGTGTAAAAAACAAAAAAACCAAAAAACAAACAAAAAACAATTAAAGCAACCCTGTCTCCCCCAGGTTCATGCACAAAAGCAAACGCAAGCATTGGTCTTGTGTAGGGATGAGCCGAACACCCCCCTGTTCGGTTCGCACCAGAACATGCGAACAGGAAAAAAGTTTGCTCGAACACGCGAACATCGTTAAAGTCTATGGGACACGAACATGAATAATCAAAAGTGCTAATTTTAAAGACTTATATGCAAGTTATTGTCATAAAAAGTGTTTGGGGACCCGGGTCCTGCCCCAGGAGACATGGATCAATGCAAAAAAAAGTTTTAAAAATGTCCGTTTCAGGAGCAGTGATTTTAATAATGCTTAAAGTCAAACAATAAAAGTGTAATATCCCTTTAAATTTCGTACCTGGGGGGTGTCTATAGTATGCCTGTAAAGGGGCGCATGTTTCCCGTGTTTAGAACAGTCTGACAGCAAAATGACATTTCGAAGGAAAAAACCCATTTAAAACTACCCGCGGCTATTGCATTGCCGACAATACACATAGAAGTTCATTGATAAAAACGGCATGGGAATTCCCCACAGGGAAACCCCGAACCAAAATTAAAAAAAAAAATTACGTGGGAGTCCCCCTAAATTCCATACCAGGCCCTTCAGGTCTGGTATGGATATTAAGGGGAACCCGGCCAAAATAAAAAAAAAATGACGTGGGGTTCCCCCTAAATTCCATACCAGACCCTTCAGGTCTGGTATGGATTTTAAGGGGAACCCCGCGCCAAAAAAAAAAAAAAACGGCGTGGGGTCCCCCCAAAAATCCATACGAGACCATTATCTTAACATGCAACCTGGCAGGCCGCAGGAAAAGAGGGGGGGATGAGAGTGCGACCCCCCCCTCCTGAACCGTACCAGGCCACATGCCCTCAAGATTGGAAGGGTCCTTTGGGGTAGCCCCCCAAAACACCTTGTCCCCATGTTGATGAGGACAAGGGCCTCATCCCCACAACCCTGGCTGGTGGTTGTGGGGGTCTGCGGGCGGGGGGCTTATCGGAATCTGGAAGCCCCCTTTAACAAGGGGACCCCCAGATCCCGCCCCCCCTGTGTGAAATGGTAAGGGGGTACTTACCCTTACCATTTCACTAAAAAACTGTAAAAAAATTTAAAAATGAGAAGAGACAATTTTTGACAATTCCTTTATTTAAATGCTTCTTCTTTCTTCTATCTTCCTTCATCTTCTTCTTCTTCTGGTTCTTCTGGCTCTTCTGGTTCTTCCTCCGGCGTTCTCGTCCAGCATCTCCTCCACAGCGTCTTCTATCTTCTTCTCCTCGGGCCGCTCCGCACCCATGGTATGGGGGGAGGCTCCCACTCTTCTCTTCATCTTCTTCTTCATCCTCTTCTCTTCTTCCTTCTTCTCTTCTTCATTTTCTTCTCCGGGCCGCTCCGCACCCATGCTTGCATGGAGGGAGGCTCCCGCTGTGTGACGGCGTCTCCTCGTCTGACGGTTCTTAAATAATGGGGGGTGGGGCCACCCAGTGACCCCGCCCCCCTCTGACGCACGGTGACTTGACGGGACTTCCCTGTGATGCCACGGGAAATGCCACAGGGAAGTCCCGTCATGTCCCGAGTGGCCCCGCCCCCCGTTATTTAGGAACCGTCAGACGAGGAGATGCCATCACACAGCGGGAGCCTCCGTCCATGCCAGCATGGATGCGGAGCGGCCCGGAGAAGAAAATGAAGAAGAGAAGAAGAGAAGAAGGAAGAAGAGAAGAGGATGAAGAAGAAGATGAAGAGAAGAGCGGGAGCCTCCCCCCATGCCATGGGTGCGGAGCGGCCCGAGGAGAAGAAGATAGAAGACGCCGCGGAGGAGATGCTGGACGAGAACGCCGGAGGAAGAACCAGAAGAGCCAGGAGAACCAGAAGAAGAAGAAGATGAAGGGAGATAGAAGAAAGAAGAAGCATTTAAATAAAGGAATTGTCAAAAACTGTCTCTTGTCATTTTTAACATATTTGACAGTTTTTTAGTGAAATGGTAGGGGTAAGTACCCCCTTACCATTTCACACAGGGGGGGCCGGGATCTGGGGGTCCCATTGTTAAAGGGGGCTTCCAGATTCTGATAAGCCCCCCACCCGCAGACCCCCACAACCACCGGCCAGGGTTGTGGGGATGAGGTCCTTGTCCTTATCAACATGGGGACAAGGTGTTTTGGGGGGCTACCCCAAAGCACCCTCCCAATGTTGAGGGCATGTGGCCTGGTACGGTTCAGGAGGGGGGCCACACTCTCGTCCCCCCCTCTTTTCCTGAGGCCTGCCAGGTTGCGTGCTCAGATAAGGGTCTGGTATGGATTCTTGGGGGGACCCCACAACGTTTTTTGTTTTTTTTTTGGCGCGGGGTTCCCCTTAAAATCCATACCAGACCTGAAGGGTCTGGTATGGAATTTAGGGGGAACCCCACGTCATTTTTTTTTAAATTTTGGCCGGGGTTCCCCTTAATATCCATACCAGACCTGAAGGGCCTGGTATGGAATTTAGGGGGACTCCCACGTCATTTTTTTTTTTTAATTTTGGTTCGGGGTTTCCCTGTGGGGAATTCCCATGCCGTTTTTATCAATGAACTTCTATGTGTATTGTCGGCAATGCAATAGCCGCGGGTAGTTTTAAATGGGTTTTTTCCTTTGAAATGTCATTTTGCTGTCAGACTGTTTTAAACACGGGAAACATGTGCCCCTTTACAGGCATACTATAGACACCCCCCAGGTACGAAATTTAAAGGGATATTACACTTTTATTGTTTGACTTTAAGCATTATTAAAATCACTGCTCCTGAAAAAACGGCAGTTTTTAAAACTTTTTTTGCATTGATCCATGTCCCCTGGGGCAGGACCCGGGTCCCCAAACACTTTTTATGACAATAACTTGCATATAAGCCTTTAAAATTAGCACTTTTGATTTCTCCCATAGACTTTTAAAGGGTGTTCTGCGGCATTCGAATTTGCCACGAACACCCCAAATTGTTCGCTGTTCGACGAACTTGCGAACAGCCAATGTTCGAGTCGAACATGAGTTCAACTCCAACTCGAAGCTCATCCCTAGTCTTGTGTCATATGTAAACAGCAATTGAACCATGCATGTAAGGTATCAGAAAGTAGACACCCCAAGCCCAAGTATTTTGCTGGACTCACTTTTTGTCACAAAGTTTTGAGAAAAAAAAATAAAAAATAAATTTTCCTTTTCTTTCCTAATTTTCCGCAAAATTGTGGCAACAATTGAGATTTGTTCACCATGCCTCTCAGCAAATAGCTTGGGGTGTCTACTTTTCAAAAAGGGGTCATTTGGAGGGGGGGTGCGATCTTGGCATTTCAGGGCCTCCAAAACTGTGATAGGTAGTGAGGAAGTGAAATGAGCAATTTACGCTCTTTGAAATCCTGAAGGCGGTGATTGGTTTTTGCATCCTGTATGCGGCTAGGCTCCCAAAAAGTCTCAAATGTGGTATCTCTGTACTTAGGAGAAGCAGCAGAATGTATTTTGGGGTGTAATTCCACATATTATTTTTTTTTTCAAAAACATTAAATATTCAATAGGCTCAACTTGCCTCTCAGCAAATTCCTTGGAGTGTCTACTTTCAAAAAAGTGGTAATTTGGGGGGTTAGTACTGCCCTGCCATTATAGCACCTCAATAAATTAGATAGACAGTCAGAAAGTAAAAGCTCTGTAAAGTCCAGTATACTGTATATATCCCATAGTTTTTAGACGCTATAACTTTTGCGCAAACCAATAAATATACGCGTATTAAGATTTTTTACCAAAAACATGTAGCTAAAAACATTTTAGTCTTAATGTATGACAAAAATTGAATTTATTAGATATTTTTTATAACAAAAAGTAGAATTTTTTTTTTCCAAAATTTGTCGTTTTTTTTTTGTTTATATCACAAAAAATAAAAATTCCAGTGGTGATCAAATACCACCAAAAGAAAGCTCTATTCGTGGGAAAAAAGGACATCAATTTTGTTTGGATATAGCACTGAATGACCGCGCAATTACCAGTTAAAGTAGCACAGTGCCAAAATCCAAAAAATGCTCTAGTCATTAAGAGGAGAAAACCTTCCAGGGAGGGCTAAATTGGTTAAATGAACTTCCTACCAGCAAGTATCTTTAGTATCATTATTTACAATAGGGAGGTAATAGGAAATGGTTAAAGAGACTCTGTCACTAACCCTGCTCTACTTCCACAGAGTAGCAGGGAAGCACAGGGAGGGTGGTTGAGTGGGTGTCTCTGCTACCCATGGATGCATATGTGCTGTGTGTGGGCATTAAAGCCCACCTTTTTTGCCGCCGCATATATATGTTGCGTGAGTGACAAGAGGTTAAAACAAAACAGAACAAATGGGAGGAGGATCTCCTTCCCATAAAGAGGAAGGACTTTATAGGGTATGGGGTTGTCGCACAGGTGAGCACATAAACATTATTAATTGTAAAAAATATTTTTATTGCACAAACATAAGTAAAAAGCCATAATAAGAGGGGGCGGAGCCGGCAGCCAGAGCTCATGGACGTGTGAGAGGAGAGCTCTGACACACCGGGTGTAATCAGCGGCTCACAGCACACCAAAAACAGCCAAAAAGCATACCATCTGAGAGAGGAGAGCAAGGGGTACACAGCAGGCACGATGTACAAAAGGAAGGAGAGAGAGGGACCCCGAAAACTGACTGATTTCTTCCGCCCTGCTGAGGGCTGAAAATTCCAAGATGGCGCCGGCCCCGGGAGCCGTTCATCTGCCTCCACAACACAGCCACACAGCAATCCAAAGCCATCCTCGGGTGAGTCGCACTTTAATGACAATCCCTTGTCATCCTCCCCATTCTGCAGCCCTGTTAAGCAAAAAAGGAGGCTTGGGGAAGGAGGGGAGAATGAGGATGAGGCAGGAGCAGCAGGGAATGAAATGGAGGAATCCTCCACACAGGCAGAGCAGCTAGATGCATTCCCCACCTCAGGTCAGCCTATTATTGACACTACAATGAAGGAGATGCTGCAAACCCTGAGGGGAGCTCTTCAATCTGATATGGCAGTGTTTATAAACAACACAAAAAGGGAAATATCTGCTGTCAGCAATAGAGTGGAATATGTAGAGAATAAAATGGAGGAGTTCACTCTAGCACACAATGAACTGGTAGATGCCCACTTTGAGGTAGAAGACGAAATCAGAGCCATGCGCCTTAAAATGGCGGATATTGAGGACCGGGCCAGAAGGAACAATATCAAGTTTAGGGGGGTCCCTGAGACGGTCAAACCCGCAGAGATCACTACCTACCTGCAAAAGCTCATGATGACTGTCCTCCCCTCTCTAAGCCCAGCAGACATCACTATTGACAGGGCACACAGACTGCCAAAACCTTCCTTCCTGCCTGAACAAACACCTAGAGATGTGATAGCAAGAATCCATTTCTACCACATTAAGGATCAACTCATGCGATTCGCAAGACAACATCCCTCTCTACCTGACCCATATGCTGGTATCGCACTTTATGCAGACCTGTCACAAGCCACCCTGTCAGCCAGACACAACTTGGTGCCTATCACTAAAATTCTGCGCAACAATAAGATCCTCTACAAATGGGGATTCCCTGCTAAACTCCTGGTTGACATGAACAACAAATCGCATGCGATAACATCGCTAGAAAAGGGCCTGGATCTCCTCTGAAAATGGCGCTTGCTTCCCGCAGATGCAGTACCTGAGGACCCTAACCCACAATATAACAGACGCAACAACCACCGTTCAACTAAGAACTACAAGTAGCAACCTGCCTCAGTTGATGCTACTTGATGCTATTTCTTTTAGTGAGCACTCTCCCCTAATAACTGTCATCTGGCTAGTTATGGTGCTTTGCAGCTCTCTAGGAAGCTGTTCTTTCTGATCAACCACCCGATGTTCAGCTGTTCAAGGATTTACCTTGTTGAACCCCCCTCGTTAGTTACGAGATGATTACCGTGACCTACTATCCGCAATTCATGCGGCCTACATCCCATCATTTATCAACAGTTCAAGTTTGTTCAGTTAAACTGTTCATTTACAAAGCTATGAGGACATTGCTGTCTCAGACCCCATGCATTATAACCATATCCAAGATCTCAACTCCAATTCCTGGAACTACCACTAGATGGCACTACTGCACAACTTTCCACAAGAATGAATCTTAAACTGATGTCATACAATGTGAGAGGCTTGAACAGCCCCCTCAAAAGGAGGGCCCTTTGGAAGTCAACCTTAGAAGAGAAATGTGACATTCTATGTGTGCAGGAAACCCATTTCGCCAGTGACAACTCCCCAAAATGTACACATCCCAAGTTTCCGCACGTATTTATGGCCAAGAATACGACAAAGAAGAATGGAGTAATGATTGCATTTAGGGACACACTAACCTTCTCTCTCTTACAGGAACATATAGATCCCCAAGGTCGCTTTCTGATCGTGGTCGCAGAACTGGACCACATCACATATACTATAGTTAACCTGTATGCACCTAATGTTAGAACTCTAAGGTTTATTCGCAAAGTTGTAAGTATGGCTAAAAAGGTACAAAAAGGCAACTTAATAATATGTGGTGATTTTAACTCGATTATGAACACAGAATTAGATGTGTCCTCGATGGCCTCTAAGCAGCGGCCCTCTCTAGACTCGCTGTGCCACGAAGAGAGACTCTATGACCCTTGGCGCTGCCTTAGAACCACCGAGAGGTTTATTCGCAAAGTTGTAAGTATGGCTAAAAAGGTACAAAAAGGCAACTTAATAATATGTGGTGATTTTAACTCGATTATGAACACAGAATTAGATGTGTCCTCGATGGCCTCTAAGCAGCCTCTCTAGACTCGCTGTGCCACGAAGAGAGACTCTATGACCCTTGGCGCTGCCTTAGAACCACCGAGAGGGACTACACATTTTATTCAGCTGTACATAAGAGCTATTCTAGAATAGATTTTTTTTCCTCACTGACCTGTACACTCTGCAAAATGTCCAGAAAGCTGACATCCACAATATCACATGGTCTGACCACGCTCCAGTGACTATTGAAATTGTGGATGCCAACAAACACTCCCACAAACCATTGTGGCGTAACAATACGTTTCTCTTATCACACCCCAAAATCAGAGACGAAATTGCAGCAAAAATTATGGAATTTTTTCAATTCAATAATAATGCAGATTGTTCACCTATGACCATCTGGTGTGCACACAAAGCATTCGCTAGAGGCGCCCTTATGCAGGTAGCCTCTAGGGAAAAGAAAAAGAAACAGCAGCGCATGACAAACCTACTTGAGAAGATAGCAGATCTGGAAGCGCAACACAAGAATCCTGCTACCTCCTCAAGTGAAATACTCAAAAGCCTTAATAACTGCCGGGAAGAAGTAAGACAGGAAATTAGAGCGGACTATGATACTTTTTTAAAAAAACTAAAAGTCTCCTACTACTCCCAAAATAACAGAGCAGGTAAAATCCTAGCCTCCCAGCTTAAATTAAAACAGGCACGTTCTAATCTCAAAAATCTCAGACATCACAGTACCAAAGCCCTACACCACAATCCCAAAGATATCGCCAACGCCTTTAAGGACTATTATGAATCCCTATACAATCTCCAGACAGACCCACTCACTTACCAACCCTCGGACATAGAGATTGACGAATTCTTACAGACTGTTCACCTTCCCTCAATAGACAAAACTTCCCTACAAAAAATAAACGCGCCCATCGCACTCACAGAGGTTGAATACGTAATTCACTCTCTACCCATGCACAAATCGCCAGGAGCAGACGGGTTCTCCGCTGACTATTACAAGGCTTTCTCTGCCATCCTTGCCCCTGAACTGGTAAAGATAATCAATATAGCAGCCTCTGATGGTACCTTCCCGAAAGAAATGCTCCAAGCCATCATTATCACTATCCCTAAGCCTGGTAAAGACGTAGCGGATCCACAAAACTTCAGGCCTATTTCCCTACTAAACTCCGATTTAAAGATCTATGCAAAAATTTTAGCAAACAGACTTATGGAAATAACCCCCTCCCTCATAGGACTGGACCAGGTAGGTTTTGTAAAGGGCAGACAGGCACCAGATGGGACGAGGAGGATGCTAGACCTCCTGCGCATATCAGAATTAAGCAAGCAGCCCAGCATCTTTTTAGCATTAGATGCAGAAAAGGCCTTCGACAGGGTCCATTGGGGATACCTGTCCAGGACCTTACTCAAGTTTGGTCTTTCGGGAATGATACACTCAGCAATTATGTCCCTGTATTCAGACCCATCTGCAAGAGTCTTCACATCTAGCTTGCTATCCGACCCCTTTGCACTAACTAACGGCACTCGGCAAGGATGCCCATTATCCCCAATTATTTTTTCTTTGGTCATAGAACCACTAGCAGAATCTATTAGAGCTAATGATAAAATAGAAGGCATTAAAGTCGGTTCTGTTAACCACAAAATAGGACTGTTTGCTGACGACATAATTCTCTCTCTATCAAACCCAGCCACTTCTTTACCCATCGTCAAAACGCTATTACATAAATTCGGACAAATCTCCTTTTATAAAGTAAATACAACCAAAAGCTATGCACTCTCGCTTCATATATCAAACGAGAACAAAAGCAGGTTGAAAAATATTTTTCCTTGCAACTGGGACCCACCTTCCATTACTTATCTTGGTGTGCAGCTGACTTCCTCTTCCTCCAAAATCTATTCCCAAAACTTTCCTCCATTATTAACAAAAATCGAAGAGGAACTACATCAAATTACCAAACTACAGCTTACATGGTTGGGGAGGATAGCTGCATACCAAATACAAAACTTACCAAAACTCCTATATTATTTCAGATCATTACCCATACCAATTCCCCAGAAATTTTTTATACAACTAGAGAAATGCCTGAAAAAATACATATGGGGGGGTAAAAAACCCAGAATAGCATTGGCCCACCTCTATAAACCTAAACATCTAGGGGGAGTAGGGTTACCTAATGCACAGACTTACTATAAAGCTGCAATACTGGACCAAATGAAGTACTGGTTCTCCTGCCAAACAGACAACCGCTGGTCAGACATTAAACGCACCGTAACACCAGGTCACGACCTCCCTGCATTGGCTATAGCAGCCTGTATACATTGCAGACCAAACGCCCCACCTTACTCAACTATACGAGCAACAATAGATGCCTGGTCCTCCATAGTGCATAAACACTTAACAGACACCCCAATTAGAAAACTAAATGTACCACTGGCATCCTGCGAATACCTAATCCCAAACTTCTCAGTCCAACCATGGAAATCCTCGGGAAACAACTTCACCACACCTGCTCCACCTCATCAAAATGCGATAGATAGATATAGAGAGTACCAATTACACCACTACAAGAGCAAAAACCCAATACGACAAATAGCTATACCACAGATTCTGTGGGACTTCCTCTTAAGCAAGACTTCTAATAAGCGTAAGGGTATATCGCTCTTTTACAAATTCACCACCCCCCTCTACCTACACTCCAAAACCCCAAGCATGATGAAATGGGAATTTGAATTACAAAAAGAATTTTCTATGCCTCAATGGCATGAAGCGATAAAATACAATCATAAATCATCAGCATGCGTAGATCACTGGGATAATGCACAAAAACTCTTACATAGATGGTACATTACTCCGCACAGATTAAACAAAATGAACCCTAGTATTACACCTCTCTGCTGGAGAAACTGCCAAGCTATTGGCAATATCCTCCATATATTCTGGAACTGTACAACTATAAAACCTTTCTGGCAAAAAATACAGTCACTAATTAGAAAAGTGACCAGCTCTGATTGTACCATCAACCCTGCTCTTGCTCTTCTAAGCTTAGGCATCAAAAACTATCCTCCTCTGAGGAGAAAGGTAGTCACCCACATTTTGTTTGCTGCACGTATAGCAATAGCCAAGGAATGGCGCTCTACTTCACCTCCAAAAATTGCAGAAGTCATATCAAGAGTGAATGCTCAATACACTATGGGAAAAATCCTAGCATATACAGAAAGAAGAACCCCGAGTTTCCACAAACATTGGGAAACTTGGAGTTCCTCTAAATATGCCTCCTCACATGTATGAAAACTATTCCTAATCCTCCACTACTGAAACACAACCATCAATGATCTAGTGGTACAATCCATTATTGGGTATGGTCATATATGATATGGTATTATACTAAGCACACAGCATAGCAACACTACGTGGTTTACCTGTTATCAAAAGAATGAGAAAGTCTAATTAAGATGAATCAGTCATTCTAAGTTTATTATTATTGGTTAACGACAAATTTACAGGGAACTTACGTGATAGTATATTTGAGGGGACCCTCAGTAAGGTCCTCTCAGGGCTAACTTTGAAAACTTAAGCAGAAAGTCTGTTTACAGTGTGTACCCACAAGGGGTGACAGGCTTGACAAATGTACAATGCTTCATTGAGGATATTTCTTAGTAACCCTACCAGGTAATCTGTTTTACTCTATTAATGTAGTAAGCTCCTGAATGGCGAACAATATGTACAAATGAGAAATGAGAAATCTGCTTGTATTTTGTATACTTTGGAAAAATACCAATAAAAATGTATTGTTTAAAAAAAAAAAAAAGCCATAATAAGATATAAAAACATATAGCGGTGTGTAAACAATAACACAACTGCTAGAATTGTAACATAATACTTGTTTTTCAGCGAGTACATTGTTTTGCTTCATTGATATATTGTAATCCAATGTGTTTCACAGAACTATACCTCTGCTTCTTCAGGGAATCTCAATGTATATCTAGATTATCATTAGGTTCATAAAATACTATGTAAAAGACAGTAGGTTGATAATCAGATAGGCATTTTTTGGGGAATTTTTCATTTTGCTCTTAGAAATAAAAATACTTTAAAGACAATATTAACCCATCTATATCAATTGTACAAATACATGCTAAAGAGACTGGACACACTTGTATTGCCCATTCTTTTCATCCCTCTATAACAGTGGTTCTCAACTCCAGTCCTCAGGACCCACCAACAGGCCAGATTTTAAGTATTACCTTGGGGAGATGCAGACTAGAATACTGCAATCACTGAGCAGCAAATTATATCACCTGTGATGTATTTTAGTTATCTTGCAAACCTGGCCTGTTAGTGGGTCCTGAGGACCGGAGTTGAGAACCACTGCTCTATAAAGTAATCCTGGTCTACTGACATCAACTGAATGCTGAGGGCTTTTAAAGTGTGCATCAGTTTTTCTGCCTGTCACATACAATACCACATAATGGAGCAGGAGGGCGTAAACAGTAACACGAATAAACAAATCTCAGGCATACAACATTGTCTTCCCTGCATTTGCTTGACTTTCTGCTTTGTGTCCTTTTTGCTCTCATTGTTTCTCAGCGTGTTTCTCTTCACAATACAAGCCATCTGTGCAATGTTTCAAGCTGAGTAAAGTGTTGCTGGCTGACTGGCTGCTGCAGGCTGTTCTGTTACTACCTCTACACATTTGCCCAAAAAGTGATCTGTCTCACAGGGTTTTCAGTCCTGACATAAAAGCAGGTAATATTGCAAATGCTATAGAATGATGTACAGAGGAAAGTCACTGCACGTACTTGTTGCCTACATCCCTATTCCCTATGTTCCCTAAGCAGTGTGAAATCATCTTATGCATCAGTAGAATGCATACTCTATAAATGAACGTTGCACATGTTGTCATCCATAGGAGAACAAAAGATTTGCCATGTACACTGTCATACACTTTTACGTTAATATTACCATTCTTTTATTCTGACCTGTTTTTAAGGTACAAAAGATTTGAGTCAACAGATCTCACAGTTTTGTTCCTGTGCTTGTACTTTATAAGAGGCTAATAATAATATAAGAGAGTAATGTTTTCTTTTCTGTCATCAAATATACTGTATATTAACGGTCAGATGACAGTGCCAACCGATGTCTAGTGTTACTTGTATGTATCAAACCATAAAGCTGTGCATGAAGCAAGCAAACCAGCAAGGAAAATACAAAAAAGGATACTTTAATCTTAATCTCTACAATCTGATATAAACTAAAACATGTTAATGCAATTCAAAAATTAATCTTTTTAAAGACTTCGTTCACATGATTGGAAGTCTATGTGTAAGTGTTCAGGAGCAATACTGCTACATTCTGAAAGCCTTTTTGTTTTTATCTTCCAGCCAAGGGAAGATTTTGCATTGAAATACCGCACTGTAAAGTCAATCATTTGGCTTACAGTATAGTCAGTGTTTATCTGGCTCTCCAAATGGAGTAATCCTTAGGGGTAGAGTCTGTGGCTGTAATAGCTGGATGGTGATGTACAGTGGGGAAGGAAAGTATTCAGAACACCTTAAATTTTTCACTCTTTGTTATATTGCGGCCATTTGCTAAAATCATTTAAGTTCATTTTTTTCCTCATTAATGTACATACAGCACCCCATATTGACAGAAAAACGCAGAATTGTTGACATTTTTGCAGATTTATTAAAAAAGAAAAACTGAAATATAACATGGTCCTAAGTATTCAGACCCTTTGCTGTGACACTCGTATATTTAACTCAGGTGCTGTCCATTTCTTCTGATCATCCTTGAGATGGTTCTACACCTTCATTTGAGTCCAGCTGTGTTTGATTATACTGATTGGACTTGATTAGGAAAGCCACACACCTGTCTATATAAAACCTTACGAATTTGTGGCCCCATATCTCGGGGCCACTTAGTGCTAGGAACTCCAGCTTTGGATATGTTGTGGTACCAGTTCCAATGGGTTTGCACACCAAATTTCGGGGTTCCTAGCACCAAGTGGCCCTGAGATACGGGGCCCCAAAGTCGGTTCGGAAAATGATTTTTTTTGCTGCAGAAAAGTGCTTGACTCGAGTATAAGTCGAGGGGGACACTTTCAGCACAAAAAAAGTGCTGAAAAACTCGACTTATACTCGAGTATATACGAATATATATATATATATATATATATATATATATATATATATATATATATATATATATATACTAGACTGACTGTATATACAGTGGGGACGGAAGGTATTTAGACCCCCTTAAATTTTTTACCTTTTGCTATATTGCAGCCATTTGCTAAAATCGTTTAAGTTCATTTTTTTCCTCATTAATGTACACACAGCACCCCATATTGACAGAAAAACACAGAATTGTTGACATTTTTGCAGATTTATTGAAAAAGAAAAACTGAATTATCACATGGTCCTAAGTATTCAGACCCTTTGCCTTGACACTTATATATTTAACTCAGGTGCTGTCCATTTCTTCTGATCATCCTTGAGATGGTTCTACACCTTCATTTGAGTCCAGCTGTGTTTGATTATACTGATTAGATTTGATTAGGAAAGCCACACACCTGTCTATATAAAACCTTACGGCCCACAGTGCATGTCAGAGCAAATGAGAATTATGAGGTCGAAGGAACTGCCTGAAGAGCTCAGAGACAGAATTGTGACAAGGCACAGATCTGGCCAAGGCTACAAAAAATTTCTGCTGCACTTAAGGTTCCTAAGAGCACAGTGGCCTCCATAATCCTTAAATGAAAGACATTTGGGACGACCAGAACCCTTCCTGGAGCTGGCCGTCCGGCCAAACTGAGCTATCAGGGGAGAAGAGCCTTGGTGAGAGAGGTAAAGAAGAACCCAAAGATCACTGTGGCTAAGCTCCAGAGATGCAGTCGGAAGATGGAAGAAAGTTGTAGAAAGCCAACCATCACTGCAGCCCTCCACCAGTCGGGGCTTTATGGCAGAGAGGCTTGACGGAAGCCTCTCCTCAGTGCAAGACACATGAAAGCCTGCTTGGAGTTTGCTAAAAAACACCTGAAGGACTCCAAGATGGTGAGAAATAAGATTATCTGGTCTGAGACCAAGATAGAACTTTTTGGCCTTAATTCTAAGCGGTATGTGGAGAAAACCAGGCACTGCTCATCACCTGTCCAATACAGTCCCAACAGTGAAGCATGGTGGTGGCAGCATCATGCTGTGGGGGTGTTTTTCAGCTGCAGGGACAGGACGGCTGGTTGCAATCGAGGGAAAGATGAATGCAGCCAAGTACAGGGATATCCTGGACAAAAACCTTCTCCAGAGTGCTCAGGACCTCAGACTGGGCCGAAGGTTTACCTTCCAACAAGACAATGACCCTAAGCACACAGCTAAAATAATGAAGGAGTGGCTTCACAACAACTCCGTGACTGTTCTTGAATGGCCCAGCCAGAGCCCTGACTTAAACCCAATTGAGCATCTCTGGAGAGACCTAAAAATGGCTGTCCACCAACGTTTACCATCCAACCTGACAAAACTGGAGAGGATCTGCAAGAATGAATGGCAGAGGATCCCCAAATCCAGGTGTGAAAAACTTGTTGCATACTGAGCAAAGGGTCTGAATACTTAGGACCATGTGATATTTCAGTTTTTCTTTTTTAATAAATCTGCAAAAATGTCAACAATTCTGTATTTTTCTGTCAATATGGGGTGCTGTTTGTACATTAATGAGGAAAAAAAAATGAACTTAAATGATTTTAGCAAATATAACAAAGAGTGAAAAATTTAAGGGGGTCTGAATACTTTCCATCCCAACTGTATCCATAGGTTGAGTGGTTGGGAAAAAAAGGGATATTAAGGGTTAAAAAGGAAGGCAGCCATCCTTCAGAGTGTGTTCAGAACTCTGCAAGACATGTAAGGAAAAAACTGAGGGGGGAGGCGCCGACCTGAGTGTAGTATTAAAATGATGACTTTAATAGGATAAGATTAAAAACACTTACCAGATGATAGAAGATGCTTGCTTGTCAAATTAAAGTGCAGTCCTGGCACCAGGAAGCTTCCTGGTTCAATGCTCCTGGAGAAACACTGTGATCCATTCCAGCCAGCTGCCCGTTCCTTTCCAGCTTTCCTGAACAGCGGTGAGACCCGCAGAATCATGTGGAATGCCAGGACTACACTTTACTTTGATGAGCATGCATTTTTTATCATCTTGTAAGTGTCCATCTTGTCCTATTAAAGTCATCATTTTAATACTACACTCAGATCGGCACCTCCCCCTCCCTGTTTTTTCCAAGTATTTGGCTTACAGTAGTGGCAGAGTCCCATTGACTTCAAAGGGTGAGTTTGACTGGTGGTGCCACCTGCAAAACTCCACATCCCAAGTTAAATTTGCTGCAGCAAAGCATCGCATCTGTGACATGTGTAGGAACCCCTCCAGCTTCCATGCTAGGTTTTAGATGGGTGATCAGGGCATGGTAAAAATGCATTTCAACTATCTACTGTATTTTTGCCCCCTTTTTTTGTCTGTCTGAAACTGATCTTAGTGGTTGTAAACCTCAGACATGAAATATGAAGAAAGCATATCCCTCTATAGTGTGTACTTGTCTCAAATAAGAGCACTAAGTTTCATTTCTGTCTGCTGCTTCTACCCTCTACTATCAGCAGGAATCACTTCTGAGAAGTTTTCCTGACACAGAGAGAAAAATGCTGACAGGGGACAGAGCTGGAGCTGATTGACAGATTCAACTCTGTTACTGTGTGCTGTGTGAAATAGATTGTGTCCCTTCCCTCTAATCAGGTCTCAAAGCTCTCCTTACTGAGCTTGCAGAGTGTAATTTCAGCTCTCCGCCCCGTTTTTCTGAATTCTCAGACAACCTGAAAAAATGCAGCTCTTTGATTGACTATGGCGAAGAGAAGATTACAGATGAACAGGTACAATTTATGCAGGATGATTTGTTTCAGCTCTGTGTATCAGCTGAGGCAGAAAATAACACCAATTAATCTGTTTCCCAATAAAAGTTAAATTCAAGGCATGCCTTGAATGATAACTGTTTGAGTTGCTAGTGCACTTATGTTAGCTCTCAACTGAACTGTCAAACCATCAAATAGCTGGTGTCATAGCTGATCATATGTACAGCACCATGGCAACTGCAGATCAAACAGAGGCTAAGATGTCAACTTCCTTGGCTGTAAAGGAAAGGAGAGTTTATGTTTTGCTTTAATCTTCTGCTTTCACTAAAATAAAACTTACCGATCCTTCCATAAAGGTCTTTGTTCATGCACTTTCTGTTATGAGTTTATCATGCCCTGTCACTCTCTTCCAATTCCTGCATTGTCCCCTCATCATGCGTGGCGTTGATGAAGACTACACTTGATATGCTGATGGGTATTTTACAAGTACTGTATGTCACCATTAGGAAGGCAGCCCTAAGAAATGATGTGCACTCATCCAAACAAACAAAAATTAGGTGCAGCACTCACTAGAGTTGAAAATGTAATATATACTTAGTAAACAAATAATCACCTTAGTGGGAAAAATACATCAGTGCCATCACACCACAATGATAAATGGAAATCATAAATGTCCTACTCTACAGAATGATAAGATACTGTCCCTTTTTAAAATGTGACCCAAGTGTATGCAATGTGCTCTTCGGTATTCAATCTTGATATGCTATCGACCCACATGGAAAATATTGACACATGCCACCACTGCTTGTTCCTTTTCCAATTTATAAATAAGATAAACTATCATCTTAAATGGTGGGACCTGGTTACCATAGGTCAATATTGTGCCTTTTCCTCTTTAAGTGGATATATGTAATAGCTCCACCTCATCTCCTCCACTGCACAGTAGGTACTATTAGCGCTCCTTCTTTTTAAAAGATGGCTGCAATTAGCAGCCAGTCCTATTAGCGCTCCTTCTTTTTAAAAGATGGCTGCAATAACCCCTCTTCATCTGCACCACACCGCAGGTGGGCACAGATACATTCTCCAAAGATAAAATGAAAGCTAATAGTGCTCTCCATGTAACATGTTTAACTGAGATAAAAATATAAAAGATACAGTCACAATAAAAAAACTAGGTCCCACTGATTAAGATGATCGTTCATCTTATTTTAAATTGAGAAAGGAACACAGAGCATTGGCATGTGTTAATATTTTACATGCATGATTTACATGGAACAACATATAAAGATTGAGCACCGAAGAGAACTTTGCATATTATTGGGTCACATTTAAAAAAGAAACAGTATTGTATAATCCTGAAGAGTTGGTCTTTTATGATTTGTATATATTATTGTGATGTGATGGCACTGATATATGTTTCTCACTAAGGTGAATATTTGTTTATTGGTTCATTGAGTATATATTATGTTTTCAACACTGAGTGCCCTTAATTTTTTGTTTGTTTGGTTGATTTATTTGTGTTGGAATAGCACATAAAGTGCTGACACATACCCTTTGAATTCATATATTTTGGCTGTAAATGGGAATTGGCTGCAGAAGATCAGTAGAACAGAGATGCAAAATAAGGCAATGACTGTCTATTATCTGGCCATAACTGACTGACTGGGGATTTTTTCTGAGATGTTTTGTTACTTGTGCTGTGTCTCCATAACAGGACGTAAATGAAAATATACCTAAAGAGACACAGACAAGGGTACTAGCCATTCCCTAAAGTGGTTAAAAAATGCAAACATTTTTTACCGTAATGCGTACCATGCATTATGGTAAAAAATGTTTAGGGATTAGTATCCCCTACTCCTTTTACTTACCTGAGCGCTCATTTGATCCAGTGCTATGCCTGTCTGCAGCTCTTCTCTCCCCTCACTTCCTGGTCTCTCTGGCTTTGCTGTCAATCAAGGCAGGTGATGAGGGAGTGGGGGGGTGGGGCCGAGTCTTGCTGTCTGTGTCAGTAGACACAGACAGCGAGGCTTTGGAGCGACCCCACATGAGGGCCCCCATAGTAAGCTGCTTTCTATGGGAGCACTCAGTGGATGGGAGGAGCCAGGAGTGCCGGTGGGAGACATGTGAAGGAGGAGGAGATTTGGAGCAGCTTTTTGCTATTCCATTGCACAGAGCAGGTAAGTGTAAACCTGCTAGTTATTTAAAAGAAAAAAAAACTTTGCATTTTCAAACACTTTAACTCAAAACTAAGAGCACTATAATAATAATAATAATAATAATAATAATAATAATACACTTTATTGTATATAGCATCTTTAAAGGTAGCTTCTCAAAGCACTTTACAGGGAAAACACAAGAAATCCACAGGATAACATTATGGAAAAAGGGACAATTATGTGAAAGATTGTCTAAAGAAAAAAGTTTTTAGATTTGATTTAAATGAGTTTAGCCAGGATGTCTCTCTGAGGTTCTTTGGAAATAAATTCCAGAGTTTTGAAGCATAGCAGGAGAAGGCTCTATCTCCTATCGAGTGTAGGTGAATAGAGGTGACACACAAAAGACAAGAATTGGAGGAGTGAAGGTTATGAGGGGGGGAGTAAGTTGATAAAAGTTCAGAGAGATAATGGGGTGCCAAGCCATGAAGAGCATTATAGCTGAACAAGAGGATCTACTGTATGCAAAACCTGATGGGTAGCCAGTAGGAATGAGCCGGTTCGGTCCCCCCTACCCCCTGTTCTGTTCGCAGCAGAACATGCAAACACAGTTAAAGTCTATGGGACATGAATGTGAAAAATCAAAAGTGCTATTTTTAAATGCTTATATGCAAGTTATTGCCATAAAAAGTGTATGGAAACCTGGTTAAAGTGAAACAATAAAAATGAAATATTCTTTTAAATATCATGCCTGGGGGGTCTCCTTAGTCTGACTGTAAAGCAGCGCATCTTTCCCATCTTCATAACAGTACCACAGCAAAATGACATTTCTAAAGGAAAAAATGGAATTCAAAACTGCTTGCGGCTGTAATGTATTGTTGGATCCCGGCAATATAGATAAAAATCATTGAAAAAAATGGTGTGGGTTCCCCCTCCCCCCAGTCAATTACCAAGCCCTTTGGGTCTGGTATGATTTTTAAGGGGAACCCCATGCCAAAATAAAAAAAATGGTATGGGGTGCCCCCCAAAATCCATACCAGGCCCTTCGGGTCTGGTATAGATATTAAGGAAACCCTGCACCAACAATACAAATATAGGGTGGGGGTCCCCCCAAAATCCATACCAGACCCTTCAGGTCTGGTATGGATTTTAAGGGAAACCCCCATGCCAAAGTAAAAAAAAATGGTGTGGGGGGTCCCCCCAAAATCCATACCAGACCCTTATCCGCACACACAACCTGGCAGGCCACAGGAAAAAGGGGAGCAAAAAAGGAGAAGGGGCAAAAGAGCGCCCCCCCCTCCTGAACCATACCAGGCCACATGTATCAAAAAATATTATTGTGCATATAACAAAGTGTTTAGCAAAAGCTGAAGTGTATCGGGTGTAAATAGTCCACCTATAAGGTGTAATACGATAAAGTGCAACGTGCTCCTAAAATGCATGCAAAAATCCTATATTTAATAATTATATGTGTATAGAGAAAAATGCCTATATCTTGAAAAATGTCAGAAAAACAGAATCCAATATGTAAGCAATTATAGCAATCAAAGCGAACGATTATTTAGGGAGAAAATGTGGAAACTGTCAAAAAAAGTAAAAATAAGAGGAGGCAGTTTTTGACAAGTCCTTTATTAACCACTTGCTGCCCGCCATATAGCAATATGATGTTGGCAAAGTGGTTTTGTTATCCTGACCGGCCATCATATGACGTGATCAGGATAACAAAGCCGGCACGCACACAGGAACGCGCAGCACGACGATCGGAGGTGCTGTGTGTCAGTCTAACACACCGCATCTCCGATCGTGGTATGGAGCCTCTGACGGAGGCTTTTTACCACGTGATCAGCTGTGACTAAACACAGCTGATCACCGCGTGAACCAGGAAGTGCCGTTACCTACTTTTCTCGGGTTCGCGCTGACAGGGAGAGCCGATTGGTGGGGTCTGCGCTGATAATTAGCACATTGATTATCAGTGCAGCCCCCATCAGAGGTGCCCATCAGCTGCCAATCACTGCCCATCAGCTGTCAACCTGTGCCCAATAGAGAATGCCTGTCAGTGCCCATCAAAGTACCAATAAGTGCCCATAAATGTGCCAATCAATGGCCATAAAAGTGCCAATCAGTACCCCATTAGTAATGCCTGTCAGTGCCCTTCAGATGCCACTCAGTAATGACTGTCAGTAGCTCCACATCAGTGCTCCTATCAGTGCCCATCATTTTTTTTTTCAAATTTTTTTGGTCTTTTTTAGTTTGTTTAGCAACAAAAAAAAAACCCCAGTGATGATCAAATGCCACCAAAAGAGAAGAAAACAAATTGAGGCTTTTTTAGTCTTTTTAGAAAAAAATAAAAAACCCAACTGTGATTAAATACCAACAAAAGAAAGCTCTATTTCTGTGGAAGAAAATGATAAAAAATTTGTTTGGGTACAGCGTTGCATGACCACGCAATTGTCAGTCAAAGTTCGACAATGCTAAAGGCTGAAAATTGTAATGGGCAGGAAGGGGGGATAGTGCCCAGTATTGAAGTAGTTAAAAAAAAGTGTGAAAAACTCAGCCTCGATGGGAGGCGTCCCTCCGACTTCAGCCCTTTTGTGATGACAGCTGTTATATAGCTGAGGTCATGTGACCACCCCCCCATCAAATCATTCCCTGCATCTATTACCTTTTGTACCACCACCCCCTCTCTTTAGAATGTAAGCTCTATGAGCAGGGCCCTCCTGTCCCTTCTTTATTGTACTGTACTGTAATTGTGCTGTTCCCCCTCTGCATTGTAAAGTGCTGTGTAAACTGTTGGCGCTATATAAATCGTGTATAATAATAATAATAATTATTATTATCAATACCAGACCTGAAGGGCCTGGTAATGGACTTGGGGGGGGGGGAACTCACGCCATTTTTTTCAATGATTTTTTTTTAAACCATATATTTGTTGTATTTTTGCAAAGAGATACAAAAGTATTAGATATCAAGATAGTACATAGTAGTATAGAATGTTCAGTTAAGTAGTCCGGGTATGCCATAAAATGAACAGTACTACAATTAGTTGTTTCATGAGATTAGAAGTAACATTAATAAAACAATAACCAACAATTAGCACCCTAACAGAGGGGAGGGTGAGATGTGCTATGCTTTACTGTAATAGTCTAATGCATACACATGAGCAGACTTTCCAGCCGACTAGGTTCGATGGTCTTTCCGACTGACTTTCTGACTAGGTCCGAAGGACTTTCTGAACCAACGAACTTGACCACACACGATAGGAATAGGTCCATTCATAAGTCCGTTTGGTTTGAACATGATGACGTAAACCGGACTAAAAAGGAAGTTCAATAGCCAGTAGCCAGTAGCTTTCCTTGCGTCGTATTTGGTCCATCGACCAGCACACAGATGAACAGTTTTCCCAATTTTAGTCCGTCGGACTTTGAGTCCATTGGACAGATTTGAAACATGTTCTATTTCTAGGTTTATCGGACTAGCCCACACTATCGGATTGTCCACCGGACTAATCCCGTTGGAAAGTCCGCTTGTGTGTACGCGGCATTAGTGATTGGGCTTCTATTAGGTTATATCACTTCCACTTCGTAGATGCTAGGTGGGGTTAGGTAACAACAACCGTCCCGTCATCCCCGTGGGAGCAAACTGTGGAGAAACGGATGCTGGCGATCACCCCAGGAGTCTTCTCTGTTTTTTCTGGAAGGAACACATCAGGTTTATTTAAGACTATAAAGGTACGTGAGAGTAGTGGTGTAAGTGGTGTTCTTTGGAAGTATGTGTATTGCCGCACCTGACCATTGTAACCATGGTTGCCACGAGGAAAACGTTTTGTGGTAGCTTCCTCTACTAGAGGCTATCATGAGTTTATAGCTGCAGTGTGTGTTTATCATTTCAGGAGTTTTCTCAATAGTGGGAGTTGTAACCGCTTTCCACAAGCGAGTGATGCTGAGTTGTTGCTAAAAGGATATTTGTTATTATTAGTTTTAGGGGTGTAGGGATGACTTATATTGTTAGATTTAAGAGCGCCAGTGCAGGGGAAAAGGAGATGTGGCAGTTGGAGACATTCCTTAAGAATTGGAATATATTGGATCAGTAAGGCTGTATATTGGGACATGACCATAGGATATGGATTAGGTCACTCCTTGCTTTTTGGCATCTCCAGCAGGAATCGGTTATTTGGAGAACCAAAGGAGGCAAGTCTAGTAGGAGTTAGGTAGCATCTTTGAGAGATTTTTTGGGATAGTTCCCATAGGGCTGAGCAACAGGTATATTGGTATATAGATTTGAATTCTTTTTGCCATTTTTCCTCAGTGAAGGGGTTTCCCAAGTCTGATAACCAGTGTAGATGTGATGTCGTTTTAATAAAGTCTTTCTTTTGGTGTAAAGTGTTGTAGAGTAATGAGATACCTTTTTGTTTAGGCGATAAGTGGGTTAAAAAGGACCATATGGTTGAAGGTAATGAGTATATTGGTTATATTCAGAGGCTGGGAGCGCAAACTCTTTTTACAACTGGGGGAAGGTTGAAGAACAGGTCTTGAATGTGTAGGATACCTTAGCTTGTCCACTGGAATAGCAAGAGGTCTGGCGTTAGTTGTGTGAGAACTCCTAGCAGGATGGGGGGTGATATGGTTTGTGAGGGTGGTAGTGCTATTTCTGTAAGTGCTTTCCATGCATGGGCTGAGGCTTTCATTGTAGGAGAAAGAGCATTCGGTATAATGATGCCTAAAGGGATCCGTAAAATCCCAGTCTTTAGGTTTGATCTGATGAGTGAAGAGGATTCTATTTATCCCCAGTGGGTGTTAGGGGGAAGATGAAAGCATTCTCATATTTGCGTTAGTATGGTGGCTTGGTAGTAATCTGCGAAGTCTATGTAGCCTGATCCTCCTCCTAATCTATGTTTGATAAGTTTTGAGTGTGCACATCTGGGTTTCTTACCTTGCCAGATGAACTTGTTTAGGATGGTTTGTAGGGACTTAAAATAGGATTGAGGTATTGGGATGGGTATTGTTCTAAAAAGATAGAGCAATTGTGGGAGGTGGTTCACTTTGAATGATGCTAGTCTCCCTAACCACGATAGTGTGTGTCGTGCTAGTTTTTGTAGGTCAGCCTGCAGCTTTTTAGTGAATGATATATAGTGAGGTAGAAAGAAATCCTGGATAGCCGCACTCTGGGATAAGGACATCTTTATTTCAATAAAATCCAACAATACAGTCAATTGCAGAGACGTACAGGGTGGTAGACTGCTAACGCGTTTCACATCATTTGGATGCTTATTCGTAGCTGATTTTTTACTGATTTGGTGAGTTGAATGCCAGATATGAGATACTTTTTTCTTCCCAAGTGTAAGGGAATTGAGATTGTAGTAGGTGTCTAGTCGTAGCATCTATACCTAAGTTAAGGATGAATGATTTTGTTTCATTTTTGTTGTAGTACAATACCTTGCTGAACCATATGAGAGTGTCTTGAATTTTGAATTGCTGCCAGGGAAAGGGTTGGGTGGGTGACCATTAGGATGACATCATCAGCAAAAAGGCTAATTTTATGTGGGGTCCTGTTGATTGTGAAGCCAGAAATGAGGGGGTTGGTTCTGATGTGTTCTGCTAGAGGTTCCATAAGTGGATTAAAGATCGGGGGGATAATGGGTATCCTTGCCGTGTGCCGTTGGTTATTTGGAATAATTGCGATAGCATTTCCGAGGAGTATACTTTCGCAGAGGGTGGTGTGTAAAGGGCTAGAATAGCTTGCAGAATGTTTAACTTGAAGCCGAATTTGAGAAAGACTCTGTGGAGATAAGTCCAGTGTATCCTGTCGAATGCCTTCTCTGCATCCAGAGACAGAATCAGAGAAAGCGTTCCGATAGATTGTAGTTATGAGGTTGTGAAAGGTGCATTCAAGGATTCTAGTTGTGCTTCATTTATGGTTGAAGGGTTTACATGGTTTAGAAAGGCTTTAATATCTTCAATAGAAGGTTGGTGAGTCAAACTTCTAGTTTAATGTTGAATAGGTCACTGTAATATGCAGTGAAGGCATCAGCAATATCTTGGGGATTTAGCAATTTTTCTTTCATGTGAGGGTGAATTAGGTAGGCTATTTTGGTCTTTGCTTGATATTCCTTTAGGCGTCTAGCTAGAGCTTTCCCTGCTTTATTTGAGGTGGAGTAAACTATAGCCTTCAATTAACGTTGTGTTTTTTTAAAGGAGTGCAAGAGGAGGGTTCTAAGCTCTTGCCTTAGTGATAGAAGCTTAGCAGAATGTACAGTATGGCCTGTGGATTGGCTTTGTTGATTATATCTAATTCTGTTATGTCAGTTGTAAGGGGAGTCTAGACGATGCGTCCTTTCTTTTTTAATATGAGTACGAATCTATTTGCATTAATACACCTCTGATAAATACCTTGTGTGTATTCCATAGTTTGGTACCAAGCCCACGTTGTTAATGAAGAATTCAGAGAGTAGAGTGGTGATTTCTGCAGTATATGCTGGCTGTTGTAGTAGAAAATTATTAGCTCGCCAGAGATTTGTTTTAGATTGTGGTGGGGAGTCTGCAATTGAGATACTGATGGGCGCGTGGTCCCACCACAACATGTTATGGATAGTTGAAGAAGTGGCTTTTTGAAGAAGCCATTTATCTGCGACAAAATGATCAATTCTTGAATACGTTTTATGAAGTGGAGAAAAATATGTGTAGTCTTTTTTGAGACCCATGGTGGCATTGCCAAATGTCAAACATGTCTTAGTCAAGTAGAAATTTTTTCAGAGGGGATTCACGTCCTTTGGACATCGTAAATCAGTCCAGGTGAATATTTGGTACCAGGTTGAAGTCACCACACATAATCACATGGCCTCTTTGGATGGGTTTGATGGATTGCATGAGGTGTTTGAGGAAGCGCATTTGGTGGACATTGGGTGCGTATACGTTTATCGAGGTATAGGTGACATTATTAATAGTGCATTGTAGTATAATGTACCGACCATTCGGGTCTAGAGTCACCTGATGGGGCTGGAAGGTTAATGTGTCTTTGACTGCAATTAGGACTCCTCTTTTTTGGAGGAAAAGGAGGCCTGGAAGATGTGTGGGAAGCATTTGTTGGAGCATTTAGGTGTTGCGGATTAAGAGAAGTGAGTCTCTTGGACACATAGAATGTCGCAGTTGGTGTCTTGGGCAGATTTCCATAGGGAGTGGCGCTTGGCATGATGATTGAGCCCATTTGCATTTACAGATAGGATGTTGAGAGGCATAATTTTTTGGAAACGTTCAGTGTTAGGTATGCAGGCACTTACAGTTAGTTGGATCTGGTGGAGGTGTTCCGATTGATACTCCTAGTTATCGTGCTGTGGTAAGATGGATTAGGATGAGAGATATCTGTTGAGCTTCACGGTGGTGCTGGAAAGTTAAACTGTGTACAAGTACAACAAAAATAGAAAGAAAAAAGAATAAAAAAGGAAAAGTTAGCATAAAAGAGCAGGATATCAATCGAAGGTGGATTATTGCAGTCTAACCTATGGCGGCTCGAATAAGCTGAGGTTAGCGAATCTGCAATGTGGGGAGAACAGTCAGTTTCAACAATTGTTTAACAAATCTATAAGAGAGCTAGCAGCTATGAACTGGGGAGAGAAAGGTGTATATGTGGAAGGCCCATCCACAGGTTAGAGGTCACAGGTGTCATTGTTGCTTCTGCTGGTTGCGACGGTTGTATGGAGATTTGTGTTGTGGCAAAGGCTGGCTGGATTCCTTCAGTTGCTCTAGAATGATGCTCCAGGTGTATAGGCATTTCATTCCTCCTGTAAGGGTGGTTATAGTGTGATCTGCGCCATTTTTTGTGATTAGAAGGGTTTCTGGGTATCGCCATTTGTATTGGATTCTATGATTGTGCAGCGCCTTGGTGACAGGACTTAGTTGTCTGCGTTGTTGTAAGGTGAATTTAGAGAGATCTGGATAGAGCTGTATTTCAAAGGTGCAGGAAGTGTTTCAGCTGATCTGGCAGCCACCAGGAGCATTTCTTTAGCACCAAAAAGATGCACTCTCGTAAATACATCTCTGGGTACCGAAGCAGCTAGGTGAGGTGGTTTGGAAATTCTGTGTATACGGTCTATAGAGATTTTAAGTGAAGTGGTGTTGGGATTTTGAAGGATAGCGTGCATGAGGTCACTCATATATTTTTGAAGATTAGCAGGCAGTACTGATTCAGGTATACCGCATATTTTCATGTTATTGCGGCGAGGGCGATCTTCCAAATCTGCCAATTAGGCCTGAATCCAGGACTGTTCATCTTTCACTTCATCGTATGTGTCCACAAGATCGTTCACAGTTGTGGTGCATTCCTCCATTTTATCTTCTATGTAAGAGACCCTATTCCCCAAACTGTTAATGTCAGAGAAGAATTTGATTATAAGGGAGGATAGATCTGACATCAATGATGTCTGCAGTGAGAGGAGCATGTCCTTTAAAGTTGTGTCTAGTACAGGTTGTCCTGTGGTAGGAAAGGCAACCACAAAGGACTGAAGGGCCTGGTTTGACTGGAGAGGGTTAAATGGGTAGGCCGCATTGTGCTCTGGGAATGAGGGTTCATCAAGTCTCATAGGGCCTTAGCAGGGCTCCCTGAATGTGGGCTTCCTCCAGCCGAGTGACTGGGAAATAGGGGCATCAGTTGTGGTTCTTGATCTCCCTGTAATTCAGGGAGATCTGTATATGATGATTGCACTGCAGCCACGGCCACACCGGCACCATTTTGGGCAGCACTAACCTTAGGCGATGCCTTGAGGAAGAAGGCCGTCAGCTTTTTCGGCTGATTGTCTTCCCTCTTCTTTCGGGACATGCTGCAGGAGGGTGCCCGGGGTGTGGGGAAGCTGGATGGCTGTAGATTTCCCGTAGATGTCTAAGCGGCCATCACGCTCGCCGGCAGACCATGACGCCCTTTTTCAATGATTTTTATGTATATTGCCGAGATCCGGCAATACATTACAGCCTCGACCAGTTGTAAATGACTTTTTTCCTTTAGAAATTTAATTTTGCTTCTCTCATTTATTACAATATATACGAACCACTATATAAGCAGCCTTACATAGTGTAGGATGTGGACTTAGCCCCCTGAGCCATGATTGGCCAAAGGCATCTTGCCTTTGGCCAATCATGGCTCTCACAGCAGAGACCGCTGTGATTGGCCAAAGCATGCAGGTCAGGTGCATGCTTTGGCCAATTAGCAGCCTTCAATGCACTGCCCATTCCACGGGCGCTCAAATTTTCAGTGAACGCCCCATAATGTTCTAAATTTGGCGAACGGGCGAACACTGGACTCATCCCTAGTAGCAAGTGCAAGGACTCCAGGATGGGGGTAATATGACCACTTGTACCAGACCTAGTCAGGTTCTGGCAGCAGAATTTTGAACACATTGAAACTGATTAATAGTGGATTTAGATACACCAGTGAGCATTGTAGTAGTCAAGTTTGGAGAACACAAATATATGGATCAACTTTTCAGCTACAGTGTATGATAGCATAGGACGCAACCGAGCAATGTTTCTCAAGTGGAAAAAAGATGTTCTGACAACATGTTGTACATGTGGATCAAAGGTTGACCTAGCATCAAATATGACCTCTAGATTTTTCAGTTTGGACTGAAGCTCGAGTACAGTGCCATCTATAGATAAGCTATTAGGACTGGCCTTACATAATTGATGGGGGGGGGTGGCAATAAGCATGACTTGAGTCTTGTCACAGTTTAATTGAAGTAAATTGTGAGCCAAGTTTTTATATCACAAATGCAGTTAGATAGGAGAGATGCAGCCAAAGAAGAATCTGGTTTACTATGGATGTATATCTGAGTGTCATCAGCATTGTAGTGATAATTGAGCCCATGTGATTCAAGCAGTTGGCCAAGTGGGAACATGTTAATGCTAAAAAGTAAGTGACTCAAGATTGAGCCCTGAGGAACACAAATACACTTGGAGATAATGAAGAATGTGAGACTGTGATACAGATCCAAGGAAATATTAATGCCTTCTATAGGGATGGGCCGAACACCCCCCAGTTTGGTTTACATCAGAACATGCGAACAGGCAAAACATTTATGCTAACATTCGAACCCTATTAAAGTCTATGAGACACGAACATGAAAAATCAAAAGTGCTCATTTTAAAGGCTTATATGCAAGTTATTGCCATAAAAAGTGTATGGGGACCCGGGGTCCTGCCCTAGGGGACATGTATCAATACAAAAAAAAGTTTTTAAAAAAAACATTTTTTTTCAGTAGCAATGATTTTAATAATGCTTAAAGTGAAACAATAAAAATGAAATATTCCTTTAAATATTGTCCATTAGTCTGCCTGTGAAGTGGCGTATATGTGTGATGTGTAGAACAGTGCTGCAGCAAAATTACATTTCTAAAGGAAAAAACATAATTAAACTTGCTCGCGGCTGTAATGTATTTCTGGCTCCCAGCAATATAGATAAAAAATCAAGGAAAAAAGAGGCGTAGTCTCCCCCCCAGTCCATGTCAGGCCCTTCGGGTCTGGTATGGATTTTTAGGGGAACTCCATGACAGAATAAAAAAAAAACACGGGGCCCCCCTAAAATCTATACCAGACCCTTATCCGAGCAAGCAGCCTGGCAGGCCAGGAAATGGGGGGAATGAGTGAGCACCCCCCCTCCTGAACCATACATGGCTGCTTTCCCTCAACATCAGGTGGGTCCCCCCAAAGCACCTTGTCCCCATGTTGATGGGGACAAGGCCTCATCCCCACAACCCTGGCTCAGTGGTTGTGAGGGGTCTGCGGGTGGGGGGCTTGTTGAAATCTGGAAGCCCCCTTTAACAAGGGAACCCCCAGATCCCGGTCCTCACCTATGTGAATGGGTATGGAGTACATTGTAGCCCTATCCATTCACCAAAAAAAGGGTCAAAAAGTAAAAACCACAATAGATAGTTTTTAAAAATTCCTTTTTTTAAAAATAAAAAAATAATAAAAAGTGTCCCGCGATGACCATCTCTTGTCAATCACACCGCCCGACGGACCCCATAAAAATGGAAAAAAAAGAAAAAACTCTACCTCCATGGGAGGCCTCCCGATGACTGCTGTCTTTTGTCTGTGATAGCTATTATATAGGCAAGGGTGGAGCCACCCGCTGACGTAATCAGATGATCCCATCCCCCTCTGACATCACATGATGTCACATGATGTCACTTGACATCAGAAGGGGCAGGGTCACTTTGCTGTGTCAATGAGTGGCCCCGCCCTTGCCTATATAACAGCTGTCACAGGCAAGAGACAGCAGTCACCGGGAGGCCTCCCATGGAGGCGGAGGTTTTTTTTCTATTTTTTGGTTCTGTCAGATGGCTTGATTGAAGATGGATGGACTTCGCAGGACACTTTTTTTCTTTTTTAATAAAGGAATTGTCAAAAAATGTCTATTGTGATTTATACTTTTTGAATTTTTTTTTGGTAAATGGGTAGGGGTACAATGTATTTGATACCCATTCACATAGGGGGGTATCTGGGATCTGGTGGCCGTTTTGTTAGAGGGGGCTTTCAGATTCCGATAAGTCCCCAACCTGCAGACCCCCACAACCACCGGGACAGGGTTGTGGGGATGAGGCCCTTGTCCTCATCAACATGGGGACAAGGTGCTTCGGGGGGCCCAAAGTACCCTCCCCATGTTGAGGGCAAGCAGCCTGGTATGGTTCAGGAGGGGGGGGCGCTCGTTCATCCCCCCCTTTCCTGGCCCGCCAGGCTGCTTGCTCAGATAAGGGTCTGGTACGGATTTTGGGGGGCACCCCATGCCAATTTTTTAAAAAAATTGCAGTGGAGTTCCCCTTTAAATCTATGCCAGACCCAAATGGCCTGGTATGGATTTTGGGGGGGACCCCATGCTGTTTTTCTTTTTTCTTTTGGCATGGAGTTCCCATTAAAGTCTATACCAGACCTAAAGGGCCTGAGGGCCTGGTATGGATTTTGGGGGGGGGACCCAAAATCCTATGACAGAAACTTTTTCTTAGTTTCTGTCATAGGGTTCTCCTTAACCACTTCAATGCACTATTATATACTCTATATACTCTGCACTGACTGCACTGTATATATATACGATATATATATATATATATATATATATATATATATATATATATATATATATATATATATATATATATATATATATATATATGCTAAAGAAGCTGAGGGTAAAGGTGATGGACTGGCCAAGCATATCTCCAGGCCTAAACGTTGTTGTTGTATAATAGACTTTATTTCTTTGTTTCAGCCAGATGAATTTATATACTTTTATATCCAGAAAACCAGGAAAAAAGTTCCTAATTCCAAAGTTTCACTCTAGTCAGGTCACCTAAACTCACATGATAATTATCCAAGCATACATTCCTGCAGCTAATTTGGAAGTTTCTCCACATTATGCTCAATCAGCATGAAACCACACCAAAGACCCTTAAATAATTCAAGAGTATCATGGGGAAATGTTTCTTTTTCCTCATAGAAGGTAATAATATTTCCTTGGATCCATATCACAGTCTCATATTCCTCATTCTCTCCAAGTGTATTTGTGTCAAATAAATGTATTTCTTTCTCATCACCCTCCCACCACTCTCAGCCCATCTCTTCTCTTTCATAAGACAGGCTTTCTGGATGCAGCAAAACCGCAATGTGTGAGAATTTAGTCAGCTCACTGTAGTAATCCCGACAAAGACAATACAATCAGCTATGTTGACATTTATTAGATGCTCAATTGGTCAGCACTTTGAAGGTTCACCAACTCAGATCATGGATTGCAAGGGAAAAAGGAGCACTATATGTATTTCCTCCTTGTTTCATCATATTTGTTTGGAAAATTAAACAAACAATTTGATTTTTATTCTCATTTTCTTGCCTTATGTGGTTATAACTGAGCCTTGTAAAGTTGAGTTGAGATAAAAGTGTATATCCTGGAATTACCCAAATTTACCCCAAACTTCCCTTTCCTTCTGTGTCCACATTTTATTAAATTGTATCTTGCTCCTGTAATGAAAAACAGCTCTTAATGCTCCCTGTAAAATCATCACCAGGCTTGAAAGATTCTTGCAGGGCAGCTGCTGGGAGCTCAGTTATTACTGATGTAGGCACACTTCCAGAACTACATCCGCTAAGAACCCTTTACACATTCATGAATTGGAAAGCTATACTGAATTTTTTTTTACCTCCTTTATGACAAGGCAATTTTTTTACTATTCAGCACTGTGCTACTTCAACCACCTCAATACAGGGCACTTACACCCCCTTCCTGCCCAGGCCATTTTTCAGCTTTAAGCACTGTCACACTTTGAAAGACAATTGCTCGGTCATGCTACACTGTAACCATTCAAAATTGTTAGCATTTTCTTCACACATATAGAGCTTTCTTTTGATGGTATTTAATCACTTCTGGGTTTTTTATCCCCCCCCCAAAAAAAAAAAAGACCAAACATTTTGAAAAAATAAAAGTTTTTCTTAGTTTCTGTCAGTAAATTGTGTAAATAAGTAATTTTTCTCCTTTACTGATGGGAGCTGATGAGGCTGCACTGATGGGCACTGATAGGTTGCACTAATGGGCACTGATGAGGTGGCACTTATGGGCACTGATTAGGTGGCACTGATAAAGAGGTACAAATATGACGCACTTATGGGCACTGATAGGTGGCACTGATATGTGGCACTGATGATCACTGATAGGCGGCACTGATGGGTGGCACTGGGCACAGATAGCATGCACTGGTGGGCACAGATAGGTGGCACTGGTGGGCACAAATAGGCAGCAATGGTGGGTACAGATAGGCAGCACTGATGGGTGACACTGATGGGCATTGATGGGTGGCATTGATGGGCACTGATTGCTGGCACTTGTGGGAAATGATTGCTGGCACTTGTGGGCACTGATTGCTGGCACTTGTGGACACAGATTGGTGGCAATTGTGGGCACTGGTTGGCACTGATTGCTGGCACTGGTGGGCACTTAATTGTAATCAGGGCACTGATGATTAGTGCCCTGATTACATACCTAGTGGTCCCCTGTGAGGATATGATGCTGATCGGCTCTCCTCTCCTCACACTCTGTCAGTGTGAGGCGAGGAGTGCCGATTACTGGCATCTCCATATTTACATGTAACTGGCTGTGATTGGACACAGCCGATCACATGGTTAAAGAGCCGCAGCCACGGCTCTTTACACAGATCTGGGTCGCGCCGTGTCCTAGCAACATGGCAAGGCCGCGATCACTGCGCGGCGCTCCCCCGCGGGGTCGTTCTGGGAGGCCATCATATGACGTCCACTCAGAATGAGAGCCGCGCCGCCCAGCTGTCATTTGACGGTGGGCGGGCAACAAGTGGTTAACTGGAAATTGTGCAGCCATGCAACACTGTATGCAAATTAAATGTATATTTTTATTTTCACACAAATAGATCTTTCTTTTAATGGTATTTGATCACCACTGGGTTTTTATTTGTTTCTATATAAATGAAAAAATACAGAAAATGTAAACAAAAAGCAATATTTCCTAAAATCAAATTTTTTTCATAAATTGTTTACCAAAATGTATTCTGCAACATGTATTTGGTAAAAAGAAATCCCAATAAGTATATATTAATTAGTACTTGCTATGTATCTAAGGTCTACATGTACACATAATGCCCTATGTGTTAAAAATGCAAATCACTGTTGAGCTACCTGTTTACTTTTCTGTCCATTTAAGGAGCACTGTTTGACTGTATCACTTTTGTTCCTTACTGATCTACAAAACACTTACACAGAAGATTAAAAGTTGCCTGAATTGTCTTCTCCTCACAACACAGCTTGTTCCCAGATGGGTGTCTGAGGGTGTCAAATGATCCTCCTAAACTTGAATCCAACCATTGAAATGGATTTCAATGTCTATACATGTTTTCTATTATTGTTTTGCCATTTGTACCCATGCATACAACTCTACTTCCTTCTCTCCAAAGTATTTTATTAGAGGTATTCAAAGATACAAGAACAGGTAAACAAAAGTTACATGGGCCCATCAGCCCGAAGAAATGTCTGAATTTCATAATCATAACAGTGATAAATGTTTTCACCTAATGTGAGGAGCATGTAAAACAGAGCAGAAACGGTTGTAAATATTTGTAAGTTGTATATATATTTTTGAATATACAGAATAATTTTATGTTGTTTGGGCCTGTGAAGCCCATTTTTATAGAGCAGTCAAAATCTTATTCATATTGATTCTGGTGTGAGTTGAGCTGACTTCTTGAGACCGATGGGGTTGAATAGATAGGTTATACTAGGATAATGTGGGGGTGTAGTTTAATTTGCAGAATGGCTAATGTCATAGGGTGGATGTTGTTTGTGGTTGGACGTATATCCAAGGTTGACAATCCGGCAGGTCACCTTGATTGATTATATTTGGGTATAGGAAGGCAGGTGTGGGAGGGGGTGGAGAGAGGGGGGGTGGAAAAGGATAAGTTAGACTCTAGGTAAGGGCTATAGATGTGAACGAGATGAAGGATAAGAGGGGGATGGATTCAATCCACCCAACTCTACCAATTGAGAGAGTGTGATTATGATTGTTGATCCAGCTTAGGTGGAGGGTGGGCATATGGTTTGGGTGTATTCTGAGGTAGTTTTAAAGTGGTACTAACAAGCCCAACGGGCTGTGTATTTGGAGATATTGTCATGAGAGATGGCTATGAGCTCTTCCATTTTGGCGATTTGGTTGATTCTCTGAAACCATTCTTTGACTGAAGGGGCACGTGTCCTGCTCCACAAGACTGGGACACACAACTTAGCTGTGTTAATCATGTGCATGGCTAGAGATCTATGATAAGAGTGTCTGGATAATGCAGTGTGATGTAAGAGAAGTTGGGCGGGGGAAAAATCCAAAGCCAGGGTAGAGACTCTTGATATCACGTCATGGACTTCTCTCCAAAATCGTTGGATGATGGGACATGCCCAACCTGATGTATATGAAAGTGCCTGGTGCAGAGGTGCATCTCCAACATAAGTTGGACATTAATGGAGCAAATTTGTGTATAGTGGTCAGGACTCTGTACCATCGAGTTAGGATCTTATAACCGTTTTCTTGAGTTGATACATTTGTCGGTCCTTTATGGATATTCTCATAAATTTGTTCCCATTGTTCTTCCGTGATTTTAGAGAGTTCTTTTTCCTAAAAATTGGCATGTCTTGTTGTGTACGGGATGTTTGGCAAAGAGTAATGATTAGATAGTTGAGATAAGATGTCTTTGTGGGGTATTTTCAGAGCATAGTATTTCTATAGGGGTAAGTTGTCGCGTCCAATGTAGTTTGCGGTTTGGACCTTGGAGAAAGTGTTGTATTTGCAGGTATATCCACAAAGGGAATTTACCGTCTATCATTTGGGAAGTGAGGTCTTCTCTGTTCCTGAATGTGTCTCTTTTGAAAAAGTGTTTGGCTAGGATATGTTTATGAGGCCATGAGTTAGAGAGAAATTGTTGGAACATTCCTGGTGGGAATTCAGGATTGAGACAGAACGGGGTCAAGGGCCCTGGTGTGGACTTCTTGAAAGTAGCGCAAGGTGGGTCCTATAAGCATATGATCATCGGCGGTGGTCAAAATATGTTTTGGGTGTAGCCAGAGTGCTGAGGCTAGGGGGACTGAGGAGAGGGATTCTTCCAGTGTAACCCATTGTTTTGTGTCTGCGGGGATGTTCCAGTCCACTATCCTTGTAAGAAGGCAGGCTCTATAGTAGTTGCATAGGTCAGGGAGGCCTATGTCCCCTTTGGATTCGGGGAGTGTGAGGTGTTAGTATTTGATGCATGGGCATTTGTTGTGCCATATAAATTTTGTGCATATAACTTTGTATGTAGAGAAGAATGTAGGGGGTAAGTGGATGGGAATGGCTTGCATAATGTATAGTAATCTAGGGAGGACGCTCATTTTCAATACTGTGGCTCTTCCAAACCAGGACAGGGGACTTCCCATTTTGTAGATCTGTTTTTATGGATGCTAGAATTGGTGCAAAGTTTAGTGCATATAGGTCGGAGAGGCAGGCTGGAAGTTGGATACCTAGGTATGTAATTGCCTTGGATTGCCAGATAAATGGGAAATTGTTTTGACATCGGGTTACTGTGTCTTTGGGTAAGGAGATGTTCAGAGCAGGGTAATGTGAGGATCTGATAAAAATAATAAAATATCATCTGCAAATGCTGCAATTTTAAATTCACATCCTGAGACCACCAGTCCTTTGATATTTGGATTATCTATAAAACAGTTGAGAAAGGGCTTCAGAGTGAGAACATAGAAAAGAGGTGCTAAAGGGAATCCCTGGTGTGTTCTGTTCCGGATGGAGAAGGCATTCGACAGGCAGCCATTGGCTCTTACTTGTGCAGTTGGGTTTGTATATAGTGCCAGGATCAGGTGGAGCATATTGTCCCTCAGGCCAATGGCCTTGAGAGTCTCTTCTATGTAGCCCCAAGCTACTCTGTCGAATGCCTTCTCCGCATTCAATGAGAGAAAGAAGCCACTTTTTTTGGATGAGTTTAGCCAGGAGTGAAGATTGATGGCCTTGATGGTGTTGTCCCTGGCTTCTCAGCCAGGAATGAAACTCACTTGGTCTGTGGACACTAGTAATAGGATAAGTGGGAGAAGGCGATTTGATAGTATTTTTGCAAAGATTTTGGTGTCTACATTGAGAAGGGAGATGGAACGGTAGTTGGAGACTAGAGCGTGGTCCTTGCCATCTTTGGGCAAGACGGTTATGTGGCCTTCTAAGAGACGGTGCAGGGGAAAAATTGGAGATGTGAGAGAGTTAAATGCGGAGAGGTATGGAGCGGTACGAGTGTTCAAAAAGGTTTTATAGTATACGACTGTGAAGCCATCTGGGCCAGGGCTCTTTCCTGCTTTCAATTGTTTGATCGCTTGTGTTGGCTCTTCCGCTGAGATAGGAAGTTCCAGGGACTGAGCTGTATTTTGAGGCAAGGGATTGGGGGAGTACTATTTCAGAAACTCTCTGATGAGCGTGACTCTGGGTGTAAGGGGATCTAGAGGTTGTTTTGAATGGGTTAGGTTATATAGTTTGGAGTAAAAAAGAGAGATGACACTGGAGAGAAGGAAAAAGGATTGCTTCTCACCCCTTAAAAGCTAAAAGCAAAAAAAGAAGTTTCCCCAGGGTGGGGTTTTTAGGCAGCACAATGACAAAATAGAGTCAGTGATGTATGAAAAAATATAACAAATGTATTAAATAGTATACCATAAGAGCTAAAACAATGAGCTCCAGTGGGGGGTACTTAGATTAAAATTGAAATAAGCTGAACATACATTGGCAGACACATATTCATTACAACGCTTGGTAACATGAATATTAAATCTGACGCGTTTCAACCCCTATACTTAGGGTCTTCTTCATAGGGTCAGTCTGCTGGAAAATATACATGAATAGAGTTGATATACATATATGGATTCCATTGATATAACAATAATTGCATTCAACATGTAGTGGATAAATACAGTATAATTACCCAATAATGTGTGTCCAGCAGAAAAGGAAAAAGGCCTCCCACATGGAGATCCCCTAAGAAGACTGTCCTCCCCTCTTCCCCAAAGGGAGAGTCCCAGGCACCTCTATCGCCAACATGCCTCAGGCCAGGGCACTGAAAAACAGCGACGTGACTTACGAGAGGTCACACTCTTGGGCACCGCCCGTCAGGTCAGACGACCGACCAGGAAACACAAAAACACACCTGTGATGAAAATTTAAAAGATGAACCAGATAAGCGTCCATAGTAATTTTAATTACCATTGCTACATTTGTTATGTGGCCAAAAAGGGCCGCTAGGGGACAGGAGTTCCCAATATGTATCGAGGGTGTAAGTATAAATGAATATACATAGATTATATTGGGCATTGGCAACCACTCGGTCAGTACTCTGTATGAGTGTGGGTGATAACATAGTGAAAAATTGAAAAGGTGGTGATAAACGTGAATGGTGAGAAAAAAAACATGCAGTGTGAGAGTGTAATGAGCAAACGGAAAACATGTGAAACAACCAAAGGTGAACAAGGGGGGGGGGGGAAGAAGGGTAGGGAAAAAGCAAGGGGAAAGTGGGGAAGTGGAGAGGGAGGGGGGGGAGGAGGAGGAGGAGGAGGAGGAGGAGGGAGGGGGGGTGGGAGGGGAAAGAACGGAAAGAGAAGGTGTGGCCCAAGAAAGAAAGAAGAAAGGGGGGTCTCCAGTGTATGTATAAATTATTACCTCAAAAGGTGCTAGGTAGCTCATGTGTTTGCACCATGTTGCCCCATATAGCTAGACTGTTGCTTGTCCGCCAACCCGGAATTGGTCACAAACTGTATGAGGCTCAGTGGATTAGTATCCAACCCTGAGTCCAACAGTCTAGGAATAAACAAGAAAATATAAGAAAGTATCTTAACCATATCATTGTGAGTCAATGAGTGAGGGTCAATGTGGAATTAGTTAATTTCCACATGAACCTCCATTGTATAGGGCAGAGAATGGTGCAAAAAGAAGATAACACATCGCTAGAAATGTACTTACTGAAGTGAAAACAGAGAGTGCTTGCAGTCCACCAAGCAGGAGAAGACTGAGGGTGTGTTGCAAATACCACGCTTATATTTACCATTTATTGGGGGTGTGTACCACATTGTAATTCATTTATTGGGGGTGTGTACCTCATTGTAATTCATTCATCCAGGTGTGTTCATTCCTTTGATCGCTCCATGGCGGGCGGCATGGCCGCCATTGAGGCAGCCGAGCATGGCCTCCCCGGCGTTCAGGAAGAGCCGATGGCTGCGACTGATCGTCACTCTCGCCGAAATCTCGTGATGCCCATGACGTCACTTCGCACGCGCGGGGCCCCGCGCATGCGCAGTGACGAAGAGCGTCCGAGAGTGTTCCAGAATGCCGCCGGCAAGGAGGGGAAGATCCCTCGTGGATCAGTGGTGGATCGGTGGCCACCCGAGCCTCCAATGGGGAAACATGGGGGGGGCTCGTCCCCCTTGCCGGGACACCACAACGCAGGTCACCCCCGATCCGGAAGTGAAAGCGGAGACGGAGCCAGAGCTCCCCCAGTCAGAGGAGAAAGCAATCTCAAAGGGAGGAGACACAAAATAAAGTTTGAAACATGACATATATATGCTGATTCACAATTCAAAGATAGTGCCATTATTACTAGACATTGCATATCTTATGTGTATATGTATATGAAGAGCATCAATACAAGAAGAAAAATGTTTAGATCACATGCGTTGGTAACTGTGCAACATCAGGTTGAAAAATAGGGAAGGATGAATAAAAAAGTATAATAAAAATAAAAAATACTGAATTTTTTAAATAAAATAATAATAAAAATAAAAATAAATAATAAATGTAAATAAGGGTGCAATAAACCAGAGGACGGGGGAAAGAACATGGTTGGAGGTACTGATTATTTTTATTTTGTTTGGTAATATTTACTTACAACCAATCAAAGAAAGAACCTGACTATTGCGTTTTTCCAGAAACAAAACCTTTTAAAAATGGAGCAAACGAAATGGCCTCATTCAGTCCCTTACTAATTTGCATGTGGTAAATATGTTTAGATATCCGCCGGTGGAACTCTTGTTTGGTCTTACCAACATAATGTGCTCCACATTCGCAGGACATGAGGTATACCACTCCTCGTGTTTGGCAGTTGGTAAAATGCATTGGTTTAAAGATTGCCCCATTTGGAAGATAAAAGATCTTTTCACGTCTTATATATTGGCAATACGAACAATGCCCACAGGGAAAAGATCCCAGAACAGAACAATTTTTTGGCTCTATACACCACCACAATGGATTTGAAATGAAACGAACAAGATGTGCTTTAACTGCAGACTTTTAGCTTTAATTTGAGGGTATTTACATCCAAATCAGGTGAACGGGGTAGGAATTACAATAGTTTCTATATGTGCCTCCCACTTTTTAAAGGACCAAAAGTAATGGGACAATTGGCTGCTCAGCTTTTCCATGGCCAGGTGTGTTATTCCCTCATTATCCCATTTACAAGGAACGGATAAAAGGTCCAGAGTTCATTTCAAGTGTGCTATTTGCATTTGGAATTGGTTGCTGTCAACTCTCAATATGAGATCCAAAGAGCTGTCACTATCAGTGAAGCAAGCCATCATTAGGCTGAAAAAACAAAACAAACCCATCAGAGAGATAGCAAAAATATTAGGTGTGGCCAAATCAACTGTTTGGAACATCTTTAAAAAGAAAGAATGCACCGGTGAGCTCAGCAACACCAAAAGACCCGGAAGACCATGGAAAACAACTGTGGTGGATGACCGAAGAATTTTTTCGCTGGTGAAGAAAACACCCTTCACAACAGTTGGCCAGATCAAGAACACTTTCCAGAAGGTAGGTGTACATGTGTCAAAGTCAACAATCAAGAGAAGACTTCATCAGAGTGAATACAGAGGGTTCACCACAAGATGTAAACCATTGGTGAGCCTCAAAAACAGGAAGGCCAGATTAGAGTTTGCCAAACAACATCTAAAAAAGCCTTCACAGTTCTGAAACAACATCCTATGGACAGATGAGACCAAGATCAACTTGTACCAGAGTGATGAGAAGAGAATAGTATGGAGAAGGAAAGGAACTGTTTATGATCCAAAGCTTATCACCTCATCAGTGAAGCATGGTGGTGGTAGGGTCATGGCGTGGGCATGTATGGCTGCCAAGGAACTGGTTCACTTGTATTTATTGATGATGTGACTGCTGACAAAAGCAGCAGGATGAATTCTGAAGTGTTTCGGGCAATATTATCTGCTCATATTCAGCAAAATGCTTCAGAACTCATTGGACGGCGCTTCACAGTGCAAATGGACAATGACCCAAAGCATACTGCGAAAGCAACCAAAGAGTTTTTTAAGGGAAAGAAGTGCAATATTATGCAATGGCCAAGTCAATCACTTGACCTGAATCCACTTGAGCATGCATTTCACTTGCTGAAGACAAAACTGAAGGGAAAATGCCCCAAGAACAAGCAGGAACTGAAGACAATAGGGGGTAAGTGGATGGGAATGGCTTGCATAATGTATAGTAATCTAGGGAGGACGCTCATTTTCAATACTGTGGCTCTTCCAAACCAGGACAGGGGACTTCCCATTTTGTAGATCTGTTTTTATGGATGCTAGAATTGGTGCAAAGTTTAGTGCATATAGGTCGGAGAGGCAGGCTGGAAGTTGGATACCTAGGTATGTAATTGCCTTGGATTGCCAGATAAATGGGAAATTGTTTTGACATCGGGTTACTGTGTCTTTGGGTAAGGAGATGTTCAGAGCAGGGTAATGTGAGGATCTGATAAAAATAATAAAATATCATCTGCAAATGCTGCAATTTTAAATTCACATCCTGAGACCACCAGTCCTTTGATATTTGGATTATCTATAAAACAGTTGAGAAAGGGCTTCAGAGTGAGAACATAGAAAAGAGGTGCTAAAGGGAATCCCTGGTGTGTTCTGTTCCGGATGGAGAAGGCATTCGACAGGCAGCCATTGGCTCTTACTTGTGCAGTTGGGTTTGTATATAGTGCCAGGATCAGGTGGAGCATATTGTCCCTCAGGCCAATGGCCTTGAGAGTCTCTTCTATGTAGCCCCAAGCTACTCTGTCGAATGCCTTCTCCGCATTCAATGAGAGAAAGAAGCCACTTTTTTTGGATGAGTTTAGCCAGGAGTGAAGATTGATGGCCTTGATGGTGTTGTCCCTGGCTTCTCAGCCAGGAATGAAACTCACTTGGTCTGTGGACACTAGTAATAGGATAAGTGGGAGAAGGCGATTTGATAGTATTTTTGCAAAGATTTTGATGTCTACATTGAGAAGGGAGATGGAATGGTAGTTGGAGACTAGAGCGTGGTCCTTGCCATCTTTGGGCAAGACGGTTATGTGGCCTTCTAAGAGACGGTGCAGGGGAAAAATTGGAGATGTGAGAGAGTTAAATGCGGAGAGGTATGGAGCGGTACGAGTGTTCAAAAAGGTTTTATAGTATACGACTGTGAAGCCATCTGGGCCAGGGCTCTTTCCTGCTTTCAATTGTTTGATCGCTTGTGTTGGCTCTTCCGCTGAGATAGGAAGTTCCAGGGACTGAGCTGTATTTTGAGGCAAGGGATTGGGGGAGTACTATTTCAGAAACTCTCTGATGAGCGTGACTCTGGGTGTAAGGGGATCTAGAGGTTGTTTTGAATGGGTTAGGTTATATAGTTTGGAGTAAAAAAGAGAGATGACACTGGAGAGAAGGAAAAAGGATTGCTTCTCACCCCTTAAAAGCTAAAAGCAAAAAAAGAAGTTTCCCCAGGGTGGGGTTTTTAGGCAGCACAATGACAAAATAGAGTCAGTGATGTATGAAAAAATATAACAAATGTATTAAATAGTATACCATAAGAGCTAAAACAATGAGCTCCAGTGGGGGGTACTTAGATTAAAATTGAAATAAGCTGAACATACATTGGCAGACACATATTCATTACAACGCTTGGTAACATGAATATTAAATCTGACGCGTTTCAACCCCTATACTTAGGGTCTTCTTCATAGGGTCAGTCTGCTGGAAAATATACATGAATAGAGTTGATATACATATATGGATTCCATTGATATAACAATAATTGCATTCAACATGTAGTGGATAAATACAGTATAATTACCCAATAATGTGTGTCCAGCAGAAAAGGAAAAAGGCCTCCCACATGGAGATCCCCTAAGAAGACTGTCCTCCCCTCTTCCCCAAAGGGAGAGTCCCAGGCACCTCTATCGCCAACATGCCTCAGGCCAGGGCACTGAAAAACAGCGACGTGACTTACGAGAGGTCACACTCTTGGGCACCGCCCGTCAGGTCAGACGACCGACCAGGAAACACAAAAACACACCTGTGATGAAAATTTAAAAGATGAACCAGATAAGCGTCCATAGTAATTTTAATTACCATTGCTACATTTGTTATGTGGCCAAAAAGGGCCGCTAGGGGACAGGAGTTCCCAATATGTATCGAGGGTGTAAGTATAAATGAATATACATAGATTATATTGGGCATTGGCAACCACTCGGTCAGTACTCTGTATGAGTGTGGGTGATAACATAGTGAAAAATTGAAAAGGTGGTGATAAACGTGAATGGTGAGAAAAAAAACATGCAGTGTGAGAGTGTAATGAGCAAACGGAAAACATGTGAAACAACCAAAGGTGAACAAGGGGGGGGGGGAAGAAGGGTAGGGAAAAAGCAAGGGGAAAGTGGGGAAGTGGAGAGGGAGGGGGGGGAGGAGGAGGAGGAGGAGGAGGAGGAGGGAGGGGGGGTGGGAGGGGAAAGAACGGAAAGAGAAGGTGTGGCCCAAGAAAGAAAGAAGAAAGGGGGGTCTCCAGTGTATGTATAAATTATTACCTCAAAAGGTGCTAGGTAGCTCATGTGTTTGCACCATGTTGCCCCATATAGCTAGACTGTTGCTTGTCCGCCAACCCGGAATTGGTCACAAACTGTATGAGGCTCAGTGGATTAGTATCCAACCCTGAGTCCAACAGTCTAGGAATAAACAAGAAAATATAAGAAAGTATCTTAACCATATCATTGTGAGTCAATGAGTGAGGGTCAATGTGGAATTAGTTAATTTCCACATGAACCTCCATTGTATAGGGCAGAGAATGGTGCAAAAAGTAGATAACACATCGCTAGAAATGTACTTACTGAAGTGAAAACAGAGAGTGCTTGCAGTCCACCAAGCAGGAGAAGACTGAGGGTGTGTTGCAAATACCACGCTTATATTTACCATTTATTGGGGGTGTGTACCACATTGTAATTCATTTATTGGGGGTGTGTACCTCATTGTAATTCATTCATCCAGGTGTGTTCATTCCTTTGATCGCTCCATGGCGGGCGGCATGGCCGCCATTGAGGCAGCCGAGCATGGCCTCCCCGGCGTTCAGGAAGAGCCGATGGCTGCGACTGATCGTCACTCTCGCCGAAATCTCGTGATGCCCATGACGTCACTTCGCACGCGCGGGGCCCCGCGCATGCGCAGTGACGAAGAGCGTCCGAGAGTGTTCCGGAATGCCGCCGGCAAGGAGGGGAAGATCCCTCGTGGATCAGTGGTGGATCGGTGGCCACCCGAGCCTCCAATGGGGAAACATGGGGGGGGCTCGTCCCCCTTGCCGGGACACCACAACGCAGGTCACCCCCGATCCGGAAGTGAAAGCGGAGACGGAGCCAGAGCTCCCCCAGTCAGAGGAGAAAGCAATCTCAAAGGGAGGAGACACAAAATAAAGTTTGAAACATGACATATATATGCTGATTCACAATTCAAAGATAGTGCCATTATTACTAGACATTGCATATCTTATGTGTATATGTATATGAAGAGCATCAATACAAGAAGAAAAATGTTTAAATCACATGCGTTGGTAACTGTGCAACATCAGGTTGAAAAATAGGGAAGGATGAATAAAAAAGTATAATAAAAATAAAAAATACAGAATTTTTTAAATAAAATAATAATAAAAATAAAAATAAATAATAAATGTAAATAAGGGTGCAATAAACCAGAGGACGGGGGAAAGAACATGGTTGGAGGTACTGATTATTTTTATTTTGTTTGGTAATATTTACTTACAACCAATCAAAGAAAGAACCTGACTATTGCGTTTTTCCAGAAACAAAACCTTTTAAAAATGGAGCAAACGAAATGGCCTCATTCAGTCCCTTACTAATTTGCATGTGGTAAATATGTTTAGATATCCGCCGGTGGAACTCTTGTTTGGTCTTACCAACATAATGTGCTCCACATTCGCAGGACATGAGGTATACCACTCCTCGTGTTTGGCAGTTGGTAAAATGCATTGGTTTAAAGATTGCCCCATTTGGAAGATAAAAGATCTTTTCACGTCTTATATATTGGCAATACGAACAATGCCCACAGGGAAAAGATCCCAGAACAGAACAATTTTTTGGCTCTATACACCACCACAATGGATTTGAAATGAAACGAACAAGATGTGCTTTAACTGCAGACTTTTAGCTTTAATTTGAGGGTATTTACATCCAAATCAGGTGAACGGGGTAGGAATTACAATAGTTTCTATATGTGCCTCCCACTTTTTAAAGGACCAAAAGTAATGGGACAATTGGCTGCTCAGCTTTTCCATGGCCAGGTGTGTTATTCCCTCATTATCCCATTTACAAGGAACGGATAAAAGGTCCAGAGTTCATTTCAAGTGTGCTATTTGCATTTGGAATTGGTTGCTGTCAACTCTCAATATGAGATCCAAAGAGCTGTCACTATCAGTGAAGCAAGCCATCATTAGGCTGAAAAAACAAAACAAACCCATCAGAGAGATAGCAAAAATATTAGGTGTGGCCAAATCAACTGTTTGGAACATCTTTAAAAAGAAAGAATGCACCGGTGAGCTCAGCAACACCAAAAGACCCGGAAGACCATGGAAAACAACTGTGGTGGATGACCGAAGAATTTTTTCGCTGGTGAAGAAAACACCCTTCACAACAGTTGGCCAGATCAAGAACACTTTCCAGAAGGTAGGTGTACATGTGTCAAAGTCAACAATCAAGAGAAGACTTCATCAGAGTGAATACAGAGGGTTCACCACAAGATGTAAACCATTGGTGAGCCTCAAAAACAGGAAGGCCAGATTAGAGTTTGCCAAACAACATCTAAAAAAGCCTTCACAGTTCTGAAACAACATCCTATGGACAGATGAGACCAAGATCAACTTGTACCAGAGTGATGAGAAGAGAATAGTATGGAGAAGGAAAGGAACTGTTTATGATCCAAAGCTTATCACCTCATCAGTGAAGCATGGTGGTGGTAGGGTCATGGCGTGGGCATGTATGGCTGCCAAGGAACTGGTTCACTTGTATTTATTGATGATGTGACTGCTGACAAAAGCAGCAGGATGAATTCTGAAGTGTTTCGGGCAATATTATCTGCTCATATTCAGCAAAATGCTTCAGAACTCATTGGACGGCGCTTCACAGTGCAAATGGACAATGACCCAAAGCATAAAAGAAAAAAGCAGTACAGCGCTAAAAATAAACTAAATAAAAAGTCCAACATAAACTGATATCAAGCAAATGTCCAGTGATTCATCCGGTGATTCAGGTGACAAGGATAAACGAGAAGTGACTAAAGTGACAAGTAAGGACCTCCACCTTCAGTGACACCAGCCGCTCACCTCAATGGATGGACCCCTGAGTATATCAGTCAGGTCAGAAACAGCTGTTCCCTCACAGGGGAAATAACACAGACAGATAGCGACAGCAGCAGCAGCAGCCTGGGGATGTCAGCTCTCAGTGGTCAGCATACAGGTAGATGGTCACATGTAAAGATTCAAGAAAGGATCTAGTGCTCTCCGTATAATAATAAACCATTTATTAAAATTATAAAAAAGACACTCACATTATAAAGCACTGTACCCCAGTGCGAAGGAGAGAAGCATGAACGGAGCGGATGTCCCAATGCAGGATGAGCGAGCGGAGAGCGCGGGTGACGTCACGATCAAAGCACGTGGATGCCGTACGCGTTACGTCCCTCAAGGTGGGCGGGACTTCATCAGCGGCAACGGCTAAGCGCAGGGACGCCACTTAAATGCAAATCCGCTCTTCCTGATCAACCAATGGGCACGACTGTGTACTCATCTCCATGGCAACCCAATCCGACTGCTCATAACCAGGAACAGGAAGTGGTTTAATGAGCTCCTCCCATACTACCAATAAGCCTGAGTGCGCCCGTCACCATAGTAACCCGGGTCAGACAAACAAACCAGGAAGTATCTATTTTTTGGAGTAGTCATGGGTGTGAGTACATTAATGTTAGAAGACAATGATACATTGCCACAGAAACATAACTAAATGACTAAAATGATACAAAATATATAAATTATATGCAAATATATAATTATAAAGGCAATCAATGTAACCCCATGCCTCCGCTCAACATCCTGGGTAGTCCACTCCATTAATGCAAATAACATGAATTAAGCGAAAAATAAAAACCAAAAATTGCATAAAAAACTTTACATAAAAACATATATAAAAATCTTTTTAAAAACAAAGAGATTACTAACGATCGGAAATAAAGCAGTTGACATCAAATTCGACGTTCAACCCCCCTGGAACTAGAACCTTAGTCTCGTGAATCCAGTGTGATTCTCTGCGACTTATTTGGCGCAGAAAGTTGCCTCCCCTCCAGTGTTTGTCAACTCTCTCTATACCCCAGAAGCTTAAACCCCTGGGGTTTTGGTTGTGTACCAGTTTAAAATGCTTTGAGACGTTGTGTGTCTTTATCCCTTTTTTAATATTGTTGACATGTTCCCCTAGGCGGACATGTAAAGGGCGGGATGTCCTACCAATATACTGTAAGCCACACTCACACTGTAACATATAGACAACCCCAACCGTGGTACATGTTATGAGTTGATCTATTTTGTATTCTTTACCAGTGGAGGTGGCCTTAAAGCTTTTTCGTTTTTTGTTGTTACACTTGGAATGCCTGCAGGCTGTGCACCGCCCACAGGCATAAAATCCTGACAGAAAGGAGAAAAGTCTACTTTCGGAATGTACTGGAGGATCCACTACACCAGGAGCTAAGCGGTCGCGTAGAGATGGAGCCTTTTTGTAAATGAACGACGGATGTGGTGGCAGCAGGGGACCCAGCACTCGGTCCTGTTTAAGAATTGACCAATTCTTTGATACAAGTTTTTCAAATTGCTTGTGCTGGATGTTAAAATTCAGAACCATTTTAAAATTCGAGACTTCTGAACCAGTATTCTTGATCTTATTGGATATCAGAGTGGTCCTATCCATGGCCATAACCCTATTAACCTCATCACTTAATAAGTTTTTGTCATATCCTTTGTCTACAAACCTTGATGAGAGTAAGGCAGACTGAGTAAGAAAATCGCTATCTCGTGTGCAGTTCCGTCTAAGTCTAACAAATTGTCCCCTGGGGATGTTGCAAAGCCACGATTTGTGGTGACAACTCCCCAGGGGAATGTAGGAGTTGCGGTCTGTGGGTTTGAGATAGTTACACAATCTAAACCCTTCATCATCTTTCCAGATTTCAAGGTCGAGAAATACTATTTTTTCTTTGCTAAAGTTCCATGACAGCTGGATATTCTTGGTGTTATTATCAAGTTTATGGATGAAAGAATCCAAACCTGATTGATCCCCATCCCAGATCATGATAAGGTCGTCTATGTAACGTTTGTAGCACACTAGCTCAGGGGGGCGTTCCTTGAACACTACGTCTTCCTCCCAGTGGGCCATGAACAGATTGGCCACACTGGGAGCAAAGCGAGCGCCCATCGCAACGCCTCTTTTTTGAAGGAAAAATTGGCGGTTAAACCAAAAATAGTTCTTAGCCAAACAAAAGGCCAAACTTTCCAATAAGAATTTTTTGTGCTTATCAGGGAGATCAGAGAAGGTGGACAGGGCCCATTGGACAGAGGCAAGGGCATCCTCATGGCCAATTATAGTGTAAAGGGACCCTACATCAGCTGTGATCAGAATACTAGAAGGAGAGCAGCTGACAGATTCCATGATTTGGATGACATGTTTTGTGTCCTTAAGGAAGGCTTCCGTTTTAAAGACCAAGGGCTGAAGGAAGTGGTCAATATATTGACCCAACCTAGAGGATATGGAATCTATACCATTTACTATGGGCCTCCCAGGGGGATTGGTTATATCCTTATGGATTTTTGGGAGGCAGTAAATGATAGGGGTTCTACAAAAAAGGGGATCCAAATAGGAAGCCTCTTTCTTGTTGAGAACATTATCCTTTTTTCCTTCCTCAATTAGCCAGTGAAGCTCATCCTTATAGGTCAACATAGGGTCCCTATTCAAAATCTGATAGGTGTCACGGTCTGCCAGTAGTCTATTAAGTTCTTCCATGTATTTGGACTTGTCTAAAATCACCAGACCCCCTCCTTTATCCGCAGGGCGGATGATGATATCATTCCTTGTTTCCAAGGATTTAATACCCTGCCTAATAGGTAGTGGGTCAACAGCCTTTCTGACTCTCATTTTATCCAGGTCGTTAAACAGCATATTCTTGAATACTTCAAGATATTTGTTATCAGTATTAAGGGGATTGAAAGTCGATTTGTTACGTAAATTGGAGTGATGACCTCCTACCATAGTAGCTGGTCTGCTTGAATTAGACAAAAAATACTTTTTCATATTGAGGTGTCGGACAAATTTATGAATATTCACATAAGTGTCAAACTTATTCAAATTCCGAACAGGGGCAAATTTCAGCCCCTTATCCAGAACCCGAATTTCGTTCTCACTTAAAACAGCACTACTCAAGTTGTATATCCCTGTTCCTAATAAGGTCTTTGTTTTTTGTAATCGCCTACCCCCTCTAGTTCCTCTCTCTCTTTTCTTTTTCGAGGTGGGCCCGTCATTAATGGAGGCGGGGTCTGTGGTCGGTAATCCCGGATTGGGCTGGTAAGACTGCGACCCTCTCCCCGGTCCATTCTGAACCCCTAAAAAATCCCCTCCCTCTTTATTAACTTGCTGCAATGGTGCAAATCTATTAGATAAGGGTAATTGACTCTCATGTGCAAAATGGGGTGGATCTCTTCTGGCCTCATTATTATGAGAATATGAACCATGTTTCTGATATTCCCATCCCCGGGGAGATCCATAATCCTGCTGGTAATGCGGATAGTCATGGTCCTCTCTACCGGGGATATGTGGGGGACCCCTTCCTCTACCTCCACCTCTTTTAGAGTTGGCTCTATTTCCCCGGCCCCCTCTAGTGGGGGGAACAGGTGGGGGATAACTACGAGAGTTAGGTATAGCAGGGGGTGGGCCTGGAGTGCTAATTGAATGATAGGGGATGGTTTGAGAGTTGGTCCCGGATGGATTAGGAGGGGGAGGGGGAGGGGGAGCAGCCTGCCATTTAAAAATATTCCCACTCCTAAAATCATCCGAGTCTCTCATATATTTTTTCTTTTTCTTGTTTTGAGACTCAAGGTCCCATTTTGTCAGTTTATTCCCAAGGTCGGTGGATAATTTTAAGAATTCTTCACTGTTTTTGAAGGGTTCTAAGGTGTTCTTAATGTCGCGAATTTGCGACTCAAGAGACTCCATTTTTCTCTCTTTACGTGATAACAATAACTGTAATAATTCAGAACCCTTTTTGACAAAGAAATCTCTCCATTCAGTCATAGATGCCTCATCTAAGAGGCCATCATTAGGTGGGATATCCCACCTTAGCCTCCTAGGGACAAGATTAGAGGAGAGATATTGTCTAAAGGAAGCAATATCCCACCAGGTTTTCACCTTCTTTTCAAAAATGTGATTCAACTTCCCGAAAGAGGAGGTGAGGTCATTGCCTTGTTCTGATAAAGGAGCATGTGAGAAAACCTCATCTAGCTTAATTTCTCGTTTTTCTAAATAGTAAAATACATCCATGGTTGCAGCTGAAGTTGTGATAAATTAAACAAGGATCAATATACAGGGAGATCAACCAGCGCAAACCAAAACCTAGCTGAAAAGCGGCTGTGACACTGAGGGTTAAATTTACCAAATCCCATATAAACATAAAAGAAAAAAGCAGTACAGCGCTAAAAATAAACTAAATAAAAAGTCCAACATAAACTGATATCAAGCAAATGTCCAGTGATTCATCCGGTGATTCAGGTGACAAGGATAAACGAGAAGTGACTAAAGTGACAAGTAAGGACCTCCACCTTCAGTGACACCAGCCGCTCACCTCAATGGATGGACCCCTGAGTATATCAGTCAGGTCAGAAACAGCTGTTCCCTCACAGGGGAAATAACACAGACAGATAGCGACAGCAGCAGCAGCAGCCTGGGGATGTCAGCTCTCAGTGGTCAGCATACAGGTAGATGGTCACATGTAAAGATTCAAGAAAGGATCTAGTGCTCTCCGTATAATAATAAACCATTTATTAAAATTATAAAAAAGACACTCACATTATAAAGCACTGTACCCCAGTGCGAAGGAGAGAAGCATGAACGGAGCGGATGTCCCAATGCAGGATGAGCGAGCGGAGAGCGCGGGTGACGTCACGATCAAAGCACGTGGATGCCGTACGCGTTACGTCCCTCAAGGTGGGCGGGACTTCATCAGCGGCAACGGCTAAGCGCAGGGACGCCACTTAAATGCAAATCCGCTCTTCCTGATCAACCAATGGGCACGACTGTGTACTCATCTCCATGGCAACCCAATCCGACTGCTCATAACCAGGAACAGGAAGTGGTTTAATGAGCTCCTCCCATACTACCAATAAGCCTGAGTGCGCCCGTCACCATAGTAACCCGGGTCAGACAAACAAACCAGGAAGTATCTATTTTTTGGAGTAGTCATGGGTGTGAGTACATTAATGTTAGAAGACAATGATACATTGCCACAGAAACATAACTAAATGACTAAAATGATACAAAATATATAAATTATATGCAAATATATAATTATAAAGGCAATCAATGTAACCCCATGCCTCCGCTCAACATCCTGGGTAGTCCACTCCATTAATGCAAATAACATGAATTAAGCGAAAAATAAAAACCAAAAATTGCATAAAAAACTTTACATAAAAACATATATAAAAATCTTTTTAAAAACAAAGAGATTACTAACGATCGGAAATAAAGCAGTTGACATCAAATTCGACGTTCAACCCCCCTGGAACTAGAACCTTAGTCTCGTGAATCCAGTGTGATTCTCTGCGACTTATTTGGCGCAGAAAGTTGCCTCCCCTCCAGTGTTTGTCAACTCTCTCTATACCCCAGAAGCTTAAACCCCTGGGGTTTTGGTTGTGTACCAGTTTAAAATGCTTTGAGACGTTGTGTGTCTTTATCCCTTTTTTAATATTGTTGACATGTTCCCCTAGGCGGACATGTAAAGGGCGGGATGTCCTACCAATATACTGTAAGCCACACTCACACTGTAACATATAGACAACCCCAACCGTGGTACATGTTATGAGTTGATCTATTTTGTATTCTTTACCAGTGGAGGTGGCCTTAAAGCTTTTTCGTTTTTTGTTGTTACACTTGGAATGCCTGCAGGCTGTGCACCGCCCACAGGCATAAAATCCTGACAGAAAGGAGAAAAGTCTACTTTCGGAATGTACTGGAGGATCCACTACACCAGGAGCTAAGCGGTCGCGTAGAGATGGAGCCTTTTTGTAAATGAACGACGGATGTGGTGGCAGCAGGGGACCCAGCACTCGGTCCTGTTTAAGAATTGACCAATTCTTTGATACAAGTTTTTCAAATTGCTTGTGCTGGATGTTAAAATTCAGAACCATTTTAAAATTCGAGACTTCTGAACCAGTATTCTTGATCTTATTGGATATCAGAGTGGTCCTATCCATGGCCATAACCCTATTAACCTCATCACTTAATAAGTTTTTGTCATATCCTTTGTCTACAAACCTTGATGAGAGTAAGGCAGACTGAGTAAGAAAATCGCTATCTCGTGTGCAGTTCCGTCTAAGTCTAACAAATTGTCCCCTGGGGATGTTGCAAAGCCACGATTTGTGGTGACAACTCCCCAGGGGAATGTAGGAGTTGCGGTCTGTGGGTTTGAGATAGTTACACAATCTAAACCCTTCATCATCTTTCCAGATTTCAAGGTCGAGAAATACTATTTTTTCTTTGCTAAAGTTCCATGACAGCTGGATATTCTTGGTGTTATTATCAAGTTTATGGATGAAAGAATCCAAACCTGATTGATCCCCATCCCAGATCATGATAAGGTCGTCTATGTAACGTTTGTAGCACACTAGCTCAGGGGGGCGTTCCTTGAACACTACGTCTTCCTCCCAGTGGGCCATGAACAGATTGGCCACACTGGGAGCAAAGCGAGCGCCCATCGCAACGCCTCTTTTTTGAAGGAAAAATTGGCGGTTAAACCAAAAATAGTTCTTAGCCAAACAAAAGGCCAAACTTTCCAATAAGAATTTTTTGTGCTTATCAGGGAGATCAGAGAAGGTGGACAGGGCCCATTGGACAGAGGCAAGGGCATCCTCATGGCCAATTATAGTGTAAAGGGACCCTACATCAGCTGTGATCAGAATACTAGAAGGAGAGCAGCTGACAGATTCCATGATTTGGATGACATGTTTTGTGTCCTTAAGGAAGGCTTCCGTTTTAAAGACCAAGGGCTGAAGGAAGTGGTCAATATATTGACCCAACCTAGAGGATATGGAATCTATACCATTTACTATGGGCCTCCCAGGGGGATTGGTTATATCCTTATGGATTTTTGGGAGGCAGTAAATGATAGGGGTTCTACAAAAAAGGGGATCCAAATAGGAAGCCTCTTTCTTGTTGAGAACATTATCCTTTTTTCCTTCCTCAATTAGCCAGTGAAGCTCATCCTTATAGGTCAACATAGGGTCCCTATTCAAAATCTGATAGGTGTCACGGTCTGCCAGTAGTCTATTAAGTTCTTCCATGTATTTGGACTTGTCTAAAATCACCAGACCCCCTCCTTTATCCGCAGGGCGGATGATGATATCATTCCTTGTTTCCAAGGATTTAATACCCTGCCTAATAGGTAGTGGGTCAACAGCCTTTCTGACTCTCATTTTATCCAGGTCGTTAAACAGCATATTCTTGAATACTTCAAGATATTTGTTATCAGTATTAAGGGGATTGAAAGTCGATTTGTTACGTAAATTGGAGTGATGACCTCCTACCATAGTAGCTGGTCTGCTTGAATTAGACAAAAAATACTTTTTCATATTGAGGTGTCGGACAAATTTATGAATATTCACATAAGTGTCAAACTTATTCAAATTCCGAACAGGGGCAAATTTCAGCCCCTTATCCAGAACCCGAATTTCGTTCTCACTTAAAACAGCACTACTCAAGTTGTATATCCCTGTTCCTAATAAGGTCTTTGTTTTTTGTAATCGCCTACCCCCTCTAGTTCCTCTCTCTCTTTTCTTTTTCGAGGTGGGCCCGTCATTAATGGAGGCGGGGTCTGTGGTCGGTAATCCCGGATTGGGCTGGTAAGACTGCGACCCTCTCCCCGGTCCATTCTGAACCCCTAAAAAATCCCCTCCCTCTTTATTAACTTGCTGCAATGGTGCAAATCTATTAGATAAGGGTAATTGACTCTCATGTGCAAAATGGGGTGGATCTCTTCTGGCCTCATTATTATGAGAATATGAACCATGTTTCTGATATTCCCATCCCCGGGGAGATCCATAATCCTGCTGGTAATGCGGATAGTCATGGTCCTCTCTACCGGGGATATGTGGGGGACCCCTTCCTCTACCTCCACCTCTTTTAGAGTTGGCTCTATTTCCCCGGCCCCCTCTAGTGGGGGGAACAGGTGGGGGATAACTACGAGAGTTAGGTATAGCAGGGGGTGGGCCTGGAGTGCTAATTGAATGATAGGGGATGGTTTGAGAGTTGGTCCCGGATGGATTAGGAGGGGGAGGGGGAGGGGGAGCAGCCTGCCATTTAAAAATATTCCCACTCCTAAAATCATCCGAGTCTCTCATATATTTTTTCTTTTTCTTGTTTTGAGACTCAAGGTCCCATTTTGTCAGTTTATTCCCAAGGTCGGTGGATAATTTTAAGAATTCTTCACTGTTTTTGAAGGGTTCTAAGGTGTTCTTAATGTCGCGAATTTGCGACTCAAGAGACTCCATTTTTCTCTCTTTACGTGATAACAATAACTGTAATAATTCAGAACCCTTTTTGACAAAGAAATCTCTCCATTCAGTCATAGATGCCTCATCTAAGAGGCCATCATTAGGTGGGATATCCCACCTTAGCCTCCTAGGGACAAGATTAGAGGAGAGATATTGTCTAAAGGAAGCAATATCCCACCAGGTTTTCACCTTCTTTTCAAAAATGTGATTCAACTTCCCGAAAGAGGAGGTGAGGTCATTGCCTTGTTCTGATAAAGGAGCATGTGAGAAAACCTCATCTAGCTTAATTTCTCGTTTTTCTAAATAGTAAAATACATCCATGGTTGCAGCTGAAGTTGTGATAAATTAAACAAGGATCAATATACAGGGAGATCAACCAGCGCAAACCAAAACCTAGCTGAAAAGCGGCTGTGACACTGAGGGTTAAATTTACCAAATCCCATATAAACATAAAAGAAAAAAGCAGTACAGCGCTAAAAATAAACTAAATAAAAAGTCCAACATAAACTGATATCAAGCAAATGTCCAGTGATTCATCCGGTGATTCAGGTGACAAGGATAAACGAGAAGTGACTAAAGTGACAAGTAAGGACCTCCACCTTCAGTGACACCAGCCGCTCACCTCAATGGATGGACCCCTGAGTATATCAGTCAGGTCAGAAACAGCTGTTCCCTCACAGGGGAAATAACACAGACAGATAGCGACAGCAGCAGCAGCAGCCTGGGGATGTCAGCTCTCAGTGGTCAGCATACAGGTAGATGGTCACATGTAAAGATTCAAGAAAGGATCTAGTGCTCTCCGTATAATAATAAACCATTTATTAAAATTATAAAAAAGACACTCACATTATAAAGCACTGTACCCCAGTGCGAAGGAGAGAAGCATGAACGGAGCGGATGTCCCAATGCAGGATGAGCGAGCGGAGAGCGCGGGTGACGTCACGATCAAAGCACGTGGATGCCGTACGCGTTACGTCCCTCAAGGTGGGCGGGACTTCATCAGCGGCAACGGCTAAGCGCAGGGACGCCACTTAAATGCAAATCCGCTCTTCCTGATCAACCAATGGGCACGACTGTGTACTCATCTCCATGGCAACCCAATCCGACTGCTCATAACCAGGAACAGGAAGTGGTTTAATGAGCTCCTCCCATACTACCAATAAGCCTGAGTGCGCCCGTCACCATAGTAACCCGGGTCAGACAAACAAACCAGGAAGTATCTATTTTTTGGAGTAGTCATGGGTGTGAGTACATTAATGTTAGAAGACAATGATACATTGCCACAGAAACATAACTAAATGACTAAAATGATACAAAATATATAAATTATATGCAAATATATAATTATAAAGGCAATCAATGTAACCCCATGCCTCCGCTCAACATCCTGGGTAGTCCACTCCATTAATGCAAATAACATGAATTAAGCGAAAAATAAAAACCAAAAATTGCATAAAAAACTTTACATAAAAACATATATAAAAATCTTTTTAAAAACAAAGAGATTACTAACGATCGGAAATAAAGCAGTTGACATCAAATTCGACGTTCAACCCCCCTGGAACTAGAACCTTAGTCTCGTGAATCCAGTGTGATTCTCTGCGACTTATTTGGCGCAGAAAGTTGCCTCCCCTCCAGTGTTTGTCAACTCTCTCTATACCCCAGAAGCTTAAACCCCTGGGGTTTTGGTTGTGTACCAGTTTAAAATGCTTTGAGACGTTGTGTGTCTTATCCCCGGTAGAGAGGACCATGACTATCCGCATTACCAGCAGGATTATGGATCTCCCCGGGGATGGGAATATCAGAAACATGGTTCATATTCTCATAATAATGAGGCCAGAAGAGATCCACCCCATTTTGCACATGAGAGTCAATTACCCTTATCTAATAGATTTGCACCATTGCAGCAAGTTAATAAAGAGGGAGGGGATTTTTTAGGGGTTCAGAATGGACCGGGGAGAGGGTCGCAGTCTTACCAGCCCAATCCAGGAGATTGGTGGGATTACCGACCACAGACCCCGCCTCCATTAATGACGGGCCCACCTCGAAAAAGAAAAGAGAGAGAGGAACTAGAGGGGGTAGGCGATTACAAAAAACAAAGACCTTATTAGGAACAGGGATATACAACTTGAGTAGTGCTGTTTTAAGTGAGAACGAAATTCGGGTTCTGGATAAGGGGCTGAAATTTGCCCCTGTTCGGAATTTGAATAAGTTTGACACTTATGTGAATATTCATAAATTTGTCCGACACCTCAATATGAAAAAGTATTTTTTGTCTAATTCAAGCAGACCAGCTACTATGGTAGGAGGTCATCACTCCAATTTACGTAACAAATCGACTTTCAATCCCCTTAATACTGATAACAAATATCTTGAAGTATTCAAGAATATGCTGTTTAACGACCTGGATAAAATGAGAGTCAGAAAGGCTGTTGACCCACTACCTATTAGGCAGGGTATTAAATCCTTGGAAACAAGGAATGATATCATCATCCGCCCTGCGGATAAAGGAGGGGGTCTGGTGATTTTAGACAAGTCCAAATACATGGAAGAACTTAATAGACTACTGGCAGACCGTGACACCTATCAGATTTTGAATAGGGACCCTATGTTGACCTATAAGGATGAGCTTCACTGGCTAATTGAGGAAGGAAAAAAGGATAATGTTCTCAACAAGAAAGAGGCTTCCTATTTGGATCCCCTTTTTTGTAGAACCCCTATCATTTACTGCCTCCCAAAAATCCATAAGGATATAACCAATCCCCCTGGGAGGCCCATAGTAAATGGTATAGATTCCATATCCTCTAGGTTGGGTCAATATATTGACCACTTCCTTCAGCCCTTGGTCTTTAAAACGGAAGCCTTCCTTAAGGACACAAAACATGTCATCCAAATCATGGAATCTGTCAGCTGCTCTCCTTCTAGTATTCTGATCACAGCTGATGTAGGGTCCCTTTACACTATAATTGGCCATGAGGATGCCCTTGCCTCTGTCCAATGGGCCCTGTCCACCTTCTCTGATCTCCCTGATAAGCACAAAAAATTCTTATTGGAAAGTTTGGCCTTTTGTTTGGCTAAGAACTATTTTTGGTTTAACCGCCAATTTTTCCTTCAAAAAAGAGGCGTTGCGATGGGCGCTCGCTTTGCTCCCAGTGTGGCCAATCTGTTCATGGCCCACTGGGAGGAAGACGTAGTGTTCAAGGAACGCCCCCCTGAGCTAGTGTGCTACAAACGTTACATAGACGACCTTATCATGATCTGGGATGGGGATCAATCAGGTTTGGATTCTTTCATCCATAAACTTGATAATAACACCAAGAATATCCAGCTGTCATGGAACTTTAGCAAAGAAAAAATAGTATTTCTCGACCTTGAAATCTGGAAAGATGATGAAGGGTTTAGATTGTGTAACTATCTCAAACCCACAGACCGCAACTCCTACATTCCCCTGGGGAGTTGTCACCACAAATCGTGGCTTTGCAACATCCCCAGGGGACAATTTGTTAGACTTAGACGGAACTGCACACGAGATAGCGATTTTCTTACTCAGTCTGCCTTACTCTCATCAAGGTTTGTAGACAAAGGATATGACAAAAACTTATTAAGTGATGAGGTTAATAGGGTTATGGCCATGGATAGGACCACTCTGATATCCAATAAGATCAAGAATACTGGTTCAGAAGTCTCGAATTTTAAAATGGTTCTGAATTTTAACATCCAGCACAAGCAATTTGAAAAACTTGTATCAAAGAATTGGTCAATTCTTAAACAGGACCGAGTGCTGGGTCCCCTGCTGCCACCACATCCGTCGTTCATTTACAAAAAGGCTCCATCTCTACGCGACCGCTTAGCTCCTGGTGTAGTGGATCCTCCAGTACATTCCGAAAGTAGACTTTTCTCCTTTCTGTCAGGATTTTATGCCTGTGGGCGGTGCACAGCCTGCAGGCATTCCAAGTGTAACAACAAAAAACGAAAAAGCTTTAAGGCCACCTCCACTGGTAAAGAATACAAAATAGATCAACTCATAACATGTACCACGGTTGGGGTTGTCTATATGTTACAGTGTGAGTGTGGCTTACAGTATATTGGTAGGACATCCCGCCCTTTACATGTCCGCCTAGGGGAACATGTCAACAATATTAAAAAAGGGATAAAGACACACAACGTCTCAAAGCATTTTAAACTGGTACACAACCAAAACCCCAGGGGTTTAAGCTTCTGGGGTATAGAGAGAGTTGACAAACACTGGAGGGGAGGCAACTTTCTGCGCCAAATAAGTCGCAGAGAATCACACTGGATTCACGAGACTAAGGTTCTAGTTCCAGGGGGGTTGAACGTCGAATTTGATGTCAACTGCTTTATTTCCGATCGTTAGTAATCTCTTTGTTTTTAAAAAGATTTTTATATATGTTTTTATGTAAAGTTTTTTATGCAATTTTTGGTTTTTATTTTTCGCTTAATTCATGTTATTTGCATTAATGGAGTGGACTACCCAGGATGTTGAGCGGAGGCATGGGGTTACATTGATTGCCTTTATAATTATATATTTGCATATAATTTATATATTTTGTATCATTTTAGTCATTTAGTTATGTTTCTGTGGCAATGTATCATTGTCTTCTAACATTAATGTACTCACACCCATGACTACTCCAAAAAATAGATACTTCCTGGTTTGTTTGTCTGACCCGGGTTACTATGGTGACGGGCGCACTCAGGCTTATTGGTAGTATGGGAGGAGCTCATTAAACCACTTCCTGTTCCTGGTTATGAGCAGTCGGATTGGGTTGCCATGGAGATGAGTACACAGTCGTGCCCATTGGTTGATCAGGAAGAGCGGATTTGCATTTAAGTGGCGTCCCTGCGCTTAGCCGTTGCCGCTGATGAAGTCCCGCCCACCTTGAGGGACGTAACGCGTACGGCATCCACGTGCTTTGATCGTGACGTCACCCGCGCTCTCCGCTCGCTCATCCTGCATTGGGACATCCGCTCCGTTCATGCTTCTCTCCTTCGCACTGGGGTACAGTGCTTTATAATGTGAGTGTCTTTTTTATAATTTTAATAAATGGTTTATTATTATACGGAGAGCACTAGATCCTTTCTTGAATCTTTACATGTGACCATCTACCTGTATGCTGACCACTGAGAGCTGACATCCCCAGGCTGCTGCTGCTGCTGTCGCTATCTGTCTGTGTTATTTCCCCTGTGAGGGAACAGCTGTTTCTGACCTGACTGATATACTCAGGGGTCCATCCATTGAGGTGAGCGGCTGGTGTCACTGAAGGTGGAGGTCCTTACTTGTCACTTTAGTCACTTCTCGTTTATCCTTGTCACCTGAATCACCGGATGAATCACTGGACATTTGCTTGATATCAGTTTATGTTGGACTTTTTATTTAGTTTATTTTTAGCGCTGTACTGCTTTTTTCTTTTATGTTTATATGGGATTTGGTAAATTTAACCCTCAGTGTCACAGCCGCTTTTCAGCTAGGTTTTGGTTTGCGCTGGTTGATCTCCCTGTATAATGACCCAAAGCATACTGCGAAAGCAACCAAAGAGTTTTTTAAGGGAAAGAAGTGCAATATTATGCAATGGCCAAGTCAATCACTTGACCTGAATCCACTTGAGCATGCATTTCACTTGCTGAAGACAAAACTGAAGGGAAAATGCCCCAAGAACAAGCAGGAACTGAAGACAATAGGGGGTAAGTGGATGGGAATGGCTTGCATAATGTATAGTAATCTAGGGAGGACGCTCATTTTCAATACTGTGGCTCTTCCAAACCAGGACAGGGGACTTCCCATTTTGTAGATCTGTTTTTATGGATGCTAGAATTGGTGCAAAGTTTAGTGCATATAGGTCGGAGAGGCAGGCTGGAAGTTGGATACCTAGGTATGTAATTGCCTTGGATTGCCAGATAAATGGGAAATTGTTTTGACATCGGGTTACTGTGTCTTTGGGTAAGGAGATGTTCAGAGCAGGGTAATGTGAGGATCTGATAAAAATAATAAAATATCATCTGCAAATGCTGCAATTTTAAATTCACATCCTGAGACCACCAGTCCTTTGATATTTGGATTATCTATAAAACAGTTGAGAAAGGGCTTCAGAGTGAGAACATAGAAAAGAGGTGCTAAAGGGAATCCCTGGTGTGTTCTGTTCCGGATGGAGAAGGCATTCGACAGGCAGCCATTGGCTCTTACTTGTGCAGTTGGGTTTGTATATAGTGCCAGGATCAGGTGGAGCATATTGTCCCTCAGGCCAATGGCCTTGAGAGTCTCTTCTATGTAGCCCCAAGCTACTCTGTCGAATGCCTTCTCCGCATTCAATGAGAGAAAGAAGCCACTTTTTTTGGATGAGTTTAGCCAGGAGTGAAGATTGATGGCCTTGATGGTGTTGTCCCTGGCTTCTCAGCCAGGAATGAAACTCACTTGGTCTGTGGACACTAGTAATAGGATAAGTGGGAGAAGGTGATTTGATAGTATTTTTGCAAAGATTTTGATGTCTACATTGAGAAGGGAGATGGAACGGTAGTTGGAGACTAGAGCGTGGTCCTTGCCATCTTTGGGCAAGACGGTTATGTGGCCTTCTAAGAGACGGTGCAGGGGAAACATTGGAGATGTGAGAGAGTTAAATGCGGAGAGGTATGGAGCGGTACGAGTGTTCAAAAAGGTTTTATAGTATACGACTGTGAAGCCATCTGGGCCAGGGCTCTTTCCTGCTTTCAATTGTTTGATCGCTTGTGTTGGCTCTTCCGCTGAGATAGGAAGTTCCAGGGACTGAGCTGTATTTTGAGGCAAGGGATTGGGGGAGTACTATTTCAGAAACTCTCTGATGAGCGTGACTCTGGGTGTAAGGGGATCTAGAGGTTGTTTTGAATGGGTTAGGTTATATAGTTTGGAGTAAAAAAGAGAGATGACACTGGAGAGAAGGAAAAAGGATTGCTTCTCACCCCTTAAAAGCTAAAAGCAAAAAAAGAAGTTTCCCCAGGGTGGGGTTTTTAGGCAGCACAATGACAAAATAGAGTCAGTGATGTATGAAAAAATATAACAAATGTATTAAATAGTATACCATAAGAGCTAAAACAATGAGCTCCAGTGGGGGGTACTTAGATTAAAATTGAAATAAGCTGAACATACATTGGCAGACACATATTCATTACAACGCTTGGTAACATGAATATTAAATCTGACGCGTTTCAACCCCTATACTTAGGGTCTTCTTCATAGGGTCAGTCTGCTGGAAAATATACATGAATAGAGTTGATATACATATATGGATTCCATTGATATAACAATAATTGCATTCAACATGTAGTGGATAAATACAGTATAATTACCCAATAATGTGTGTCCAGCAGAAAAGGAAAAAGGCCTCCCACATGGAGATCCCCTAAGAAGACTGTCCTCCCCTCTTCCCCAAAGGGAGAGTCCCAGGCACCTCTATCGCCAACATGCCTCAGGCCAGGGCACTGAAAAACAGTGACGTGACTTACGAGAGGTCACACTCTTGGGCACCGCCCGTCAGGTCAGACGACCGACCAGGAAACACAAAAACACACCTGTGATGAAAATTTAAAAGATGAACCAGATAAGCGTCCATAGTAATTTTAATTACCATTGCTACATTTGTTATGTGGCCAAAAAGGGCCGCTAGGGGACAGGAGTTCCCAATATGTATCGAGGGTGTAAGTATAAATGAATATACATAGATTATATTGGGCATTGGCAACCACTCGGTCAGTACTCTGTATGAGTGTGGGTGATAACATAGTGAAAAATTGAAAAGGTGGTGATAAACGTGAATGGTGAGAAAAAAAACATGCAGTGTGAGAGTGTAATGAGCAAACGGAAAACATGTGAAACAACCAAAGGTGAACAAGGGGGGGGGGGAAGAAGGGTAGGGAAAAAGCAAGGGGAAAGTGGGGAAGTGGAGAGGGAGGGGGGGGTGGGAGGGGGGGGAGGAGGAGGAGGAGGAGGAGGAGGAGGGAGGGGGGGTGGGAGGGGAAAGAACGGAAAGAGAAGGTGTGGCCCAAGAAAGAAAGAAGAAAGGGGGGTCTCCAGTGTATGTATAAATTATTACCTCAAAAGGTGCTAGGTAGCTCATGTGTTTGCACCATGTTGCCCCATATAGCTAGACTGTTGCTTGTCCGCCAACCCGGAATTGGTCACAAACTGTATGAGGCTCAGTGGATTAGTATCCAACCCTGAGTCCAACAGTCTAGGAATAAACAAGAAAATATAAGAAAGTATCTTAACCATATCATTGTGAGTCAATGAGTGAGGGTCAATGTGGAATTAGTTAATTTCCACATGAACCTCCATTGTATAGGGCAGAGAATGGTGCAAAAAGAAGATAACACATCGCTAGAAATGTACTTACTGAAGTGAAAACAGAGAGTGCTTGCAGTCCACCAAGCAGGAGAAGACTGAGGGTGTGTTGCAAATACCACGCTTATATTTACCATTTATTGGGGGTGTGTACCACATTGTAATTCATTTATTGGGGGTGTGTACCTCATTGTAATTCATTCATCCAGGTGTGTTCATTCCTTTGATCGCTCCATGGCGGGCGGCATGGCCGCCATTGAGGCAGCCGAGCATGGCCTCCCCGGCGTTCAGGAAGAGCCGATGGCTGCGACTGATCGTCACTCTCGCCGAAATCTCGTGATGCCCATGACGTCACTTCGCACGCGCGGGGCCCCGCGCATGCGCAGTGACGAAGAGCGTCCGAGAGTGTTCCGGAATGCCGCCGGCAAGGAGGGGAAGATCCCTCGTGGATCAGTGGTGGATCGGTGGCCACCCGAGCCTCCAATGGGGAAACATGGGGGGGGCTCGTCCCCCTTGCCGGGACACCACAACGCAGGTCACCCCCGATCCGGAAGTGAAAGCGGAGACGGAGCCAGAGCTCCCCCAGTCAGAGGAGAAAGCAATCTCAAAGGGAGGAGACACAAAATAAAGTTTGAAACATGACATATATATGCTGATTCACAATTCAAAGATAGTGCTATTATTACTAGACATTGCATATCTTATGTGTATATGTATATGAAGAGCATCAATACAAGAAGAAAAATGTTTAGATCACATGCGTTGGTAACTGTGCAACATCAGGTTGAAAAATAGGGAAGGATGAATAAAAAAGTATAATAAAAATAAAAAATACAGAATTTTTTAAATAAAATAATAATAAAAATAAAAATAAATAATAAATGTAAATAAGGGTGCAATAAACCAGAGGACGGGGGAAAGAACATGGTTGGAGGTACTGATTATTTTTATTTTGTTTGGTAATATTTACTTACAACCAATCAAAGAAAGAACCTGACTATTGCGTTTTTCCAGAAACAAAACCTTTTAAAAATGGAGCAAACGAAATGGCCTCATTCAGTCCCTTACTAATTTGCATGTGGTAAATATGTTTAGATATCCGCCGGTGGAACTCTTGTTTGGTCTTACCAACATAATGTGCTCCACATTCGCAGGACATGAGGTATACCACTCCTCGTGTTTGGCAGTTGGTAAAATGCATTGGTTTAAAGATTGCCCCATTTGGAAGATAAAAGATCTTTTCACGTCTTATATATTGGCAATACGAACAATGCCCACAGGGAAAAGATCCCAGAACAGAACAATTTTTTGGCTCTATACACCACCACAATGGATTTGAAATGAAACGAACAAGATGTGCTTTAACTGCAGACTTTTAGCTTTAATTTGAGGGTATTTACATCCAAATCAGGTGAACGGGGTAGGAATTACAATAGTTTCTATATGTGCCTCCCACTTTTTAAAGGACCAAAAGTAATGGGACAATTGGCTACTCAGCTTTTCCATGGCCAGGTGTGTGTTATTCCCTCATTATCCCATTTACAAGGAACGGATAAAAGGTCCAGAGTTCATTTCAAGTGTGCTATTTGCATTTGGAATTGGTTGCTGTCAACTCTCAATATGAGATCCAAAGAGCTGTCACTATCAGTGAAGCAAGCCATCATTAGGCTGAAAAAACAAAACAAACCCATCAGAGAGATAGCAAAAATATTAGGTGTGGCCAAATCAACTGTTTGGAACATCTTTAAAAAGAAAGAATGCACCGGTGAGCTCAGCAACACCAAAAGACCCGGAAGACCATGGAAAACAACTGTGGTGGATGACCGAAGAATTTTTTCGCTGGTGAAGAAAACACCCTTCACAACAGTTGGCCAGATCAAGAACACTTTCCAGAAGGTAGGTGTACATGTGTCAAAGTCAACAATCAAGAGAAGACTTCATCAGAGTGAATACAGAGGTTTCACCACAAGATGTAAACCATTGGTGAGCCTCAAAAACAGGAAGGCCAGATTAGAGTTTGCCAAACAACATCTAAAAAAGCCTTCACAGTTCTGAAACAACATCCTATGGACAGATGAGACCAAGATCAACTTGTACCAGAGTGATGAGAAGAGAATAGTATGGAGAAGGAAAGGAACTGTTTATGATCCAAAGCTTATCACCTCATCAGTGAAGCATGGTGGTGGTAGGGTCATGGCGTGGGCATGTATGGCTGCCAAGGAACTGGTTCACTTGTATTTATTGATGATGTGACTGCTGACAAAAGCAGCAGGATGAATTCTGAAGTGTTTCGGGCAATATTATCTGCTCATATTCAGCAAAATGCTTCAGAACTCATTGGACGGCGCTTCACAGTGCAAATGGACAATGACCCAAAGCATACTGCGAAAGCAACCAAAGAGTTTTTTAAGGGAAAGAAGTGCAATATTATGCAATGGCCAAGTCAATCACTTGACCTGAATCCACTTGAGCATGCATTTCACTTGCTGAAGACAAAACTGAAGGGAAAATGCCCCAAGAACAAGCAGGAACTGAAGACAATTGCAGTAGGGGCCTGGCAGAGCATCATCGGGGATGAAACCCAGCGTTTGGTGATGTCTATGTGTTCCAGACTTCATGCTGTAATTGACTGCAAAGGATTTGGATGATCCTTAATCTGTCCCATTACTTTTGGTCCCTTAAAAAGTGGGAGGCACATATACAAACTGTTGTAATTCCTACACCGTTCACCTGATTTGGATGTAAATACCCTCAAATTAAAGCTGAAAGTCTGAAGTTAAAGCACATCTTGTTTGTTTCATTTCAAATCCATTGTGGTGGTGTATAGAGCCAAAAAGATTAGAATTGTGTTGATGTCCCAATATTTATGGACCTGACTGTATATATCTAGGCACGGGAGATGGTTACCCAAGCAAAAAATGTGAATCCTCAAGGCTCGAGAGATCCCTCAGAAGGGTCCCCAAGAACTAAGTGAGTCAACTCAGACATGCATGCTAGTATATAGCTGCACTTGTTGGAAAAAATCAGTCCTACAGAACAAAATCACAAGGGATAAATAAATGAAAATACTTTACCAAAAAGAAGGCAAAGCAAGAGCATGTAGTATATAACATATATCAAGCATTGCCTCCATTGTAATAGTAACTTGAATACGTTAATTATAATAGAACAAAATGGTTAATAAAAAAATTCATTGAATTAAATCTTGTTATTATAATAAAGCCAAAAAGTAAAAGCAGATTGTATGATGATTTCATTGCATAGAATCAAATGCTGTATTTAGTACCTTAGTGGAGAAAAAGCTGCGTTTGTCTCACAAAGGACCCCAGCAGGCAGCATCCGCATGGAGCAGGTGCGCCGTCTGGGGTCATCGCTGCGCATCACGTGTCCGCTGCGGTCACATGACACAACAAGACATCTGGATGTCAGTACGAGAAAGCGTAAGGGCATTCCGTGCGCCGGGTGGAAGCTGACGAGTTGAGGAAAAGGGAAGACTGAAAAAATTCTATCCTACCTCTAAAAAGGGGAAACCTGGATTAAAAAATTACTACTAAAGATGAAGGCTTAGGTATGCACATAAATAACGTCAAGATGTGTACGTGTTCGACTTACATGTGTTGATCAAATCAGGCAGGCAGACTACAAATATAGAAAATAACAGTGTAAAATGCTAGCTAATATGTTGATCTAAAAGATCCACAATAAAGAATCAACATTTAAATAAGGTTTTATAATCACAAGTACAGTATGAAAACAACAAAGCATATCACATAGCAATGTCAGAGGTAAATAGAAAACACAGCGCTAACCAGTAAAATGAATGAAAGCTGCTGCATACAGTTTGACAAAAACAACAAAATAGGCATATGGAAAAATGCAGCGCATGTACAAATTAATATAGGTCTTTAAAATGGGATTTAAGCAATCTCTTGGATTGTGGTCTGTATGGATCTCGGCCGGCCTATGCCCCTGTTGAAGACCCCTAGGTCGAAACGCGTCGGGTACATACACCACTCTCTTTGTTGCCCATTTGTTTTTATCCACCGTGATCACGCTTTTATTTGTGTATGGTCGTTTTTGTCAATAAAAACACCCTTTTTTATCTGCACCATGTGGAGGCACATTCTTTTTGTTTCCACATTTACCGCATGAGATCCAGTCCCTCCAACTGCTCCTTTCGGGGGACCGTTTGTGAAACTTCTGATGCACGCTGGGACGGTTCGGTGTGAGGACGGTTCGTTGTGAGGACCCATCCGGTTGCCGGCCGAGATCCATACAGACCACAATCCAAGAGATTGGCGATTCCTGAGCTCCCATTCCACGTCATTTGTGACAAACTGCGCATGCGATTCCCTGTCGCTGACATGGGAATCCACAGGATCTGGTAAGAGGCTTTTTTGCACTTTCTCTGAATGACCCATTGGGACCAGGTTTCTCGGTTGGGAAGTCGCTGTATGATGCCAGGTGTTTTCTGACAACCATCAGACCATCACCACCCCTTGGAGTACTTATACCTCCTGTGCGGTTGGACATTTACATCCATCTATGGACGTTTGTGTTTCAAGGCACCTGTGGTCAATTAGTTATTTCTTGACTGTTTCACCATTTTAAAGACCTATATTCATTTGTACATGCGCTGCATTTTTCCATATGCATATCACATAGCAAGGCAAAGAGGAAGGAGGGGGGGAGGTTTAAACTCAAAATTTAAGAGACAATATATGTCACTAAATGCATCTATTCTTTCTCACAACCCCCTGAGGCAAAGCCCTCTAAAAAAAGGCGATAACTCAATTTGCGTTGGAGTAGGAGCTTGCTCCAATCGCCACCTCTATTATCGGGATGGATCTAGAATAGTAAAATGTATACAAAGAGATTTGCTTTGATGGCAATCTCTAACATGGCGTCTTAAAGGGAGGGAAGTTTAGTTTTCCCCACGTAAAAACGTTGACATTGGCATGTTAGCAAGTAAATAACCCCTGCGGTTTTAAAATTTGCATAATGTTAAGGTTTATGAGATTTACCATTGGGTAGGGTTACATTGGGTTGTGAGTTCATATATCTGCAGAATGAGCATCCTCTACAGGTGAAGGTGCCCAGGCTTTTACATGGATTGGATCTAAAGCTACCTACATATTCACTTTTAACAAGTTGATTTTTCAAAGAACAAGTTCTTCTATATGTAATAGCTGGACTATTAGGTATGTGTAGCTTCAAAGAGGGGTCAATCTAAGAGTCTTATGTTAGAGGATAAGGAAAATCTGATGTAAGGAAGAGGATATAATGAGCAGATCATTGCCGGATAATGCGGTTACAAGAAAACAGCTCAGAACATGTGTCAGCTCAACCACATCTTCCACCTTTAATTGAAATTGGGATCTGCTTTCTGTCTCTGTGTATGTGTCAGCTCAACCACATCTTCTACCTTTAAATGAAATTGGGATCTGCTTGCTGTCTCTGTGTATGTGTCTTTGGTATGTGTTTTTTGTTGCTCTGGACTATCCTACCTACGTTTTACGTGTTGATCTTATCTTGGCCTCTAGCCTCTTGCTATTTTGACTTTAGAAGTGAAAAGTCCACCTTGATTGTTATTCATTCTTATATTCACTCATGATTAATTAACAAACTTCCACCCCTCCCTTATAACAGTATAAATGTGAGCATCCTTAAGGGGTCAGCACATTGCAGGGGTTTCTATCCTTAAGACTTCTATCTCTAAGTGATTCTTTCTACAAGTGATATGCACTTCAATCTCTGCACTTCAGCAATTGCACGAAGCAAACATATATAGAAAATTGCAATGGAAAGCACCTAACAGACTGCAGGTGACCCTGTATCTCTATTAAGCTCTCCTTCCACTCTGTAACATGCGCTCTCTACCACTGCTTTTGACACTCTTGTCCTCTCTCCTCAAACTCTCTTACCTTCACCCCTCTTCTCCATCCCCCTGCTTATACATATCACCCTGCCTTCTGTCATTTCCCTACTACTGCTCCTACCAACTCTTGCTCATTCTACATCCATATGCTGATAAAACCTCCAGTACTCTGAGACATGCCCCTTCATATAAATCACATTCCCACATTACCTCCCTCACCCTCCTGCTTCTCCTAACCTCTGGTGACATATCCCCAAATCCTGGGCCACCATTATCTGTCTTTGCCCGACGCTCCCACCCCCCTACACCCTCTGGCAGCAGCCGCAACCCACAGAACTTGGTCTCTATACCTCTTCTTTCCAAAACCAGCCCCCCCATTTTCCTGTGCCCTGTGTGCATAACCATGATGCCCTTTGGAATGCACGCTCTGTCTGTAACAAACTCACTGCCCTCCATGACCTCTTTATCACAAGTTCCTTTAACCTACTTGCCAATACTGAAACCTGACTTCATGAATCAGATACTACTTCTCCTGCTTCCCTCTCCCATGGTGGTCTTCTCTGGACTCACTCCCCCAGGCCAAGTGGACGGAAGGAAGGTGGAGTGGGAATCCTTCTAGCCACATGCAGCACCTATCAGGTACTTCACCCACCTCCCTCTCTGACACTCTCCTCTTTTGAGGCACATTGCATTTGTCTATTCTCTCCCATTCCTCTATTAATTGCTGTCATCTACCGGCCCCCTGGACCAGTATCAGCCTTCCTTGATGACTTCTCTGCCTGGCTACCCTACTTTCTCTCTTCTGAAATCCCCATAATTATTCTCAGTGACTTCAACATGCCTGTTAACATTAACACTACTATTACTTCTAAACTTCTCAGTCTAACCTCATTGATTAACCTTAAGCAATGGATACAGGCTCCTACTCACTCCAATGGCACCACCCTTGACCTTGTCTTCTGCTATCTGTGCACTCCGTGCAACCTTTCCAACATTCCTCTCCCACTCTCTGATCACCATCTTATTCGTTTTGCTCTCCCCCTGTCTTCCACCTCCTCTCCCTCCAACCGCCTAACAGTTACACATAGAAACCTTCACCACCTCAACCCTTCTCTTCTCTACTCTGCTACTGATCACCTCTATGACAAAATCTCACCCCTGTCCTGCCCCAACCTAGCCACTTTCATCTACAACAGCTCACTGTCTTCCTCCCTAGACAAGCTTGCCCCCCTCACTACACGCAGATTAGGCCCCGACTCCTACAACCCTGGCAAACAGATGACACCAGAAGTCTCAGAAAACTTAGCCGCGCTGTGGCATAAGACTAAGTTCCAGGAAGACTTCACACAATATAAATGTGCCCTCCTAAAATACTATTCCTGCCTTCACACTGCTAAACAGATCTACTTTATCACACTCATTAACACTTTCTCATCCAGTCCACGTCAACTCTTCTCTACTTTCAACACTCTACTCTGTCCTCCGCTGCCTCCACCCACAACTCACTCACTGCCCAGGAGATCGCCAATCACTTCAAAACTAAGATTGATACAATTCATGAGGAGATCTCCAATGCGCAAAAACCTACCCCATGCAACACCCCATGTCCACAGATACAATCATTACTTCCCTCATTCAACCCTGCTACTATTAATAGGGTTGCTAAACTTTTATCTAACACTCATTTAACTACCTGCCCCCTAGATACTGCTCCCTCGCAAATGCTACGCTCACCCTCTGACTCAATTCTACACTCTCTAACTCACATTTTCAACCCCTCCCTCTCTTGTGGCATCTTCCTAAACCCTCTAAAACATGCGCTAGTCACCCCCATACTTAAAAAGCCCTCACTGGACCCCACCAATCTTAACAACTTACGTACCATCTCCTTACTCGCCTTCTCATCCAAACTTCTTGAAAGACTGGTCTACAACCGACTAAGTGACCATCTGACCATGAATAAACTTCTTGATTCCTTTCAGTCTGGATTTAGCCCTCAACACTTCATGGAAACTGCTCTCTGTAAACTCTCAAATGACCTACTAACGGCTAAATCCAGTGGACACTATTCTGTACTACTTCTCCTGGATCTCTCTGCTGCCTTTGACACAGTGGACCACCTCCTCCTCCTCAATAAACCCAAATCCTTTGGTCTCCGTGACTATACTCTTCGGGAGCCTCCCTCCATGGTGGCATGGAGGTAGGCTCCCGCTGTGTGACGCTTCTCCTCCTTCACAATGCCACAGGGAAGTCCCGTCATGTCCCCATGCGTCAGAGGGGGGCGGGGTCACAGGGTGGCCCTGCCCCCCGTTATTTAAGAACCGTCAGAAGAGGAGAAGCGTCACACAGCGGGAGCCTCCCTCCATGCCACCATGGATGCTAAGTGGCCCGGAGAAGAAGATGAAGAAGAGAAGAAGATGAAGAAGAGAAGAAGATGAAGAAGAGAAGATGAAGAAGAGAAGAAGATGAAGAGAAGAGCGGGAGCCTCCCTCCATGCCATGGATGCGGAGCAGCCCGAGGAGAAGAAGGGAAGAAGACGCCGTGGAGGAGATGCTGGACGAGAACACCAGGGGAAGATCCAGAAGAGCCAGAAGAACCAGAAGAAGAAGAAGATGAAGGAAGATAGAAGATAGAAGAAAGAAGAAGCATTTAAATAAAGGAATTGTCAAAAACTGTCTCTTGTCATTTTTAACATTTTTGACAGTTTTTTTGTGAAATGGTAGGGGTAAGTACCCCCTTACCATTTCACACAGGGGGGAGGGCTGGGATCTGGGGGTCCCCTTGTTAAAGGGGGCTTCCAGATTCTGATAAGCCCCCCGCCCACAGACCCCCACAACCACCGGCCAGGGTTGTGGGGATGAGTCCCTTGTCCTCATCAACATGGGGACAAGGTGTTTTGGGGGGCTACCCCAAAGCACCCTCCCAATGTTGAGGGCATGTGGCCTGGTACGGTTCAGGAGGGGGGGGCGCTCTCTCGTCCCCCCTCTTTTCCTGTGGCCTGCCAGGTTGCATGCTCGGATCAGGGTCTGGTATGGATTCTTATTTTGGTGCGGGGTTTCCCTTGAAATCCAGACCTGAAGGGTCTGGTATGGAATTTAGGGTGACCCCCACGTCATTTTTTTTTTAAATTTTGGTTCGGGGTTCCCCTGTGGGGAATTTCCATGCCGTTTTTATCAATGAACTTCTATGTGTATTGTCGGACCGGCAATGCATTAATAGCCGTGAGTAGTTTTAAATGACTTTTTTTCCTTTGAAATGTCATTTTGCTGTCAGACTGTTCTAAACACGGGAAACATGCGCCCCTTTACAGGCATACTATAGACACTCCCCAGGTATGAAATTTAAAGGGATATTACACTTTTATTGTTTGACTTTAAGCATTATTAAAATCACTGCTCCCGAAAAAACGTCCGTTTTTAAAACTTTTTTTTGCATTGATCCATGTCCCCTGGGGCAGGACCCAGGTCCCCAAACACTTTTTATGACAATAACTTGCATATAAGCCTTTAAAATTAGCACTTTTGATTATTCATGTTCGTGTCCCATAGACTTTAACGGTGCTCACATGTTTGAACAAATTTTTTTCCTGTTCGCATGTTCTGGTGCGAACCGAACAGGGGGGTGTTCGGCTCATCCCTAGTTCTCATCCTACCTATCCCACTGCTCCTTCAGTGTCACTTACAACTCTACTTCCTCCTCTCCTCTTCCTTTCTCCGTTGGGGTCCCCCAAGGTTCTGTTCTTGGACCTCTCCTTTTCTCAATCTATACCACCTCCTTGGGTCAGTTGATTGCCTCCCACGGCTTTAAATATCATCTCTACGCTGATGACACCCAAATCTAACTCTCCACCCCCCAGCTCTCTCCATCTGTCTCCTCACGCATTACAAACTTACAAGCAGACATTTCAGCCTGCGTGTCACATCACTTCCTCAAGCTCAGCCTATCCAAAACTGAGCTTATGATATTTCCTCCCTCAGGTGCCACTTCCCCTGATTTCTCTGTCAATATCAACGGCTCAACTATCAACTTGTCCCCCCACGCCAAGGTCCTAAGTGTAATCCTGGACTCTGAACTAACCTTTCGGCCCCACATCCTATCGCTATCCAAAATTTGCTGACTCAACCTCCACAACATCTCCAAGATACCCCCCTTTCTAACTAATGTCACCACAAAGCTTCTAATCCACTCCCTGGTCATCTCCCGCCTCGACTACTGCAACTCCCTCCTCATTGGCTTACCTCTAAATAGGCTATAAATAACTGGAGAAGGTGTCCATAGTGAAGTAAAAGTTCATCAATAAATGGAGAGTAGTATTTCTCATGAAGAAAAAGGGGAACATATGTGGGTGATGCTCTTAAATCAATAAGTGGTCTTCATGTATTCAGGGTCCACACATAAGTAGCAATGGCAGAAGAAGTGAATACGCTTATCAGAGGGGATGGACACATTCACCATATGGTGGTGTGTCATTCAGGCTTATGGATCGATCGATCCTGAGGGTGCTTGCTAGAAGGCACTGGTGGTATATTCCAATGGTCCCATCTGGAGCAACCGTGGATGGATGGTGGTGCTCGGATCTCCAGCGGATAGATGGATTCACCTTCATGGAGAGCAGACAGCTCAGGCAGGCATGTAATGTACCTTAGGCAGTGAGAAGGAGTCACGGGACACCACACGGCAACTCTTCCTCACAGGAACTTCCGCTCTGCTACAGGGAGAGGCAGCACACAACTGCACCGTGCAGCTTCTAAACCACACATGTAGGAACCTACATGCAGTGGCGGAACTACCACCATAGCGACACACGCAGCTGCTATGGGGCCCGCAGCTGTTAGGGGCCCAGACCCGGTGAGGACAGGCGGCTCCGCGGGTGACAGCGGGCGGCTTTGCGGGCGAGAGTGGGCGGCTTTGCAGGCCCACGGGTGAGAGCGGGCGGCTCCCCGGGTCCGCGGTGAGAGCGCGAGCGGCTCCGAGGGCTCTCAGGCGGTGAGTCAGCTGGGCGACTCGGCTCGTGTGTGAGCGGGCTGGCCAATCAGGGAGCTGGCAGCCGGGGGTGCATAGAGATGACATCATCTCTCACCGCCCGGCACCCTCCCTGCATCCCTGCAGTGCAGTTCCCCCCCTCACTGTGCAGGCAGCCTCGGGAAGCAGAGAGATGACCTTATCTCTCTGCTGCCTGACTTTGGGACACAGCATGAAAGTGACACAGCAAGTGACAATCCATAATGTGTGACAGGTGAAGTGGCAAGTGACAATCCGGGACGTGGCAGCAAGTGACGATCCGTAATGTGTGGCAAGTGACGTGGCAAGTGACTATCTGTAATGTGTGGCAAGTGACATGGCAAGTGACAATCTGTAATGTATGGCAGGTAATGTGGCAAGTGGCAATCTGTAACATGTGGCAGGCGACGTGGCAAGTGACAATCCGTAATGTGTGGCAAGTGACAATCCGGGACGTGGCAAGTGACAATCTGTAATGTGTGGCAGGTGACGTGGCAAGTGACAATCCATAACATGTGGCAGGCGACGTGGCAAGTGACAATCCGTAATGTGTGGCAAGTGACAATCCGGAAAGTGGCAAGTGACAATCCGTAATGTGTGGCAGGTGACGTGGCAAGTGACAATCTAATGTGTGGCAAGTGACAATCTGGGACGTGGCAAGTGACAATCAGTAATGTGTGGCAGGTGACGTGGCAAGTGACAATCCGGGATGTGGCAAGTGGACAATCTGCAACATGTGACAAGTGACAATCTACATCTGGTGGCAGACAACATGGCAAGTGGACAAACCGCAACGTGTGGCGGGTGATGTGGCAAGTGACATTCCGTGACAAGTTGCATCTGGTGGCAGGCGACGGTGGTAAGTGACACGCTCAGGGCTCCCACTGATTCTGCATTATGGTGAGTCGAACTATTTCATTTTATATAACAGAACAGAAATTGGTTAGAAGGCTGGAGGTCAGCAATGTGTGTCCTTCAGGGGCTGCATACAGTATACTGCATACTTTGTTGTTCAAAATTAATATAAGCTGTTGCCTGGGTACTGTGCCACATGGGTGCATTAATCTGTTGTTCAATGGCATTAGTTCTTTTTTTTGTGGAGGGGGCGGTTTGCAGGGGGGGGGGGGAGCGGTTTGCAGGGGGGGGGGATACAACATTTTGCTATCGGGCACTGTGATTTCTAGTTACGCCCCTGCCTACATGTGTGGTAGGTTCCTACATGTGTGGTTTAGAAGCTATATTCCATTGGAATATACCACCAGTGCCTTCTAGCAAGCACCCTCAGGATCGATCGATCCATAAGCCTGAATGACACACCGCCGTATGGTGAGTGTGTCCAACCCCCCTGGTAAGCGTATTCACTTCTTCTGCCATTGCTACTTATGTGTGGACCCTGAATACGTGAAGACCACTTATTGATTTAAAAGCATCATCCACATATGTTCCCCTTTTTCTCCATGAGAAATACTACGCTCCATTTATTGATGAACTTTTACTTCACCATGAACACCTTCTCCAGTTATTGGGGACTGTTCCTATACTTCATTTGCTTTGGTATATAATCACTACCACGAGTAACTTTTTACTATATACAGGGTGACAGGTCATCACCCCGTTCTTTGTAACACTTAGCGCTGCATTTATATTTATTTGTATTTCATTGCACGGTTTACTACACTGTTGATGCTGGCTGCTATTACTTATACAATTTTTGTCTTGAGTAGCGCAACTATAATTTTTTTTTCTTTTGTGATTTGGGAAGGGAGGCCCATTGAGAGTGTTGAGGGGTTTATACATCCTGATATGTGGTAGCTGTGGACCAGGTAAGGAGATAGGGCCCAGAGAGTGGCGTTAGGTGTTGGGGGTGAAGTATGCGGGATAGTTGTCTTTCTTGGTCAGGTGCATTATTTGGGCATATTAGGTGTAGGTGAGAATGATAATGGGGATAAGGTATAGTTTAGCCCAACCCTCTGAGGAAGGGGGTAATGTTCATGAAGATAGTGATAGGGCTAATGTTCATGAAGATAGTGGGCATGTAAAAAAGTTCAATACTGTCACTCAACATTTCCAGGTATTCGAAGTCCAGGCAGGATACGAGGGATATAGGTCATGTGATGGAATCTTAGTGGGATCAAGAACTTTCATGATCCAATTTGGCAGTGAGTGTCGTGGTAGAGAGTGAAGATTGATCCCCCAGCCAGGTTATATTACCTGTGAATATATAGGAGGTTACCACGGTCATTAGTCTATCAAGATATGCTGTGGTACGGTATCGGTTCCCTATTCCATCCCTCATATCTTGATTAGACAAATATAATACACATGACAAATATCACATTTACAACTAGTATTTGACCTGTCAGAATATTCTTTTACGCTTTATGCTTTACCTTAATCGCATTACCTGTATTGTTGGTAATAGTGTTAATAGCAACAACTGCAATCTACATAGTGTAGGCGTAAACATAAATCAGTGTGATCATTAACCTCATTGATTTTGGTTAATTTTTAGCTTCAGATGGTAGAGCAGGTCCCTTGGTGGATACTGCATACTGGATTCACACTGGAGAGACAGGAGAGGCTCTTTACAGGCGCTATTTTTAGCGCCATAGTGCCTGTAAAGCGCCATAGCCGCCAAGTGTATAACTCGGCTCTACCCCCCGGCGCGCCGTGTCATTGATTTGATTGAAAGCAGCGGGAGCCAGTGGCTGCACTGCTATCAATCATCCAATGAAAAGCCCACAGGAGTTGGGGGAAAGCAGCGCGCCCACAGAGATTCGGGGCTCAGGTAAGTAAAACGGGGGTCAGAGGGGCCAGAGAGTGCAAGGTGTTTTTTTCATCTTAATGCATAGGATGCATTAAGGTGAAAAAACACAAAGCTTTACAACCCCTTTAAACTCTTTCAGTGAATATTTCATATTTTGGAATATATTTTCTTTTTAATTATTATGTTTAGGATTAAAAAGTATCATTTTTAGTTTGGTATAAATGAAATATCATACGTGAATATGTTATACAGTCAGGTCCATAAATATTGAAACATCGACACAATTCTAATCTTTTTGGCTCTATACACCACCACAATGGATTTGAAATAAAACAAACAAGATGTGCTTTAACTGCAGACTTTCAGCTTTAATTTGAGGGTATTTACATCCAAATCAGGTGAACGGCGTAGGAATTACAACAGTTTGTATATGTGCCTCCCACTTTTTAAGGGACCAAAAGTAATGGGACAGATTAAGGATCATCCATCAAACTTTCACTTTTTAATACTTGGTTGCAAATCCTGTGCAGTCAATTACAGCCTGAAGTCTGGAACGCATAGACATCACCAAACGCTGGGTTTCATCCCTGGTGATGCTTTGCCAGGCCTCTACTGCAACTGTCTTCAGTCCCTGCTTGTTCTTGGGGCATTTTCCCTTCAGTTTTGTCTTCAGCAAGTGAAATGCATGCTCAAGTGGATTCAGGTCAGGTGATTGACTTGGCCATTGCATAACATTCCACTTCTTTCCCTTAAAAAACTCTTTGGTTGCTTTCGCAGTATGCTTTGGGTCATTGTCCATCTGCACAGTGAAGCGCCGTCCAATGAGTTCTGAAGCAATTTGCTGAATATGAGCAGATAACAAATTCTGATCGTCAAGAATGCGCTGATGACAAGACTTCTGATTGCCAGAAACCGGAAGACCGACAAGGTTCCGACCGTGCTAGAGGTGATTACTATGGTACAGACCCATTACACCTATGAGCGCTTAACCACTTGACGACCGCCTCATGCCGATGTACGTCGACAAGGTGGCACGGACAGGCAAAATCACGTACATACACGTGATTTGCCTTCCGCGGGTGGGGGGTCCGATCGGACCACCCCCGGTGCCCGAGGCAGTCGCCATGTCTTCCCGGGCGATGAGAGGTCAGGGGGAGGCCATCCATTGTTGGCCACCCCCTCCCGATCACTCCCGGCGAATGAATACGCTTCATTTCCCTCTGTAATGTAAACAGAAGGAAAGGAAAAGCTGTCATCCCTCCTCGAGCCGGTCTTTTCGATCCGGAGCCGAGGAGAGAAGACATCAAGTAAGTCTGCTCAACACTACACTTCCAGTAAAACACGCCAGGCACACTTGTCACCCCCCTTCACCCCCCGATCACCCCCCGATCACCCCCCTGTACCCCCTGTCACACTGACACCAATAGCAGTTTTTTTTTTTTTTTTGCATTGGTGTCAGTTTGTGACAGTTATAAGTGTTAGGGCAGTTAGGTTAGCCCCCTTTAGGTCTAGGGTACCCCCCCTTAGGTCCAGGGTACCCCCCCTAACCCCCCCTAATAAAGGTTAACCCCGTGATCACCCCCCGTCACCAGTGTCGCTAAGCGATCGTTTTTCTGATCGCTGTATTAGTGACACAGATGACGCTAGTTAGGGAGGTAAGTATATAGGTTTGCTGTCAGTGTTTTATAGCGACAGGGACCCCCATATACTACCTGCTAAAGGTTTTAACCCCCTGATTGCCCCCTAGTTAACCCTTTCACCAGCGATCACCGTATAAGTGTTACGGGTGACGCTGGTTAGCTAGTTTGTTTTTTGTAGTTTATTATAGTTTATTATAGTTTATTATAGTTTTAAGGCACCCGCCGTTTATTACCTTATAAAGGTTTAACCCCCTAATTGCCCGGCGGTGATATAAATTACGTTTTTAGGGTCAGATAAGGTCTGCGTTGCCCCAGGCAGCACCAGGTTAGCGCCAGTACCGCTAAAACCCACGCACGCAGCATACACCTCCCTTAGTGCTATAGTATCTGAGCGGATCGATATCTGATCCAATCAGATCTATACTCCCCAGCAGTTTAGGGTTCCCATAAACACAGTGTTAGCGGGATCAGCCCAGATACCTGCTAGCACCTGCGTTTTGCCCCTCGGCCTAGCCCTGCCCAGCCCACCCAAGTGCAGTATCGATCGATAACTGACACTTACAAAACACTAAGCACACTATAACTTCAGCGTTCGCAGAGTCAGGCCTGATCCCTTCGATCGCTAACAGTTTTTTGGTAGCGTTTTGATACAGTCGCTGACAGTCAGGAGCTTTTTTGCCTGTGAGTCTCACTAGTGTACCCCTAAATTTAGAGCCCAAAATGGCAAATCGAAGGTACACTAGTGAAGAGGCCTACACGTTTCTGAGCATGACAGATAGTGAAGAGGAAGTCACTCATCTGTCAAGTTCAGGCTCAGAATACGATCCTGTAGAGGACAGCGGCTCCATGACAGATAGCTCTGATGACAGAGTTGTGGTCCCTGCTAGGGTCAGGCGTACCTGACCCCGAACTTCTTCTGTCCTTGAAGTGCAAGAACCGCAGGTACTAGTGCCGCTATTCCTTATGGTGAACTGGCAAGCACCAGCGGCCTAGTACACCCTGGTCGTACATCCAGCACTGCAGTATCACGTGGTGACGTGGCGAGTCCCATAAGTGCAGTTCAAGCTGGTGAGGTGGCAAGCACTAGTAGTGTCCTGCTGCCACCAAGAAGACAAAGACAGGCCCGTCGTGCCCATAGTGCCCTTTCTGCTGCATTCGCCAATCCGAATTGGGAACCCACCACTTCTGCAGCACCCGTACTTCCACCTTTCACTGGCCAACCCGGAATTTAGGTGGAAACAGTTGACTTTATGCCACTAGATTTTTATTCACTGTTTTTCAACGAAGATCTCTATAGATCTATTGTGGACCAAAGCAATTTGTACGCTGGTCAACACATCGCCACTATTCCCCAGTCCTCCCTTGCCAGAGATTGGAGACCAATTACGGTCTTCGAATTTAAGATCTTTCTGGGCCTTTCCCTCCTCATGGGCTTGAATAAAAAGAGTAAGTTGCGGTCATATTGGTCCACTGACCCAATTTACCATTCGCCCTTGTTCCCTGCTTCCATGGCCAGGGCACGATACGAGCAGATTTTGCGGTTCATGCACTTCAATGACAATGACCTCTGTCGTCCTCGTGGAGACCCTGCATATGATCAGCTCTACAAAATTCGGCCCCTCGTAAACCACTTCAACCAACGTTTTGCAGACTTGTTTACCCCCATCAAGTTGTCTGCGTTGATGAGTCCCTGATTAAATTTTCTGGCCGCTTGTCATTCAAACAGTACCTTCCCAGCAAGCGTGCCAGATACGGGGTCAAGATGTATAAGCTCTGTGACAGGGCCACAGGCTATACATGTAGTTTTATGGTTTACGAGGGCAAAGATAGTCACGTAGAGCTGACAAACTGCCCTGACTACATAGGAAGCGCTGGCAAGATAGTGTGGGACTTGGTGTCACCCTTATTCGGAAAGGGGTACCACTTGTACGTGGACAATTATACGAGCGTGCCACTTTTTAGTCACTTGTTTGATCATCAGATTGGAGCATGTGGCACCGTGCGACCTAATCGCCGGGGCTTTCCCCAGCGGCTTGTAGATTCCCGTCTTAGGCTGGGGGAGAGAGCCTGCTTGAAGTATAATAATTTGCTCGCTATGAAGTGGAGGGATAAGAAGAATGTTTTCGTTCTCACTTCCCTTCATGCAGACACGATGACCCAAATTACTACGGCGACTGGTGTTGTGGAGAAACCCCTCTGTGTCCACGAATATAACCTTAATATGGGAGGGGTGGACCTCAACGACCAGTTGTTGGTGCCGTACCTAGTTGCTCGTAAGGCCAGACGCTGGTTCAAAAAAGTGTCTGTTTATTTATTTCAATTGGCTTTGCTGAACGCTCATGTGCTATACAGAGCTTCAGGACTGACTGGATCCTTCCTTAAATTCCAGGAAGAGATCGTCAGAGCCCTTCTGTTTCCAGACAGTGCTCTACCTCACCTTCCCCAACCAAATGCAGTAGGCCGGCTGCATGAGAGGCATTTTCCTTATGCCCTCCCGAGTACCCCTACCCAACGAGCCCCCAAAAAAAGATGTTGTGTCTGCAGCAAACGCGGATTTAGGCGTGACACCCGGTGTTATTGTCCCTCCTGTCCTGGCAATCCTGGTCTTTGCATGGGTGAATGTTTTGAACGCTACCATACACTAGTTGAGTATTAGCGTAGGGTACAGCACTGCACAGACTAGGACACACTTTCACAGGGTCTCCCAAGATGCCATTGCATTTTGAGAGACCCAAATCTGGAACCAGTTACAAAAGTTAAAAGTTACTAAAAAAAGTGTAAAAAAATAAAATAAAAAATAAAAACACAAAACAATATAAAATAAAAAAAACAAAAATAGTTGTTGTTTTATTGTTCTCTCTCTCTCTATTCTCTCTCTATTGTTCTGCTCTTTTTTACTCTATTCTATTCTGCAATGTTTTATTGTTATTATGTTTTACCATGTTTGCTTTTCAGATATGCAATTTTTTTATACTTTACTGTTTACTGTGTTTTGTTGGTAACCATTTTATTGTTTTCAGGTACGCTATTCAGTTGCAGCGCGGATTTATCTATCTTGACAGCAACAGCGTTTGCTCCCACGATATATAAAGCCATGACTCCAGCGCTGTCGGAGGTGATTTCACCACCACAGTTACATACTTCAGCATATATGCCGAAGCGTGAGGGCAGCAGTGGGTGGAGGAGCGATTTGCTCCTGCCTTTTGCAGGAGGATGCCCCCATGCTTCGGCATATATATATTTTAGGCACAGGTTGCGTTAAATGTTTTATTTTTTACTATGTTTTTTTTGTATTTGCTTTGCAGGTATGGTAAGTCTTACTGTTATACTGTAATGTTACTTTGTTTTATTGTTAACCATCATTTGCTTAGCAGGTATGCCATTCAGTTGCAGCGCGGATTTATTAATCTTGACAGCAACAGTGTTTGCTCCCACGATATATAAAGCCGTGACTCCAGCGCTGTCGGAGGTGATTTCACCACCACAGTTACATACTTCAGCATATATGCCGAAGCGTGGGGGCAGCAGTGGGTGGAGGAGCAATTTGCTCCTGCCTTTTGCGGGAGGATGCCCCCATGCTTCGGCATATATATATTTTAGGCACAGGTTGCGTTAAATGTTTTATTTTTTACTATGGTTTTTTTTGTATTTGCTTTGCAGGTATGGTAAGTCTTACTGTTATACTGTAATGTTACTTTGTTTTATTGTTAACCATCATTTGCTTAGCAGGTATGCCATTCAGTTGCAGCGCGGCTTTATTTATCTTGACAGCAACAGCGTTTGCTCCCACGATATATAAAGCCGTGACTCCAGCGCTGTCGGAGGTGATTTCACCACCACAGTTACATACTTCAGCATATATGCCGAAGCGTGGGGGCAGCAGTGGGTGGAGGAGCGATTTGCTCCTGCCTTTTGCAGGAGGATGTCCCCATGCTTCGGCATATATAAATGGTGCATGTATGCCCATCATTAGAAGTGGGTGGATGAAGGGAGGTATTCTAATGGTGGGCATACCCACCGATCAATATCTTTTTTTCGTTCAGCCCACAGGCTGCATGAAAAAAAAGTTTACAATATATGCCCAACAAAGACCAGCAACGTACTGGTATGTTGCTGGATTTTGAGTGGTTATACCAGAATGATGCCTGCAGGTTTAGGTATCATCTTGGTATCATTCTTTTCATCCAGCGGTCGGCTTTCATGTAAAAGCAATCCTAGCAGCTAATTAGCCTCTAGACTGCTTTTGCAAGCAGTGGGAGGGAATGCCCCCCCCCCCACCGTCTTCCATGTTTTTCTCTGGCTCTCCTGTCTCAACAGGGAACCTGAAAATGCAGCCGGTGATTCAGCCAGCTGACTATAGGGCTGATCAGAGACCAGAATGGCTCCAAACATCTCTATGGCCTAAGAAACCGGAAGCTACGAGCATTTCATGACTTAGATTTCGCCGGATGTAAACAGCGCCATTGGGAAATTGGGAAAGCATTTTATCACAACGATCTTGGTGTGGTCAGATGCTTTGAGGGCAGAGGAGAGATCTAGGGTCTAATAGACCCCAATTTTTTTTAAAAAGAGTACCTGTCACTACCTATTGCTATCATAGGAGATATTTACATTCCCTGAGATAACAATAAAATTAATAAAAAATAAAAATGAAAGGAACAGTTTAAAAATAAGATAAAAAAGCAAAAAAATAATAAAGAAAAAAAAAAAAAAAAAGCACCCCTGTCCCCCCCTGCTCTCGCGCAAAGGCGAACGCAAGCGTCGGTCTGGCCTCAAATGTAAACAGCAATTGCACCATGCATGTGAGGTATCACCGCGAAGGTCAGATCGAGGGCAGTAATTTTAGCAGTAGACCTCCTCTGTAAATCTAAAGTGGTTACCTGTAAAGGCTTTTAAAGGCTTTTAAAAATGTATGTATTTTGTCGCCACTGCACGTTTGTGCGCAATTTTAAAGCATGTCATGTTTGGTATCCATGTACTCGGCCTAAGATCATCTTTTTTATTTAATCAAACATTTGGGCAATATAGTGTGTTTTAGTGCATTAAAATTTTAAAAAGTGTGTTTTTAAAAAACGCAAAAAAATGCGTTTGAAAAATCGCTGCGCAAATACTGTGTGAAAAAAAAAATGAAACACCCACCATTTTAATCTGTAGGGCATTTGCTTTAAAAAAAATGTATAATGTTTGGGGGTTCAAAGCAATTTTCTTGCAAAAAAATAGTTTTTTCATGTAATCAAAAAGTGTCAGAAAGGGCTTTGTCTTCAAGTGGTTAGAAGAGTGGGTGATGTGTGACATAAGCTTCTAAATGTTGTGCATAAAATGCCAGGACAGTTCAAACCCCCCCAAATGACCCCATTTTGGAAAGTAGACACCCCAAGCTATTTGCTGAGAGGCATGTCGAGTCCATGGAATATTTTATATTGTGACACAAGTTGCGGGAAAGAGACAAATTTTTTTTTTTTTTGCACAAAGTTGTCACTAAATGATATATTGCTCAAACATGCCATGGGAATATGTGAAATTACACCTCAAAATACATTCTGTTGCTTCTCCTGAGTATGAGGATACCACATGTGTGGGACTTTTTGGGAGCCTAGCCGCGCACAGGGGACCCCGAAAACCAAGCACCGCCTTCAGGCTTTCTAAGGGCGTAATTTTTTTATTTCACTCTTCACTGCCTATCACAGTTTCGGAGGCCATGGAATGCCCATATGGCACAACCCCCCCAAATGACCCCATTTTGGAAAATAGACACCCCAACTACAAGGGGTTTAATAGTATTGTGATGTTGGCAGTGGTGTCAGCGACATATGATTTTCTTTATGTGGACGTTGGGAAGAATGGCTGGATGTCGGATGGTGCAGTCATCACCCAGAACGAGTTCTACTGCTGGCTCCAGAGTGGTGGCTTGGGATTGCCACCTCTGGAAGACAACGTGGCTGGTCTGCGGTTGTTTTTTGTCGCTGATGAAGCATTTGGGCTGGGTGATCACCTGATGCAGCCATTCCCGATGAGAACCCTCACCCCGGACCAGAGGGTTTTTAACTACTGGCTAGCCAGAGCCAGAAGAGTGGTGGAGAATGCTTTTGGGATAATGGCCAGCTGGTTCCACCTATTCCTTACGTCAATCAACATGGCGGAATATAAACTTAACCATATAATCCTTTCATGCTGCATTCTCCACAACTTTTTAAGGAGAAATTCTATGAACTATGTGGCCTCAGTTGGGCCTGAGGCGGGATTTCAAGACCAAACCCTGACGGGGCTTGAAGCTGGCCATCCTGGCTTGCCCCCCAAAGCGCCCGCGAGGCCTGTCAAAAATGTATGGAGTACTTTGTGGGTAGGGGGGCCATTGATATGCCAGAAAATGTTTAACAAACCTTTTTTTAATACATTTGTATTTTAAAATGAAATAATATTTCCTTTGATTTACTGGTTGTGTTTCTTTTAGCTGTCTACTAGGTTATCCAATGTGGTTTGGGTTTTTTTGCACATTTTATGTGCACAAGTAATTTCTGTGATACATGAGGTGACAATCTCTTCTTCAGTTAACTATTATGTTGTGGGTCTGCTACTCACACACCTTGTTTTTGTCATTAATGTATGTAATGCATTCATGCTTAAAATATTCATCATTTTCCGCACCATGAATTTATTTTTTGGAGTTACTTAATTGGCCTGATTGATGCAAATTATGAAGCACTGTGGGTCCTATTTACTAAAGGAAAATCCACTTTGCACTACAAGTGCACTGAAACTGCACTTGAAGTGCACTTGTAGTGCAAAGTGGATTTGCCTTTAGTAAATAACCCTCATTGTCACTGTAAACAACAACTTAAGCAAAAAACTGCCATTGAAAAAAGAAGCCACACATTGCTGAGTCGAAAAATTTTTTACTTTCAATATTTTTTTTATTATGCATACAAGAATCATACAGAAACACGTTTCAAATAAAAGTTTCAAGTATAAATTTGACAACAGGAGACAACATGTTAAGTATTAAGTAAATGTATAGAGGAGAAATCAGGGGTTGTGGAGGGAGTCAGGCTGAGTAGGTGGAGAGGAATATTCAACTGGTAGCATTATACTGCAGTGCTAATAGGGGAATCAAGATTCATTGGATAGCCTGCACATATGACCATTCCCGAGGATTGGTTCTTAAACAGCAATAATTGCAACCAAACTTCGGAATATCACTAGCCTATATTCGGGAGTGTAGGTTTCCTATGTCCCCAGGTAGTGCACCCAGAAGATTGTCTCAGTAGTGGGTGACCTGGGAGGCTTTCTCTAGCCTACAGTTCCCCGCTCCAAATCCGCTAATCTATACTGATTATGCTCCCCTGTAAAATCTTAAAAATACCTAATCAACAAGGGTAACTGAGTTGTCAACCACGCTATGGTGTGAAACAGGACAAAGGAATTAAGCTCTAACAAAGGGGGGCAAGAGGAAAGCAGGAGAGGGAAAAGGAGGATATAAGAGAAGGAAGAAATATAGAATATAGCGAAGACACTGAGGGGGAGGAAGCAGTCCTGGTCAATTATGATGAGGAGAGAACATATTCGGTCCAGGGTGCCCAAATCGCGTCAAATCTCATAACTGTATCCTGAATAATACTGATTGCTTTTTCTTGGGTCAGAATCCAAGATAATTTCCTCTTTGCTGCTGTGAAGGACAAGGAAGGCTGCTTCCAAGCCCACGCTATGGAGATTTTGCCCCCAGCAAAATGAAGTAGATCAATTTCTGAGCGGTCACAGGTAACTTGTTACCTTTTTCGTTCAGTAAAGCAATATGTGGAGATTTGGGGACAGCAAAGCCCGTGACCCTCTGCAGCAAAGAGAAAATCTGATTCCAGAAACCCCGTATACGAGAACAATTCCACCATATATGGAGTAGGTCACCCCAGTGGACACATCCCCTAAAACACAGGGGGGAAGCCCCTGGGAAGATCTGAGCTAGGTGACAGGGGACCAAATACCAGCGAGTAAGAAGTTTTACACTAGCCTCTACTAGCGAGACATTGGCTATACCTTTAAAGGAAGAAGAAAATTGATGATACCAAGTTTCTGTGTCCCAGTCTATATTCAGTTCTTGTTCCCATGCCAAAGCATACGAGGGTTTGCCTGAAGTCTCTGCCAAAAGAATTGTATATCAAGGATATGCCCCCCTCTGATCTCTAATCTCTGAGCACCATTTTTCATAGGGCGTAACACTCGGGGTCTCCAGACCAGCCTTTCAAAGAGATAGCATGAAGTTACGTATTTGCATTAGTCTAAATTGTTCAAATGCGGGCATTTCCAACTTTTGTATGCATTGGTTGCAGGGTGAGAGGTCCCGTGGCGGAGAAAAAGTGGCCTATTCTAAAAAGACCCTTATTTAACCACCACTGGAATGCTCTAATGTCCAAACCTGGAGGGAAGAGGGGATTATAAAAGAGGTGGGGAACTCGGAGGTGAGTGCTGGGTTAGCAAGGGGTATGACACACAGGGCCATCGAGTGGGAGAGAGTAGGAGCTAAGATAGGTGGCCTATTTTTCTTGGGGCACCAGATGAGATAATCTATGGTGTGTTTGGGATTGGCTTGACGCTCCATATAAACCAAATCAGGTTTCACCCCTTTCGAATAGATTATGGAGTACTGAGCTAGTTGAGCTGCCTGGTAATACTTTCGAAGATCTGGAAGTCCCAGACCTCCCTGGGTTCGTAGCCTAAGGAGAACACTCCTGGGACAACGATATCCTTTGGAACCCCAAATAAACTTGAGAACTCTGGATTGAAATTTATTAAGGTGAGATTTTTTAATCGGGATAGGGAGAAATCTAAACAGGTACAATAAGCACGGTAGAAGGGTCATTTTGACCGAGGCCACTTTGCCCAGTCAGGATAGATCACACCCTGCCCACTTGTCCAGGTCAGCGCTTAATTTTTTATACATTGTAAAGAAATTAGTGGTATATAGGTGTCCCACCTTAGCTGTCAGATTGACCCCTAAGTACAGGAGGCAGGAGGGGCTCCAGAGGAAGGGGAAGTGCTGTTTAAGTCTCTTGATAGTAGACAGTGGAACTGAAATGTTAAGTGCTGTGGATTTTGAGAGGTTAACATGTAGGCCTGATACCTTCCCGAAATTGTGTAATAGAGCCAGAACATCTGCGAAGTCATCTGCGAATAAAGCGCACTTGTTGGACTCCGGGCCACACCGAACCCCGCAAATATCTGGGTGATTCCTGATGCCTATCGCCAAAGTCTCGATTGCTATTGCGAATATCAAAGGGGACAGGGGGCATCCCTGTCTAGTGCCCTTTGATATAGGAAACCGCTCCGAGTACTGGCCCTGCAGTCTCACCCGTGTGCTGGGATTGGAGTAAAGGGCCTTGAGTATTTCTAGAAAATTAGGGCTGAATCTCCACCTAGCCAATACCCTGAATAAGAATGGCCACTCAAGTGTATAAAACGCTTTCTGTGGGTTGATAGACAAGAGATAGCCTTCGTGGGGGGAGCCCCCATCCCATCCCGAGTGCAGGAGAGAGATAATGTCGATGGCTCTCCGTATCTGATCGGGCCCCTGTCTCCCCAGGATAAATCCCACTTTATCTCTGTGTACAAATCGGTCTATAAACGCGGATAGTCTATTTGCTAAAGTTTTGGTTAGAGATTTGAGGTCATTATTGATCAGCGAAATAGGTCTATAATTATTAACCTCAGAGTCATCCTTACCCGGTTTCAGGATGACCGATATGTATGCAGAGTTAGCGTCATCATCAAGACGGGCGCCCTTCCAGAGGGAGTTGAAATGTCTTGTCAGATACGGAGAGAGTGTTGGAGCAAAAGTTTTATAATTGCAGACAGAGAATCCGTCTGGACCCGGTGTAGAACCCTTTTTGAGGTTTTTAATTACCTCTAACACTTCTGGCTCTGTAATAAGTTCCTCAAGTTCAGAGAGGTGAGCCAAATTCAATTTGGGGAGGGGGATTCCATCTAGCAAGCCCTGCAACTCTCTGGAGGGGATAGGGGCGTCTGCTTGATATAACTGTGAGTAGAACCTCTGGAAGGTAGCCATAATTTTGTCTGGATTTTGGGTGAGGGTGCCTGTAGGTGTGCGTATTTTAGGAAAGGAAAAGGATTGAGATTTAGGTGTTAGTCTGTTGGCCAGTCGTGGGCCTACCTTATCTTTCATTAAGTAGTGCCTAGCATTAGACCAGCGCAGGTCCTTTTCTACGTTGGTGGTGAACGCAATATTGAGGGAGAGTCTCACTGCTTCTAATTGTGCTTTTGAGGAAGCTGTTGGATTATGTTTATGGTTTCTGGCTATCAGAAGAAATTCTTTTTTAATGGTTGTCAATTTCGGCTTGTTTGTCCCGTTTGCGCTGTGAGGTGATCTGAATGAGCTTACCCCTAATGACAGCTTTATGGGCATCCCAAAGTGTTGTAGGAGAAAGTCCCTCTGTGTCAATCAAGTCAAAGAAGGACTTGATCTCTTTGGATAACTCAGTAACCTGTATTGGGTCGCTCAGCAGGGCTTCATTGATGCACCACCTAAAGGGGCCACGATGATCTTTGAGTCTCACGATATCCATCAAGACAATGGCATGGCCCAATAGTGTAGAGTCGATGATGAGTGATTTAGAAATGCATGGGGTCACTGTGGCTGAAAGGAAAATGTGATCTATCCTGGCTTAGGAGCTATGCGGGGCCGAGAAGTGTGTATAGTCTTTTGTGGAGGGGTTAATTTCCCTCCGAATGTCTATTAAGCCGTGGGAATTAGCCAGTTTAGCTATGCGGGTGCTAAATTTCGGGGGGCGGCATAGCCGGATTTGGCCGTTGTCCATGGAGGAAAAGAATTCCATCTGGCCTCTATTTGGGGCATAGTATGAAATCAGTGTAAAAGGGGAACCATGGATGGTACCCACTAACAGTAGATATCTACCATTGGGATCTGATACCTCCTTAGAAAGGGTGAAGGATGTATGTTTAGAGAAGAAAATTCCGACACCTTTCGTTTTCTCCTCTGCATTAGACAGGTAAAACTGAGGATATTTGTGGTGGATATAAGAGGGTTTGTAACTTTTAGGGAAATGCGTTTCCTGCAATAGAAGCACATCTAAGTGCTGGGAGTGGTAGGTTTGGAATAGTTTGCGACGTTTCATTGGGGAATTTAAGCCTTGGACGTTATGGGTGGCTACTTTAATGGGAAGTGTGGTGAGCCCGTCAGACATCTTGGATCAGAGGGATGACATAGCTTAATCTGTGACAGAGACTTACTTTCTCAAGAGCATTCTGATTCAGGAGGAGACACGAGGAGATGACTTGGGACACAGGAACGCAGACGTCATCTTTGGTGGGGATTCCTCGGTGTCTGTAGGGAAGAAAAAGAGAACGTAAGATCAGAAAGGAAAAGGAGAGAAAGAAGAGAGAGGAGAGAAGAACACGCAGTGTCTGCCCCCAGGAAATCGCGGATCTTGAGGGGGTAATTAATAAACAAATTAACCGATTGGCCAAACGCTGCGCTAAAACTTTGCTTGATTAACTACTAAACTATTTTAAAAAATCAGCAAAACATAAGCAGTCCGCACCAAGAGTCTACAATACAAAACCCAAGATCATAAATTATATATATATTAGTGCAGCGCTAAATTGTTGAAGTAGAAGAAATATAAATTAGGTGAAAACATACTGAACCAGAAAACTAAAGCAGACAATAATAAATTGTGCTAATATTAAGAAAAATAATTCACCCAAGTGACATTTAAAATCACATATACATAATTGATAAACACACAAACAAAATGTTGTTAGTGAAACTCAGATGTGTATCAGTGTAATCCACAATGGTAGTATTCAAAGTTCCAGTACATTTACAAAAGAAAAAAGGGGGTGGTCAGTGAAAGTGTGATCGGCACTGTGATGAGAAAGGAGTCCCTTATCCAATGAATCAAAACACCCAGGTGAGTAAGTTGTCTCCTTACCAGCTGTAAAGACCAATATGTTGGTCTCAACCAGCCCAGGGAATTATGGTCTCCCAAAAACCTTAAAGGAACTCCAGGGCTGTGGAATCCATGTCACCAGAAAGGACCAGGGGCTGCTCCATCTGTGGTCGGCAATATCACTCAAAATATAAAGCAGAGAGGACAATGAATCTGAATGGCAGCGTCTCTCGAGGCTTCCTTCACATGCTAAAGCAACTCCTCCGAAGATGAAAGCGTGATGACGTCAGAGATGCAGACTCCTCCCTAGGCATTTCGTTTTAAACCAGTGGTTCTCAACTCCAGTCCTCGGGACCCACAAACAGGCCAGATTTTAAGTATTACCTTGGGGAGTTACAGACTAGAATACTGCAATCACTGAGCAGCAAGTGATATCACCTGTGATGTATTTCAGCTATCTTGCAAACCTGGCCTGTTGGTGGGTCCTGAGGACTGGAGTTGAGAACCACTGTTTTAAACCAAAGCAAGCGGAGCATGAAAAAAGGAAGCTTAAAAACTAGAATGGATACCAGCTCCATCTAGTGGCTAAAAATTAATATACCAAATTGATTCAAAATTCACCAACGGATAGGTGTTATCGGAAGCCTCAGCAGAGAAACAAACCACAAACGACATATGTACAGATTATAAACCATGTCTAGAAATATTAACATATATTAATATAAAACATAAATAATACAACCTTAATCATAAATAATATAATAAGATATTGGTTAATTATACAAAAAAAGTGAAAAATAAAAAATGTAAAAATTAAAAAAAATAAAAAATTTCAAATAATATATCAAGCATTATTAAGAAAACAGTTAATGTCCCAATCGACATTAAGATCGAAGGGGACATAAGATTTCATATTAAAAATCCACTTTGTTTCGAGACGGGAGACAGACCTGACCTAATTAGTACCCCTCCAACGGGGTATCAATGGCTAGAAACAAGGTCCCTTTAATCTTTTTGTCATGGTGTTTGGCATAATGCCTGGAAAGATTGTGTTTTGTGAAACCACGTTTAATATTCCCTACATGCTCCTCTAGACGAACATGTAAGGCTCTTTTAGTTCGTCCGATGTATTGTTTTGAGCACGGGCACTGAATTAAGTATACTACACATTCTGTAGAACATGTAATAAAGGACTCAATATTATAAGATCTATCCGTCTGAGTAGAGTGAAAAGTTTCACATTTTCTCCCCCTGAAGGAGTTAACTTGACAAATGTTACACTTCCTGCAGGGGTAGAAGCCATTCATCATTTGAAAGAAGGAGATTATCCTAGGGGGGTCCACAATATTAGGAGCGATGCTGTGGTGTAGTGCAGGGGCCCCTCTATAGATAACCACCGGCTGGTCTGGAATGGCTGGACCCAGGATTTTGTCACTCTTCAGTATATTCCAACGTTTGTTAAAGATCTTCTTCACGGAGTAGTGCTGATTGGAATATCCAGTGATCATAGAATAATTAAACCTATCATCTGGGGCCTGATGAACTTTCTTAGGGCCATAGATCATGAGATCCCTATTTAAATTGCCAACTTTTTGAATGGTATCATCAATATCGTTTTCTTTGTATCCCTTGTCCAGAAACCTGGTTTTTAAAACTAAGGCTTGTTGATGGTAGTCAGAGATAGAGGTACAGTTACGTCTTATCTGTTGAAACTGGCTTTTTTTTTTTTTTAATTGTATTTTTATATTTTTATTAAGATTTTTTTTTCCAAAATAAAAACATAGTATACTTACTGTAGTTAGATCAATCAAGAAAAGAAAATAGGCAGGTGTAAGATTACAAATACAGTAGTTCAGTACATAGTGTAATCAGAAAAATATAAACAACAAAATGAGCCATATGGAATCAGTAAAGGTTGATCATCGTGCTGTGAACTCTACTATATATTTCAATTGCCAGACAAGGGGCAGTAATAGAAAGACAGGAGCCAGAACCCTATGAAGGGCCCTGTATATAACAGTCCCAGGAGCCCAAATCCTATCAAATCTCTCCAAAGCATCCTCCACCATGGCTGTCATATGCTCCATTCTACGAATATCAGTAATAGCTTGTATAAGCTGCGTCTGAGTAGAGGGGGAGGTGGAAAGCCAACATGCAGGGATTTTTGCGGCCAGTAATACATACAATGCCAATTTGTTCAAAGATTTTCCCAATCCAGGGATTGGGAGGCCTAAAAGGAGATGTACCGGATCCAACGGGACTTGGGAATCAAGAATCTGCTGGAGCACGGACACAACCATGGACCAAAAGGGAGCTATCAAATCGCACTGCCAGAAAATGTGATAATGGGAACCCCTGATCCTTCTGCATCTCCAGCAAAGAGGAGAGAGGGAAGCGTCATATCCGTGAATAACCTCAGGGGTCCTATACCAAAAAAAGGGCACTTTATAAGCTGTCTCTCTTTGCGCCACACATCGGGATATTTTGAATGTTGAGGTCCAAATTTTAGCCCATTGGGATGGGGAGATTTGTTGTTGTGTCAGATGTGACCATTTACTCATATATGTGTGGGGCTCCACGGAGAGTGGAAGGTTCTCTTGCAGAAGAGTATATATGTCAGATATCAGTCATGGTTGGTATGGACCCTGAGAGCATAGATCTTTGAAGTTTGTAGGTTTGGTCAAAGTAAGAGAAGGTGAGAGGGATGCTAGATAATGTGTTATTTGGAAAAGAACAGCTGGTTTGGAATTTGGTTTTTAGTTTGTAGGTCCTGGAAGGAGTAAAGTTTTCGAGTGACAGGGTGCACAAAATGTCTGAGCTGAAACAAACCCACCTTGGCCCATGGGAACACCCGGGAGTGTGAGAGGCTATCAGGTAGAAGGGGGTTGAATAGCACATTGGAGAGAGGTGGGCAGGAGGAAGCCATTGAGAACTTGGTATAGCAAGAACACCAAATCCTAAGTGAGAACAGCATGGAACCCAGGCAGAGGTCATGGAGCTTGGGGTCAGTAAATATCGCAGGAGACCATACCAGGGAACAGAGGTGGGCCGGGAACAACGAGCCCATCTCTATCTCCGTCCACCTGTTTGGGGGATGCAAGCTGGCCCAGGACACCACCGCACGGAGGTGGGAAGCCAAATAGTACTTATGGATGTCCGGTGCTCCCATACCTCCCTACCCCCTGGTGGAAAAAATGACCGAGCTGGCTACTCTATGGTCCCCACCCCTCCATATAAAATTGAGAATCCATCTTTTAAGGAGTTTCAATTGGGCCATCGGAATAGGGACAGGAAGTGTTTCAAAGTAATATAACAGTTTGGGCATCACCGACATCTTCAGCACATTTATCCTGCCTATCCAAGATATCGGTAGGGGGTTCCATCTATTTAACATATCTTTGATAGATTTAAATAAGGGGACATAGTTGGCCAAATGAAGGGTAGAATATGACAAAGTGATTTGTACTCCTAAGTATTTGAGAGAAGAGGTGCACCAGCGATAGGGATATGAATTCTTTAGTGAAAAGAGGTCGTCAGGAGGGAGATGTAAGGGCAGAGCTTCAGTTTTGGATGTGTTAATCTTATATCCCGAAAGGAAACTGAACTGGGATAGAAGGGCATGTAGGGATGGGAGTGATACATGGAGATTATTAAGAGTCAGAAGCATGTCATGGACTGGATGTAAAGGACGCTAATTGGACCTGAGAGGAGGGGTTGGAGTAAAGGGCATGGAGGGCCGTAAGGAAAGGGCCTCTTAATCCAAGTTTAATAAGGGTTGCTAACATATATGGCCAGCTTAATCGATCAAACGCCTTTTTGGCATCTCGGCTAAGGACCAGGGCAGGACGGTGGACTCTGTTTATTATGTCAATGAGATCAATGGTTCGTCTGGTGTTATCTCCTGCATGCCTAGAAGGGACAAAACCCACTTGATCTTTATCTATCAGTTTCGCCAGAAATTGCTGCCTTGTTCCAGGTTCCAGTCCAGTGTTCCAGGCTACTACCTGCTGCTTGTTCCAGGTTCCAGTTCAGCGTTCCAGGCTACTACCTGCTGCTTTGTTCCTGGTTCCAGTCCTGCTTACTTACCTGCTTACTTACCTGCTTCCTTATCTGCTGTGGCTCCGGGACCTCTCTGCGATTCAGCGTCCTCTTCAGCTTCTGGACCCAGAGGGTGTCACCACTCCTGAACTTCCGGTGACTGTCGATCCTGCCAGGCACCCATACCACTCCTCACTCCTGGCCTTCTGTCTCCATTCCAGAGGAACAGGAGTGGGAGCTGTAAGGGAGGTCCTTCTCTGCACTTCAGGCTCACAACCCCCCAGGTACGTGACACTCTCCTAGAATATCTACCCGCTCTACTTGGCCCATTGGGGGCCGCTGCTGGAGGTGAGAGGCTGGGGGAAACACTTGGGAGATGCACTAGAACGTGCATAGAAGAAAAGTACCGGTTACTGCACATTTTGCACTGTTTCAAAGACTGTTTTTTGTGGAAATCACCCATCACTACTGCACTTTCTGTATGGACTAAATTGCACTATTGTCACCGTTTGGGACAGCATCTCTGTTGTGGGATTATCTGTCCTATCGCATTCTATTTTTTATCAATTTAAAATATTTATTATTTAATATTCTTACAATATTTTCAATCATTCATTAATTATGCACTAGATTATTTATTATGTTATGACTGCACTACTATTTTGGAATTTCATTTTTATATTGTGGATTATAGGGAAATTTTGCTGACCTTAGGAATTTTCTTGCACTTTATGTCAGTTTATTACATCCATTTTTTAGCTCACGTTGAAGATTCACTTATTCTGATATTAGCACTAGAAATGATTTGATCTCTAGTTGTTGCTTGTGAGACATTGGTTACTATTTGTTTATGATTTGTTCGGTGTTTATCCAGTCTGAGAAGTCAGCTCATTATATTCACAGGTTCACTGTATTATTGTCACTTGATGAGGGGTGGCTGATATAACTTATATTTATTTTATCGAGCACTGAGACAGTTTATATATAGTTTTGAGCATTTTAATTGCTGGTATTCACTTTTTTATTTTTTTCACATTGCAGAACTGATTTTTTCTTTGATTAACTCCTGTATGGTGATATTTATTCCTAGGCTTTAAATATTTTTTCTGGCATTGATTATATGAGGTGGAGCCCATTTTGCCAACTTCATCCTACATCTTAGTTCATTATAGCTGCGATTTCGGATTATTTATTTGTTACTGATTGATGGAGTAGCGCCACATATTTCTATCTAATAACTTACTCTATCTATCGCCACTCCAATCATAGCTCTGACTTGCCCTGTGCCCTGATTGGGCAAAGCCTTGCACCTGACCTGACCCCTGCAGTGCATTGTGGGGCACTCGGCAGACTCAAACTGTTCGCTAGTTCTCTCTCAAAAAAATATATATAATAATCATTATATATATATATATATATATATATATATATATATATATATATATTGTTATATACAGTTATACTGCATTGTCTTTTATGCTGCATTTACATCTGAGCAATGCAGAAGTGCGATTCTGGCCGCAATTCAAAATCACGTCAAAGTGAGCAATGCACTTATAAGTGTCATTTATTGTTAATGGCACCTTAAATACATTTAGCAGGCATGCATTTTGTCCCACACATTTTGTCATGTGACAAATGACCTACAATGCACCAGAACATGCGCAAAAATGCATAATGCTCTGTGCCCAAAAAAGTTCAATTTGGCATCTTGTTGCTTTTTTTAATGTGCATTTTGGTCCAGTTTTTTTATTTGCATTCTGACACTTTTTTCAACACACATTTTGGCGCTTTTTAAACACACATTTAAGCAAAATTTTCAAATTCATACCTGTGCACACATGTTTTTGTGCGCATTTCAGAAACATGTGCAAAACATGTGTCATTCTTGCGGTGCCATTAATTGGAATGGCTCCCCAAACATGGCTAGCAGATGCACGTTTTGCCAAAATGCACATATAAATCATGCCAAAATGTGCATTAAAAAAGCACCAAAATGTGCATTAAAAAGAGCCAAAATGTGTGTCAAAAGAGTGACAAAATGCTAAATGTTAAAAAGGGGCCTAAAGTGATATTAAATCTTCTTTTTTTTAAATGAAAATAACAAACATGTCATACTTAGCTCTGTGCAATGCCTTTGCACAGAGCAGCCCCAATCCTCTTCTTCTGGGGTTCCCTTGCTGGCGCTCCATCTCTCTCCTCTTCGGTGAGTGCCCTCATGGAAACCCCCTTTTTATGAGGGCACCCATGCATGCCCCTTCCCAAGCTGCCCTGTCTGCATATATTGACACAGAACAGTAACAAACCTTAATGCCTTATGCCGCGTACACACGAGCGGACTTCTCATCGGACTGAACTCTGAAGGACTTTTCGATGGAGTTCCGACGGAGTGCCAACGAAACGGATTTGCCTACACGCGATCACCCCAAAGTCCGATTGTTTCGAACGTGATGATGTGTGACCGGATTAGAATAAGGAAGTTCATAGCCAGTAGCCAATAGCTGCCCTTGCGTTGTTTTTGGTCTGTCGGACTAGCATATAGATGAACGGATTTTTCGATAGGAATCGAGTCTGTTGGAAAGATTTGAAACTTGTTCTATTTCTAAGGTCTGTCAGATTTTTAGACAGAAAAGGTCTGATGAAGCCCACACATGATTGAATTGTCCGATGGATTCATTCCGTCTGACATTTGATGCCGAAAAGTCGGGTCCTGTGTACGCGGCATTAGAAGCACTTTAAAGAATGCACCACAATGCTTACTAAAAAAACTGGCCCAATATGTGCAATAAAAATGTGCCAGAATGCATGTTAAAAAAGTGCCAGTGCTCAATGCTTATTATTTGTGTGTTCTTTTTAACTTTGGTTTCACTTTTTAAATGACGCTAAACTATGATCACAGGCAGCCCCCTTCTACTCAGATCACAGCTGTTCTCAGAGTAAAAACATCTCTCCTCTTCTACTTCGGAGAACAGAAGTATTCAGCTTCAAAAACAGGCTGTTAGGGCTCTTTCACACAGGCATTGAAAATAGGCGGTTAGGTTGCATTTTTTAACGCTTCCCAAACACCTATCAATGCCACTCAAAATTGTTACAATGGGGAGCGGATGGAGGTATTAACACTGGAACGTTAGCTTTGTTCCACATTGCTGTGAGGCAAAAGTAATGCTGCCTGCAGAATTTAGCAAGCATTGATGCTTTTCAACTGCCTCTATTCACTTCTGTTGAAGCGCACCTAAAGTGAATTTACGGTGTGGTTGCAAAGCATAAAAAGTGATAATTTCCCAGTTAAACAAACAAAACAAAAAAAAACACACAGGGTTTTGAGAAGTGTTGCCTAACGCAACATGAACAAATCAGAGAAGAAGGCACTTCTAAGTGCAGTAATAAAACTCTTTAATGACAAGGGGCCTGGGGTGAAAAATAAGCAGAGAAAAAAATAAAGAAAAATTAAAGAAAAGAGGGAGGGATGAAAAGGGAGGAAACTAAAAGAAAAAAAAAAAGAAATGAGGAAGATGAAGGAAAGGACAACAAAAGAAAGTAGAGAAAAAGACAAATGTATCCCTAGATAAATGTATATTATATGGGGGGATCTGGCAAAGTAGCCGGACACATGTATCAGTAAAGAGAGTAGAGTAAACAGTAAAAAATTACTTTATTAAACACTAATAATCTAGAAAGTACAAAGCCCATTATCCAACTAATAAAATAAAATCATAATTGACCATGGCAGCTGCAGGAAAACCGTATAAGCACCCAAACTCCCCAAAAAAGGGGGTAACAAAGAAAAAATTTGATATCAATTGTTCATGGGTGTATGTACCCAGAGGGGTGCACAGTCTACATAAACCAGATCAAAAACGTAAAAACGTCGCTATATTATATACAGTGCCTTGAAAAAGTATTCATACTCATTGCAATTTTCCACATTTTTTCATGTTACAACTAAAAACCTAAATGTATTTTATTGGGATTTTATGCGATAGACCAACACAAAGTAATGCATAATTGTGATAGGAAATACTCACTATACCTCTCAGCAAATAGCTTTGGGTGTCTACTTTCCAAAATGGGGTCATTTGGGGGGGTTTTGTGCCACCTGGGCATTCCATGGCCTCCGAAACTGTGATAGGCAGTGAAGAGTGAAATCAAAAATTCACGCCCTTAGAAAGCCTGAAGGCGGTGCTTGGTTTTCGGGGTTCCGTACGCGGCTAGGCTCCCAAAAAGTCTCACACATGTGGTATCCCCGTACTCAGGAGAAGCAGCAGAATGTATTTTGGGGTGTAATTTCACATATTCCCATGGCACGTTTGAGCAATATATCATTTAGTGACAATTTTGTGCAAAAAAAAAAAAAAATGTCTCTTTCCCGCAACTTGTGTCGCAATATAAAATATTCCATGGACTCGACATGCCCCTCAGCAAATAGCTTGGGGTGTCTACTTTCCAAAATGGGGTCATTTGGGGGGGTTTTGAACTGTCCTGGCATTTTATGCACAACATTTAGAAGCTTATGTCACACATCACCCACTCTTCTAACCACTTGAAGACAAAGCCCTTTCTGACACTTATTGTTTACATGAAAAAGTTTTTTTTTTTTTGCAAGAAAATTACTTTGAACCCCCAAACATTATATATTTTTTTAAAGCAAATTCCCTACAGATTAAAATGGTGGGTGTTTCATTTTTTTTTTTCACACAGTATTTGCGCAGCGATTTTTCAAACGCATTTTTTGGGGAAAAAACACACTTTTTTAAATTTTAATGCACTAAAACACACTATATTGCCCAAATGTTTTATTAAATAAAAAAGATGATCTTAGGCCGAGTACATGGATACCAAACATGACATGCTTTACAATTGCGCACAAACGTGCAGTGGCAACAAAATAAATACATTTTTAAAAGCCTTTAAAAGCCTTTACAGGTTACCACTTTAGATTTACAGAGGAGGTCTACTGCAAAAATTACTGCCCTCGATCTGACCTTCGCGGTGATACCTCACATGCATGGTGCAATTGCTGTTTACGTTTGACGACAGACCGCCGCTTGCGTTCGCCTTAGCGCGAGAGCAGGGAGCGACAGGGGTACTTTTTTTTTTTTTTTTTTCTTTATTATTTTTTTGCTTTTTTATCTTATTTTTAAACTGTTCCTTTCATTTTTTTTTTTTAATCATTTTTATTGTTATCTCGGGGAATGTAAATATCCCCTATGATAGCAATAGGTAGTGACAGGTACTCTTTTTTGAAAAAATTGGGGTCTATTAGACCCTAGATCTCTCCTCTGCCCTCAAAGCATCTGACCACACCAAGATCGATGTGATAAAATGCTTCCCCAATTTCCCAATGGCGCTATTTACATCCGGCGAAATCTAAGTCATAAAATGCTCGTAGCTTTCGGTTTCTTAGGCCATAGAGATGTTTGGAGCCACTCTGGTCTCTGATTAGCTCTATGGTCAGCTGGCTGAATCACCGGCTGCATTTTCAGGTTCCCTGTTGAGACAGGAGAGCCAGAGAAAAACACGGAAGACGGTGGGGGGGGCATTCCCTCCCACGGCTTGTAAAAGCAGTCTAGAGGCTAATTAGCTACTAGGATTGCTTTTACATGAAAGCCGACCACTGGCTGAAAAGAATGATACCAAGATGATACCTAAACCTGCAGGCATCATTCTGGTATAACCACTCAAAGTTGTGAATGGCGTACCTGAAGACAAAAAAATGGTTAACAATAAAGCACAGTAAACGGTAAAGTATAAAAAATTGCATACCTGAAAAGCAAACATGATAAAACATAATAACAATAAAACATTGCAGAATAGAATACAGTAAAAAAGAGCAGAACAATAGAGAGAATAGAGAGAGAGAACAATAAAACAACAACTTTTTTTTTATTTTATATGTATTTTTTTTTTTTACACTTTTTTTGTAACTAACTTTTATAACTGTAACCGGTTCCAGGTTCGGGTCTCTCAAAATGTGATGGCATCTTGGGAGACCCTGTGAAAGTGTGTCCTAGTCTGTGGAATGCTGTACCCTACGCTAATACTCAACTAGTGCATAGTAGCGTTCAAAACATTCACCAATGCAAAGACCAGGATTGTCAGGACAGGAGGGACAATAATAGCGGGTGTCACTCCTATATCCGCGCTTGCTGCAGACACAAGATCTTTTTTGGGGGGGTTTGTTGGGTAGGGGTACTTGGGAGGACATAAAGAAAATGCCTCTCATGCAGCCGACTGCATTTGGTTGGGGATGTGAATGGGGGAAGTACGGGCGCTGCAGAAGCAGTGGGTTCCCAATTAGGATTGGCGAATGCAGCAGGAAGGGCACTATGGGCATGACGGGCCTGTGTTTGTCTTTTTGGTGGCAGCGGGACACTACTTGTGCTTGCCACCTCACCAGCTTGAACTGCACTTATGGGACAGGCCACGTCACCAAGTGTTACTGCAGTGCTGGTTTGACTACGACCGGGGTGTACTAGGCTGCTGGTGCTTGCCAGTTCACCAAAACGCTACCAAAAAAACTGTTAGCGATCGCAGGGATCAGGCCTGACTCTGCGAACGCTGCAGTTATGTGTTTAGTCTTTTGTAAGTGACAGTGATCGATCAATACTGCACTTGGGTGGGCTGGGCTGGGCTGGGCTGGGCCGGGCGGAGGGGCAAAACGCAGGTGCTAGCAGGTATCTAGCAGGTATAGCAGGTATCTGTGCTGATCCCGCTAACACTGCGTTTTGGGGAACCCTAAACTGCTGGGGACGCTAGTATAGATCTGATCGGATCAGATATTGATCCGATCAGATACTATACCACTAAGGGAGGTGTATGCTGCGTGCGTGGGTGTTAGTGCTACTGGCGCTAACCTGACGCTGCTTGGGGCTGGTGCTTGCCAGTTCACCAAAATACTACCAAAAAAACTGTTAGCGATCGCAGGGATCAGGCCTGACTCTGCAAACGCTGCAGTTACGCGTTAAGTGTTTTGTAAGTGTCAGTGATCGATCGATACTGCACTTGGGTGGGCTGGGCTGGGCCGGGCGGAGGGGCAAAACGCAGGTGCTAGCAGGCATCTGGGCTGATTCCGCTAACACTGCGTTTTTGGGAACCCTAAACTGCTGGGGACGCTAGTATAGATCTGATCGGATCAGATATTGATCCGTACAGATACTATACCACTAAGGGAGGCGTATGCTGCGTGTGTGGGTGTTAGCGCTACTGGCGCTAACCTGACGCTGCCTGGGGCTGGTGCTTGCCAGTTCACCAAAATACTACCAAAAAAACTGTTAGCGATCGCAGGGATCAGGCCTGACTCTGCGAACGCTGCAGTTATGCGTTTAGTGTTTTGTAAGTGACAGTGATCGATCGATACTGCACTTGGGTGGGCTGGGTGGAGGGGCAAAACGCAGGTGCTAGCAGGTATCTTGGCTGATCCCGCTAACACTGCGTTTTTGGGAACCCTAAACTGCTGGGGACGCTAGTATAGATCTGATCGGATCAGATATTGATCCGTACAGATGCTATACCACTAAGGGAGGCGCATGCTGCGTGCGTGGGTGTTAGCGGTACTGGCGCTAATCTGATGCTGACTGGGGCGATGCATATCACCGCCGGGCGATCAGGGGGCTAAACCTTTATTCAGTAATAAACGGCGGGTGCCCTGACACTATAAAAAATAAACGAACTAACCAGCGTCACCCGTAACACTTATACGGTGATCAGTGGTGAAAGGGTTAACTAGGGGGCCATCAAGGGGTTAAAACATTTATTCGGTAGTATATGGGGGTCCCTGACGCTATAAAACGCTGACGGCGAACCTCAATATTTACGTCCCTAACTAGCGTCACCAGCGACACTAATACAGCGATCAGAAAAATTATCGCTTAGCGACACTGGTGACAGGGGGTGATCAAGGGGTTAAAACTTTATTAGGGGGGGTTAGGGGGGTACCCTAAACCTAAAGGGGGGTAACAGTAACTGTCCCAACACTGTAACTGTCACAAATGCAGTAATCAGAAAAAAAAAAAAAAACAGCTTGGTGTCAGTTTGTGACAGGGGGGGATCGGGGGGGCGATCGGGGGGGGGGGATCGGGGTGTTTAGTGTGCCTGGCATGTTCTACTGTGTGTGTGTAGTGTTGTGCACTCACATAGATGTCTTCTCTCCTCGGGCCGGAACGGAAATTACCGAGCCGAGGAGAGATGACATCATTTCCTTTGCTGCTGTTTAGCATACAGCAGCAAAGGAATGATTCGATTGGCCGGCGGCAATCGCAAGGGGGGGGCCACGAACGGATGGCCTCCCCCTCACCTCCGATCGCCGTGGGACAAAAGACGACCGCCTCGGGCACCGGGGGGGGGTCCGATCGGACCCCCCACCCGCGGAAGGCAAATCACGTACATGTACGTGATTTTGCCTGTCCGTGCCACCTTGCCGACGTACATCGGCGTGAGGTGGTCGTCAAGTGGTTAAACAGCATTCATGTTATTGACTATCTCAGTACATGGATGCAACCCCAGGCATTTTTGACTACTTTTTCTTTAATTTTATTTATCATCATTATAGATAGTATTATCAGTACTTCTATGATTAACAGGCATGTTGGTAAGCGTGTATGTATGTATACTGTAACATTGGGGGTTGGTTTAGCTTAAAGGTAGAGCTTACCAGTGAGCTGAGTCCATGCCAGATATGCAGTTTTAAGGGCTTGTAGGCCCACTTTTATTAAAGAAAGAAAATGTCCGATAACAGAAGAGTTGCCCACACAGGGGTTTCAGCTTTCCACAACAACAATGTAAGTTCAATCATAAATACCAAGCCACCTGGCTCTCTTTAGCAGCACTGCTGCTCAAACTTATGCTTCAGCCCTCTCGGCTCTATAAAAGAGTTCCTGTAAACCCAGTACCTCAGCACTCTTTTCCAGCCCACAGGCTTGGACCCTCTGTCTGCTCTGACAGACAGACCTGTGCAGACATGCACACTTCTCCCTTGCTTGCCTGGACTCCTCGGGAGGGTGGAGCAGTCTCCAACTGGGAGCCATGAGGTCTTCCCATACCCTCATTATAAGTGCTGTGCTCACCTGAGCACACACCCTACTGGTGATCTACAAAGTCTGGACACAGGGTTGGAGATCCCGTCCCACCCAAGACACTATGGATTCTCCAAACTACAGAGCCCCATGACCGAATACCAAAACCTGGAGAAAGCTGCCAACACAGTTTTCTCCGTTTCAAATTTACACTCTGTAGCTCTGAACTCAGCCAATATGCAGACTCTGTGTCCACTTTAACCCCATTTTCATAGTGACAGGGACTCCCACTATTACAATACATATATACATGCCTGATTTTGTTGAATCTCAAACATTTAAAACTACTATATATCCAGTACATGGATACATTTCTCTAGCATATATATTTTTTTTCTAGTCCCAGGGATTCCATTTGCCTCAGTATATCCCTTTGGCCGTCTCGCTGCCGTGGAGTGCAGGGGCATTTTCTGCCTCTTAAGGACATCATCACTCAGTCTACACTTATAGATTGCTCTGATGCCCCTTTCTGTCTCAAGACAGTTTTCCTACCGGCTCAATTACTCGGTGCTATTCTAAACTGCAAGTTTTTATGTGATTTAACAAAGCATGGTAAAATTACCACACCATCTAACTTCATGTAAGTGCTGGATTGTAACATTGCAAGTATGTTTTTTTGTATTTTTACATGTTTTGTCGATTTATTGATTATTTATCTTTAATTACACCTTAGATGAACACCTCTTACTTTCTACATCCCTGAAGAAGGACTAGACTATATACTGAAACGCGTTGGGTGTGAAGAGGTTTTGTTATGTATATATTTTGTTCCGTTAAAACTTTTTAATGTTGTTTTTCATGAATAAAAATGTATTTACTATTACATAATTCTATATACTCTACTATGCTTTTTATATACGATGTAATTGAGTGCCTTAAAAGTCCACTTAGGGAACCCCTCTCGTTTTTATCCTAAACATACAGCCAAAACTACAATAGAATAGTTAGAGTGACAATTGCGCAGTCATCCATCACTGTACCCAAACTAAATTTTTATCATTTTGTTCCCACAAATAGAGCTTTCTTTTGGTGGTATTTGATCACCTCAGCGGTTTTTATTTTTTGCTAAACAAATAAAAAAGACCAAAAATTTTGAAAAAAATAAAAGTTTTGCTTTTGTTTCTGTTATAAAATTTTGTAAAAAAGTAAATTTTCTCTTTCACTGACAGGCACTGATAAGGCAGCACCGATGAGGTGGCACCAATGAGCGGGCACTGACAGGCACTGACAATGGGCACTGATATTCGGCACTAATGGGCACTGGTAGGCGGCACTGATGGGTGGCACTGATATGCAGCACTGATGGGCATTGATAGGCAGCACTGATGGTCACTCATGGGTGGCACTGGTGGGCACTGATAGGCCACACTGATGGGCACTGAAAGGCTGCAAAGATGGGTTCTTATGGGTGGCACTTATAGGTGGCACTGCTGTGCACTGATAGGCGGCACTGATGGGCACTGATAGGCGACACTGATAGGCACTGATGGGCTCTGATGGGCATTGATATGTGGCACTGATGGGCACTGATACGCGGCACTGATATGAGCCGCTGATAGGCATCCCTGGTGGCACTGGCAGTGGTAGGCATTGTGAGTGGGCACTGATTGGCAGCTGCCTGTGCAATGACTGGCAGCTGCCTGGGCACAAATTAGTATTTCCCTGGGGGTCTAGGGGGGGCATACCTGGTGGTCCAGTGTGAATGGCCATCCTGGTGGTCCTGGGTGGCATGATGGTGGTCCTGGGTGGGATCTGAGGGGGGGCTGTGCTGATAAACAATCAGCACAGCCCCCCTCTGTGAGGAGAGCAGCCGATCCGCTCTCCTCTACTCGCATCTGTCAGACGCGAGTGAGGAAAAGCCGATCACTGGCTCTTCCTATTTACACCGTGATCAGCCATTATTGGACACGGCTGATCACGTGGTAAAGAGTCTCCGTCAGAGACTCTTTACCTAGATTAGAGTTGCGGTGTGTCAGAATGACACACCACAACAATGATCGCTGCGATGCGCGCCCCCGGGGGTGTGCAGTGGCTTAATATCCTGATCACGTCATATGACGTCCAGTCAGGATATTGAAACCATTTTGCCGCCGTCATTCTGCTATATGGCTGGTGGCAAGTGGTTAAAGCATATTCATGTGTTGGAATGACCCAGTCAAAGCCCAAACCTGAATCCAATTGAGAATCTGTGGCAAGACTTAAAAATTGCTGTTCACAGATCTCCATCCAATCTGACAGAGCTTGAGCTATTTTGCAAAGAAGAATGGGCAGAAATTTCACTCTCTAGATGTGCAAAGATGGTAGAGACATCCCCAAAAAGACTTGCAGCTGTAATTACATCAAAATGTGGTTCTACAAATTATTGACTCAGGGGGGCTGAATACAAATGTATTCAGAGATTTACACAGTATTCACACTTTTCACTGATTTTTTTGTAAAAAATGTTGAAAGCTATTTATCATTTTCCTTCTACTTCACAATTATGTACCGCTTTGTGTGGGTCTATCACATAAAATCCCAATAAAATACATTTACATTTTTGGTTGTAACATGACAAAATGTGGACAATTTCAAGGGGTATGAATACTTATTTAACCTCCCTGGCGGTATGATTATTTCAGATTTTAGGTGCTGAAAGCGGTACAATTATTTTGCACAGAAATTTGGCGTTTTATATTGTAGGCCTGTAATTCTTAGGAATAATTCACTTAAATCTGTCCAAACAAGAGTCTAATAGACATCCCGGGTATGATAAAGTTTGAAAAACGAAAAAAAAATTATAATATAATAAATAACTATAAATAATTATAACTAATAATAATATAATAATAATAAAAATTGTTCAATAATGTAATCAAATCAAAAACACTGAAATTTGCTCAGTTGCAGAATTGTCGCTTTTGTTACTTTTACTGTTTGATGACGGATCTCCTCACAAATCACTATCGCTCAATTCTGCAAGTGATTATAATTTATTATCGCTTTTTTCTAGCTGGTCAAAAACCACTTTGGATGTAAAGAGACAGTTTTGGTTGCTATGGACAATCTCCAGTTTCCTGGCAGAAAGAACAGTTTTATATATATAAAACTGCATGCAGGACACTGGGCAGACCACTAGGGATAAAGGGGATGTGTAATTATTTGATACAGTACTGTAATCTGTAAGATTACAGTATGCTGTATCTGTACTGTGTGTTTACTGTGTGTTTCACTTTTGAATTTACCGCCGAACTCCGTCCCCGTGCGTCGCAACGCTCGCAGGGAACGGAGCTCGGCACTGTGAATTGAGCGAGACACAGCGGCTCGCCGATCACAGCGGAGAGACATCCCAGGATCCAGGGGACAAGGTAAGTAAACTCTTCCTGGATCCTGCGATGCAAGCCCGAGTCTGGCTCGGGGATACCGCTTTTGGTATGAAAAATCCACCCCGAGCCAGACTCGGGAATACCGCCAGGGGGGTTAAGGCACTGTATAACTTGGTGTTCTATAGGATTCCTAAAAGGATCCCTTAGTAGAATATATTTTAGAACTGGTATATAGTATTCAAAGTCCATTGAAGGATCTTCTCACACTCTGTAAGGAGAACCAATCCACATATAAGCAATATTGATGGGCCACTCCATATGGCCAGTGGCATTTAAATTCCTTAGGGCTATAGCATGAGACCAACTCACATATGAACAATGTGATAGGCCTCTACATGTGGCTAATGGCATTTAAAGTCCATGAGGGTGTCCTCAAAAATGTGTTATAAGACCAACCCCCATATAAGCAGCATGGAGCCAGAGTGAATAATGGCATATGCAGTATATCAAACATCAGACATAACTGGAAAACTGAATGAAAAGGATTGGCTGCACACCGACACGATTGAAGTCCATTTATTATATGTTCCATATAAATTACCTGACATACGCCACAAGTGCAAAAGCTAGGACAGAGGTGGACGCATTTCACACAGCTACACTGTGTTTACTCAGCAGAATGTGAGTAAGCCCAGTGTAGCAGTGTGAAACGTATCCACCTCTGTCCTGGCTTATATGGAACATATAATAAATGGACTTCAATCACGTCAGTGTGCAGCCAATCCTTTTCATTCAGTCTTCTATGGCAGACGAGCCGGGGGTTGCACCCCATGAGGAGTTCTATCCAATTGATTTCAATTTGGAGTCATTCTCCTGGAGCGGCAGTTACCCTTATTGTTTCCATAACTGGAAAACTCCCAAGGAAAGGTGCCCCTATCATCACATATAGCACTTATATAGCTTATTGTGTGGCATCATCTGCCTCCCTTTGTTGGCAACTAGGTAGACACAGGGCAACTCCTCCAACTATGTGGTATAATGTTTTTATGTTTTTGATCTGGTTTATGTAAATTGTGCCCCCCACTGGGATACACATATCCATGAACACTTGATATCATATTTTTTCTTTGTTTCCATCTTTTTTGGGGAGAGGGGGATGCTTATACAGTTTTCCTGCAGCTGCCATGGTTGTGTTTTTAATAATTGACCAATTATGATTTTATAGATTATTAGTGTTTAATAAAGTACCACTACCTTGCTAAAGAAGCTGAGGGTAAAGGTGATGGACTGGCCAAGCATGTCTCCAGACCTAAACCCTATTGAGCATCTGTGGAGCATCTATGGAAGGCGGAGGAGCGCAAGGTCTCTAACATCCACCAGCTCCGTGATGTCCTCGTGGAGGAGTGGAAGAGGACTCCAGTGGCAACCTGTGAAGCTCTGGTGAACTCCATGTCCAAGAGGGTAAAGGCAGTGCTGGAAAATAATGGTAGCCACACAAAATATTGACACTTTGGGCCCAATTTGGACATTTTCACTTAGGGGTGTACTCACTTTTGTTGCCAGCGGTTTAGACATTAATGGCTGTGTGTTGAGTTATTTTAAGGGGACAGATAATTTACACTGTTATACAAGCTGTACACTCACTACTTTACATTGTAGCAAAGTGTAATTTCTTCAGTGTTGTCACATGAAAAGATATAATAAAATATTTACAAAAATGTGAAGGGTGTACTCACTTTTGCGAGATACTGTATATAGAGTCCAGGAGTAGTGTCCCAGGCCAAGGATAATGTTGTGTGGTGCCAATGAAAAAAAAAAGTACCAACTCAAAAATATACAGTACTTTCTAGCCATATCTAAAAATATGAGGAGATTGTATATATGGAAAATTCTGAGGGAAAAAGGGTTTTGATAAGATGAGGGTGTCCATTCCATCATTGAGTTTGTATGGTGCTCCTAAGCAAAACCAACAATAGGTCAAGTGACAAGCAACATAATATAAAACAAAGGTCATATACAGTAACCAATCTATCATCAATCACAGTCCAGATCAGTCCAGCTAATCCCTGTCAATCACAATGCTTTATGTGTGGGGTCCCCCTAAAGGAGATCAAAGCAGGTCCTTTCTGTGTCCAAGGGGCTTCAGAGAGTGGCTCAGATTTCAGAAATGGAAGAGTTAATCCATGTATATCACAGGACAAAATGACTCATTTTACACAGAGATGGATTTGTTGGATGCTCTTAGTGGAGACACCTTGATACCACTGTGTTTCAGATTTGCAGGGCTCTGTAGCATGGCAATTAGGAGGTTAAAATCTGAAGCCTGTAGGCTTATCAGTTTCAAAGGAATACTACATCAAGCCTGATCAGATATCTCAAACTTGTTCTTGCTTGTCTCTAATAGTGTAGACCCATCTCTCTGATTCCATTATCTTGTCCACTTCATTCTTCCAATCCTGGATTGTAGGACAATGGCCCTTTCTCCAGAACTTAGGTCTCGGGCTTTTTTGCTGAGTTTAGAAGGTGTGGGGTGTCAGTGTTTTTGTAGACTTTTAAAGAAAAGGGGACATCATGAAACAGATAATAAAAGGATGTAAATTGTATAGGCCTAAGGGTAGTTTTTTAATCCATGGTGACTATCTCCTTCCAAAACTTCTGTATCTTAGGGCAGGGCCACTAGAGATACACAAAAGAGCCCTCTTGCAGGCACCCACTGCAAAATGAGGCACTTATGCCTAGAAAGATTTCTTGCAAACCTCACTGGGGTCCTATACCAGTGTGAGAAAAAATTATAACACATCTCTTGAGTTTTGGAACTGATTGAAGTTATATGTGACAATTGAATCATTTTTTGCAGTTGGACGGGAGTAAATTCCAGACCTAGTTTCGCCTCCCATTCTTTCACAAAATACAGGATTTGCTGCGAGCAGGGAGACAGCAGAATTGTATACATGTGAGTGTGGTTTATGGCAAATATGGAATCCAATTCCGTAACAGAAGTTGCTGGCTTCAACTTAGGGGTCGCCTGTTTAAAAAGTATGAAAGTTGCCTGTAACCCAAGTGGTTCATTGGAAACCCCCCCGAATTGTTGACATAACTGCTCCAAAGACAGCATACAGCCTGAGGGGGCAAGGTAAAGGCAACTCACATTCCCTTCTCTGCCCCAAGTTCTCAAAAAATCCTGTATCCTCTCTTAGTGGGACCCTTGGTCGAGAGGGACCAAAGGTGATGTGCGTGAGGATAAGTATCCATCTGGAAAACACTGCTGTGTTGCTAGTATCCACGGCGCCCCCGCTAAGTTACGCCCTGCTATCTGATAATTTACCATTCTGGTAAGTGGGGGCACAAAGGAGGTGAGCACAGAGTGGTTGCACCTTGAAGCACAGCCTTATGAATTGTTGAAGCACTGAGCACTTTTAACAACACATGAACTTTATTTGTGAATGAATGTATAAGTACTTGATTGCAGCATGCAGCACTACAATTCATTAATTAATGAATTGTCGAAGCACTGAAACACTTTTTTTTTGTTTAAGTATGATTCTTTATTCAATTTTCAATTTTTAAACAAGTCATATGAACAATAATAATAAAAGGAATAAACATAAGTTATAATGGAAAACAAATCTAACCTATAATCCTAATCAAATAATTCTGCAGCAACACAAATTAATTCAAATTCAAATTAACTAACAGCTGCAAATAGATACAACAGCCTAATGGACAATAATGACCAAATCAAAATAAAATTACTTCAAAAAGCATGCAGTCAAGTCCAATCATTATCACCGGCATCTCTCCCAATCTTGCCGGTAATACACTACGCGGAGGATCGTTTGTTCTCACAATCCACCGATTTATGCCCGCTGACTGACCAGAGTACAACAAATCCTGCAGAAGCAGACCCCCCAATGTCTCTCCCCAAAATACACATCCAACAAAAAAATACTACCAAAAATTAAACTAATCTAAAACTGACTAAACTCTGAATAAATTAGGGGGTGGTGGGAATGAGCTAAAGAGAAAGTCTGCTACAATAAGCAATAGTCATGGCATCAGATGTTGGCCAGGCATCAGATGCCGACCGGCACCCACCAGGCATTAACCAGAGACGTGGAGCGGAGCACAACATAGTACAAGGCAGATCTCCACCCCCCCCACTCCCCATCTATTACCATGCTAGTAAGTGAAACGAGAAAGTCTTTACTTCATATCACTGCTTAAATTCTCTCTTTATTATACCTTCCTCCCCGCTTGATAGGGTAAAAAAACCCTCTCCTGACCCCAACACTTGGGGGTCTGAAAGGAAAATCTACAAAAAAAAAAAAAAAACGAGAAAAAAAAACTATACAATTATAAAAAGATATAAAAAGCTAGAATTTTTTTACAGTGTCCACCCCCTCCCCCCCTCCCAGGAATCCTCAATCAAACTTAGCCAACCCTCATTAATCGTGGTTTGCTAAACTAAACAAGTTAGCAATCGGTATAGAGGGATGTACAAGTAAAGGTCTTCCCTGTCTGCCAAGTATCCCTACATCCCTCCTCTCTTCCATAAAGAGATGCTGTCATATTTTCCATTGTCCTAATTTCATCTATTCTAGAGAACCAATGTTCCATTGATGGCCTGGTAGTGCTCTTCCACAGGTCACAGATACATGCAGGCAGCATTCAGCATGTGCGGTAACAACAATTTTTTATATTGACGGAGGGGCATCACATTTAGTTGCAAAAGATATCCTAAGGGGTCCAAACCTAGAACTGATGTCAGTTGTTTAATCACTTTCCCCACTTCCTGGTGTAAGTAAGGGCACAGCCAAAAAATATGTAATAGTGCCCCGAGCTCTTTATTACAGTGCCCACATTGCTTAGAGATTTGCGGATATAGTTTATTAAGTAGGGCCGGAACCCTATACCACCTGACTAAAAACTTATATCCTTGTTCTTGAAAGCGACTTGCTATGGAGAATTTGTGAGCTAGTGAGATAAACCTGCTGCTTTGCTGTCTTGAAAAATAAATTTGTAGGTTCATCTCCCATCAACGTATATATGAAGGGATATGACCTTCTGAAGGCTCGATAATCTGTTTGAACAAAAGTGACAGCAGATGTGGTACATATTTCCCTCAAAGAATCTCAGTGGCCTAGCATATAGTCCCGGATCTGATATGGACTTTAAATAATTAGACAATTGAAGGGCCGACCAAGGGCTCAAAGGGGGCTGTGAAAGACCAGGTAAATCTTGAGCAGACATCCAGCCCTGTGGGGTAACAAAGTGTATGCACCTAGTTATGCCTAGTCTTGCCAACCCCCGGAGCTTTTTATTGTCTACATAAAATCTGTGTTATAAATCAGCGGTGTTAATGGAGATGGATAGGGGGACAGGCCTTTTATTGGGAATATATGGATAAGGACTGCTCCAATTGTAGAATGCATCTTTAATCCACGGTAGTGTTTATGGGCGACCCAAGGAAGAGCGGACAAGGCGATCGATGAAGCATGTTGTTCAATTTGCACCCAACGTTTGGTCTGCGGGGAGATACACCATGATGCCATTCTGGACACATGTATAGCTCCGTAATATGAGATCAGGTCAGGTAGACCAATTCCCCCAGGGGTTCGGGCAAGGCCAACATCATGTGGCGAAGTCTGTCCACTGTGTTACTCCAGATGAATTTGGTCAACACATGAGAAAAAAGGCTTGTGGTAATTTAATACGTATTGCTTGCATTAGTTATAAAATCTGGGGTGGCAATATCATCCTAAATGCATTGAAACTCCTGAACTACGTAAGAGTAAGGGTTTGCCAAAATTGAAGATGTAATCACATTTTAGATAATAATGGACAAAAATGTATCTTGTATAATGAGGCAGTATCCAAAGTCAGTTTGACTCCCGGGTATTTCATAAAAGACTGAACCCATTTAAACCAATAAGCGCCTTGTAGCTTAGTGATACACTCCGTGGGAAGAAGAATACTTATCGCTTCACATTTAGCATATTTTATAGAAAAGTTAGAAAGGTGCTCATACTGAGTAAAATGTTGGAGTAGGTGTGGTAACGAAACCTCCGGCTCAGTAAGAAAAAAATAAAAGGTCGTCCCCATAAGCAGCAATCTTATGCTCTATGTTCAAGACCTGTAGTCCGCAGATCATAGGATCTAATATATCTTTGCAAAAAAAAGGTTCTAGGGTTAGGACAAACATCAATGGAGAGAGGGGGCAGCTCTGTCCCATTGGACAGAGGGAAATACTCTGAACGAGCTCTATTAACTAGCACAGCTGCTGAAGGACCGGTGTATAGTGCCTAAATCCAGGACTTCATTCATTCCCCCAAGTAGATGTGTCTGAGGGTGGATCATAGGAATTGTTAGTCCACCCGGTCGAAGGCCTTATCGGCATCTGTTGATAAAAGCATAAGAGGTCAGGCCTCTGAATGGACGGAATAAATCAGATCTATTTCCCTTATAGTGTTTTTCCAAGCTTCTCTCTAAGGGATAAAGCCTGCCTGGTCTACATGGACAAGTTGTGAGATATGTGGCAATAACCTATTCACTAGTATTTTTGACAATAGTTTTAAGTTGCCATTTAAGAGGGCTATGGGCCGATAATTCCCATGCAGTATGATCTTTATCTACCTTGGGGATCACAATGATGTGAGTCCTTAGGGCGTCATCTGTTAACTTACAGTCAGCTGAGGTAGAATTGTAGGCACATAAAAATGTATAATAAGTGAGATTTAGCCCATCTGGGCCAGGGGCCTTCCCTGGTCTAGAAGATTCTAGCGCCGTAACCAATTCTTTATTTGTTATAGGAGCTTCCATTTCCTCAATTACCTGTATCGGAAAAGAGGGCATGCCCGAGGAAGACAAAAAGGTGGAAATCAGGTCAACATGAGTAGGACATTGCTGATTTTGGGAATTATGAAGGTTATAAAGTCTCCAGTAAAAATTCTGAAATTCTTGAGCGATAGCTGCTGGATCTGAAAACTTAGTGCCAGACTCAGCTGTAATTTGGGTAATAAGCAGTTTCATTTGAGACCCTTTCAGTGCCCTAGCTAGCAGAGACCACCAGGTTTATTCCCATCTTCATAAATAGACTGTTTATAACGACGCAATTTCTCCCTCACTTCAGAGTTCGCAATTTGATTGTACTGCTGTCGCAAGGAAAGTAATTCTTTCTGTGGTTCTCGTGGCCAATATGTTCAAGTCTATGTCCATATGAGCTGGTCCATGATCAGAGATCAATATTGTATCAATAGTAATGACTCAGACCCTATCCAAATCTTTGTGTGTGAGAAAAAAATTGTCAATTCTGTAATGCGTTGAAAGGACTGGAGAGAAAAAGGTGCAATCCCTGTCCTTGGGGTGTTGTAAGCGTCATATGTCTACCAACTGAAGAAGATTAAATTCTGCCTTCAGCTGCTTTAAGTATGAAAATGATAACTGGGATACACCCCTTAAGACATCTAACAGTGGATTGTATGCAAAGTTAAAATCACCCCTAGAACCATTACACCATCACTATGCTTTAAAATCAGTGGGACTAGCAACTTGTGACTTTAGAAATAGCAACTGATTCAAATTTGTAAAATACACATTGATCAATGTTACCCGGGTAGCTCCAATTAGGACCTTAACAATCAAGAATCTACCAGGCTGATCAGTGATCTAGGTACCTAGCAACCATGTAACAGACATTGCAAGAAGGATACTAACTCCCTTAGCTTTAGAGATGGGTGATGGACTATGGTATACTACTGGATAGGCTCTATTACTCAATTTCGGAATTTTACCAGCTTGAAAGTGTGTTTCCTGAAGGAAAACAATCTGGCTCTGCATTTTTGTCAAATCTCTCAGTAATCTGGATCTTTTTTCGGGACGTTGAGGCCTTTCACATTAGCCTTACTGGGGATGTCAAATCTGCCCCTAAATGGTCTGATGCCACGTTTTCCTCTTAAGGGAAGGGGGAAGGGGGAAGGAGGAGTGGAAAAAAAAGGGGGGGGGGAAATTCCCCCAAACTATTCAGTGTGACTGGGAGAAGCCTATTTGGGGGTGTGCCTATGCCCAGCTGTGCTGCTAATACTACAAGGGATGACCAATACTATAGAGGTAGAGGAAGTACAGAGTTACCGCAATGCTTGTGGATAAGTGAGGGAAAAAAAAAGGACCCTGACAACCAGCAAGCTTAAATAAGGTCCAACCAGTTTAGAACTAGGAACCCCAGAGATCCAAATAAATCTTGAAGCTGGTCATGGGAAGGGATGAGCCGAACACCCCCCGGTTCGGTTCGCAGCAGAACATGTGAACAGGCAAAAAATTTGTGTGAACATGCGAACACCATTAAAGTCTATGGGACACGAACATGAAAAATCAAAAGTGCTCATTTTAAATTTTTATATGCAAGTTATTGCCATAAAAAGTGTTTGGGGACCTGGGTCCTGACCCAGGGGACATGTATCAATGCAAAAAAGTTTCAAAACGGCAGTTTTTTCAGGAGCAGTAATTTTAATAATGCTTAAAGTGAAACAATAAAAATGAAATAGTCCTTTAAATATCATGCCTGGGGGGGGGTCTCCTTAGTCTGCCTGTAAAGTAGCGCATCTTTCCCGTGTTTATAACAGGACCACAGAAAAATTACATTTCTAAATGAAAAAATGTCATTTAAAACTGCTTGCGGCTGTAATGTATTATCGAATTCCGCCGGCAATATAGATAAAAATCATTGAAAAAAACAGCGTGGGTTCCCCCCAGCCCATTACAAGGCCCTTTTAAGGGGAACCCAGCACCATTTTTTTTTTAAAAGATGCCATGGGGTCCCCCCAAAATCCATACTAGGCTGTTCAGGTCTGGTATGGATATTAAGGGGAAGCCTGTGCCAACATTTTGAAAAAATGGCATAGGGGTCCCCCCAAAATCCATACCAGGCCTTTCAGGTCTGGTATGGATTTTAAGGGGTACCCTGCATGAAAATGTTTTAAAAAATGTTCTGGGGGTCACAAGGTGTTTTGGGGGACCCCAAAGCACCCTCCCCATGCTGAGGGAATGTAGCAAGGTATGGTTCAGAAGGGGGGCGCTCTCTCGTTCCCTCCTCTTTTCCTGCAGCCTGCCAGGTTGCATGCTTGGATAAGGGTTTGGTATGGATTTTGGGGGGACTCCCACACCCTTTTTTAAAAAATTTTGGCACAGGGTTCCCCTTAAAATCCATACTAGACCTGAAGGGCCTGGTATTGGACTGGGGGGGACTCATACCATTTTTTTTGCATGATTTGTATGTATATTGCTGGGATCCGAGGATAAATTACAGCCACAAGCAATTTTAGCTGACTTTTTTTTAGAAATGTAATTTTGCTGCTCTCATTCATTACACTATGCATGGCCTCTATGTAAGCAGCCTTACATAGTGTTGGGCATGGACTTAGCCCCCTGAGCCATGATTGGCCAAAGGCACCCTGCCTTTGGCCAATTATGGCTCTCACAGCAGAGCGCTGCGATTGGCCAAAGCATTCAGGTCAGGTGCATACTTTGGCCAATCAGCAGCCGTCAATGCACTGCGATCTCTTAGTGCATTGACTGTATCACAGTGCATTATGGGGCATTCCGCAGGTGCTAGAATTTCCCGCAAACGCCCCATAATGTTCTAAATGTTCGAGTTCATGCCTAGTCATGGATGTGGAGTGAGAAGAACTGGTTATCTTTCTTAACTTTCAAATGGAATGGGTGCCCTAAAGTATATATCGCCCCTGAGGTTTTGATGTGTTCTAAAAGTGGACGCAGACATCCTCTAATGCATTGTGTATTCCTTAATATATGTATTGTAGGTCTCAGCTCTGCTCCTTCAACATTTCCGGGAATGTTCCTGAAGCGAATGTTGTTCCCACAACTATGATTTTCCATATCATCTACTCAAAGAAGAATTGTAGTAAACTGTTGCTGTACTGCAGATTTAAATGACTCCAATTCGTCCAGGCACATGTTCACATTATCTGCTGTGGATTCTAAATTGGAGATCCTGGTCTCTACGATATCCAACTCTTCCCACACCTCTGATATCTCCATCTGTAGAGCCCCCTCCAGATGTTGTGCCACTGCTTCCAGATCTCCTCTGTTTGGTAGTAGCATTAGATCTTGTTTTGTGGGGAGTGAACGTAGTATTGCCCTCAACTTGGGGTCTTCTGTCCAGGGGAAGTGAGATTTTGATTGAACTTGACTTAAAGAAATCGCTGTTCTTCCATCTGGCTGTGAATATGTTACATTCCTGGTCTCCTCTGAAACTGCTGAGCCACTCAGATGGGAATCGGTATCTGTGTGTACTAATGTCACCTAAGCTAAGGTCGGGGCAGTAGCTGTATTATGTGAAATGACTATATTATGTAAAACTACAGACTCCCCTACCATACGGGCATTTCTTGCCATATTGCTGCTATCCCCTTTAGAGTTGCCAGCTGCTCAAAGATCCTTGCCTGTATTCCCCACCTGAAGTCCTGGGTTTACTGTGCCTATGCTTAGCCTTGCCAGATGTACCTCCTTTACCACTCCCCTCCCTGGGTTCCACTTAAGGGGCATTGTAACTAGTAGAGGGGGTAGGTGGCATTCTCTTAGTTCCATCTATACTGACAGAGTTGCCAACTGGGGCATGATTAGAGATACTGGTTTTGTTATTGATAATGATGTTACTGATATTGATTGCTGTTTCTGAGACAACCAAGAAAACTTAAGGCCCAGACTTGACCTCTCCTTCAGGGCCCTGAGCAACCCCACTCTGACGTGCAGCTGTTGCCCCATTATTATCAAGTGAGTTAGCCTTGTCCTGGTTAGTCTCCATCTTGTCCTGTTAATTTGGCATTCCCGGGTGTTCCGAGCTACTGCAGTGAAAGAAGTTGCTTTTGCTGAAGTGGAAGCGGTAGGAGCAGAAGACATATAACAATGGAGACTGTTTGTTTTAGACAGTTTGGGCTGTTTAGACGTTGCTCCTATCATTTGTTCCTAATACCTAATTACAATTCGATCTCCATGAGAAAGGCAAACGGTGGACCAGGATTACAGGATTGGGACTGGACTGGAGGGAAGCTAGGGGAGGCCAGAGGGGGGGACAGGAAAGAGCTAGAAAAAGAGATATGAGGCCAGTCAATGTCGTAAAGCCAGTAAATATTATATATAAGCAGAAGGCAGATCGGCTGTGATAACGGCTGTGGCTGTAGCTGAAATGTTCAGTAGTGACTGAAGCAGTGCAATAGTAACATAATCATGTTCATACACATGTCTATGTATAAACACACAGTAATGGAGACAGAGGTTGCCTTTTAACCTGAACAAAAGCCTAAACAAAAGCCTGTAAACAGCCTGAGCAGCCATGGATCAATGGGAAGGCGGCCTCTCTGAAGGCCAACACTCACCTGCAAGATGAGCACTATATTGTATATATTGAAATGGCACCGCACATACTTAGTGGTGTTAGCATTGAGATTATCCCATACAGGGTAATCATAGTGCAGGCAGCTAAAGGAAATACACACCATAGCGCAATGTTTTTACTGCTCTTAATATCCTTTACTCTCACCTCTTGGTTTCTACAGAGAGACAAACTGTGCATATATTTTATAATATTTACCCCATAATATCCTGAGTGCCCTTTGTCCTACCAGTAATGCCCTGTACACACGATAGGATTTTCTGATGGAAAATGTGTGATAGGACCTTGTTGTGGGAATTTCCGACCATGTGTAGGCTCCATCACACATTTTCCATAGGAATTTCCGACACACAAAGTTTGAGAGCTTGCTATAAAATTTTCCGACAACAAAATCCGTTGTCGGAAATTCCGATCGTGTGTACACAAATCCGACGCACAAAGTGCCACGCATGCTCAGAATAAATTAAGATATGAAAGCTATTGGTTACTGCCCTGTTTATAGTCCTGACTTACGTGTTTTACGTCACCGCGTTTAGAACGATCGGATTTTCCGACAACTTTGTGTGACCGTGTGTATGCAAGACAAGTTTGAGCCAACATCTGAAAATTGGTATATGTGATTGCGCTATTCTTATCTATACACCACTTACAATATACATTTTCTATTCCTAGTGTTATGTGATGGAAAAAATGTATCATACAGTATTATCTCCTAAAAATTTAAATAACCATCTTCTGTGTACAAATATAAATCAAATAAGTACATATAAACCAATAGCCTTCTATTGTATGTGAATCACACTGAAAACCTGAAAAAACAACTAAAAACCATATATCAAATTGCCCCTCCTGTGCATATAAACACATATGCAGTTTTTTTCAGGTTTTCAGTGTGATTCACATACAATAGAAGGCTATTGGTTTATATGTACTTATTTGATTTATATTTGTACACAGAAGATGGTTATTTAAATGTTTAGGAGATAATACTGTATGATACATTTTTTCCATCACATAACACTAGGAATAGAAAATTTATATTGTAAGTGGTGTATAGATAAGAATAGCGCATTCACATATACCAATTTTCATATTTTTCCATTCTTAAAGAAGGGTTTTTTCTGAATGCAGCAATTCTGATAATAACACTGATAGATTTAAAAGTTTTTTTTTGCGCCGGTGACACATACTTACGCAGTTTGAGCCAACATCTGTCAGAAAAATCCATGGATTTTGTTGTCGGAATGTCCGATCAATGTTCGATCGTGTGTACAGGGAAATAGACTATATCAGTGATAATTATAAAGAATAGGAATTTCCAGATAATGACTAATGATAATCTTAGTAAATATCCATTCCTATTTATGTTCATGTTTCTTAACAATATAGACATTTGTTAAGAATTTGCAGTAATTTTTCTACTCAAATGAGACATGCTGACTGAATGATAAAGATTAAAGTACAACAATCAAGAATCATATAGAAAAACATTTAATTACCATTATAAAATAAAGCATACTTTGCATTCTAATGATGGTTTCTATTGAGATATGAGAGTGTGGAGTTAAGTCAAGTAAGACTATTCAATAAAACAGTGACAATTGCAAAGATTGCGAGCCAAATGCAGTAACCCATAGCTTTGAAAACACAAAACCTTGCGCCAAATTGATAATAAATAAATAACTAAATAGCTATGCTCCCCAAAAAGTGTAGACAAACTACTGTGTTAAAAAGAAAAAGTGATAAAGGGCGTTAGATAGTGAACCCACTGTGTGAATGGGCAAGTGGTTAGGCTAAATATAACAATTACGACCATATATAAAACATGGAAGACAAGTAGTTAAGTAATTTTGAAACAACAAAATCACAAGTGTCTTCAAAAGTCCATAAATCTTCAGTGAAATAACTTCAGTTAGCCAAAAACGTGCAATATAAATCTTCCACCACTTGACAATGGATTCAAAAACACACTCAATGTGCTTGAATAGAAATACCTGCTCACCAGATAGCCATGACCTATTTAATTAAAAGGAAGGTCTGGAAGCACTTGGTCACGAAATTCTGTGGTTTGTTTAAAATAGGGATGAATCAGGAGACTTGTTTAGCTGCATCCTCCTCTCCACCATGGTGACCCATTGGGAATGAAAGACAGAAAGTGAACCAAATAGCGTAATAATGTAATAATTCACCCTTGACTATTACATTAGGAGGGTGCTCCTGGGGTGTGTCTGTGTGCTCACTTCCTCCTTGGGTTCATATCCTCAGCTCCCGGGACAGACTTTCTTCGCAGATCCTGACTTGCAACACTGCTTAACTAGAACAATTTAAACGGAAGTATTCCAGGGAGATACACATCTTGTTTCCCCTTGCATCTACCTTGTTTCTTACTATCTGGGCAAAACATTAGATCCTACTGTATTTGGTACCTTTTTTTATCATTTTCAGTTATGCTATACGTTTGCTCCTGATGAGTGGCGACTGGCCATGAAATGCGTTGAGCCTATCAATGTCATCATGTTTCCAACACATAGCTTGACCTCAACTGTGATTCATTTGTATCTTATAAGCCATTTGTATCCATTACTCAAGAATCATTTAGCTTTTTATACTAATTACCTCCATGGGATACGATGCAATTTTAGATGCATATATGTGTATATATATATATATATATATATATATATATATATATATATATATATATATATATATATATATATATTCTTCTTTTCTGTATGCCATCGTCTTGTATATAGATAAATATACTCATGTTCAACCATGTATCATATGTTTATGAGGTATGCTTTGTTTATCCGCTTTCCGACCACCTCACGCAGATATACTGCGGCAGAAGGGCACGTACGGGCAGGTTAACATACCTGCACGTTGCCCTTTAGGAGGCAGCTTGCGGACGCACCCGCTGGAAGCTCTGTGACCGTGATCACGGATCCCGCAGACCCGATGTCCGCGGAGATACCCGCGATCATCTCACGGTGAGGAGGGATGGGGCGATGCTAATGTAAACAAGCATCTCCCCGTTCTGCCTAATGACACTGTCACTGATCACAGCTCCCTGTAATCGGGAGCGGTAATCAGTGATGTGTCACACACAGCCCCTCCCCCCAAGTTAGAATCACTCCCTAGGACACACTTAACCCCTACAGCGCCACCTAGTGGTTAACCCCTTCACTGCCAGTCACATTTACACAGTAATCAATGCATTTTTAATTGCACCAATCGCTGTATAAATGTGAATGGTTCCAAAATCACGCCAAAAATGTCCGATGTGTCTGCCATAATGTTGCAGTCACAGTAAAAACTGCTGATCGCAGACCTGCAGACCGCCATTACTAGTAAAAAAAAAATTATCAATAAAAATGCCATAAAACTATCCCCTATTTTGTAGACACTATAACTTTTGTGCAAACCAATCAATAAACGCTTATTTCGATTTTTTTTACCAATATGTAGAAGAATACGTGTCAGCCAAAACTGAGGAAAAAAAATGTTTTTTTATATATATTTTTTGGGGATATTTATTATAGCAAAAAGTAAAAAATAATGTGTTTTTTTCAAAATTGTCACACTTTTTTTGTTTATAGTGCAAAAAATAAAAACCGCAGAGGTGATCAAATACCTCCAAAAGAAATCTCTATTTATGGAAAAAAAAGCATGTCAATTTTGATTGGGTGCAGCGTCGGACGACCGCGCAATTGTCAGTTAAAGCGACGCAGTGCCGAATCGAAAAAAGTGCTCTGGTCAGGAAGGGGGTAAATCCTTCCGGGGCTGAAGTGTTTATATTCCAATTAAACTATTTTATAATTTCTCCTACCACGTGTCTTGTGCCTCACTCAAAGTCCCGAAAACCCCTTTCCTAATTCTTATTTAGGGATGGAGGTGCATGATATCATGCACCTCATTTAAAGTCCCCAAACCCCTTTGCTTTCTATATTAATAGGGTTGGTCTGAATCAATTTGTTACTTTTTGATCAATTTATACTGGTGTATGATTTGGATGATACTATACATTTTATACACCTATGCTGTCTGTTTTTTACTATTTCCACTGAGTCTAGTTTTTGGAATACACATATTCTTTATTCCATATGTAGTGTCAGTTTCTAATTTATGTTGTTTTTTTGCTAGTCAGGCTGTGTATCTGTCTGTATACTCGGGAGCTGCAATGCGCGTTGGGTGCCCTCCCCCTCTGCTGTTTCACATGGGGTGGGCAGGTTTCCTGACGTGCATCTGTGCCACACCCTGCGCCATGTGTTGTGCATCCTGGTGGATGTCATGACGCCGAAACATTGATCATCTAGCTGGTACACGAGGGGAGTGGTTGGGCGCCATCAGCCGACGGTGTTGCCGCTGGGACGAGGCCATTTCTCTTCGATCTTCCATGCTTAGCGTGATGCTGGGAGGGGCCTGGGGAGTGTCAAGCATTACTTACACCCCCTTAGGAGTCTTGTGCACACTGTGGCTTTCTCCTCACACATGCACATCATGTGTCAGAGCTAGGGATGAGCCGAACACCCCCCTGTTCGATTCGCATCAGAACATGCAAACAGGCAAAAAATTTGTTCGAACACGCGAACACCGTTAAAGTCTATAGGACACGAACATGGATAATCAAAAGTGCTAATTTTAAAGGCTTATATGCAAGTTATTGTCATAAAAAGTGTTTGGGGACCTGGGTCCTGCCCCAGGGGACATGTATCAATGCAAAAAAAAGTTTTAAAAATGTCCGTTTTTTCAGTGATTTTGACAATGCTTAAAGTGCAAAAATAAAAGTGTAATATTCCTTTAAATTTCGTACCTGGAAGGGTGTCTATAGTATGCCTGTAAAGGGGGTATATGTTTCCTGTGTTTAGAACAGTCTGAAAGTAAAATGTCATTTCAAAGGAGAAAAAGTAATTTAAAACTAATCGCGGCTAATAATGAATTGCCGGTCCGACAATACACATAAAAGTTCATTGATAAAAATGGCATGGGAATTCCCCACAGGGGAACCCTGAACCAAAAAAAAAAAAAATGACGTGGGGGTCCCCCTAAATTCCATACCAGGTCCTTTGTGTCTGGTATGGATATTAAGGGGAACCCTGGGCCAAAATCTAAAAAAAAATATGGTGTGGGGTCCCCCTCAAAATCTATACTAGACCCTTCAGGTCTGGTATGGATTTTAAGGGGAACCCCGCACCAAAATGTTAAAAAAAATGGCGTGGGGTCCCCCCAAAAATCTATACCAGACCCTTATCCGAGCACGCAACCTGGCAGGCCACAGAAAAAGAGGGGGGATGAGAGCGCCCCCCTCCAGAACCATACCAGGCCACATGCCCTCAACATTGGGAGGATGCTTTGGGGTAGCCCCCCAAAACAGCTTGTCCCCATGTTGATGGGGACTGTGACTGTGACTGTGACTGTGTGATGCTTCTCGTCTTCTGACGGTTCTTAAATAATGGAGGGCGGGGCCACCCGGTGACCCCGCCTCCCTCTGACGCACGGGGACTTGATGGGGACTTCCCTGTGGCATTCCCCGTGACGTCAGAGGGGGCGGAGTCACCGGGTGGCCCCCGCCCTCCGTTATTTAAGAACTGGCAGAAGACGAGAAGCATTACACAGCGGGAGCCTCCCATCATGGTGGATGCGGAGCGGCCCGAGAAGAAGGGAAGACGACACCGCAGAGGAAGATGACAGACGAGAACACCGGAGGAAGAACCAGAAGAACCAGAAGAAGAAGAAGATGGAGGAAGAAACAGAAGGAAGATAGAAGAAAGAAGATAGAACATAGAAGAAAGAATAAGCATTTAAATAAAGGAATTATCAAAAACTCTTTTGTCAGTTTTAACATTTTTGACACTTTTTTGTGAAATGGTAGGGGTACTTTTGTACCCCCTTACCATTTCACACAGGGGGAGGGCCAGGATCTGAGGGTCCCCTTGTTAAAGGGGGCTTCCAGATTCCGATAAGCCCCCTGCCCGCAGACCCCCACAACCACCGGGCAAGGGTTGTGGGGATGAGGCCCTTGTCCCCATCAACATGGGGACAAAGTGTTTTGGGGGGCTACCCCAAAGCACCCTCCCAATGTTGAGGGCATGTGGCCTGATACGGTTCAGGAGGGGGGGCGCTCTCTCGCCCCCCTCTTTTTCTGTGGCCTGCCAGGTTGCGTGCTCGGATAAGGGTCAGGTATGGATTTTTGGGGGGACCCCACGCCATTTTTAAAAAAAATTTTGGCACGGGGTTCCCCTTAAAATCCATACCAGACCTGAAGGGTCTGGTATAGATTTTGAGGGGGACCCCACGCCATTTTTTTTTTTTGGCCGGGGTTCCCCTAATATCCATACCACACCTGAAGGGCCTGGTATGGAATTTAGGGGGACCCCCACATCATTTTTTTTAAATTTTGGTTCGGGGTTCCCCTGTGGAGAATTCCCATGCCATTTTTATCAATGAACTTTTATGTGTATTGTTGGACCGACAATTCATTAATAGCCGCGAGTAGTTTTAAATGACTTTTTTCCTTTAAAAATGTCATTTTGCTGTCAGACTGTTCTAAACACGGGAAACATGCGCCCCTTTACAGGCATACTATAGACACCCCCAGGTACGAAATTTAAAGGAATATTACACTTTTATTGTTTCACTTTAAGCATTATTAAAATCACTGCTCCCGAAAAAATGTCCATTTTCAAAACTTTTTTTTGCATTGATTCATGTCCCCTGTGGCAGGACCCAGGTCCCCAAACACTTTTTAAGACAATACCATGCATATAATCCTTTAAAATTAGCACTTTTGATTTCTCCTATAGACTTTTAAAGGGTGTTCCCTCCGCGACTTTCGAATTTGCCGCGAACACCCCAAATTGTTCGCTGTTCGGCGAACTGGCGAACAGCTGATGTTCGAGTCGAACATGAGTTCGACTTGAACTCAAAGCTCATCCCTAGTCAGAGCACATCTTTGTTCAGGTAACTATCCCCACAATTTCCTCTTTATTGCTATTATCGCACACCTTTTTGTTTTTTCTCACCCCCCCTTTAGGGAAACTGCATGATCCTCATACGATTTTTCACCTTTTTATTCTCTTTTGTGGTATGTTTTCTTTCACTTTGTATCAACTATACCTTTCACTTTTCCAGGCAACAATAGATGTTGGTTTCCTATCCATGATTTTGTATGAAAGGAGCCCAGGGAATGTCAGGTATTACTTTTACACCCACTTGGAGTCTTGTTCACATTCTGCCTTTTCTCCTCACACATGTACATCATGTCTCAGAGCATGTCTCTGTTTGATGTCACCAGGAAACTATCCCTGGGATTTCCTCTCTATCACCAAGACTACACCCCACCTTGTTTTTCTTCACCCTTTCCCCTTTGGGGTATTGCATGATTTTCATGAGATTTTTCACTTTTTTTTTTTTACTTTCTTTCTCTTTATGTCATGTATTATTTCTTTTACTTTGTATCTACTGTGCTTTTCACTTTTTCAGGCAATAATGAGTGTTGGTTTATAGTTAATGAATAATGTATGTATATACTGGTACCATTCACATGTATTGGTCCAATATAATTTACTCTACAGACATAGTTACATAGTTACTGTACATAGTTGGTCAGGTTGAAAAAAGACACAAGTCCATCAAGTTCAACCAAAAAAATAAAATAAAAATACAATCCCATATGCACAAACCTACACTCACAGTTCATACAGAGAAAGGCAAAAAAAACCCAGCAAAGCGTGCTCCAATTTGCTACAGCAGGGGAAAAAAATTCTTCCTTGATCCCCGAGAGGCAATCGGATTTTCCCCGGATCAACTTTACCTATAAATGTTCGTACCCAGTTATATTGTGTACGTTTAGGAAATGGAGGGAGTCTATTCCACATTTTCACAGCTCTTTCTGTGAAGAAACCTTTCCATAGTCATAATCTTTTCACCCTTGCCTATTAGGTTTGGAGGGTGCTCCTGGGGTGTGTCGGTGCACTCACTTCCTCCTTGGGTTCATTCCCTCAGCTCCCGGGACAGACTTTCCTTGCAGATCCTGACTTGCAGCACTGCTTATCTAGAACAATTTATATGTAAGTATTCCAGGGAGATATACATCTTGTTTTCCCTTTCCCCATCTTGTTTCTTACTATCTAGGCAAAACATTAGATCCTATATGGTACCTTTTTTCATTTTTTCTCAGTTATGCTATGCGTTTGCTCCTGGTGAGTGGCGACTGGCCAAGAAATGCATCGAGCCTATTAATGTCATCATGTTAAAGCGGTTGTATAGTCTATTTTTTAACTTTTACCTACAGGTAAGCCTATAATAAGGCTTACCTGTAGGTAAAAAAAAATCTCCTAAACCTGTACGGTTTAGGAGATATTCCTCTTGCTATGAGCCACTGACTGCAGCAGCGCACAGGGGATTCTCAGCTGAAGGCCCGGCAGTTGCTGGACCTTGCCTGGAAAGAAATCTCCCGTGCGCATGTGCGGGAGTGATGACATTGTGGCTCCAGCCACTGACAGCGCTGGAGCCGCGATACCCGGAAGACACGCCGAGGCAACATGTCAGCTACCTCGGCGTGGACCAGGTAAGATACCTACCTACCTAGTGCATACTAGCTCATTATGCCTTTTGCCTTACAGGGGTATAAAAAAAAAGTGTCAGCGGGTATACAACCACTTTAACAACAAATGGCTTGACCTCAACTGTGATTCATTTGTATCTTATAAGCCATTTGTATCCATTTCTCAAGAAGCATTTGGCTTTTTATACTAATTACTTATATGGGATACTATGCGATTTTAGATGCGAGTATGTATGTATGTATATATATGAATTCTTCTTTCCTGTATGCCATCGTCTTGTATATAGATAAAAATACACATGTTCAACCATGTATCATAAGTCCCAATGTGCATAGGGTTATTGTCTTTTTTTAAAATAGCAGCAATAGTGCTTGGCCCAGCACTGTCACTTAATACAGTTTTGCGAAAGCAAAGGAAATGTGAGTATTTGTTGCTAGGGAGTAGGGATGAGCTTCGAGTTCGAGTCGAACTCATGTTCGACTCGAACATTGGCTGTTCGCCGAACAGCGAACAATTTGGGGTGTTCGCGGCAAATTCAAATGCCGCGGAACACCCTTTAAAAGTCTATGGGAGAAATCAAAAGTGCTAATTTTAAAGGCTTATATGCAAGTTATTGTCATAAAAAGTGTTTGGGGACCTGGGTCCTGCCCCAGGGGACATGGATCAATGCAAAAAAAGTTTTAAAAACGGCCGTTTTTTCAGGAGCAATGATCTTAATAATGCTTAAAGTCAAACAATAAAAGTGTAATATCCCTTTAAATTTTGTAGCTGGGGGTGTCTATAGTATGCCTGTAAAGGGGCACATGTTTCCTGTGTTTAGAACAGTCTGACAGCAAAATGACATTTCGAAGGAAAAAATCCATTTAAACTACTCGCGGCTATTGCATTGCCCCTCCGACAATACACATAGAAGTTCATTGATAAAAACGGCATGGGAATTCCTCACAGGGGAACCCCGAACCAAAATTTAAAAAAAAATTATGTGGGGGTCCCCCTAAATTCCATACCAGGCCCTTCAGGTCTGGTATGGATATTAAGGGTAACCCCGGCCAAAATTTAAAAAAAAAATGACGTAGGGGTCCCCCTAAATTCCATACCAGACACTCCGGGTCTGGTATGGATTTTAAGGGGAACCCCGCGCCAAAAAAAAAAAACGGCGTGGGGTCCCCCCAAATATCCATACCAGACCCTTATCCGAGCACGCAACCTAGCAGGCCACAGGAAAAGAGGGGGGGATGAGAGTGCGGCCCCCCCTCCTGAACCGTACCAGGCCACATGCCCTCAACATTGGGAGGGTGATTTGGGGTAGCCCCCAAAACACCTTGTCCCCATGTTGATGAGGACAAGGGCCTCATTCCCACAACCCTGGCCGGTGGTTGTGGGGGTCTGCAGGCGGGGGGCTTATCAGAATATGGAAGCCCCCTTTAACAAGGGGACCCCCAGATCCCGGCCCCCGCCTGTGTGAAATGGTACTTACCCCTACCATTTCACTAAAAAACTGTCAAAAATGTTAAAAATGACAAGAGACGGGGCGTGGCTAGCCAGCGGAGAAGATGGACGCATGTTAGATTAGCTCCGCACTATCCTGGGCTCTAACGGGGGAATACAGCGACTAAGAGCCTCGTTTCACACCACCAGAAACCCGGTATACACTGGCAACATTCCCCGATGCCTTCCCGCAAACGAAAAGGCACCAGGGAAGATGACTGACTTCCTAATACAGCCGCGCCGTCTCCCTGCCCAAGATGGCGCCGGCAGACAGGCAGGCGATACACGCGGCCTCAGCTCCGGAGCACAGAGACACCAGCAGGGGAGACAAGGACCCAGCCACACATCTAACAACTCTCCTCAGGGACAAGGTCAGTACCCACTACCCCCATCTGCATCATCTAGCCCTGCTAAAAATAAGATGAAAATGTCTATAGTTCCTGCAGAGACAGCAGACATTAGTGGCTTTGTGTCCTCTCTTGATGATACTAGAGAACTACAGGACTCTATCATTGACTTTCCCACACAAAACCAGCCAGTCATGGATACTACGCTCAAGGACATGCTGGTGTCCCTGCGCTCTACACTCCATGCTGACATGCTGGCATTTACACAGCAGTTTAAAACAGAAGTGGCAGCAGTAGACTCCAGAGTAACTCACATTGAATTGAAGATGGGAGAATTTACATCCACTTTCAATGACCTGGTAGACGCACATAATGACAGGGATGATGAAATCCACGCCATTAAAACAAAATTAGCAGATTTGGAAGACAGATCGAGACGTAACAACGTCAAAATTCGGGGGATACCCGAATTGATCAAACCCCCAGATCTAAAAGAATACTTCATAAACATGATGAAGGCTGCGCTTCCAGAAATGCCCCTGGAGGAACTGATCATTGATCGGATTCACCGGCTTCCAAGACCCAGAAATATCCCGGACCATCTGCCCAGAGATACAATAGTGAGAATTCATTTCTACCATATAAAGGACCAGTTCATGATGATAGTCAGAAGAAGAGAAAACCTTCCACAAGAAATACAGGATCTTTCCTTCTATGCTGACTTGTCAGCATTCACTATGCAACAGCGTAGACAACTTGCAACCATAACTAAACCACTAAACAACCATCATATCCAGTACAGATGGCTGTACCCAGCTGTACTAATCACAAAAGAAGGCAAATCACATGTGGTAACAAATATTAAAGAGAGCATCCGCCTCCTGAGAGACTGGCAAATCATTGATCCATATAACAACGGGAATGACAAGCCACACTCACCCTCTTCCACCTGTGCCAGTTCTGACACAGAAACAGGCTGAAGTTCACCACATTTACAGCAAGGATCCCCAAATGGCCCAGGAACAGCCACTTAGCTTTTGTTGCTTTACCCCCTGAATTGAAAACGTAATAATATCCGCTCTGATTCCTCACGGAATCATTTTTTTTATTTCTCCTTAGTTTGGTTACTCTTTCCTTTTTGCACTTTTTTTCTTCTTTGTTATACCATCTACAGGAACAGAAGTAAGGACACACAGAACTAATCTACCCGGACACCAGAGTCCTTTGCCTCATCATCCCCATCACGAGGATATTCGATACCGTCAAATCAACCTATTGACTTCCTATCTCAACCACTCTAGTATAAGGTATGACACACAAGTATATCAAAATGTCTTTCACTATTACATCACTAAATGTCAAGGGTCTGAATAGCCCCCATAAACGCCAAATGGCCTGGAAGGAGGCGTCAAGGCTAAAAAGTGACATCATTTGCTTTCAAGAGACTCACTTTATAGCAGACAAACCCCCAGTATTTCGCAATCGCAGATTCCCTCAAGTTTTTATGGCAAATGGCCCAAAGAAAAAAGGGGGAGTTGCAATTGCTATAGGAGACAATATCCCATTCTCAGAGATCGCAACTCATCTGGACACCTCAGGCAGGTATATCATACTAGTATGCGAAATCTTTACAGTGAAGTACACTCTGGTTAACGTATACCTGCCAAATAACAACCAATTAAGATTCCATAAAAAAATATGGAAAAAAGTAGAATCTATGAAACAAGGATATATAATTTTGTGCGGGGACTTCAATGCAGTACCAGACAAAACCATTGACTGTACAAACCCTAAACAAGTAAATAACCGAAGAACTACACTGGAAAAGTTCATCAACACATCGGAGCTATTCGACGTATGGAGGTGCCAACACTCCTCAGAGAAGGACTTCACCTTTTTTTCTAATGTACATAACACCTACTCGCGTATAGATCTATTTCTTGTAGACAAATTTTTATTACAGAGAATTACTAAATCAGACATTGATGTTATATCCTGGTCTGATCATGCTCCAGTTTCCATAAGCGTGGGTGGGCCGAAGGCCGAGACAGGAGCGAACAGATGGAGGAACGACATTTTCACTATGTCCAAACCAGAAAATATTAAACTACTTAGAAACTCACTAAAATAATTTTTTGAAGTCAATGCTCCGTCGGTGTCCGACCCATTCACGCTGTGGAACACCCATAAGGTGGTTATAAGAGGGTTACTAATTCAACTTAGCGCTAGGGCCAAGAGGCAAAAAGCGGAGAGGATCAACGACCTGCTAAATAAAATAAAGACCCTAGAAGCGTCAAACAAACAGAATTCTACCCAAAAGACAAAAGACCTATTATTCTATGCCAGACAAGAACTAAGAACTACCCTGGTTTCTCAGCAGGAGAACCGCCTTCGCACCTTAAAAGCACAAAACTACCGTTACAGCAACAAGGCGGGGAAACTGCTGGCAAACCAATTAAAAGAAAAAATGGCAAAACAAAGAATTCCGCACATAGAGAACCCTAAATCTAAAATAAAGGTCTCTAACCCCAAAGAGATAGCAGGCGCCTTTTGTGAATACTATGAGGCATTATACAATCTCAAAGATGACCCCAATACACCCCAACCTTCAGACAACCTGACCTCAGAATTCCTGGAAGCTATAAACCTTCCAAAAGTCCCACAACCAGCACTTTCTAAACTTAACTTACCCTTCACCATCCATGAAATTGAGAAAACAATTAAAACAATGCCCCATGGTAAGTCACCAGGACCGGATGGTTACTCATCCGAATATTATCAATTGTTTAAAACTGAATTATCCCCTTACTTACAGCAGGTCTTTGATACCGCAATGTCTAACGCCTCATTCCCCAAAGAAATGCTAACTGCCACTATTATAACACTGCCAAAACCCGGTAAAGACTTCTCCTTCCCACAAAACTATAGACCCATTTCTTTGTTGAATGTGGATGTGAAATTATATGCTAAGATCATAGCCAATAGATTGTCGTCATTACTACCTGATCTTATCAACCAAGACCAAGTAGGTTTTGTATCTGGCAGGCAAACAAATGATGCTACAAGAAGAATGGTAAATATAATTCACTTAGCGGAGGGGTCTCGAAGGCCTTCTCTGCTCCTTACATTGGATGCGGAGAAGGCCTTTGATAGAGTCCACTGGAGATATCTGACTAAAATACTGGAGAAATTTGGTTTGATAGGCCCAATCCAACAAGCAATTTTGGCTCTTTACTCATCCCCGTCTGCATATGTTTTCACTGAGGGTATGTTTTCCAGGAATTTTCAAATTACAAACGGGACGAGACAGGGGTGCCCACTGTCACCTTTAATCTTTGCATTGATCATGGAACCGCTCGCAGAAACAATCAGAGAAAATGCACTGATCCGAGGCATCCCATCTCAGGATAAGGAACACAAAATATCATTATTCGCAGATGATGTTATATTAACTTTATCTGACCCGTATAACTCATTAAACGCAGCACACGCGACATTAACACAATTCAGCAAATTAGCATATTATAAAGTCAACGCCTCCAAATCCAGTATTTTGGGAATCGCAATTGACAAAACCACTAAATTAAACATGCAAAAAGATTTCCCATATCCATGGTCCACAGATTCTATTTCCTACCTGGGACTACAATTAACAACACCTGTAGCAAAATTATTCCAGCTCAACTACCAACCTTTATTGAATGAATTAAAAAAAGACATCCTTAGATATCAGAAACTCCACCTATCATGGAATGGCCGCCTAGCAGCATATAAGATGCTACTCTTACCAAAACTAATGTACCTTTTCAGGGCCCTCCCAATACCTATCCCAACCCCCTTCTTCAAAGCAATGCAAATACAAATGACAAACTTTATCTGGGAAGGCAAAAGGGCTAGATTTCCGGCTCAAATGCAAAGGAAACATAAAGAGGTGGGAGGATTGGGAATTCCAAACCTAAAAGACTACCACGCTGCAGCAATCCTAGACCAACTGAGAAATTGGTTCAGTCAAAAAGAAGTTAAACACTGGTGCCAACTGGAACAAAACTGGATTCACCCTAGATCCCTCCAATCACTTATACTAGCACACAACATACAACCAATCATAACTCAAATTAACCATCCCACCATACAGGCCACTTTACAGGCATGGTCTCACCTAAAAAAGTTTACCAATCCCAAAGTAAACTATACTGAGGCTCCTACCCCATTAGAAGCATTTTACTGGCTAATTCCAAATATTTCTTTGACACAATGGCACAAGGCAAACATTCTATCAGTGAAAGACATAACATGTGCAGGCAATGTGGTTCCCTTTATAGAACTACAAAAAAGATTCCAACTACACCCCTCAGAGTTTCTGACACACCTACAGATAGCTTCATGGTTTAAGACTTTGAAAGTATCTGACTCTCAAATCCAAACACAAGCATGGAAGTACCTTCAATCCTCCAACCTTAAAGCAAAAGGTTTTCCAAGATGTATTCCTTAATCAATGCAAAAAAACATTTACGAAATGTAATACATTAAGCAAATGGGAATCAGAATTGGGCCAGAAATTCACAGAAAAACAGTGGTCACTAGCATTCCAGTGTAATCGCAGATTCTCGAGGTGCTCCAACTATGAAGAGCTGGCGGCAAAATTATTAGCAAGATGGCACTACACACCGTACATGATGGCAAAATTTTCTAGTGGGAATTCTAACCTGTGCTGGAGAGGTTGCGGACAGGTGGGAACACTGGTCCATATGCTTTGGTCATGCCAACATATTAGAAGCTTCTGGTCAGAAGTGTTCAAATTAATAGCGATAACCACAGGTGTTTTTACCACCCCCTCGGTTGAAAAAGCAATTCTAAGTATAAACATGGTAGATTACCCAATACAGGTCAGATCAATAGCGATGCATATTCTATTTGCCGCCAGATCCTTACTAGTGAGCAGATGGAAGTCTAACGAAATCCCAAGTGTAAGAGAACTGAAAACTAAAATCAATATAATTTCTGAATTTGAAAAAATAATGACAATCAGAGATGGCAATGGAGCAAAGTACATTTCCAATTGGAATCTCTGGAATACACTATACCAAAGATGTGTATAATCTGTCACCTGTAGTATGACCTTCACTCAAGATAATCTTTCTTTTTTCTCCTTTAGTACCCTACTAATATTGTATTAATGGTGTTCAGTTTAAACACCACAGTTTCTATCTTAATGGGTTAAATATAAAACAAAGTACAAGCTCAATTAAGTTTCACATATATGTTAAGGACAAGTTACTAATTCAGGATCTTCAATGTGAGCATGATATACTCATGCTATTGTTAATACATTGACAACAATATCTATACTAGATATTCAAGTGTTAACATACGTGGAATCATAACTATTTTTTTGTGTTTGCTTTTATGTATCACTAATCAACTACGGTTGAGTAAATTTGATGTATATGCTTACTCTGTACACCTGTGAAATAATAAAAACTATTAAAAAAAAAAAAAAAAATGACAAGAGACAGTTTTTGACAATTCCTTTATTTAAATGCTTCTTCTTTCTTCTTTCTTCTATCTTCCTTCATCTTCTTCTTCTTCTTCACATTTTTCTAATAAAATACCCCTATCATATTTTACTTTTTTGTAGTTTAATACTATTGTGCCTCCAAAGTCCCATTCCTAGATTCTTTTTATTCATTATCCTAATCCTGGGGACGCTGGCACAAATTGCTACTGAGTACCTGCAGAGTCACCCTGCTTTTTGAGGTACTTTAGCACTAGGTCTTTCATTTGATTCTTCTTCTTCTGGTTCTTCTGGTTCTTCCTCCGGCGTTCTCGTCCAGCATCTCCTCCGCGGCATCTTCTATCTTCTTCTCCTCGGGCCGCTACGCACCCATGGCATGGGGGGAGGCTCCCGCTCTTCTCTTCATCTTCTTCTTCATCTTCTTCTCTTCTGCTTTTCTTCTCTTCTTCTCTTCTTTTCCTCTTCATTTTCTTCTCCGGGCCGCTCCGCATCCATGCTGGCATGGAGGGAGGCTCCCGCTGTGTGATGGCGTCTCCTCGTCTGACGGTTCTTAAATAACGGGGGCGGGGCCACCCGGTGACCCCGCCCCCCTCTGACGCACGGGACATGACGGGACTCCCCTGTGCCATTTCCCGTGACGTCACAGGGAAAATGAAAGAAGAGAAGAAGAGAAGAAGAGAAGAAGAAAAGAAAAGAAGAAGAGAAGAAGATGAAGAGAAGAGCGGGAGCCTCCCCGCCATGGGTGCGGAGCGGCCCGAGGAGAAGAAGATAGAAGACGCCACGGAGGAGATGCTGGACCAGAGGAAGAACCAGAAGAGCCAGAATAACCAGAAGAAGATGAAGGAAGATAGAAGAAAGAAGAAGCATTTAAATACAGGAATTGTCAAAAACTGTCTCTTGTCATTTTTAACATTTTTGACAGTTTTTTAGTGAAATAGTAGGGGTAAGTACCCCCTTACCATTTCACACAGGGGGGAGGGCCGGGATCTGGGGGTGCCCTTGTTAAAGGGGGCTTCCAGATTCCGATAAGCCCTCCGCCCGCAGACCCCCACAACCACCGGCCAGGGTTGTGGGGATGAGGCCCTTGTCCTCATCAACATGGGGATAAGGTGTTTTGGGGGGCTACCTGAAGGGTCTGGTATGGAATTTAGGGGGACCCCCACGTCATTTTTTTTTTAAATTTTGGCCGGGGTTCCCCTTAATATCCATACCAGACCTGAAGGGCCTGGTATGGAATTTAGGGGGACCCCCACATCATTTTTTTAAAAAAATTTTGGTTCGGGGTTCCCCTGTGGAGAATTCCCATGCCGTTTTTATCAATGAACTTCTATGTGTATTGTCGGACCGGCAATGCAATAGCCGCGAGTAGTTTTAAATGGGTTTTTTCCTTCGAAATGTCATTTTGCTGTCAGACTGTTCTAAACACAGGAAACATGCGCCCCTTTACAGGCATACTATAGACACCCCCCAGCTATGAAATTTAAAGGGATATTACACTTTTATTGTTTGACTTTAAGCATTATTAAAATCACTGCTCCTGAAAAAACGGCCGTTTTTAAAACTTTTTTTTGCATTGATACATGTCCCCTGGGGCAGGACCCAGGTCCCCAAACACTTTTTATGACAATAACTTGCATATAAGCCTTTAAAATTAGCACTTTTGATTATTCATGTTCGTGTCCCATAGACTTTAACGGTATTCGCGTGTTCGAACAAACTTTTTTCCTGTTCGCATGTTCTGGTGCGAACCGAACAGGGGGGTATTCGGCTCATCCCTACTAGGGAGGTTACGATTAAAGAAAACTTGCAAATTCCACAGGTCTGCCTTATTATGAGATTTGAAAGGTCTCTGTGTAATTTTTTTGTCCAGAGCTTTGAGGCTCTATGCAGCTTTTGTTAATTTAACAAGATGATATGCAGTTCGCTATTTTCAATAACATATTGCCATATGAGCTCAGTTTGTAGTAAACAACTTTCACTTTATCATATTGCAGGGACAAATTTACACATGAGAAGCCTAAATGGATGGAAAATATGGTGCCCAAAGCCCTGCTCATGGATAGGCTGCTGCCCACACCCTTGATGCTGCTTAACAAAAGTTTTTCGATCAATGTTACGGTCTGTGTCAATGAGCTTTGTTCACTTCAAATGGGGTTTTACAGTCACATTACCTTGAATGGAAATGCAAAACCCCATTTTGAAGTGAGCAAAAACCAATGAACGCAAACTGTAATGCCCCGTACACATGATCAGACATTGATCGGACATTCCGACAACAAAATCCATGGATTTTTTCTGACGAATGTTGGCTCAAACTTGTCTTGCATGAATTTCCGAACGTCAAGAACGCAGTGACGTACAACACTTATGACGAGCCGAGAAAAATAAAGTTCATTAGCCAGTGCGGCTCTTCTGCTTGATTCCGAGCACTTTGCGGCACTTTGTACCTCGGAATTGTGTACACACGATCGGAATTTAAGCAAACAGATTTTGTTGATGGAAATTTTGAGAACCAGATCTCAAATTTTGTGCGATGGAAACTGTCCGATGGAGCCTGCACACGGTCAGAATTTCCGACAACAAGCTCCGATCGCACATTTTACGTCAGAAAGTCAGACCGTGTGTACACGGCATAACAGTGAAAAAAAACTGCTTTAATGAGATTAAATGCAGGCCAGAAGGAGGTCAACTGCAGGTCAAATGCAAATTTAAATTACATCAGAGTCCCACACTTAAACTGATTGCATGAACATACAGTATGCCCATAAAACACAAGCCCATACACAAAACAAAAAAAATTCATTTTCAATGTAAAAAGATTTCACTACTTTATTTCCTTTGTCATTACTTAACATAACCTAGTAACATCAAATTATTATATAAGGGGGATTTAGATAGATAGATAGATAGATAGATAGATAGATAGATAGATAGATAGATAGATAGATAGATAGATAGATAGATAGATAGATAGATAGATAGATAGATAGATAGATAGATAGATAGATAGATAGATAGATAGATAGATAGATAGATATAGATAGATATATAGATATATACATAGATATATACTGTATATATAAATTTTCAGGACAAATATATATAGACAAAACCTAAGAAATTTGACCAGTGTTTTAAAATATTACTGTACATAAAAAAGTGCAAATTATATTTGCTTCCATCACAATCCCCCCTTTCTTATATTAATCTGTCAACAGCCACCATTCCTCGCATGCATCCATCATCAGTCCTAATATAAATCCTTTTACCATATTCATCCTAACATGTAAAAACAGTCCCCAATGCACAGCCATCCTCGTACTCATTCATCGGTAATTGCGCGGTCATGCAGCGTTATACCCAAACTAAATTTATATCCTTTTTTTTCACACAAATAGAGGTTCCTTTTGGTCGTATTTGATCACCACTGAGTTTTTTTATTCTTTTGCGATATAAACGAAAAAAGGTTGAAAAGTTTGAAAAAAACAATATTTTTTAAATTCTGCTACAAAATATATCAATAACATTTAAAAAAAATCAAAATTTCTTAATAAATTTGGCTAGAATGGATTCTGCTACATATTTTTCATACAAAAAATCCCAATAAGTGTAGTACATTGATTGGTTTGGATGAAAGTTATAGTGCCTACAAACTGTGGTATATATAATTACATGTTATTTATACTACTAATAGCAGTGATCAGCGACTTATGATGGGACTGCGATAGTGTGGCAGAAAATCTGACACTAACTGATGCTGGGAGTAAGCGACTAACTGCCACTGACATCATCAGTGACATTAATTCAGTGATCAGTGATAATACGATAATCTGTCACTGTACTAATGACACTAGCTAGTAAGGGGTTAACATCTAGGGTGATCAATAAGTTAAATGTGCACCTAACTATGTAATATGTGTAAAGTGTGCTGCTTTTAGTAATAGATCTCTTGTTTTCTCATCCTTGCTGAGAGGTCGTTCCCTCTATACAGAGCCCTGTGTTTATTGTCAACACAGGGCTCTGGGCTGTGATTGTACACAGCTGATCAGCAGGTCCTGGCTGTGAATCATTGGCCTGACAGGCTCCCCTGTGTACAATCACAGTGGGTGTCAGTAGGGGGCACGCATGAGTGCACCGTAAACCCAAAAGCAGGCTGCGACGTACATGCATTGGTTTTCTCCAATGGGCTGCCCCGCCCACAGTACATTGTGGGTGGCCGATCCACAAGTGGTTAATGTTCAGCTCCTCTCAAACTAATCATTAAATCAATTCCCATTATATTTTTTTCATCACACGCCCTTCCTCAAGTGCCGCTTCACTTATATGCAGACCCTTTTAAATTAAGTAATTATTCATCTCTCAATGTTGCAGTGTCTTTGTTTTAATCAGCACTCAAATGCCCTAAGCTGGCATAGATGAGTAGAATATTGAATGAAAATTAAAAGAATGTTCTAAGAAAGTTTGTTAATTTTCCTAATCATTAGTATTTCAAATTGATGTTCGTTTTCGACTGCAAGGGTACTGCGGCTCACTGTACAGGGGCAGACAGGCAGGTAAGTAACTTTAATGCAGAAGTGACAAAGCATGTCTCTTCTGCATTAAAGTTTCTGCTTGTGCGCCCATTTTTAACTTTGGCCTAAAGTTCCACTTTAAATCGCCTTTTATGTATCTGCCCCCCCCCCCTCCCCCAATGCTTTGTTCCCCTTTAAAACCAGGGTCTCCCAATGCCTTCCTTGATCTCCTTTTCTTCATTGGTTTCCAGATGTTTGGTCCCCATTTGTTCATCAACACCCAAAGCCTTGTTTCCTTTTTTTTCATAGGACGCCCAGTGCCTTGGTCTGCTTTTATTTATCCACTACTAATGTGTAGCTCCTGCATCAAACCTTATATTCTGAGCCTCATGTAGATAATCCAGCCCCAGGTTCACCCTCACCTGATATGTACAATGATGAGGCAGTGTGTCTGAGCCTGAAGTCTCCACATTATCTCTTGTAACTACAGTTAACTACCTCATCCTGACCTCTGGGACCCCCAAAGATTCCTGTGCTGGTTCTGTTTTTACAAGTGACAATGGGGTATGTCTAAAACATATGTAGGTCCAATCTAATAGAGTTCTCAACAGGTCAGCTGCAAGAGGCTGCTGTCACCTATGTGGATTCTCCTGATATGACACCTGACAAATATTTAGACAGAGCTCCTGGCCGTATTTACAAGTAACAGCAGGTAGCTGCGGTTATATCTACAAGTCCTGGTTTGAATGAGATGGCCCTGAATGTGACAAAGTAGGTGCACATATCGAATAGTGATACCTATAGGCATTTGCCTTGGGTGCCTATTAAAAAATTGAGCCCTAATATGAAATACCCAATTAGCTTCTAGGCAAATTTTTTGTTGCACCTCACTGGGTATTTCAGGGGAACACATGCTAATATTAAATATATATGGAACAAGATTTTTTTTTTTTTTCTGACAAAATTAGTTTAACCCATTTGGCACTTCATGTTAATTATTTAAACTTTCCATACTTTAAGCTTAGCATAGCAAACAATCCTTATTAAGGAATCTAACCAAACTATATTAAATTAGTGTGAGAATGTCAGATTGTCATTTAATAAAACATGTTAAAATATTTAGATAACACACACCAAATCCAATATAACTAGATATTGCATCAATTAATAATCTAAATACTGTACCTGCTCAACTTTAGATGCATAGTTTTCTACAACCTGCAGCTCATGTTGTCTGTCTTTCATGGATTCCGGTATTGAGAGGTTTCTATTGAATATATTGGATCTTCCAAACAAACTTCCACAGCTGTTACAAGGCCAAATGATGGTGATACAATCCTGAAAAGGATCATCTCTAATAAAAAAAAAACTGAATTATCAGGGAATACAGAATTAAAAATGACACCTGCTTTTTGGGAAGTAGCAGAGGCAAAACTGCTGCGTGATCATCTTGGTGAACATGGATCCATCCATAACTGAAAAAATCTGTCTAGGTTGTACTTTGTTCTTAAGTCAAGCTAATACATTTGCACTGGAAATGAAAAAAACAATGTTCAGTTTTGTGTACGTGCCTAAAGTGAACAGAAAATCTAGAAATGTAGGTTTAAGAAATAGCATATAAATAGATGATTACACTGTATGAGAGCAAATTAATGACTATCCTACAGACAATGTGGTATTGGATCTTTTGCTGAAAAAAAATAACAACTTGTAAAATGAAGGCTACCTAAGTATTTTATATTTTATAATCAAAGCAGCAGGCACCATGTAGAAACTTGTTTTGAACAAGATATTTACCCAAGCTGAAGGCTTGAATACACCCTAATCTATTTATTTATTGTATTTGATGTACATATAGCACTGGTAATGTATGCCGTGCTTTACAGCTTAACTGTTTAACCTGCTATAAGGGAACAGGATCTCTCTTTTTTTTTTTTTTTAGGGTTACAACTTCTTTAACTTCTTATTGAAGAATTAAGCTAGGATTTCTGACAAGTCAGAAAGTGGCCATACTGTCCCACATAGACTTTTCTGTGTCTAGGATATGTCCCATTATACATATAAGCATTTGAAACAGAACACTGCCAAAACTTATATACAGTATTATATGTGCCTACCAGTGACCAATCACTTTGGATGGCTTTGTCATTCCTTGCTTTTTAAATCAGTTAGAATAAGATAATCCTTAATTGTGCATGGCAAAGGATCCTTCAATTTTATTTATATCGAAGCTAGAGATTGCAATGCAGAGATTAGGCAGCACAAATTTATAGTATTTATATATTAGGTATAACAACAAAGTGCCACCGGTGATCATTAATCTCTTACAAACACAGTTAACTGCCTCATCAAGACCTCTGGGAACCCCAAAGCTTTCTGTGCTGGTTCTGCACCACAAAGTTCATTTTAGAAAATATGTTTAAGTATCTTATTTTTTTTTGTTATTTCTTAATCACCCTTACCTCCTTCCCTTATTTGGAAAAAAATCCCAAAAAACTGCTTTCTCTGTGCTTTAGCCCTGTCTCCGGTGTCCTCTTTCCTCCAGCACTGCCAGTCTTCTTGGGAAGAATGACAGCCTTGTAATTTTGCCTATTTCCTCTGACCCCAGCCTGTTATTTATACATCCATCCTGGGAACCTGTCACCAAGCAGGCTGGATTCACAGTACTCTATAACTGAATGGGGCTCACACTTCATTACATGAGTGCCTCCCAGTCCTCCAAACTTCCACAGCTATTACAAATGATGGTGAAACAATCCTGAAAAGGATCAGCTCTACTATAAAAAGAAAAATTATCAGGAAATCCAGAATTAAAAGTGCACCTGGCCTTTGGGAAGTAGCGGAAACAAAACTACTGCGTGATCATCTTGTCACTGAAGTCACTAAAATCAGAAGAAACTAGTTAGTGATGCAATCCGCTTGGATCATCCATAACTAAAAAAATCAGTCTAGTTTGTACTTTGTTCTCAAGCCAAGCTAGTACATTTACACTGGAAATGAAAAAAAAAATGCCCCATTTTCTGTATGTGACTAAAGTGAACAGAAAATCTAGCAATGTAGATTTACAACATGTTGGCCCAAATGTATGAAGAAATTATATTTCATTGGATAGGTTTTAAAACAGAAATTATCTTTTTTTTTTTTTTTCTGTCTTTTTTTGCATGCATATAATAAAAAAACTGTAGTGAACAAATACCACCAAAAGAAAGCTCTATTTGTGTGATAAAAATGATACAAATTGAATTTTGCTTACAGTGTTAAATGAAAGAGCAATTGCCAGTTAAAGTAGCACAGTACTTCCAGTGGTCAAGTGGTTAATAAAATACCAGAGGGGGGTCTTTTGGAGGGGGAACAATGACAAAGTTGGGGGGTGGCTGAAGCTCCGCTTTAAGTTTATTCTTTTAGAACGTGTTACAAAAATATGTTATTTCCAACTTTCTCACAGTAGAAAATTCAGTTAAAATCTTTACTTGCCACTGCAGACAAATTTCATCTATCTGTACTGCAATCAGAGCAATAAAGTCTTTACTAATATAACTCATTGTCAGAACTCAACATTTTAACAACTGCTTTCCTTCTAAAGGTGATGTTTAGTATGCAGTACATAACAGGATCTCAGATCTGTAATGTCCTTCTTCATCTTTGGTATAACTGTGGAGGACTATGGTTGTGTGAGGGAAATATTTCCCACATTCCTACAGGTGTTTCTCACCAGTTTATGCAACTCAATATTTATTCTTCTGCTGGACTTTTTTCTCATCAGCTGCCAACCTGCCCATATTCTATACAGAGTGCATGTTTGCCTCAAAATGCCACATTGCTTCAAAACCACCCCCAGCAGGGCAAAATCTGCCCATGGCAATGTGCAATACATATTGCAGCCATGACAGTTCTGGGTGGCATGTGTACGTGCACTCTCTGGAAACTGGTGCTAATGTAATTGGTCTTCCAAGCAGAATTGCATATTGTAAAGCAGTTGACCTGATTGGGCCCCACAGTTACCATAACCATGTCTCCATCCCTGTATAAACATTAAAAAGCAAAAGAGAGGGGTAGTGGGACTTTAAATGAGGCATGGGTAGGTCTTTGAAAAAGTCTAGGATACCTTATATTAAATTAACTGTCACCACCCCTTAAGGGGCTTATAAGCTGTATAGCCATAGAGAATTGCTAATCAAAGAAATGCATAGACATCAGTTCATGAGTAATATAATAATAATAATAATAATAATATAATGCATCATAATATACAATACATAAATCATGCACATTGAGGCATAATAAAAATAGTAGTCATGTTGATAGAAACGTTGTTTATAAACGCTGTTTGAAAATAATTGATACAAGCAATCACAGTTCTAAAATGGGTATACAAAAAAGGTGAACAAGGTATTCCAAATAACAATGTTAGTAAGTATAAATGGTATACGATAGAATTCATAGATGAACCAAACTTGAAATGGCAACCCTGAGTGTAGACTCTACGCGTTTCATGGCGTTTAAAGCCAATCATCAGGAGTGGGATGCATCAAGAGATGACTAGAAAAATAAATAAAACAAATCAATAAGTAGATCATTGGAGTCTCGATTAAAATCATGCTTACACGAGGTAAAGCAAGTATTTTAGAATATGTAAATGCACATTACCTTTTGGCAACAACCCAGTACATAACCCAACAGTCCAATTGAGGAGTAATGAAGGTGGCCCTGAGAGAGCTGTCTCCCCCGGGGTTGAGGCCAAGGACACACAAGGCTAACCCCCCAAACCAAAAGTCTCCATTGGGGCTGGAGAATCGGAGAGGGGGTAGAGAGGAACAGCAGCCAGGGAGAGAGCCAGACAGCCAAAACACACTTCCAAAGTAGGAGGCATACATGTATGGGCCACAGATGAAGTTCTGCAATAAATGAAATTCTTCTCTCATTTTATTTGCCTTTCTTTTCTTTGCTGTATGGCCCCTCCCCTTCCCCCCTCCTATTTTCTTTTCTTCTCAACCCTGTCTACATTTAGGTTGTGATGGTCCCACCTTGAGGATTCAGGGACCCTGCGCATTTTTATGTTATTGCGTCTCAAGCGATCTTCGACATCTGCCGATTCTGCTTTAATCCACATTGTGTCATCCCTCTGTTCTGCACATGCATCTACCAGATCATTTACTGTGTCAGTACATTTGTCCATTATGTGTTCTATGTACTGTACTCTGTTATCCATATGCTGCATATTAGATGTGAACTTATTTATGAGGGAAGAGAAGTTTGCCATGAGGGAGATTTGTAGTGATAATAGCATGTTCTTCATAGTTGTATCCAGGACAGGCTGACCTGTGGTAGGGAAGGCCGCTATGGATGATTGTAGGTGTAATGGAGCATTTTCTGTGAGGAGCTCTGTACTCACTGTGGTTCTGGCCTGGTGGGTAGAATCCATCCGCATCCTGGCTTTGGCTGGACTGTGGGAGGCCAGGCTGGCCGGAGGTGAATAGAAAGAGGATATGGGTGCCAATCCTCTGTTCGTATTACCTGGATCAGCATCAGGGAAGTCTGTGTAGGATTAGGGAGATCATGAGGCCTGGGTGACAGTGCCATCTTGGTTGTTCTCCCTCCCTGGAGCTGGCTGGAGGAAGAACGCTGTGAGCTTCTTAGGGCACCGATCGTCCTTTCTTTTGCGGGACATTGTTGGTGGGGAGTTGCAGAGAGCTGTGGGGAGTTTGAGGGCTGGCAGTCGCAAGATTCTCATTGATATGCTGGTGTTCTCCGGTCAGCCGTGGAGAGCTCTTGGCTTAAGCTGCCATCACAAGCGATTGCAAGCCACGCCCCCAATATATCATCTCCATTACTATTATTTGTTATACTTTGATTACATGTATTTATATTTGCATCTGGTGCAAAGGAAGTAGTGTCTAATTTGTATGCATATTACAAACTGTCCTCTGTCCTTTGTTGTCATCATTGAGAAACCTGCCCCTAGAAATGCTATTCATATATCAATGGAGTGCATAGTGGTGAAGCAATCCACAGCTAGTGAGTAATACAAAAATTTCCTGTGCTCAATCCAGCACTTATCTCTGAAGACCTGATAATTTCTATATGTTTTCCAGGCAGTGCCAGGACAAGGTCATCCAGTCCCCAGAGAGTAGATGCCAAATTGCCCCCCCCACCACGTGGAATGGGGTGGAGTGAGCTTAACAGACTGTATGTAATATATGATTTTAATAGCAATACACACTCTATCCTGCAGTAAAATATGTGGCTAATAGTGATGTAGAAACAAATGCCCCAACATCACTGTGAGGAATAAATTACTATGTTGGTGTTGTCACTGTAAGGAAGGCATGTTCCTGCATCAGTGGTGTCACTAAAAAGAAAAGATGCCCTACATTGGTGGGATGAAAAACATCCCTGTGATGGTGGTGTAATTGGAAGGAAACATGTCCCTATCTCTGTGGTGTAACTTGAAGGAAACTATCCCTGCATCTATGATGTCACCGGAAAGGAAAAATGTCCCTGCAACAGTTGTGTCGCTGGAAGTAAGTGTCCCTGCATCTGTGGTGTCACTCTAAGGAAATATGTCCCTGCTTTGATGGTATCACTGGAAGGAAAAATGGCCCTGCATCCATGGTATCACTTGAAGGAAAAAATGCCCCTGCATCCGTAGTGTCATTGGATGGAAAAATGTCACTGAATTTGTGTTGTCACTAAAAAAGAAGAAAATGACCGTGTGTTGGTGGTGTAACTGTAAGAAAAATGTCCCTGCATCCGTGGTTTCACTAAAAGGAAAACATGTCCCTACATCTGTGGTGTCACTAGAAGGAAAAATGTTCCTGCATCCATGATGTCACTGGAAGCAAATATGCCCCTGCGTCACTGGAAGGAAAATGTCCCTGTATTTGAGGTGTTACTGAAAGTAAAAATGTCCCCACATTGGTGGTGTCACTGAAAGGAAAAATGTCTCTGCATCATTGGTGTCATGCCACGTACACACGATCGGAATTCTCCTCGGATAAAGCTATAATGGTTTTTCCGACGGAATTGCGCTCAAGCTTGTCTTGCATACACACAGTCACACCAAAGTCTGACCGTCCAGAACACAGTGACGTACAACATGTTCAACGGGACTAGAAAAGGGAAGTTCAATAGCCAGCGCGCCACTCTTTGGGCTCCTTCTGCTAATCTTGTGTTTATCTTGTGTTAGTAGAAGTTTGGTGAGAGACGATTTGTGCTTTTCAGACACCTGCTTTTTCAGATCGTTTTACTGCTGTTCAGTTTGTGCTTGTGGGTTTGTATCTGGTTTTCAGTGTGTGAAATCAGTTCGTATCTGTTTTTCAGTGTGTTCTTGTCCGCTCATTACTGTTTTTCAGCTCACTCTTCACAGGCCTTGCTGTTCTTCAGTGCGTTCTGTTTAGTTCGTTCTGACCAGCTGACCGTTTTGAAGCCATCTTGCGGGTACATACTCATTATAGAGTTTGTGCTGTGCAGGGGCTTGGAGTTGGGGTTCTTACTTTGACCCAAGCCCAGTCCATGAACAGGGTGAGGAGGAGTTCATGGACGAAGAATTGGTTGCTCCAGCGTGACAAATTTTCTCATATGCCTTTGTTGCGGGAGATGTTTACAAACATAACATAATCAGGTACATTTACAAACATAACATACACAACTCTGGAACTTACAAAGTTCAACATTGCAAAAAAAAGGCAATATCAGAAATTTTATAGTGTGAAAAAGGTCTTGATCTTGCCTTCATCAGATGGAGTTAAGTCACCCCTGTAAAAGCCAAATTTAGAAGATGCACACAAATTGTGAGTCAAAATGGGGATTTCCTTTCTGATCCCATACCTAATGTCAACATGTGCTATCTCCCATCATGGGGGATCAATGGACGTGTTTTGGGGGTGCAACCACTTCCTCTCACCTACTAGAGTTGGGAAGAAGGGGTTGCACCCACAAAACGCGTACATTGAAATCCCCTGATGGCAGATAGCACATGTGTGCATCTTCCAAATCTGGCTTTTAAACTGTATTAAAACTTTAGATAAAATTATTGTAAAAAAAAAAAAAATTCCAGGAATCTTTTTAGGATTTTAGTACATCAATCATGTTCTTCAGTCTTTGTTCAATCTCCTTGGTTTTTTCTTTGATAATGTCCAAATCACAGCTACAAAACATGATTTCCTGGATCATCCGTTGTGCACTGTCACTGGTGAAATCACTGGATTTTGGTACCACAGCCTGAACATCACCTAAAATAAAAATACACACCATGTATTATAAATATGCAGGCATACATCTATTACCTGAATCTGTGGTGTCCGACACTGACCTGTTGTGGTGACAATCTTTATCACCACCTCTCCTTCCTCCACATCCTCAGGTTGTGACCTTTGTTCCCCTTCTTCAGGAGGTGGGGGGGTCCCTGGTGTCCTCATATTTTCCGAGTCTTTGCTCCCCTATGAGAATGAAACAAAAGGTATACTTAGCACACAGATATTTGAGTCCAGAAATAGGAATATGAAACATTGCTTGGAAGTGGGGTACAATTGTCTGTTTTGGCAGAGTTCAAAGCTGAAGACATGATTTTTTCCCTTACCAAAGCTGGAATACTTACCTTTTTTGGACAATTTTCACACATGTAGACACCCCAAGTATCCACTGGAGCACCTGCGTGGGACACCCTAAAAAGTTTGTTTTTGTGTCCCACACTAGTGCTCCAGAGTCCAGATGTGTAAACAGCTGCTGAGTGTCCTCTCCTTACATTACACTGAATCAAGTTTGCAATTCATTCTAGTTTGAAACACATCTAGACAACAATGTCCTAAACTTCTTTGAATACAAATTATCATGACCAAATGTAATTAACCCAGCATCTGGCAAAAACAGCGTATTTATTTGCAAACGAACGATGTTTACTACGACTGATTACTGTGCCCACGAACATGAAAGTAGCCATTTTAAACTGTCCAACTGTAAAAAAAAGCACATGGTGCAGCATACAAGTAATAATAAGAATAGGAACACACGACAACTACTTACTTTTTAGAAGCACTTTCTTGATCCTTCTATACTGATCCTGCTCCCTTAATTTGAGGTCCGACCAGCGTTTCCTCAGCTGCTCCTTGGATCGTCGTACCCCAAAATTCTGGCGCAGACTCTTCACAACTTTAGTCATGATATTGGCCTTTCTCACATTTGGGTTTAGGTAAGGTCCATCTCTTCAAAGGACATATTTGAGGCCTTAAATCTCTCCTCCTGGATTGGGATGTTTCTTGCTCCGGGCTTTCCTCCTCGTTACTGCTATTAAGCACTTGCTGTGTCTCTGCCATATTCCTCTCCCACTGCGATGAAAGAGACGGGGCGGGGAATATTCTAGAAAGAATGTCAGGGGCAGGCAACACGGGTGTAGTTTCACACATGCGCAGTGTATATAAAGCGTAACATGCTTGCGTCGTACATACGATCTGTGGGCGGAGGGAGGTTTAGCGGAAGCGACAATCGTTATAATGAAGGTACAGTTTTAAGTTGGTGCATCAGTGGCCTATACTGCTTATAGATTGAGGCCTATATTGGGTCAAGATTAGGAGAGGTTTGTCTTGTGTTGTGTCTTGCAGAGAAAATGGATCTATTCAATGACGAGGACTTTATGCACATATTCATTGATATGTACAGGGAGCTGCCTTGTCTGTGGCAGGTAAATCACGACTTTTATAACAATTAAACAAAGAGGAAGGCGGTGCTGGATCAATTGGTGGAATTTGTGAAGCCGGTGATCCCCACAGCAGACATCCCCTATTTGAAGGCCCTAATTGGTGGCATGAGGAGCACTTATAATAGGGAGCTCAAGAAAGTCCAGGATTCCCTGAGATCGGGTGCTGAAGCAGAGGACATTTATGTACCCAGGCTGTGGTACTATGACAGACTGCATTTTCTGGCAGGCCAGAATGAACCCAGGCCAGCACTCTCCAGTCTTCCTTCCGCACTTCCTTCCCCCCCAGCTGAGGCTTCTGACATCCAACCTGGGCCTTCCAGGCAGCAACATGTGGAAGAGCCCAGCTTGAGCCAGGTATAGAATTCTTAAAAATATTTCTGGTTGTCAAATTAATGATGTTAAAATTATGCTCATTTTGATCACTAATTTCTGATTTCACAAAGTGTTTTACATATCAATAGACAGTAGTGGCCACAAATGATTGGGACAAGAATGAAAAATGCTGGGGTCAGAGTGATAGTCTTTTCTATTTATTACCATTAAATTTGCAACAGTCATGAGTTGAAAATTGTGTGTGATTGATGAACCAAAAACTAAAACAATGTCCCTTTTTCATACACAGGAAAGCCTTGGCCAGGCCATGGAAAGTGAAAGTTTTTACTTACCTGCTCTGTGCAATTGTTTTGCACAGAGCAGCCCATATCCTCCTGGGGTCCCCCTGTGGTGCTCCTGGCTCCCCTTGCCCTATAGCAAACTTCTTGCTGAAGACCAAACTAAGTGTTTGATTTTATGTCAGTATTACATTGTATAACCCTGAATGTTGTGGTCCTTCAGGTGCTTATCTAATAGTTTTTTGAAATTATCAATGCTCCCCGCTGAAACCACTGCCTGTGGAAGAGTATTCCACATCCTAACCGCTCTTACAGTAAAGAACTAATTTTAGTGAATGGCCGCGTGTCTTATTAAATTCCCTTTCACAGAATAGTTTTATCCCTATTGTGGGGTCACTAGTACGGTATTTGTACATTGAAATCACATCCCCTCTCAAGCATCTCCTGTCTAGAGAGAACAAGTTCAATGCTCATAACCTTTCTTTATAAGTAAGGTCCTCCAGTCCCTTTATTAGTTTAGTTTATTAGTTTAGTTTTGTTGCCCTTCTCTTGACTCTCTCCAGTTCCGGCACAGCCTTCCTGAGGACTGGTGCCCAGAACTGGACAGCATACTCCAGGTGCAGCTGGACCAGAGTCTTGTAGAGTGGGAGAATTATTGTTTTATCTCTGAGTTAATCCCCTTTTTAATGCATGCCAATATTCTGTTTGCGTTGTAAGCATCCTAGATTCCCACAGAGGTTCTCCCCTAGTGAGTAGATTGCATTCATATTTTTGCAACCCAAATGCATTATTTTACACTTTTCTACATTAAACCTCATTTGCCATGTGTGCTCACCCCATTAATTTATGTAGATCTTCCTGCAAGGTTTCCACATCCTGCGGAGAAGTTATTGCCCTGCTTAGCTTAGTATCACCTGCAAATACAGAGATTGAGCTGTTTATCCCATTCTGCAGGTTATTAATGAATAAATTAAATAGGATTGGTCCCAGGACAGAACCCTAGGGGACCCCACTTTCCACTCCATACCATTCTGGGTATTCCCCATTCATCACCACCCTCTGAACTCGCCCCTGTAGCCTGTTTTCTATACATGTACTCACCCTATGGTCCCGATGGTCCATGCCAATGGACCTTACTTTGTACAGTAAACGTTTATGGGGAACTGTGTCAAATGCTTTTGCAAAATTAAGATACACCACATCTGCGGGCCTTCCTTTATCTAGATGGCAGCTCACCTCCTCTTAGAAGTTTAATAAATTGGTTTGGCAAGAATCCAATACTACTAATGATACAGTTGTCATTACTAAAATCTTGTATATAGTCCCTTATCATCCCCTCCAAGAGCTTGCATACAATTGATGTTAGGCTAACTAGTCTGTAATTCCCAGGGATGTATCTAGGCCCTTTTTTAAATATTGGTGCTACATTGGAGAAAAGCCAATCAGCTGGTACCATTCCAGTCAGTAGACTGTTCGTAAAAATTAGGAACAATGGTCTGGCAATTACTTGACTGAGTTTCTTAAGAAGCCTCAGGTGCAAGCCATCTTGTCCTGGTGACTTATTAATTCTAAGTTTTTCAAGTCTAGTTCTAATTCTGTCCTCCGTTAGCCATGAGGGTGCTTCCTGTGACATGTCATGAGGATAAACATGCTGTTTTGGTTACTGAAGCCCCCCGATTCCCTCATGAAGACTAAGGAGAAGAATAAATTCAATACCTTCGCCATCTCTCCTTTCTTAGTAACCACCCCTAAAGTGGGAGTAAACTCCTATGCATAATTTGTACCTATAGGTAAGCCTGTAATAAGGCTTAACTTTTGGTACTGTAAATAACTCCTAAACGGTGCACGTTTTACTGAACATGCTGTCAGTTACATCACCGATGCATGCGCTCTGAAGGAACGGCCCCCGGGGCTGTTCCTTTAGAGTCCTGTGCTGTAAACGTCATCTCCTGTGCGCATGCGTGACAGCGACGTTGTCGTGGCTCCGGTCACTCACACAGCCGGAGTCCGTGAACCTGGAAGGAAGACAGGTGAAGATGGAAGCCTTGTCCGCAGTCAAAAAGGGTAACTGGAAGGGCTTCGTTCTAAGGTAAGTTTCACATAGTGTGCGAGTATGCGATGCATGCTCGCACATTATGGCTTTACCTTGCAGGTTCCAGGAAAAAAACAAAAACGCACATACAGCGGTTTACTGATGCTTTAATAAACATTAAAATATTTAAAATATAGGTAGATTTACTATTTTTTTTAAATAACAAACATGTCTATACTTACGTGCTCTGTGCAATAGAATTGCAGAGCGGCCCAGATCCTCCTCTTCTCGGGTCCCACGTCAGCGCTCCTGGCTCCTCCTCTCTTGTTGGTGCTCCCAATAGGAAACCAATTCCCATGGGGGCACTCATGCAGGCTTGCTCCCGTGCCTTGCTGCTGTGTCCATTGACACAGACAGCTGGACTCGGCCCCGCCCCCTGATCCCTCATCATTGGAGTTGTTTGACAGGAGTGAGAGCCAATGGCCCCTGTTGCTATCGATCTGCCCAGGGAGGAGGAAAAAAGCTAGGAGAGCTGCAGCTCTCATGCACAGCACTGTATCACGATGAGGTAAGTATAAGGGGAGTGAGGGGGCGAGTTTGTGACACATACATAGAATGTATTAAGCTTGAGGCATTAGAATAACTTTAATTACACAAAGGAAAATGTATTTAAACTAATTATGTGACATCTGAAGGCAACTGGTTGCAATGGACCATAATTAGGGGTTTAGCAGCAAAGAAGTAAATATACAGTATTTATAAAATCTTTTTTTTTTTGTAGATAGTTTGTAAAACTAGATAGATTTTTTTTTTTTGCTTCAGTATTATTGGCTATTTTGTGCAGATCTGTAACTTAAAATCCCAATTAATACATTTTAATTCCAGGCTGTGACATTCAAAAATGTGGAAACATCCATAGTATGCATGATGCTCTCAATAGCATGATTTGCTTTGGGCAGCTACTAGCAGATTTTCCTTTATATGCCAAATCTTTAGAGTGAACTCTCCATTCACTGGTTATCTACAGGTACATTTTACATGCTAAGCTTCCTCTACTTTTTGCATCTAATCCTTAAGGATAAGACATTTTCCCATAATCGAAAATAAATCCAGGCTGAATGCCATTGTACAATATTTGGATTATAAGACAATCTACTGAAAACTAAAGAAAGATGCAAATATTTTATCTAGAGAAAAAAAAAGTTGCTTTTCTCTGCAGTTCTGGCAGTGAAACACCTTTCCCAGCTATTGTTGTAAATAACTTCAGCATTATTCATGAGATTGTATTATGTGTTATCATTCTCATTTCAGCTGTAACACCCATGTTACTCAACTGGAGTTATGGCCACAATGGTTTTTGCCTTCTCTTCTTAATTATCCCCCCTTGGATCTGATTATGCAGAATTTTGCTAGGATGAGAAAATAAAGCATGCTGTAAACCATTGGTGATGTATCTTCGAGGAGTGCAGATGCATTATCACTGAGACACAGCTTTATGTAAGTTAAGAAGATTAAATGTAATTCTTTTTAAAATGTGACATTATTACCTAAAGGATAACACACTGATGCTCTTAGCAGTTACAGTGCAGTTTTTGAAAAAATCAAACTAATACAGTACAATCCACCATGTTTATCTAATTAGATTTGTGAAAATATATACAGTATGTGAAACCCACATATTTCAAATAACTGTTGAATGTCCTAAGCTAAGTGAAAAGGGTAAGGTTTTTTTTTTGTTTTTGTTTTTGTTTAGTTTTTTATCCTAATTGTTTGCAGACTATTTTCCATGACATTTTGGCACCTAGTGCAAGGATAGTGCCTTTGCTACCAAGAGTGAAAATGCTTCACTAGAATACTGCAGGTAATGTGTTCCAGATTCCCTCTTAGCATAACCTTCTCCTACAGAATACTTAATGGCAAGACTGCACTGCATCACTCGGTGTGAAGGGCACACCCTTCAAACAGAAAGCAGTACAACCATTAAGCTAAGTCGTGACGTGCAACATCACTCTTTTGAAATGTAATCATTTCCAGCCTGAATTTAAAATTTAAAAGCTTGTTAGCCCTTTCTAGGAAACCCCTTATTTACACATTTTACCATATTCCTATTGCTTCCTTAATTCTAACTATTGCCTTTATTTAAAAAAATGCAGCCAAAAATTACTAATTTAGGTACCCATGATGTCACAACTGGACATTTTTTTAAAATGATCTCCCTAGACTATGTAGTCATGAACATACTTGCACTGCATGTCATCTCCTCATTTTTCCACAGAAAAAGGAACTCATTCCATCGTGTATTGGGATGTTAGCTCCTGTGTGGGCATTACTTGTTCAGGTCTGTGTAAGATGTCAGGGAAGTGATTTTGCTCCCAATGGGGGGGACCAATGGCAATGAGGGCACCAGTCATATGGGAAAGGAGCCACTGATGTTTGCTCCACTGTACATAAAACTGCACTAAACTTCTGAGCAATGATTCTACAAGACAATAGCTCCTGTAACATAAATACAGAAAAGATTACTACTCTGTACACATGTGCCTACCAGACTCTTAAAGATGGATTTGGCCTAGAGTGAGGCTTTAGAACTATTGAACTATTTGGTAGCCTAATATTTTATGCAGTGTCTGTTCTATAAACCAGGTCTAGTGGCTGCAGAGTTGTCCACAAAGTTTTAAAGACAATATATGTATATCTTCACCCCCAAGTCAAGAGTATACACTTATTTGCATTTGTGATAAAAATAATGCCTTAAATTTTAAGAAGTCAGTCATGTACTTCCCAATATTAAATTACAAATTTTTGGTTTCTTTTGGTATTCTTGCCACAACATGACTACTACATTACTCAGTCATGCTACCCAAACTGAAATTTTATCATTTTGTTCACACAAATAGAGCTTTCTTTTGGTGGTATTTAATCACCGCTGGGTTTTTTATTTTTTGCGATAAAAGTGAAAAAAAAGAGCGAAAATTTTGAAAAAAAAAAAACATCTTCTACTTTCTGTAAATACCCTGATAAGTGTATGATAATTGGTTTGTGTGAAAGTTATAGTGTCTACAAGCTATGCTACGTATCACTGCAAATTGATCAGTCCTGATGTACTGACTGCCTATCTAATTTCTTAAAAAATAATAAAAAAAATTATATACATATAATATATATATATATATATATATATATATATATATATATATATATATATATATATATATATATATATATATATATACAAATACTGCAGCTGCTGACTTTTAAAATAAGGACACTTACGTTCAGGGCGCCTGCAATGTCCTTACCCGAAGCTGACCTGACTCGAAGCTGACCTGTCTCTCTGCTCCCGGGTGGAGGCGTCAGCATCTTCAGTAAGGGAATCAGGAAGTGAAGCCTTACGGCTTCACAGCCTGGTTTCCTACTACGCATGCGCAAGTCGCACTGCATGTCCTGACTGATCCCTGCTGTCGTTTGGGACCTGCGTGTCTCCCAGAAGACAGCAGGGGGGGCGGAGGAGGGGCCGGACATGGCATAGATCACTGCGGATTCTGCGGCAATCTATCGCCGGAAGTGGAAGTAAATACCTGTATTTATAAATACAGGTATTTGCTCCCCTCTGAAAGGTGCCAATTGTAGTAGTAAATTAATGTAATTAATGCCAATTGTAATAGTAAATTCCAGCCAAAGATGGTACAAATTAAGGACATTGGTCAGATAGTTGCACCCAGCAGTAATACAATGAAGCCATCACATTCATGAGGTTGTAAACTGGTAAAAACTGTAACAGACCAAAATAGGAATAGCTAATGAACATGTTTAAATTGATGACCAATAGTAGTAGGTAATTAATTAATTTCATAAAAACTTTCGAGATTGCATCCTTATGCTCTACGCATTTTGTGAAACCATTCACTTCCTCAGGAGTGGGTGCAATCCATGTATCTATAAAAAAATGTATATATGTATAAGCAACAGTATAGCTGAGTGGTCTTCCATTTACAATATAATATATATATATATTACTTAGAAAAAGAAACAAAAAACATTCATATCTTTACAAAATTGACTTACTGATCAACTAGGACTGTACACATGTGGTGTGGATAGCCAGGAATGGACTAGGAGCATCTCGTGGGAGCTATACCTATGTAGGTCAGATGGTATATGGAAAACTGCAATGGGAGTGCAAGTCCTTAAAGGGGGGTCCTAGATTGCCCATAGATGATTCTAAAAAGTGTAAATAGTATTTATATATATTAATTTGTTCCAGGTAGGGAGTTAAACATCTAGAGTAACCTATGTGTATACAGACTACCAGTCAGTCCCAGAACCAAGAGAGAGACACTGAATAGTGGCTGTGATAGTGGTATAATAGAAGGACAGCCAAGGCAGATGCAGTGAGTGTTGATATTAAGTAAGAGTGTTTGTTCCCTAAGGCAAGGTGAAAGGCGCAGGTGTAAAAAGAAATGGATTAAATGGTGAAGCCTAAGAGCTAGTGAAAATATTAAGATAGAATCAAATAGAAATATCAATTATGAAGGTAAACCAATAAAGTGAATGTAAAAAAGATTAGGTGCGGAGGATCTAATTGCAGATACCTTGTGTACTAGGTTATAATCTGTAATGTGAACACCCACCAGGAGAATCACAAAATCCCAAGCTGGTTATGGGAGGTATATATACACATCCTCATCCCATCAGCCCGACCAATGGGCAATCCCCAACATCACGCAGGTGTTCCATCATCTGTTTGGTGAAGCCTCTCAGATGTATGGCACCAAGCAAGCTCCCTCCCAGATTGGACACCGATGGCAACTCACGCATCAGCACGCCAGCATGTGACGTCACACGCATGGCACGGAGGGCGTGGCACCAATGCACTGCAGCCCATACTGCCCCCAAGAAGGAGGGAGGGTGACTGGAGTGCATTGATATATGGATATATTTAATCGCCAATCTCTTTATTTAGGAAACATCACTATGATGTCACCTTATGTGGTACTACTGACCTAATAAGAATTTACTATAGTAGCCTATTAATGAGGAAGTAAACCTCAAGCGTGTACTTGTACCCATAGGTAAGCCTAGAATAAGTACTGTAAATATCTCCTAAACGTGCGCCGTTTAGGGGATATTTACTGTATACTGTGCCGTTGATGTCATCAGCACATGCGCTCTGAAGGAATGGCTGCCTGTGCCATTTCTTCAGAAGTCTGTGCCATGACCGGCGGCTCCCATGCACATGCGTGGGAGGGACGTTGCGTGGCTCCGGACAGTCACACAGCCGGAGTCTGCGCCCCCGTAAGAAAGACGGGCGAAGATGGATGTGGCCTCCAGTGGGGGGGCAATGCGTGCTTTGTGTGCAGGTGAGAGTCACATAATGTGCTAGTATGCATCATGCCTCTACTTGCAGGGAAGAAAAAAAAACACACCACATGTGGCTTAACTTCCTCTTTAAGATACATAAACATCCAGTTCCAGACTCCCCACTGTACATATACTGCGGCAGGGTGGCCCAGCTGCGAGAAACTGGTACGTTGTGCACGCCTGCGCCAATTGGATAAGTTTCAGAACTGATCAGTCTACAGGCCCAGGCCAATGATTTCTGGCCTGGACCTGCTGATCGGCTCTGGCGAATGACAGACTGTCCTCTGCTTGTGTAATGTAAACACAGCAGAGGAAGTGATGTCATCGCCCCTCCTGGAGTCCTTTTCGGTTCCAGCCCGAGAGGGGGAAGACATCTACTGTGAGTACACCAAGTACTACACTGACACCAGGACACGTAGGCACACTTTTAACCCTTTGATCACCCCCTGATCACCCCCCAGTTAACCCTTTCACTACCTGTCCCAGTGTCACCAAGTGCAGTTTTCAGATTTTTTACTGATCACTGCATATATCAAAGATAGCAAACAATTTTATTAGATAAACCACAAAATGTATGTTTAAAGCAATGATGAACAGACACAAACAAACACTAATAAAAACAAGCCAAGTCCACCTCTTGCAGACCCATGAATAAGACCAAGATAACAGCGGCATGTGGAAATTGTGCTATAATAAAACTAGTGTTGAGGGTTATATCCTTCAGTCCACAAAACCTCTTAAGAATGAAAAGGTTGTGCGCCTATGGAGGCCAAGATATAAAAACTGTCAATGCTCATCGAGTAAAATGTCAGTAAAATGTCAGTCTGCTGCATAGTTGGATCCAATAGTGATAAGGGTTGCTGGCCACATATACACAAATTGTGCTGACAATGTCCTGATGGTCAGAGGCTCTAGGCTTTGTGAGGCCTTAGGCAAATCCTAGACATGAGGCCCCACTCACGCCCATAATGGGAAAAATAATCCCAGCGACAAAAAAATAAACTGTATAAATTACATATATTAAGAGCTTTAAAGTGCTGGTGTCAGCGCTCTCTATTTCGGTGCTGGTGTCAGTGTTCTCTATCTCAGTGCTGGTGTCAGTGTTCTCTATCTCGGTGCTGGTGTCAGTGTTCTCTATCTCAGTGCTGGTGTCAGTGTTCTCTATCTCGGTGCTGGTGTCAGTGTTCTCTATCTCGGTGCTGGTGTCAGTGTTCTCTATCTCGGTGCTGGTGTCAGTGTTCTCTATCTCGGTGCTGGTGTCAGTGCTCCCTATCTCGGTGCTGGTGTCAGTGATCCCTATCTCGGTGCTGGTGTCAGTGATCCCTATCTCGGTGCTGGTTTCGGTGTTCTCTATCTCGGTGCTGGTGTTACCGCTCTCTATCTTGGTGATGGTGTTAGCGCTGTCTATCTCGGTGCTGGTGTTAGCGCTCTCTATCTCGGTGCTGGTGTTAGCGCTCTCTATCTCGGTGCTGGTGTCAGTGCTCTCTATCTCGGTGCTGGTGTCAGCGCTCTCTATCTCGGTGCTGGTGTCAGTGTTCTTTATCTCGGTGCTGGTGTCAGTGTTCTTTATCCCGGTGCTGGCATCAGCGCTCTCTATCTCGGTGCTGGTATCAGTGAAGGAGATAGCAGCAGAGAAGTCAATCAGCAGGCAGTGCCAGCGCAGGATACAGAGCGCTTGGCCCACCATGGATCAGCATTGGACTGGGACCTCCCAACCCCCCCACAGGGGAGTCCTGCATAGGTAAGGGTAAGGGCAGGGCGGAGGGAGGGGTCAGGGGCTGCCAATTACAGGTGGGCACACTGGGACTGAGCTGTCCTTACTGTTTGTGACACTGAGAAGGAAGGGAGTGGAGTGCATGGGACAGGACAGGGGGTGGATTTAAAGACCAGTCTGTGGCTTCTGGGGGATGCTGGGGGGTTGGCTCTCTCTCATGTTGGTGGTCGCTGGCTGCAGAAGGGGTTGTGGCATGGTAGCTGTGCCTCTCCCTGCAGCTGGAGCCCCGGTTCCCCCTCCCCCCACACTGATTGATAGCCCCAGAGAGAGAGAGAGAGGCAACCCAGTCCGGACACCTCTTCTTTCCTACCTCCCTTTCCATCGGCTCCATACAGCGCTGGTGGGGCCTCCTCTGCTGGACCTTCCTCTTCCCCTCCTTGCCACTGCATGCCAGATTCCTCCCCCGGGTGTGCGCTGAGCATTCCAGTGGTGGACGATAACGGCCGGGGGGCGCGATCTGCATCTCCGGAGCAGCAGGAAACTTTTTGCTCCGGCTGCTGGAACCTCCTCCCCTTCTCCTCCCCCTCTCCTACCCTGGACAACACAACGCTGGCCCTGCCTCCTCCTCAAGACAGAGCCACACTCCGTCCTCTCTCTCTGCTGCCTGGCCGTGGAGCACACAGGCAATGTTAAACCACTGCTGTAAACAGGAACTGATTCTGGACAGCCGCACTCTTAAAAAATAGCCTTTTTTATTTAGAAAAATTCACATCAAAATCAAAGACGAAAATCACAGCAGACTGAAGAGCTGATGTTTGGCACTAACAATAGTGCTTATTCATGTTCTGCTATGAATAAGCACTATTGTTAGTGCCAAACATCAGCTCTTCAGTCTGCTGTGATTTTCATCTTGTGCGGCTGTCCAGAATCAGTTCCTGTTTATTGCTACTAGCAATTGCCAGCACCTACAGCTTCCAAACCGAGAGAGAGGTTTACCTTCTGTTTGTCCTCCTGGAGCGCTGATATCTCCCTTTTCCTTTTTCAATATCTGGACTTTGTTAAACCACTGCTGGCCGGAGCTTAATGCCGCCCGCAGCGGCATTGTTGTCAGCAGAGGCAGCTCTTCAATGAGGCAGGGCCGCCTATGAGTGCGAGGCCTTAGGCGACTGCCTTATTTGCCTAATTAGAGAGCCACCTCTGCTTATGGTGTTTGGACAACCTAAGGGGGGGGGGAATTTCCAATGATATAGAGGTGATATGTCAAACAGGATGGTTGTGTACACACAATGTAGAGCCACTAAAGACACTCAGTGGCATAGCCACTCCAGTATGGCCTCCCTCGCATTGTAGCATATGGCTGCAAAAAGCAAATCGATAGTCCTGATCCCCTAGGGACCATTTGTAATCCAAAGGTTGTATATAAAATAGTGCGTAGTTCCCAGGTTCTTGTGGTATAAAGGTATACTTATCAGATCCGGAAATGTGGCCAACTCCTTGATGGTGCAGCAATCAGTATTCCATTGCAGGGTGAATTCAAAAGCACTGACAAGTAGGTACCATCACTAGGCCAATAGGGTCATGAGGCTCAATCAAGTGCAGTCCTGCCACCATGTGCAAAGGCCGGGCTTTAAATGGCGGATATCCGCACGGTCATACATGTGCCAATGTGCCATGCTTATGTCATCACTCAGTGCCTGAGTATAATGGACAATGTGAGTCAATACATGTAATGATACTAAATCTCCACAAGAGGGAGACATGCAGTGAGCTAAAAAGTGAAGAATAATATATATATATATATATATGTATATATATATATATATATATATATATATATATATATATATATATATATATATATATATATACACAATGCTGTATCCTGGCCTAGGCAGACAAGGCCCAGACCTAGGGCAGCACTTTGCAGGGGGGCAACACGGAAAGCGTCCCCACCGGCTTGCACTGTTATAGGGCGTACACACGGTCGGACATTCCGACAACAAAATCCTAGGATTTTTTCCGACGGATGTTGGCGCAAACTTGTCTTGCATACACACGGTCACACAAAGTTGTCGGAAAATCCGATCATTCTGAATGCGGTGACGTAAAACACGTACGTCGGGACTATAAACGGGCAGTGGCCAATAGCTTTCATCTCTTTATTTATTCTGAGCATGCGTGGCACTTTGTCCGTCGGATTTGTGTACACACGATCGGAATTTCCGACAATGGATTTTGTTGTCGGAAAATTTTATCTCCTGCTCTCCAACTTTGTGTGTCGGAAAATCCGATGGAAAATGTCCGATGGAGCCCACACACGGTCGGAATTTCCGACAACACGCTCCGATCGGACATTTTCCATCGGAAAATCCGACCGTGTGTACGGGGCATTAGTGTAGCGCCAGTCTTATGGGGTGGACTGGGCTGAAAGGCAAATTAGTCTAGCGCCCCTATAAAGTGGTCGCACTGCTTCTGGTATGCGGGCGGCCAGCATTTCGCAACTGGGGGGGGGTGGGCGCTTCTAATTTTGACTGTCCTCTCATCCTGTACCACAAACCTTCCTCACTGTGCTATATGTTTTTTGCTCCACCATTGGCATTAGTCCTCTCCATAAAATTATCAGAAATTTGTGCTTAAAGTAGAACTATGGGCAACACATTTTTATTTTTATTTTGGATAGAGTAAGGGAGGGTTAGAGCCCCTGTCACTTTATTGTTTACCATTCCTGTCCCATTGCAGAGATTTCCCTTCACTTCCTACCCCATAGCCAAACAGGAAGTGAGAGGAAATCTATGCAAATTAAGGAAAAACATTGCCTCCCCCCCCACCAGGCCCTCAGAACTAGTGTTCCCACTTGAAAATTTTAGGGCAGGTCTTAAACAGCAAGGGGTGTGCCCTTGACAGGTAGGGGTGGGTCATATTTAAATTAGAGGGTATACAAGTTTAGTCAGGCCTAGGGTAGCAAAAAACCTAAATACACTACTGTATATATATATATATATATATATATATATATATATATATATATATATATATATATATGTATAATATATATATATATACACACACACAGTATCTCACAAAAGTGAGTACACCCCCCACATTTTTGTAAATATTTTATTATATCTTTTCATGTGATAACACTGAATAAATGACACTTTGCTACAATGTAAAATTAAGCTATTTTAAGGGGACAGCACATTTACACTGTTATTCAAGCTGTACACTACTTTACATTGTAGCAAAGTGTAATTTCTTCAGTGTTGTCACATGAAAAGATATAATAAAAAATATTGAAAAAATTTTCAAAAATGTGAGGGGTGTATATAATGATATGGATGTACAAATAATAATAATTAATAGTTGGACCCTCACTTCAAAAATGGAATGAAGCTTAAACTATCATTTAAGCCAAGAGCCTTGGTTGCCTCCTGCTCCCATATCCATTGGGCTTCCCGCTGGAGGACCAATTGGTCAAAGTCCCCCCCACCTTATCCTGGTCACCTCAAGAATCCAACATTTCAGGCATTGAGGGTCTCTGTTATGCTCCAGGCACGCATGCCTAGCAAGTGGGACCTTCAGATGGTAGGTCTCAATCTCATAGATATGTTCCTAGAACCGTTTCCATACAGGTCTAATGGTTTTTCCCACACAAATTTGTTTATTAGTATTTGTGTCTGTTCGTCTTTGTTTCAAACATACATTTGTGGTTTATCTAATAAAATTGTTTGCTATCTTTGATACAAGCAGTGGGCTATTTTGATTTTTATGCTTTTTGACTGGTTGAGCCGAGACAGGTTTTTTATTCTTAGTTCTCACTAGTATAGTGTACAGATCTATTTTCTGATCACTGTATTAGTGTCACGTGTGACACTAATTAGCTAGTCTGTATCATTGGTTAGTCTTGTATAGCATCAGGGTACCCGCCATATATTTCGTAATAAAGGTTTAACCCCTTGATCATCCCCCCAGGTAACCCTTTCACTCCCTGTCACTGTGTCATTAGTATAGTGTACAGATCTCTTTGCTGATGACTGTATTAGTGTCACAGGGGACATCAGTTAGGTGTTAGGGTCAGTAAGTGTCAGCGTCAATCTCAGACAGCAACAGATTTTAACCCTTTTATTGCCAGTGACGCTAACATACACGCACACACCATACACCTCCCTTTCTAGTATATTGTCTGAACGGATTAATATCTTTGATTCGATCAGATCTATTCTAGCTTCCCCAGTAGTATAGTGTTTCAAAAAATGCAGCATTAGTAGGATCAAATGGCACAGGGGGGTCAAAGTGGCTTCAGTTAATGGGCACAGTGGCTGCATTTGATGGCACAGTGGCTGCATTTGATGGGCACAGTGTCTGCAATTGATGGGCACAGTGGATTATTTTATGGGCACAATGGCATCATTTGATGGGCACAGTGGCGGCAATTGATGGCATAGTGGCTGCATTTGATGGGTACAGTGGCTGCAATTGATGAGCACAGTGGCTGCAATTGATGGCACAGTGGCTGCATTTGATGAGCACAGTGGCTGCAATTGATGAGCACAGTGGCTGCAATTGATGGCACAGTGGCTGCATTTGATGAGCACAGTGGCTGCAATTGATGGGCACAGTGGCAGCAATTGATGGGCACAGTGGCTGCAATTGATGGGCACAGTGGCTGCAATTGATGGCAAAGTGGCTGCATTTAATGGGCACACTGGCTGCATTTGATAGCACAGTAGATGCATTTGATGGGCACAGTGAGGCAGCAATTGATGTTTTTTTCCATATTTTTCAGAATATTTCAGTTTGTACCCCCCAAAAAAAATTTGAGCACCAGCCGCCACTGGTCAGCAGAGTCATGCCTGATCCCTGTTAGCACTTATGCCGCGTACACATGGTCGGACTTTTCGTCTACAAAAGTCCGACGGACGCCGATGAGCTAAAGCCGGCTGACAATCCGATCGTGTGAGGGCTTCCCCGGACTTTCAGCTGACTTTTCCAGCCGCAAATCTGACAGACTTTAGAATTGAAACATGCTTCAAATCTTTACGTCGTAACTACGCTGGACCCAGGTATCCGCTCGTCTGTATGCTAGTCCGACGGACAAAAACCCACGCTAGGGCAGCTATTGGCTACTGGCTATCAACTTCCTTATTTTAGTCCGGTGTACGTCATCACGTACGAATCCGTCGGACTTTTGTGTGATCGTATGTAGGCAAGTCCGTTCGTTAGAAAGTCTGCCGCAAGTCCGCCAAAAGTCCGCCAAAAGTCCGTCGAAAGTCTGTCGGATGGGCTGTCGGACTTTTGTAGCCGAAAAGTCCGACCATGTGTACGCGGCATAACAGTTAATTTTTTTGTAGCAATTCAAGCAGTCTCTGATAACCAGGTGCATTTTTACCTGTGAGTGACACTAGCTGCACCTGTAAATTTAGTGGCCAAAATGTCAAATGAAAGGTACACTAGTGAAGAGGTCTACAGGATACTGAGCATGACAGATGGGAGCGCAGAGGAAGCCTCACTGTCAGAATCACAATCTGATTCAGGCTCACTATACGAACCTGTAGAGAGCAGTGCCACCCTGCTAAGGTCAGGCGTACCCGATCCTGTTCTTCTGGTGCTGAGGTGCAACAACTGCATGGTTCTCGTATGCAGCAGAGAGCCAGTACTAGTGCCGCTCAATCTTCTGGTGAACTGGCAAGCACCAGCGGCATAGTATGTCCTGGTCATAGGCAAACCAGCACTGCAGTAACACTTGGTGATGTAGTGAGTCCCATAAGTGCAGTTCAAGCTGGTGCAGTGGCTAGCACAAGTAGTGCCCCACAGCCACCAAGAATTCGAACACAGGCCCATAGAGACCATAGTTCCCTTCCTGATGTGTTTGCAGATCCTGATTGGCAGCCCACCACTTCTGCAGCGCCCGTACTTCCCCCATTCACTGATCAACCCAGAATTCAGGTGGAAACAGCGGATTTTACTTCCTTTGACTTTTAGAGGCTGTTTTTCCCAGAATATCTGTACAGATCTATTTTGGAACCAAAGCAATTTATATGTTGGTCAGTTTATCACCGAAAATCCAAATTTGACACTTGCCAGAGAATTTGGCTGTAAACCTATAACAGTTCCCGAATCTTGCAGTTCATGCACTAGACAAGAAACTCTGTCGCCCTCGGGGTGACCCTGAATATGATTGGCTCCACAAAATTCGACCCCTCATAAACCACTTCAACCAACAATTTGCAGCCCTGTTTGCCGATCAAGATATAAGCGTTGACGAGTCCCTGATTACATTTTCTGGTCACCTTGTGTTCAAACAGTTTCTCCCCAGCAAACGTGCCAGATATGGGGTCAAGATGTATAAGCTCTGGGACAGAGCAACAGGCTATACATATAGTTTCCTGGTTTACGAGGGAAAAGATAGGCGTGTGGAGCCCCCCAACTGCCCAGACTACCTAGGGTGCAGCGACAAGATTGTTTGGGACTTGGTGCCACCCTTGTTCGGAACGGAGTACCATTTATACATGCCCAATTTTTATACAAGCGTGCCACTTTTCAGACACCTCTTTCAATTAGGAATTGGCACATGTGGCACCATGCAATCTAATCGTCGGAGCTTCCCCCGACGGCTTGTAGATGCCCGACCTAGTCTGGGGGAGAGAGAGCCTGCTTGAGGTCCAATAAATTGCCTGCAGTGAGATGCAATGATAAACGGAACATTTTCTTTCTGTCTTCCATTCACACAGACATGGCAGTCCAAATTACTACGGCAACTGGTGTTGTTGAGAAGCCCCTCTGTGTCCTCGAATACAACCTTAAAATGAGAGGGGTGGACTTCAATGACCAGATGATTGGGCCATACTAATTTGGCTGTAAGGCCAGACTCTTGTATAAAAAAGTGTCTGTATACAGTACCTATTCCAACTGGCTCTGTACAACGCTTATGTGCTATACAAAGCGTCTGGATGAACTGGATCCTTCCCAAAATTCCAGGAAGAGATCATCACAGTCCTTCTGTATACAGCAGGTGCTGTGCCCCAATTTCCCAATCTATATGCAGTGAGCTGGCTGCATGAGAGGCCTTTTCTGGATGTCCTCCCTGGTATCCTTACCCAAAAGATGAGATGGTCATCGCATTTTGAGAGACCCTAACCTGGAACGTTTACAGTTGCAAATAAAAGTGTAAAAAAATGAAGATAAAAATATATAAAATAAAAAAGCCAAAAATAATTGTTGTTTTATTATTATTCTCTCTCTTGTTCTGCTCTGTTTTACTGCTTTATTTTATGCTATAATGTAATGTTTTATTGTTACTGTGTTTTATTGAGTTTGCTTTGCAGGTAGGTCCTACTGTTATACTTTACTGTTACTGTGTTTTATTGTTAACCATTATTTGCTTTGCAGGTATTCCATTCAGCTGCAGGATGGGTTTATTTACTTTGACAGCAACAGGGTTTGCATAAATCCGTGACTCCAGCGCTATAGGAGGTGATTTCACCACCACAGTTAAAAAAAGAGCATATATGCCTAAGCATAGGGGCAGGGGTGGACATTAGGGGCAGATTGCCCCTATGCTTTGGTGTATATTTTTATATTTATTGTATGCCCATCATTAGAAGTGGGTGGATGCAGGGCGGTATTCTAATAGTGGGCATACCACCAATCAATCAAGGCGAATGGAGAAATCTGAGTTCTCTTTTTTCGTTCAGCCCACAGGCTGCATGAAAAAAAAAACAATACAATATATGCCCAACCAGCACCAACTGACTATAGAGCTGATCGGAGACCAGAGTGGCTCCAATCATCTCTATGACCTAGGAAACCGTAAGCTACGAGCATTTCATGACTTCGGTTTCGCCGGATATAAACAGTGCCATAGGGAAATTGGCAAATCATCTTATCACACTGATCTTGGTGGGGTCAGATGCCTTAAGGGCTGAGGAGAGATCTAGGGTCGAATAGACTAAAATAAAAAATAAATTAAAGGGACAGTGTAAAAAATAAAATAGAAAAGCAAAATAAATAATTGAAAAATATATAAATAAATTAAAGCACCCCTTCATTTGTTTTCTAAATTTTCGGTCTTTTTTCGCTTATATCGCAAACATTTAGTTTGGGTACAGCATTTGCATGACCGCACAACTACCAATTAAAGCAGTGCAGTGCCAAATTGCAAAAAGTGCTCTGGTCATGAAGGAGGTAAAACCTTCCGGGGCTTAAGTGGTTAAGCTAACTGTGTCACAGGTGTGGAGACTCATAATGCCTACTGCAATTCTTTGTTACTAAGGATAAGCTCCTGGTTCAGTCTGAACACAGGTTTGGACCAGGCTTTTCTTGTTTGGACATTCATTCAAACACCATATTTTCAGCATGTTTGGCAGGAACCAAACATCATGTATAGTAGCAGGTTTTCCTCTCGCTACTTTATATGACAGTCTTCTTTTTCCACTGTTAATGTTGTTAAAGGATAAACTCACCTTTACAGAAAAATCTGTAAGGTGAACTTACACAGGACCCCCTCCTCACCCCCCGTCTCGCTGACCTGCAGTGCGGCGATCTCCCAATCTGAGCCCTGCTATAGCCGCCTCATGGCTCTGGGGCTTAGAAATCCCCGTGGATTAGTCTCCTAAATGTACCTTGTGAAGAGGTACATTTAGGAGCATCCTAATTGGTCGGCCCTGTCACATGGGTGGTGCCGACCAATTGGAACCCATGCAGTCCATCCTCTCAGTGGGGAAGAGGTCGCGTGAATGCCAAGGGGACTTCTAAGCCCCGGAGCCATGAGGCGGGTATAGCAGGGCTCAGAACATGAGATTGGCGCGCTTCAAGTTAGTGGGATGGCTGGAGGGTGAGGAGGGGGTTCTGTGTAAGTTCACCTAAACCCCCACTGCGTCCAGTCACATCATCCAGCCACATAAATTTACTGGCTCGAAATCCTCAGGCATGTAAACATAACAGCCTGGATCATGAATTCTAAGAGGAAAACCATGCCAAACAAAATTCAAGAGTAAATACAGACACTAGACCCAAGATATACTGTATAAGGCATACAGGGGCCTTAACTGTAGCACCACTTATTGCACATAGATATTGAGTCTGTCCAGATTGAGCACAATGGGTTATTTCTATCCCCCCCCCAAAAAAAAAATTGGCATAGGGTCATCCCCAATAGCTGTACCAGACCCTTTATTGATTCACAAAAAGTCAGAAGGGAACCCCCTGATAAAGCACATTGTCCCCATGCTGAGGAGGACAAGGGCATCTTCCCCACAACCCTGGCCCAGTGGTTGTGGGGGTCTATGCACCAGAAGCTTATTGAAGTCTGTGCCCTCTTTAACAATAAGGGGGCACCCAAATACCACTCCCTATGTGAATGACTAATGGGTAGAAGACTGCATTTCAGATGCTGACAACTGCTGACTGGGCTGTGAATGTATAAAAGTATAAAAAAAAGGAACAGGATCTCCAGGGTGATGTTATTGACCACATAGGGACATGACCATTATACAGTACTTAGCTGTGATCTGCTGGAGTTGTGACATGGGGACAAGTACTGTACCTCCGGGATACATAGTATCTCCGCTTGCCTGTTAAAGGCATGTTACCTGGTATGGTTCAAGAGGTGGAGGTTGCATGCTTGTTGCTCCTCTCCTTTCCTGGCCAGTCAGACTGCATATTTGAATAGGGATCTGGTGTGGCTTTGGGGGAGGGGGGGAATTTTTTTACTTGTTTTTTGTATGTGGCCCTCCCTAAAATATTTACGAGACCTCCATCAAGGATTAGGGTCTGGTATTAATTTTGAGGAATGTATGCTTTTTTTTATTCTCACAGAGGTTCTTCCTGCCAGGTTGATCAAGATAATTGCAGTAGAAAAGGTGGGGGACCATAAACTCACTATAATATAGACGCTGCACCACCAAATGTATGTGCATGGCAGGTGCAGCGTTCCTAGTTGGCTTACTCACCAAATATGGTGCGGTCTCTGAGACTGAAAACAATCATATGAAAAAGGGAATAAGGGGGAAAGAGACCCCCTTAAAAATAAGTCACAAATTTTTTTACAAAAAATTACAAAAACTGGGTACCCACCACCAACACCTAGACTGAATGTTGAAATAAGACAAAGTTATCTATGTAAAAGCAGCCGTGTCACATTATACAGCAAGCACACACCATGTACACAAAAAGTTGAATATCAATATATGGTGCAAAAAGTGGCAGTTAAAGTGGTACAGAAGTCCCGGTGACAAGCACCATCAGGACACATGCATATACAGCCACCATTGACCATCAAGCCCCAGCCTAGGGAGTATGGAGTGTATTTGTTAAAGACCTGAATACTGAGTAGTAAACCCTATGAAGCCAGTGCTGCTGAATAGACAGAATAAACTTGATGCCCAGCTAATGGTAAACACTGTACAAGGTGGCATGTATAGCCACAACAGTTATTCAAACCTGCAGCCTCAGGCCAAACCATATATAGGGGTTGATCAGTGGGTAGAAGGTATCTGCAGGACAAGGCTTGTATATTGTACAGCGATTAGAACAGTTAAAGGACAAATGTTCCCTTCACCCTACCGTATGATATGGGTCTCTGATGGCTGAAAAAGCATCCCGGGTAACCCTGTGAAGATCCGCCTAGTGGGAGGTATCTCACCACCCAGTCCGGTCACTCAGGGTGCTCGATTTCCATATGGAGATCCAAGAGGCATCACAATTGGATCCGCCTGCTGTTGCTGTAGCACTATGGCGCTGTTGAGCCGTCTAGGCTCCTTGCAGAAAGATCAGTCCCATTGTCCTCATGGTGTGTAGTGCGCTTGCACTTTAGTGACGAGGTGCGTCATCTGTGACATCAAAGGCGTCACTGTAGTGGTGTCATTACGATATGACGCAGCTGCTTTTACATAGACAACGTTGTCTTATTTTAACATTTAGTGTAGGTGTTGGTGGTGTGTACCCAGTTTTTGTAATTTTTGTAATAAATCTGTGCAATAAAAAAATGTCCTTAGTTAAGCTGCTTGGTTCGCCCATGACTTCTTTTTAAGGGGGTCTCTTTCCCCCCTTATTCCCTTTTTCATATGATCAAGATACTTCTATCCCTCAAACCAGGTTTATGCCAGGAAAATCAACTGACATAAACCTACGCAGGGTTCTCATCCATCTTCTGATTCCTTTTTGAGTCAAATTGGGTCCTGGTGGCCTTAGATATAGAAAAGGCCTTTGATACAGTAAACGGGACATATATGGCCACAGTCCTGGATGTTTTTGGCTTTGGCCCTACTTTCTGTAAACTGTTTGACATCCTTTATGATTCCCCTATGGCACCAATTAAATTGAGCGGTAATCTCTTGTCAGCTTTCACTGTGGAGAAGGGCATGAGGCAGGGTTGCCCCCTGTCCTCAGCATTGTTTGCTCTTTTAATGGAACCCTTGGCCTCAGTCCTACGATGATCTGATCAGGTGATGGGGATATCAATGGGTTCAATAATTGAAAAACTGTCCGATTACCTAATTTTCTTCCTAAATGACCTTGGCCTCTCATTATGTGAGATGATAAAAAATCCGTAACCAGTATGCAGAGCTGTGGGGATTGTGAGTAAATTGGAGGAAATCCCTGATTCTATCTATAGACATGGAAGCCAGAGCAGTAGCGGACCCGTCTTTGCCCCTAGCATGGTCAGACTCCATGAGTTATTTAGGTAATAATATCTTTTTCAATGTTACTGAATATGCCAAACAAAATTTTTACCCCTTGCTGGTCTCAACTAAGCAACGTCTCAAGGCTTGGGATAATCTACCTCTCTCCCTCATAGGTAGAATGAATTTAGTCAAAATTAAGGCAACATTCACCAATATAGATCCCTAAAAAGTTTTTTAAACAATTTGACTCACTCCTTTCTACTTTTTTTGTGGCAATCTGGCTCCCACCGTTTCAGTAAAAAGACTTTATGTAGACTTTGGACTCAAGGTGGGTTAGCTTGTCCCGATCTCCACAACTATTTTATAGTTGCACTCCTCACTCACGCACATAACTGGCTCATCTTGGATGAAACTAACTCCTCTGTAGTCTTGGAGGCTGCATACATGGGCTCCTATGAAACTCTACAGCTCCTTTCCTATTGGGACATTTAAACTCCATTTTTACACACTCTCTCTACGCAGGCTGTGCTCAGGGCCTGGAGATCCACCATGTCCACTCGAACAGCTGGAACACCTATGTGGTCCTCCATCACCCCACTGTGGTTTAAGCTTACTCTCCCAGAGATCCTTGATCTGATTGTCTGGTAATCTAAGGGCATTAAGAGACTAGGTCATATTTGCACCCAAGGGGCTCTGGTAACATTTGATAGTCTGAAACATCACTTTAATCTTCCCAACTTTAAATTTTTCAGATATCTGCAGCTCTGTCACTCTCAATTTGGAACCTCCCTGATTGATGTGACAACATCTGATCTGGAACGTATGCTCCGGGACAACTCACTATACAAGTCATTACTGGTGTTGTATAAGGCACTCAGTACATGTTGGCATAGAACCTCTTCGGTCCATGTGGCAGAGCAAGCTCCAGACATTGTCGATAAGGATTGGGAAGACTTATGGGATTAGCCTTTTTTGCAACTAGTAGCTTGCAGAGATAGATTGATCCAGTTAAAATTGTTAACAGGGTTTATGTAACACCCCACACAGAATATATCCTGAGGTTTCCCCTAAATGTTGTAGATGTGCAGTGGAGCCAGCTGACTTCACACATATCTCGTGGACCTGCTTGAACATTCAAACATTCTGGTAAGACATTACCCACTTTATTACTTCTAACTACTATTGAAGTCCCATTGAGTATTGAGGTGTATTTACTTGGCCTGGGGGGGGGGGGCTCTGGCCTTTTGTCGGGTGCTCAGGACTCTCATTGGCTTGTTGCTCTTTTATGTCCGTAAGGTCATTACCCTCAAAAGGAAGTCCAAAGAGGCTCCCACATTAGACCTATGAAAATCCTTGATTAACAAGGTGGTCCCCTTAGATATAGCAATATATACCTCTCATGAGTGTCCTCAAAAATTCCAAAAATTCCACAAAGTTTGGGATCTTTGGCTTAACTCCTCCTCTACAGCCACATCATAAAGTTATGGGTTTTTCCATAATTCCCTGAGCATTTTACCCCACTTATTGTTCTAATTAGGGATGGGCCAAACACCCCCCAGAAATGTTATAACCCAAACGGCGAACCCCATTAAAGCAATGGGAGCCAAACAAGAAAAATCAAAAGTGCCCATTTTAAAGACTTATATGCAAGTAATTAAGCATAAAAGGGGTGTGGGGGTCTGGGTATTGCCCTGGGGGATATGTATCAATATTTTTTTTAAAACAATCGTTTTTTTCACGAGCAGTGGTTGTAATTATGCTTAAAGTGCAACAATAAAAATTAAAAATTCCTTTAAATATAGTGCCTGGGGGTCCCCTTAATGTGCCTATAAAGTGGTGCATATTTACATGCATAATACAATAACATAAAAATGACATTTCTAAAGGAAAAAAAAATTGAGTCAAATCCCATTTAAAATGACTCGCGGTTACAATTGCCAGGACCTGGCTTTTGAAAAAAAGAAAGAAAAAAACGGCGCAGGGTCCTTCCCAGTCCATACCAGGCCCTTTGGGTTAGGCATGGATTTGGAGGGGAAGACCATGCCAACATTTAAATAAACCCCCCCCCAAAAAAAAATCCCCCCCCAAAAAAATTCATACCATACCAGGGATGAATAAACTTTTTGCTTTTTTGGTTCAATAGACTTCAATGGAGAAGCTGCAGAAAAACATGTAGTGCACCTTTGTCACAATTTTACCTTAATTTTGCCGTGATTTGTGCTTTGCATCTCTTCAATCTGCCCAACAACAAATCGGCCAAAAAAAAAAAGCATAAGAAATGCAAAACTCAAATCGCTTCAAAATTGCACGTGCAAAAACACAAAACGCACTGTAGAAATGATCAAAAGCAAGCTGCATAAGTGTGAACCGAGCCTAGGTATTTACGGGTGCCCAATGTGCTCCTCTTCTGTTCCTGGATACCTTATTCTCCGTCATGGAGGGTTACAGAGATGATATGTTGTTTTTTACAAATCCATTATCTTCTCCTTTATATAGCGCTGAACAGCTGTATAGGTTATCATTTTTGTTTTTTGTTTTCTACTACCTTGAGCCAGGGAATGCCCCAAGACTGTTTTATACTTTATACTTCTTTAAAAAATCAATAAAAAGAATTAAAAAAAACAAAAAAAAAACAAATACCATGTTGTCCCCTGGGGTAAGAGAGGAATTGTAGATGTGGTCAGCTTGTTATTACATGCTTTGGCTAATAGGTAAGGGAGAACGATAACACAAATATTCCCATGATAACAAAACATTTTTGTAAACAGCTTTGAATAGATCAGTCCAGTGACAGACGTAAGTTGTATGCTACAAGGGATCATGTGATACAACGCATTGAGAAGAAGGATAGAAATACTGTTTTATCAGCTTACAGGAAAGCAGTGGTCCCATTCATCTTCTCTGGCTGCGAGGATGGTTCTAAGGTAGTCTCCCCATTTGGACAGAGAAAGATTATCCAGATTTGGGGTTTAGTTCAGCATCAAGCATTTTATTGAGGTAGATGTGATGAATAGCTGCTTTGACATCAGTAATGTTAGGAGCATAGAAGGAAGTCCATTGGTTGGTAGTGTCCGGCAGCAGGTTATCACAAGTGCTCCTATTTGGTAGTTGTAGGAGTAGGATGAATTTGTACTGGATGGCTTTCATAACCAAACAAAAGAATAAGAGGGTCATGTGGCAGTATGATTTGGGTAAGCGACAGAATGTACACTCTCACTTGGTTCCAGAAACTGGAAACGGGTGGACAAGTCAAGAAGCAGTGAGCCAATGACACTTTTGTCTGGCCACACTTCGGGCATGAAGCGACAGTAGAGCCCATGTTAGCATCCTTATTGACGAGGTATGGAGTGTATGCATTTTTAAATTGAGTTTCTTTCCAGGATTCACTGGAAACTACTAAGGTAGAGTTTTGATAGCCCTTTAAGAGTTTGTCAGTTATATGATTGTCAGGACGTCCTTGGCCCAATTAGTGATATTGGATGAAAGGTCATACTCTTGGTATAGAGTTTAAAAAGTCTTTGGGTGGAATGTGTTCTCATCAAACAAGATGAGAAGAGAGTTAAACCTGAATAGTGCCAGGAAACATTGGACTCTGTAAGATTTAAGTAAAACAAGAGATGTAGGGGGAGAGGCCCAGTGTTTTTCTGACCTCCCTTCATTAGATGAATGTATTCCTCAGCAGGACGTTGTTGCTTATCTCAGGTGACAGAGCACTACAGCCCAGTACACACTATAAGAAAATTGGATGTGCAACTGTGCCATTTTTCTCGATGTTTCACAGCAGGTCAAAAGGAGGATGGTACTAATTGTACAAAAAGTCTCATATGACAAAAGGCATTTTTTTGTTTATTTTTTTTTGATCATTTCATATCAGATTTTTCTCGTATAAATGTGGAATTATGAATGCACTTTGAAAAATGTGTAGATCATTGTAGGAGGATCTTATTTGTTCATTATTTTCTAACCAGAGGTCTAAATTCTGTTTAGCTTTTTGGCAGGCTTGTTTGGAGTTTGCTGTGCCTTTCGGAGTTCAGCACTAGCATGGATATATTGGTTTATCTTTTTATTTTATTTTTTATTTTTTTAGGCAGAGGTAAAATATGTAATTCTGCCTCTCAGGTATGCTTTTCCAGGTTCCCAAAATAAAGTGGGTTTGGTAGTGTGCTCAACGTTCTTTTCCTGAAAGTCTGGCCAAGTTCCCTTCAGCATGCCCTGAAAGCGTCATTCAGGTGATAGCTAGGAGACTGCAACCAAAAGGTATTGACCCTATAAGGAGAGTCCTGTAATCTCAGAGACATGGGGGAATGGTCAGATATTGCGGATAGCCACATAAGAAATTAGAAGTAGCTCAGGGGTGCAGAATCGATAATCTATTCTTGATAAAAAGCTGTAGACCAATGAAAAATGGGTATACTCCCTATCTAGGGGATGGGTTATTTTCCATGGATCTATTAGAATCAGGATCAGAAAAATGTATTATCATTTTACAATACCTCACATAAAACACTATCTTCATAAAAACAGCACATACATAAATTTATACTGCACATTTAATTTATCCCTAAAAGCCTCAAGCATTCAAAAACCATGCTGACAGCTGAAAGAAGCTGTTTTGAAGTCTGGTGGTACAAGAGAACATACTCCTAAATTGCCTGCCAGAGGGCAACATTGTATACAAAGCATTTGCAGGATGGGAGTTATCCTTCAGAATATTAACAGCTCTCTGAAGGCACATCCCCTTCCCGAGTTCCTCAATATTCTGTAAATAAGCCCCTTTATTAATCTTCTGTGCTGTTTTTATCACCCTCTGCAAGGCATTTCTGTTATTAATTGTGCATATCGCTTGCCACAGAGAGATGTGATAAGTCAGCACACTCTCAATAATAGCCTTATAAAAGCTGAGGAGGACAGCCTGCCCTTTACAGCAGTGGCAGCTGGTGCTCAAAATTTTTGGGGGGCGCAAACAAATTGAATAATACTGAACCCCCCATCAATTGCAGCCTCATTGTGCCCATCAAATGCAACCACTGTGCCCATCATATGCAGCCACTGTGCCCATCATATGCAGCCACGTGTGCCCTTCATATGCAGTCACTTGTGCCCGTTATATGCAGCCACTTGTGCCCATCATATGCAGCTACTTGTGCCCATCATATGCAGCCATTGTGCCCATCAAACGCAGCCACTTATGCCTATAATATGCAGCCACTTGTGCCCATCATATGCAGCCACTGTACCCATCAAATGCAGCCACTTGTGCCCCATCAAATGCCGCCACTTGTGCCCCATCAAATGCAGCCACTTGTGCCCCATCAAATGCAGCCACTTGTGCCCCATCATATGCAGCCACTTGCGTCCATCATATGCATCCACTTGTGCCAGTATATGCAGCCACATGTACCTAGTATATGCAGCCACTTGTGCCCAGTATATGCAGCCACTTTTCCCCATCAAATGCAGCCACTTGTGCCCATATGCAGCCACATGTGCCCATTATATGCAGCCACTTGTGCCCAGTATATGCAGCCACTTGTTCCCATCAAATGCAGCCATTTGTGCACATCAAATGCAGCCACTTGTGCCTGTCAAATGCAGTCACTTGTGCCCATCAAATGAAGCCTTTTGTGCCTGTCAAATGCAGCCACTTGTGCCCAGTATATGCAGCCACTTGTGCCCATCAAATGCGGCCAGGCGCATCCCCTGACTTTCACTTCACTAACCCCCCCTGGCCAGTCTGGCGGCACTTACCGTTCATGTGGCGGGGCTCTGCTCCTCTCCTAGAGTGATTGGGCTCTCCTCCTCCTCTTCTGTAGTGGCGGGAAGCAGTGGCTGTGGCTCCTGTGTCCACTCAGCTCCTCAGGCTTCCTCCGCCGTGTCTCCTCTTCTGCCAAAGTGTTAGGCATCCAATAGGATCGCCTAATGCTTTGGCCAACCGGGAGACAGATCTCACTGAATAATAATTAAAGGAAAGCCACTGTAATGAATTAACATGTGTCTAATACAAATTAATTGGCATCATATGATCACAACGATTCGTCCTAAGGACGGGCTACCTCCCGTGTAGCAAAAAAGCACTGAAACTAAACAAAAAGGAGAGGGAGGGGGGAATAAGAATAACTCCCCAACCCCATGATAGCTAATCAAAGGGAGAAGCAATCACATAGATATGATCAAATGGAAAAACCTTTATTATAAAAAACATTAGGACAATTATATAAAAAACGGGGAGGAAGAAAAACCCACGTGTGTGGGATGCATGCAGGTGGGGTCCCCACCACCATGATATCAAAGGGAAGTGAGTAACAGTTTGCAAAAATAGAGTGTGAACATAGACATAAAACAACGTTAGATATTAAAAACAGCAACACTGGTGGGCAACCCCTCACTGCTCCCCCCCGCCCCCTCAGACTCTAGGTAATGGCGTGAATAGACCTAAAGGACCTGAGTAATAGGGAGATGTTCCCCTTGCTGGGTGATGTGGTGAATGGAACAAGGAAAGTCCAATTAAATGTCTGTGTATATATATGCCCAATCACGGGATAAATGATACCACACATGTGCAGCTTGATCTCGCATGAGATATAGATAAAGATGGTGTTGCAGCTAATAAAGCCAGGATAGTGAACTAATCACACAATTGATCCTGCAATGCATGCATGTAACTGGGCTGATGGTGCTGAGATGTCTGCAGAGTATAGAAGCAGTGTTTGTCTCAGTCTCCGGATCTCCTATAGCTTCATCATATAATCATAACAGATGTGTGTGTTTATAAGAATAGGCTGTTCACTCATAAAGTAGATGGATATAGAAGCATGGATAGTGTAATTGATCCTTGTAAACTTCTTACCCCTTCTGTCGCTTCATTATGCAAGCATAGCTTTCCTTCCATGGATCAAGTCTGTATGTATCCAATACATAAGGAAAGGGGGGGGGGAGGGGGAAAGGGGGTGGAAGAATGGTAAATTAGTATATAACATACATGTCATGGAGGTCTAGTCAAAGAGGGTGTCCTCAAAATATTCATATATTTTTCTATATATATATTTTTTTGTATTTTAACTATATATATATTTTATTTTGCGGACATATTGGATATAACAAGGATGGAAGCCCAGAGTGTAAATGGGGAAAGAATAAGCTTGCATATGGATCTTTTGGTAGAAATGCCCTGACTCAGACAGAAACGTTCAATCAAGGTTGCACTTTGAGACTGAGCTCTGTGTTCAAACCCTTAGGCTGGAGAGTTTGGAGTCTATATATCCGTAATTTCTCCCTTTGTTGTAATAACATATCAAAATCACCTCAGCGCTCAGATAAGTCAAGGGCATAAAATCCCTTGACCATGAGCCCAGATGTATTTCCCTCGTGAACATCTAAAAAGTGTTGGGCTATTGGGGTTTCCTCTTTAAGTCGAATGCTTTTCAGATGTTCCGCAAATCTGATTCTCAACTGACGCTTCGTCTTGCCCACATCCCAGCCCAGAGCTTGTGACATGGACATTCTAAGATATATAGAACCCTAGACGTACTGCAACTGATAAATGAATTGATTGTATATTCGTGACTAGAGTCCGAGTTGCGAAACGTCTTGGTTCGCTCAATGAACTTACATGTTAGGCAGTGGCCACATGGAAACATCCCCTTGAGTTTGGGCATGTCTGTGAGCCAGCTCCTGTTGATCGGACGCCGGAACTAGGATTCCACTAATGCCTCTCTGATATTTTTAGCCCTCTTGGCTACCATAAGGGGTCTATCACCCACAATCTCTTTTAGTTTGTCAGGTCTTGTAAGGATGTGCCAATGTTCAGACAAGATGGAACGCACCTGTTGCCATTGCATGTCATAAGGGGTAATGAACCTCACAGGCTCATTGCCCTTGTCCATGTCTTTTTTGTGGGAGGTAAGTAGGTCAACTCTAGATCTATGTCTGCAATCATCCTAGCTCTTTTTAGAATATGATGTGTATATCCACGTTCTCGAAAACGCTGGTAAAGGAGTTCAGACTCTCGTCTATAATCTTCCTCTGTGGAGCAGTTCCTTCGAATGCGAAGGAACTGTCCCACTGGAATACCCTTAATAAGGGACCAAGGATGATGGCTGTCAGCACGCAACAGAGTGTTGGCAGCTATCTCCTTGCGAAATGTCGTGGTGACTGGTTTACCTTCAACTGCCCTGATAGTCAGGTCAAGAAAGGAGATTTCGTAAGGGTTTGCAATGAATGTAAGTCGTATGTTGCGTGTGTAATGTCCCAATTCATTCATGAAAAAGCTCCTGGCGGGTGCCAGTCCACACCATGAATATATCGTCGATATATCGTAGCCACGCGTGAGCGTTGCCACGGTACAGCGATGATGTGTATACCGTCTCCTCCTCCCACCAACCAAGGTGGAGACAGGTATATGCTGGTGCCCATGTTGCTCCCATCGAGGTCCCACGGAGTTGTTGGTAATAATGCTCAATGTTATATACTACTACTAACTAGTATGTTATATACTAATTTACCATTCTTCCACCCCCTTTTTTCCCTCCCCCTTTTCCCCCCTTTTCTTTCCTTTCCCCCCTCCTCCCCTTATACACCCCTTTCCTCCCCTTTCTTTCCCCCCCTTTCTTTTACCCCCCCTGTATGTTGATTTGGCTTAATTTTATTTTCTCCACCCCACAATGAGCACTCATATGCTATAGGGTCTGTTAAACTGATTGACTGTTATTATACGTTGTTTCCACAAGATGGCGATAGATAGTCAAATGTGCAATCAATATGCTGATTGGGCAGTCAGCCCTATTTATAGACACAGATCATCTATGCACAATGTCCAGATGAAGTGCTCAGTTAAGAGCACGAAACGCGTCGACATTTTGAAGTCCTAGATGTTCAGGGGTCTCCCTCCTCCTCTCCCCTTTTGTTGTGCAGCTTTTACCATTGTCAGAATGACACCATACTGCCTGACAAGCCATGTTAGCAGCGCCAGAGTAATTTCCTGAAACCGGTGCCCTCTGCTGGTCACAGCCGCAAAAGACAGTGCAGGAACTGTTTACCTCACTCAGACGCTTCCGTCACTCATATCCTCCAGCGTGATCAGCTGTTCCCCAACCCGAGAGCAAACAAAAACCCGCACATGGGACTATCTCGGCGTATTGGATACATACAGACTTGATCCATGGAAGGAAAGCTATGCTTGCATCATGAAACGACAGAAGGGCTAAGAAGCTTACAAGGATCAATTACACTATCCATGCTTCTATATCCATCTACCTTATGAGTGAACAGCCTATTCTTATAAACGCACACATCTGTTATGATTATATGATGAAACTATAGGAGATCCGGAGACTGAGACAAACACTGCTTCTATACTCTGCAGATATCTCAACACCATCAGCCCAGTTTCATGCATGCATTGCAGGATCAATTGTGTGATTAGTTCACTGTCCTCGCTTTATTAGCTGCAACACCATCTTTATCTATATCTCATGCGAGATCAAGCTGCACATGTGTGGTATCATTTAGCCAGTGATCGGGCATTTATATACACGGACATTTATTTGGACTTTCCTTGTTCCATTCACCACATCACTCAGCAAGGGGAACATCTCCCTATTACTCAGGTCCTTTAGGTCTATTCATGCCATTACCTAGAGACTGAGGGGGCGGGGAGGGAGCAGTGAGGGGTTGCCCACCAGAGTTGCTGTTTTTATTATCCAAGGTTGTTTTATGTCTATGTTCACAGTCTATTTTTGCAAACTGTTACCCACTTCCCTTTGATATCGCGGTGGAGTGGACCACACCTGCGTGCATCCCATGCACGTGGGTTCATCTTCTTCCCCCTTTTTTATATAATTGTCCTAATGTTTTTTCCAATAAAGGTTCCATTTGATCATATCTACGTGGTTGCTTCTCCCTTTGGTTAGCTATCATGGGGTTGGGAAGTTTTTCTTATTCCCCCTCCCCCTCCTTTTTGTTTAGTGACAGATCTCACAGACCTGCCTGCTGATTGGTAGGGAGGAATGTTAGTGTGAAAATAGCAAAAATTCTTTCGCTATGCCACACAACAGGGTGGGATCAGGAAGCAGTGCTCTGCCCCCCGAGCCCACCCTAATTTGAAGCCTATTAGTGCCTCTGGCTCCAAACACATGCTTCAAAATACACACCCCCGCCTATCCCCGCTATAGTGTTTCATGTGTCCGGCGTCCTGAAAGGGAGGGCGGCAGAGGTGTCAGGGGGCGGCGCCCATGTGCCCACAATGCAGGTGTCACCACTGCTCCACAGCTTCCCCAAGAAGTACAATCTCAGATAAACCTTGCCCACCGGGCAGGGTATGTGACATATAAAAAGGAAAAAAACGCGCTAGATCTATGTGACAATATTGATTTAGAAATTAAAAAGAAGTATTATAAAACCCAAAGTCCAAAGAGCAGCAGCTTATTGGCAGGATACACAAAAATGGAATGGAAAGGATAAGCTGCGCTATATAAAGGTACAAACCAGCAATGGCTTGTAAGTGTCAAGATAATAAATGCAGTTCCAATGAATTCAAAACAAAACACCCAGGTGAGCTTGATCCACAACTAAGTGCCACCACCCATAGGGGGTTCTATTGCAGCCGGCCGGCTCTGTTTTTATAGCACGATTTTTACCTTCATTTAAATGTAAGTGCAATACTGTTTCTTAATAAATCATGTTTAAGCGGTATTATGCTATGGTTGGTCTTTCTCTTATATCCTGCTGAGATACTGAGGCCCACTGGAGATCCACGGCATCAGGGGATTGGAGTTACAGACAGTTTATCTGGGTATATCAGTCTGGACGTTCCTTTCACTCAAGCAAAGGCCTTGGCTGGGCTATAGCCATCTGCTTGCTTTTGCTTGCCATCTGGTAAGCGAGTTTTCTATTAGGTGGTGGCACTTAGTTGTGGATCAAGCTCACCTGGGTGTTTTGTTTTGAATTCGTTGGAACTGCATTTAATATCTTGACACTTACAAGCCATTGCTGGTTTGTACCTTTATATAGCGCAACTTCTCCTTTCCAGGGTATGTGCCATGTTCATGACAGATCTTCCCAAATTATTGTTCCCAAAAAGGGAACTGCTGTACCCTCTCGACCTCCACCCCATCAATCACAACTGATTACATTAGGAGCCGTAAGCTAAAGCCGTGCCAAAGGGGCATTTTCGGGAGGCAGTACACTGAGTAGAGTTTTTTGTGGGCATCTATCTTTTTCGCTCATTGTGGAGTTTTATGCGATAGTGATATCCTCATTATAAACCTCTATGCAGGCTGTAACTTTTTGACTGTTTTGGTTATGTATATGTGATTTTTTGTTAAATAAGATGAGTACCCCTGCCCTTCTACCATCTGAGGTGGATCCACTACTTTGCCTACCCAAAACTTGCACATATGACAGTCATTAGCTGTGAGATGGGTTTCTTGTAAGAGAGCTACATCGGTGTGGAGCCTTTTTCTTTTTATTAGGCGACCTAAGGCTTTTAGGATTCCAAGATATTATACGCATAAAGGTGTGTTATGTTGTTTTATAGCCATTAAGCATTTAAAGCATATAGGTCGTACAGGGACAGATGTAAGATTGCCTTGTAGATATGTTAGGTTGCAGCTGATAATAGGGAGCAGAGCATGGACATCTTCCATAAAGTACATAAAGCAGGTCTCAATGTGTATGTAAAAAAGGAGAGTAAGCAATACCTGTCGTGTTGTCATGGCCAACCTTAAACAAGCAAAAATAAACAAGTAACATTGAAACCAATAAAGGGAAAGAACTTGGTCCCTAAAAAAAAATAACATGACAAAGTTCCTTAAGGGGCTTCACTGTCTTCCAAAGTAGGTGAACAGCAAGAGATTGTCTCCCAAAAGCTGGTGAAAGGCCTGATATTTAAGTTGGGGTGAAGAAGCTTTGCAGGCAGCTTTTTTAAAAAGAATTATAGGAGGGATAGGACCCGACATCTACTGGTTGAAGGAGGCAAACAAAGCTGCTGAATAAAGGGTACCACAAACATTTTTGACCCTCCTTTTAAATTAAAGCATCATTTTTTTGGTGAGTGCATTTAAAAGGTGGAGAAGATGTGAACACAAGGAGCTCAAAGACACAAATTGAGAGTGGAAAGCAGACCACTTATCACTTTTGGTTTTGAGCACTTGATGGGACTTTGCAAAAATGTGCATTGAATAACACTGGACATTGTAACACTGTTTGGACAGAGTTTTAGGGAGGGATATTAAAGCACAAAAAATAACTTTTCTGTATAAACCACAGAAAAGGGCACCATTTTAACACTCTTGGTGACTACTGTGGCAAGTACTTAACATTGGCATATTCATTATTTTTTTTTTATTAATATTAATATTCCAGAAGTATTATATATATATATATATATATATATATTTGACTTGAGATCACTAGTTTAGGTGCTGCAACAACCAAAGATGCTCCATCAACAGCAGAATATTGTCACTTCCTGGAGATAGTAATACTGTCATCAAATTAATGACTTCCAGCTGTAGCTGAAGGTTTGCTTTTGCTTTATTGGGCAGGTCAACATCCTATTTAGCTAGCCTGTCCACTAAACTGCTAACACCAAATGTTCTTGCAAATCCGGTGCAGTGGCAAACTCAAACCTCATCCCTAGTCATTGCACCATTATGTAAAATATTTAAAACTTTGGTGTAAACTAGTGTTTCCTAAAGTATTAGCTGGGAACCAAAGTAACTCACAGATATGTTTGGGATGGGTAGCCACTTGACTAAGTGTCCAATTGTGGCATCAGAGCAATGGTGAGTAGCAGCACACTGACTGCGAATTTATGACAGCACACACACCTATAAGGATCTAGAATCCATGAAAGGTATAGATTGAGGCAATTACTCAGACAAAATTGTGCTGTGAGGAGCTTAATTTTAATAATGCCTAAAGAAAACAAATGTAGCTAGGAACCTGTAAATTATATCCAAAATAATTTTCCTACATAGTGATAGAAAAAGATTATGTATAAAAAGTATGTCAGAGCCATTACCTTGTGTACAGACCCTTCCTGTGACAAACACAGCAGTAACTATAGCAAATCATCTTCAGCCGGATAAAGAAGATAATACCCTTAGAAATCATCTAAATGGCAGTTAAAATTCTTGCTATTCAGCAACCTTATTTTGGCACAACCTAGTAACATATTTTCAGCTTTGCATGTAATAAAAATTCCCCGCACAGCTACAAAAAAAGAGCACTGGTTTTAAGTTTCTGAGCAATAGAAACAGACACACAAACCTTTAATGAAAAAGGCATATTAGGGGTATTTTAGATGGTTCCTATTTTCCCTACTGCTAGGCCTTCCAACCCAACCAAACAACTTAAATTCCTAATGCTGGGTACACACAGGCTAAAAGTCAATCAGCATGTACAGCTGCCTGTCTGACAGAAGCTGGTCTACTGACAGGCTTTTGGGCTTTTGTGTAAGTGATCTGGAAAATCAGCATCCGATCAGTGCTTGCAGTCAATGGCTGCATGCACTAACCAGTGTATTCTAGTAGGGGCAATTCCCCAATCAGAATACAGTAGCACAGTGGGGGAGATCACTGTATCAACATCACTTGTGTTGGTACAGAGATCTATCAGGTTTTTTTTGTTCAGCCCGCTGGTTTGAATGAAAAAGCTAGCAGTGTATACCAGGCCTAACAAACCTGGCCACACCTGGATCGTATTAAATGACCATAGCAGCCTTTTGTTATAAAAGTACAAAATCAAATCCTAAATAGCAAAAATTCATAAATCAGTATTGGGTTCAGGGTCCTTGAAGATATTTCAAAACATAACAAGATCTATGTGTCTGCAGAACCTAGTTCTACATGTTAGTGGCTAGCCAAAAACACCTCTTTATCCATAAAGCACCAGATCAATACAAGTTTACTACCTCAAAAGGAGAACACTATATCCCAGAATATTTCTTATCACACCAAACTGACTTCCTTCAAAGGCCTCAGTCCTCCCACCATCTGCTGTGAATTCCTGGCTTGCCATCCCGTATCACCAATTACAGGGGAAGGGGGAAGATCTCACAACGTATGCAGCTCTCTTTCTCTTACTGAGCATCTAACCCCCTAAAACCCCTAGAAATAACCTCTCTTAACCACTTACATTTTCGTTACCCAACCCCTCCCTTTCCACCTGGTCTTATAGGTGCTGCCATAAAGTCTTTCTTTCATTAATGTCCTCCCATTGTTATCCTAATTTAGATCAGGGGAAGAGAAAAGGAAGCACTACCTAAGTGTAGCAGTTAAAAGCTATTTTAATGCGCAATGGTTAAAAACTACTCACAAGATTGTGTAGTAAATATCGCTCATCAGGACATGAGCATGCTGCTCTGGTCTGTCCCGCAGGTACCGCGTTGTCCAGGAGACTGCTGGAGTTGGGAGAGATGGCTGGAGCGTCCTGTTGCCACCAGGAAATCCGGGCAGAAATCTCATCACCGGAAGAGACAAGAGACAAACTGCTTGCTAGACCGGCCGTCTCTTCTCTTCCCATGAAGTCATTTCCGCTGTGCATTCCATGCTAGTTAACCCAGACTTACTGATGGTGACAGGACGCTCCAGCCATTTCTTCCAACTCCAGCAGCCCCCTGGACAATGTGGTACCCACGGGATGGACCAGAGCAGCATACCCATGTTCTGATGAGTGATATTTACTACACAATCTTGTGAGATGTTTTTAACCATTATGCATTAAAGTATCTTTTAACTGCTACAATTAGGTGGTGCTTCCTTTTCTCTTCCCTTGTCTAACCCTGCAGAGATGGCTCTACTCTGAGGATAGCTGCCACCTTTAGCCCTTACTGGCTACGATTTTAGGGATTCATCTATGGACTGAAATAATTATTTCATACTGCATTGCTCAAATGGACTTTTTATCTCTATGATCACACTCTGTCTTTATGCCAGAAACTGCTGTTTTTTTTGTTATCCTAATTTAGATCACCTACTATTTCTAGATATGGGAGGGGTTAACAACAATTGAAATAATGCTAATAAATATAATAATACCACAGGGGAAATAAAGTTAAATGTTATCATCCTGTGTTTTCCTTTATTTAGCTACATCACGCTAAATCTTAGCTAACAATTAAAAGGGAAACAAATTGAATGTGAACAGTAACATATTTAATACAAAATAGGGAACTTAATTATGGTGGCATGTGCAACCATAATTAAATTGGCATTTTGTATTTAATATATTTCTGTAAAAACATTACCTTGGTGTGATTTCCAGTAACCCATATAAATTTTTTTTTTTTTTGTCACTGTAAAGCAAGCTTATGTAGAACTCACCAGACATAAAGACCCCTGGTGTAGGATGGTGTAGGAGCTAAGCTTACATAGATTGGCCAAATTAGAAACTAATATCTCTTCCTTTTTTGTGTTAGTTGTTTTGGGAGGATTCTAAAGTTGTGTTTAAGATGTCTAACAATTTGCATGTTTAATGACAAGTATAGGAAAAAGTGGGAGGCTGTGTTTGAGCATTTTAAAATGTATAACTAATCCATGCTTTGCTTTTCATTTCTTCCTGTATCAAGTAAACACTAAACAGTCAAGCTCAAATATCCCAAATAAGCATTTTTTTTGTATTTGTGAAAGGATTAACCTTGCAGTCTGAACTATTGCTCAGTGGCACATAACAGGATCCATCATAGCAATGAAAGCTTGCTTTGGTTTCTTAGCACAGAAAGGTGGGTTGGGACATGCAATTTTGTAGAATATGTGTTGTCCTAACTAAATGCAGGTCCTTTAGAAAACCGGATTCTATGGTATAGAAAATGGACACCATGAGAATACACAGCTTACTATTTATTGAAGGCATCACAGAACTGCAGATTCTAGATATTCTATCTATTTTCACAACTTAAAACAAACCTTGGTTTTGCATATGTAGGAAAAAGCAATGACTTTATTGTGATGCCTGGACAAGCTCCCACTAATCATCATCTTCCCTTCACTATTCACACACCTGTTTGTGAATAGGAGCCACAATAAATATTTTGGGGCATACTGAATCATATGACTCACTCCCCTTCCTTCCAAGTGACAATGTTGGTGCATGACATTTTGATGCTCAGGCATCAGCACCATCAGTGTTGCCAACGGTCCATAATTTTATGGACAGTTTGTAAAAAACAGGCATTTTTGTTCTGTCCATAAATGTCCATAGACAGGAGAAAAGTCCTCATAAAAAATCCCCCTGTCACACATGTGCAATTCCAAACCCAGCCGATTAGAGCCGATTAGAGAACTGTTGGGCTTGGCCTCAGATCAGGCAGCAGGTGTGGCTTATATTCACATGCCCAAACGCACAAATTGAGGCTGAGCTCGGCAGTTCACTAATCAGCTAGCTCCAGAACTGCGCATGAGCAGTTCAGAGCCGACATCAAGTTTTTTTGTAAAATAGTTTTCCTGCCAGCCACCACCACTGGTGAAGCGAAGGGAGGAAGGTATGTGTAAGGAGGCATTCTGGAGGTGGATCTTATAAGGAGACACTCTGGAAAAGGAGCATGTAAGGGGGCACTTGCACTCTTGAGGAGGATCATGTAAGGGGCACTCTGGAGGAAGATCATGTAAGGGGCACTCTGGGGGAGAATCATCCAAGGGGGCACTCTGAAGGAGGATCTTCTAAGGGGGCACTCTGGAGGAGGATCTTCTAAAAGAGCACTCTGGAGGAGAAACATCTAAAGGGACACTCTGGAGGAGGATCTTCTAAGAGGGCACTCTGGAGGAGGATCTTCTAAGAGGGCACTCTGAAGGAGAAACATCTAAAGGAACACTATGAAGGCAATTCTTCTAAGAGGGCACTCTAGGCGTGGATCATAAAAGGGGGTACTCTGGAGGAGGATCTTCTTAGGGGCCACTTTGCAGGAGGATCATCTAAGGGGACACACTGGAATATTTAAGAGGGCACACTAGAGAATCATCAAATGCGACACACTTTAGGCTATAAGGGGGCACTTTGGGGACTCTGATGTAAGGCGGGATTTTCGGGCACTGATATATAGGGGGAATACTGGGGACTTGATGTAAGGGAGGACTCTGATGTGAACATGGCACTCAACCTGACTGCCACACTCCATATGTTGTTTTGTTTGATACTTACTCCTGACCTCTTCACTCTATATATTATGCTGTACCTAGACGTGACCTCTTCATTCTATATATTACGCTGTACATAGACTTGACCAAGGTGTTCATTGCCTCAACAGTTGCTGGTTTTAATGAAGTTCTTCTTTAGGCTGGGTTCACACTAGTGCAAATTGGATGCTGGTTTCCCCGCATATCTCACATATCTCCGCAGAAGCTCTGGTGCATTTTACACGGGAGTCTGGTGCATCTTTTGGTCCATTTCAGGTCCGAATTCAGCCAAAAATTCTGTCTATATTCGGAACTGAAATGGTGAACAGTGTCGCACCTGACTCCTGCTGTGAGCCACTGCTTGCTCATATGTGAACCCATCCTTAAGGAAGGCTCATTAAGATTAAAATATAAATTAATTTAAAAAGAAATAATTAAAAAATGTTCCTTTGTCCTGAGGTGTATTTCTGTCTGAGACTGTCAGTACAGTGATTCGTATTTTGTGGGTACAAAGACTGTGGCATATGTGTGCAGTGTATACAGCAGGCTCAGATTATGTTCAAGACCCTCCCACTGAACTTGTTTTTTTTGTTCTTTCCCGGGATGTCCAATTTCTTTCATAATCCTAGTCTTGTTCACGTTTTGTCATGCTGTTTTTAATTATTAATTGTAAAGCCAGGCCAATTATTTGTTATGAGTATTATTAATGTTTACATAATGTTTGTACTGTTTAAAGGCTATGTTTGCATTTAGGAACATGTTGCTAAGCACCCCAACCCCCACACCCCCTGATCAGTGTTCTCAAAGTCCTTTGACACCTCCTCTGGATTTCTACATAAAAAGCTGGCAGATGTATCTGCAGAAGCCAGACATTGCACCCGCGATTCACTGATTGAGAGTGCAATGCTTTGCAGGCTTCTATGGTAAAAAAATAATAAATGCACATTTTTTTTCCTGCAAAAAACTGTGCATTTATTATTATTTCCTAAATGTGAATGTAGCCTAAATATTGATTGTCTTAGTTTATAATAAAAGTTTCTGTCATATTTAACCTCTTCAGATCCGCGCTATTACCAAATAACGGGAAAAGCGCGGATCTACATTGCCAGGACGACGTCGTCCCGTGCACGAGCGGCCTGCGCGCCCCCTGCAGGGCGCGTGCGGTGCGCTCGGTGATCAGCGAGTCTATGGGACTCGCTTGATCACAGATCAGAGTAAGGGGTCGTCCCGACCCCTTATCACATGATCAGCTGTCAGCCAATGACAGCTGATCATGTGATGTAAACCGGTAATTGGCTATTTTTCCTCCTCGCGCTGACAGCGTGAGGAGGAAAAAAAAACCTGATCACTGGCGGGCATGATTGGGACATCAGTCCTGATCACGGCGATCATCTGCCCCCACAGCAATAGGCAGCAGTGCCGCCTACCAGTGCCCACCAACATCACCCATCAGTCCCCACAGTGCCATCCATTAGTGCCATCCATCAGTGCAAACAGTGCCACCCATTAGTGCCACCCACAGTGCCACCCATCAGTGCCACCCATCAGCGCCAACAGTGCCACCCATCAGCGCCCACATCAGTGCAACAACAGTGCTGCACATCAGTGCCACCTATCAGTGCCCATCAGTGTCACCTACCAGTGCCCATAAGTGCCCATCAGTGGCACCCATCACTGCCCATCAGTGCCACCCATCAGTGCCCCCATCAGTGCCGCCCATCAGTGCCCCCCATCAGTGGTACCTATCAGTGCCCATCAGTGCCACCTATCCGTGCCACCCATACGTGCCACTCATCAGTGCCACCCATCAGCGCCCATCAGTGGCCATCAGTGCCGCCTTATCTTTGCCCATCAGTACCGCCTTATGTGTCCCCATCAGTGCTGCCTTAACTGTGCTTATCAGTGCTGCCTTAACTGTGCCCATCAGTGCCGCCTTAACTGTGCCTATCCATGCCCATCAGTGCAGCCTATCAGTGCCCACCAGTGCTGCCTCATCAGCGCATATCAATGAAGGAGAAAAATTACCTGTTTGCAAAATTTTATAACAAACTATGAAACATGATTTTTTTTTTTCAAAATTTTCCATCTTTTTTTGTTTGTTTAGCAAAAAATAAAAAATTCCAGCTGTGATTAAATACCACCAAAAGAAAGCTCTATTTGTGGGGAAAAAATGATAAAAATTTCATTTGGGTACAGCATTGTATGACCGCGCAATTGTCATTCAAAGTGCGTCAGCGCTGAAAGCTGAAAATTGGTCTGGGCAGGAGGGGGGTTTAAGTGCCCAGTAAGCAAGTGGTTAAGGTTGTTAGCCCTGTGTAAGCTCTAACCAACTCAAAGCTTACACAGAACTTGTTCTCATTTTTCCCAGCAGTAAACAGTGCAAAGGTAAGGTACATATATGATGCTAGGTGGGCTGGCTTTAAAGTAAACCTAATTCTTTACCATGACTCATGTTAAGGTCTCATTTTACATATTTTACTTTGCATATGTGAAGAGAATATACTGTACATGCTAAAAAAAATCTTCCAATGTAACATCTGTAGTTTCTCTGTTTCATCCCCTACAGAAAGAACAGAATCTGCCCTCCAGTGGGCAAACGTTAAATATTGCTGTTCAGATCATATTGACATGGATACGGCTTTGTTTTCTGAAATAAACTGACCTATTATGTCTAAATACAGATTACCTGTGGATTTTTTTTTTCAAATAAATTATGATGCACATTGTCATGGGAACAGTCCTTCAAAAATGACTTTTTAAGCTTCCCTTCAGGGCTGTTGACTGGATTGCTTTTTAATGGACATGAATATAAATTAGATCATAATCCATATAGATGAGAATTGCATTTGAATTTCTGAATTTGTGTCTGCCGTCACATATTTACATGCTAAAAGTTATTTTCTCTGCTGAGAATCAATTTTATCCAAGTCAATGCAGACAAAAGTTGCGCTGAATAATCGAGCAGCCTATGCTTTTTGTTAAGTTCTGATCTCACTCTTATTCTTATTCCCAAATCCATTGGGATACCATGACAAACTAGAATAGAAATGTTGAATAGAGTTGAGCTGAATAAAGATACTCTGGGTTAGTGGAACAAAAAGTATAATACAAAAGGAAACATGTGAGCACGTCCTAGCAAACACTAATGTAACTGGTGTGAACTATTACTTACTGCATTGCAATCTGAAAGTATATTTAAACTTATATAGAGTTATTAATAGGACCTAACATTCACTTAACAAGATAGAAGCAGCATCTGTCATAAAAGATGAGTGCTTCCTAAACATAATGTCTTCAATGTATTAACTCATTGGGCAACCTACCTTATTTACAGGTTTCCAGTTTTGTAAAATTTTAGTAGCTCTAAAACAATCACTAAAATTTCAGATATAAAAAAAATGTGTGAAAATACTGAAGCGCTGATATGGGTATAGAGACTGATGAGGTAAACACAGAGCAGCTGCACCATTCAAAATGATCTCAAACATGAAGGTATAAAATTTTTAAACAATGGAGCGCTTGCTCTGTATATTGAAAGAAAGAAAACCCCTGGGGGTGGGATTTTTCAGGCACTACCAACAGACAATAAAAATTAAGAATAATTATAATAATTTTGTAGAAAAATACATTGAATGTTGAACAAAGTCATGAACATTGAAGAATCAAGATATGCAAATCCATGATACAAAGATCCTATACCCAACGTATTTCGGAGATGAATCTTGTCTCCTTCATCAGGGTTAAAAGGAAAAATATAATCTATAAAATTCAAATACAAATAATCAACAGTAAGTTAATATATTTATCACATAATGTATAGCCAAAAAAGGCCTAAAGTGCTGTTGACTTACATCTTATTCAATTGCACATACATGAGATTGTCCATATTAATTTTTAGAGAGACACTGTTACATGGAGTCATCCAACCTTCCTGACCACATTATCACTTCTTAAAGTAAATCTCTGTGAAATCTCTGTGAAAGAGAATATATGTAAGGACTATGCCCCAAATCAATAGAGAGGGGCTTGTTCCTAGTTGTGGCAGGGCCACGTGTACTTGGGCCCACATAACGGGAATCCTATAAAAAAATATAATGAAAAAAATATATAAGTAAAAGGAAAAGAAGATGGATGTAAAGATACAGTATCTCACAAAAGTGAGTACACCCCTCACATTTTTGTAAATATTTTATTATATATTTCCATGTGACAACACTGAAGAAATTACACTTTGCTACAATGTAAAGTAGTGAGTGAACAGCTTGTTTAACAGTGTAAATTTACTGTGCCCTTAAAATAACTCAACACACAGCCATTAATGTCTAAACCGCTGGCAACAAAGGTGAGTACACCCCTAAGTGAAATTATCCAAATTGGGCCCAATTAGCCATTCTCCTTCCCCGGTGTCATGTGACTCATTAGTGTTACAAGGTCTCAAGTGTAAATGGGGAGTTAAATTTGGTGTTATTGCTCTCACTCTCTCATACTGGTCACTGGAAGTTCAACATGGCACCTCATGGTAAAGAACTCTCTGAGGATATACAGTGGAGACGGAAAGTATTCAGACCCCCTTAAATTTTTCACTCTTTATTATATTGCAGCCATTTGCTAAAATCATTTAAGTTCATTTTCTTCCCTCATTAATATACACACAGCACCCCATATTGACAGAAAAACAAAGAATTGTTAACATTTTTGCAGATTTATTAAAAAAGAAAAACTGAAATATCACATGGTCCTAAGTATTCAGACCCTTTGCTGTGACACTTATATATTTAACTCAGGTGCTGTCCATTTCTTCTGATCATCATTGAGATAGTTCTACACCTTCATTTGAGTCCAGCTTTGTTTGATTATACTGATTGGACTTGATTAGGAAAGCCACACACCTGTCTATATAAGACCTTACAGCTCACAATGCAAATGAGAATCATGAGGTCAAAGGAACTGCCTGAAGAGCTCAGAGACAGAATTGTGGCAAGGCACAGATCTGGCCAAGGTTATCAAAAAAAATTTCTGCTGCACTTAAGGTTCCTAAGAGCACAGTGGCCTCCATAATCCTTAAATGGAAGATGTTTGGGATGACCAAAACCCTTCCTAGAGCTGGACGTCTGGCCAAACTGAGCTATCGGGGGAGAAGAGCCTTGGTGAGAGAGGTAAAAAAGAACCCAAAGATCACTGTGGCTGAGCTTTAGAGATGCAGTCTGGAGATGGGAGAAAGTTGTAGAAAGTCAACCATCACTGCAGCCCTCCACCAGTCGGGGCTTTATGGCAGAGTGGCCCGACGGAAGCCTCTCCTCAGTGCAAGACACAAGAAACCCTGCATGGAGTTTGCTAAAAAAACACCTGAAGGACTCCAAGATGATGAGAAATAAGATTCTTTGGTCTGATGAGACCAAGATAGAACTTTTTGGCCTTAATTCTAAGCGGTATGTGTGGAGAAAACCAGGCACTGCTCATCACCTGTCAAATACAGTCCCAACAGTGAAGCATGGTGGTGGCAGCATCATGCTGTGGGGGTGTTTTTCAGTTGCAGGGACAGGACGACTGGTTGCAATCGAGGGAAAGATGAATGCGGCCAAGTACAGGGATATCCTGGACAAAAACCTTCTCCAGAGTGCTCAGGACCTCAGACTGGGCCGAAGGTTTACCTTCCAACAAGACAATGACCCTAAGCACACAGCTAAAATAACGAAGGAGTGGCTTCACAACTACTCTGACTGTTTTTGAATGGCCCAGCCAGAGCCCTGACTTAAACCCAATTGAGAATCTCTGGAGAGACCTAAAAATGGCTATCCACCAACGTTTACCATCCAACCTGACAGAACTGGAGAGAATCTGCAAGGAGGAATGGCAGAGGATCCCCAAATCCAGGTGTGAAAAACTTGTTGCTCATGGCTGTATTAGATCAAAAGGGTACTTCTACTAAATACTGAGCAAAGTGTCTCAATACTTAGGACCATGTGATATTTCAATTTTTCTTTTTTAATAAATCTGCAAAAATGTCAACAATTCTGTGTTTTTCTGTTAATATGGGGTGCTGTGTGTACATTAACAAGGAAAAAAATGAACTTAAATGATTTTAGCAAATGGCTGCAATATAACAAAGAGTGAAAAATTTAAGGGGGTCTGAATACTTTCCGTCCCCACTGTATACCACAGATGGACACCGGCGGCAAAAGCGCCCTAAGGCAATTCATTTCGTATAGGTAGCGCTATACAAGTCACTCATTCATTCTTTCATTCATTCAGGATCTGAAAAAAAAGAATTGTTGCTCTACCCAAAGATGGCCTAGGCTATAAGAAGATTGCCAAGACCCTGAAACTGAGCTGCACCATGGTGGCCAAGACCATACAGTGGTTTAACAGGACAGGTTCAACTCAGAACAGGCCTCGCCATGTTCGACCAAAGAAGTTGAGTGCAGGTGCTCAGCGTCAAATCCAGAGGTTTTCTTTGCGAAATAGATGTATGAGTGCTGCCAGCATTGCTGCAGAGGTTGAAGGGGTGGGGGTCAGCTTGTCAATGCTCAGACCATACGCCGCACACTGTATCAAATTGGTCTGCATGGCTGTCGTCCCAGAAGGAAGCCCCTTCTAAAGATGATGCACAAGAAAGGCCGCAAACAGTTTGCTGAAGACAAGCAGACTAAGGACATGGATTACTGGAACCATGTCCTGTGGTCTGATGAGACCAAGATATTTGATATCAGATCTTTGATATTTGCTTCAGATGGTGTCAAGTGTGTGTGGAGGCAACCAGGTGAGGAGTACAAAGACAAATGTGTCTTGCCTACAGTTAAGCATGGTGGTGGGAGTGTCATGGTCTGGGGCTGCATGAATGCTGCACTGGGGAGCTACAGTTTATTGAGGGAACCATGAATGCCAACATGTACTGTGACATACTGAAGCAGAGCATGATCCCCTCTCTTCTGAGATTGAGCCGCAAGGCAGTATTCCAACATGATAACGACCCCAAATACACCTCCAAGATGACCACTGCCTTGCTAAAGAAGATGAGGGTAAAGGTGATGGACTGACCTAGCATGTCTTCAGACCTAAACCCTATTGAGCATCTGTGGGTCATCCACAAATGGAAGGTGAAGGAGCGCAAGGTCTCTAACATCCACCAGCTCTGTGATATCGTCACGGAGGAGAGAAAGAGGACTCCAGTGGCAACCTGTGAAGCTCGGGTGAACTCCATGCCCAAGAGGGTTAAGGCAGTGCTGGAAAATAATGGTGGCCACACAAAATATTAACACTTTAGGCCCAATTTGGACATTTTCACTTAGGGGTGTATTCACTTTTGTTGCCAGTGGTTTAGACATTAATGGCTGTGTGTTGAGTTATTTTGAGGGGGCAGCAAATTTACACTGTTATACAAGCTGTACACTCACTACTCTACTTTGCTAAGTGTCATTTCTTCAGTGTTGTCACATGAAAAGATATAATAAAATATTTACAAAAATGTGAGGGGGATTACTCACTTTTGTGAGATACTGTACATCCATAGTCCCAAAAAGGTAAGCCTATGGTCAAACATACCTTAAATGTGAGGTCGCATCAAGACACCGGTAGCCAGGATTGGATGGACAGAAAGATCAGGAGATTCTGTAAAGTGATCCAATAACTGTTGCATTGAAGGGCTGTTCAAGGTCCCAAATTAAAAAAAAGAAGCGAAGAAACAAAAAAATAATGAGCGTCAATAGCCGCCCCTAGAGATAGAATATTTAAACTGCAAAAGCAAGAGAAAGGAGATCAAAAAGATCTCCATATAACTTACTGTGAACGTGTTCAATCTCCCATCAGCATCTCCGGGTGCGTCCGCCTGTTGACCATGCCTGTGAGCCTGTGACGCCTGAGTATTTATACATATATTGAGGTCAGGCGCACCTCCCACCAATGAGGGACAGCTGCATGTGGCCGGAAATTAATACAGGATTCCATAAGGGGCCCCCTGAGTCGCGCTTGTGCAGGGCCTCGTACAGGTGTGTGCTGGGTTCTTAGGGTAATCAGAACTACTGTTGTGGGCTCCACCCATCCTAGGAATCCGTGTGTGTGCAAGGGAGTAGCGAGGTGCATATCTGCACAGTGCTGTCTTGGACAAGACAGACAGTGGCCCAAGTCAGAGAGAGACAGAGCAGCAGGGAGCTTCAGATAAAAGAAAAAAAGCTGACAGAGGTACAGCGTTTGTGGATGAGCACTGGGATATTGTGTTAGATGGTCAGGAAAACCCAAAGCACAAGGCCTGAGCAACAGTGCTATTAAAGAGAGCCAGGAGGCTTAATATTGTTAATTTTCTTTCTATTTTAAAAGCCCTGAAAAAGCATATCTGGCATGGACTCAACTCACTGGTAAGTGCTACATGTGAGTTAAACAACCAATAAGTTGTCACAGTTTCCATACAGAAAACCTGTCATCTGCCCATTGCTATCAAACAGGGGACTTTTTAGGCCCTTGTAATGCAATAAAGTCAGAGGCGGCTCTCTAATTAGGCAAATTAGGTGGTCGCCTAAGGCCCCACGCTCACAGGGGCCTTGCGGCACCTAGTTTGCCTAATTTAAGAGCTGTGTTGATGGCAGATCCCCCCACTATCAGCACATTGCTGAGACTGCTCACCGCTACATGGAGAGATAGCGCGCTGTTTACCGGGTGATCGGAGCTCACTGACAGCTCCGGATCACAGCCAGGGAGAGCCGCTCAGAGCCAGCACTGACACATTCTCCCCTCACAAGCAGGATAGAAGAGAGAGCTGCTAATTCTGCTGCTCCTCTTCCTTCCGCTCACTTCTCCTGTCTGTCCCGCTGACCTATCGGCGAATTAAGCCAGTGTCGGACAAAGTCCCAAACTTCTGGCACTGCGCTCCACTCAATAAGGATTCTTAGCTGTGCCATCGATCTCTGGTTCCTCCGCCTGTCGCATCTCTCCCCGCCCGCCTTGGTGACCCTTTTTGCATCTGCCGCTGTATACACAGTGAGGAGAAATCTGTAGATCCCCTCCACCTCTCAGCTCCGCCCTCAACTTCAGATCTCACACCTTGCTTGCAGCGGTACCTGATTCCTGCCGGTATGGCAATATAAATGGAGATCTTAAAGAGGGCAGGGGATGCTGCTATAAGGGGGTCTCCATGATCTCTGGGGGTCTCTGGGGGGGTACTCTGATGTAAGGGGTATCCTTCTTTCCTTCCGCTCCCCCTCCACCTTGCCCACTTATCCTCCCTCTGTGCGCTCCTGTTCCCTCATTTAATTTACTCTCTTGTCCTGTGCCCACTTACCCTCCCCCCATATTGTACCCTCCTGCCCTGGTACTGTTCTCACTTACCCTCCCCCTGTGCTGTGCCCTGCCCCCTGTACTGTTCCCACTTACCCTCCCCCTGTGCTGTGCCCACTCAACCTCCCCCTGTACTGTACCCTCCTGCCCCTTGTACTGTGCCCACTTACCCTCCCCCCTGTGCCCTCCTGCCCCCTGTACTGTTTCCACTTAACCTCCCCCTGTACTGTACCCTCCTACCCCCTGTACTGTGCCCACTTACCCTTGCCCTGTGCTGTGCCCTCCTGCCCCCTGTACTGTGACCACTTACCCTCCCCCCGTGCTGTGCCCATTCACCCTCCCCCTGTACTGTACCCTCCTGCCCCCTTTACTGTGCCCACTTATCCTCCCCCTGTTCTGTGCCCTCCTGCTCCCCTGGTACTGTACCCTCCCACCCCCTGTACTGTGCCCGCTTACCCTCCCCCTGTGCTGTGCCCTCCTGCCCCCTGTACTGTGCCCACTTACACTCCCCCCATGCTGTGCCTTCCTGCTCCACCTGTACTGTACCCTTCTGCCCCCTGTACTGTGCCCACTTACCCCCCTCCCTGTGCTGTGCCATCCTGCTCCCCCTGTGCTGTACCCTCCTGCCCCTGTACTGTGCCCTCCTGCTCCCCCTGTACTGTACCCTCCTGCCCCCGTACTGTGCCCACTTACCCTCCCCCTGTACTGTGCCCACTTATCCTCCTCCCTGTTCTGTGCCCTCCTGCTCCCCCCTGTACTGTATCCTCCTGCCCCCCATACTGTGCCCACTTACCCTTCCCCTGTGCTGTGTCCTCCTGCTCCCCCTGTACTGTGTCCAATTATCCTCCTTATACAGTTAATTTTTATCACGTGAATTATTTTTCCCATTAAGGGTGTAAGTGGGGCCTCGTGCCTAAGTTTTGTCTAAGGCCTCACAAAGCCTAGAGCCGCCTCTGAATAAAGTTCAATAAAAAAGTAAATAAAACTGAATATGCAGTATAATAAAATAAATAAAAATACTAAAAACATTTCAAAGTGCACCTATCTCCCCATACACACACATTAGAATGCAAACACAAGGGTAAAGCACACGTGTTCCCTCATCAGCCATTTTATTAGGTACACCTGTTTTATTGCTTGGTAACACAAATTGCTAATCATTTAATCACATGGCTGCAACTCAATGCATTTAGGCATCTAGACGTGGTGAAGATGACTTGCTGAAGTTCAAACTAAGCATAGGAATTGGGAAGAAAGGGGATTTAAGTGACTGTGAACGTGTCATGGTTGTTGGAGCACAACCATCTCTAGGGTTTACAGAGAATAGTCTGAAATAGAGAATATATTCAGTGAGCAACAATTGTGTACTCAAAAATGCCTTGTTGATGTTAAAGGTCAGAGGAGAATGGGCACACTGGTTCAAGATTATAGAAAGGCAACAGCAACTCAAATAACCACTCATTACAACCAAGCAGTGGCGTCGCTAGGGGGTGGCTTTTGGGGCTACAGCTCCAAATCTGGGGTCCATAGCTCCAAGTGTCTTAGCGGGTGCACTGGTGCAGCGTTTTGAGTAAAAAGAAAGGACAGTGAACAGGGGCAGCAGCCGCATTATACCTTGTGTGTTTTAACTTGTGTGTGACCCGTTAGGCGTGGCTCCGCCCACTGCACTGTCACACGGAGTGATATGCCTGAAGGGAGCTGTAGAGGAACGCGTGGTGCTCAATTTTACCTTGCATCCACCCGGCGCGGCGACGCTCACTAGTCTTCTGTCTCCAGAGTCACTATGCCAGAGTGCAGTGGGAGAACAGAAAATCTTTCTCTCTTTCTCTCTCCGAGTTGCAGGAGGAACAGAGCCCAAGTGCTGCAAACAGCTTCTTTGAAGCACAATAGGAGCGGTGTATACACTGCTCCTAAAGCGCCCCTGTCCATTGAAATCAGTGGGCAGCCCCACCGAAGGGCAAGCGAAGCACATTGGCAGAGAAGCTTTGAACCCTTTATTCGTCCGCTAGCAGGGTTAAACGCCCCCCCCCCCGCGCGCTTACGGCCGAAAATCGCCTCTAAAACAACCGCAAAGCCGTTTATTGAATGTGTTTTATAGCACAAAGTAAAACTTGTTTTTTTTTTCAAATTATCCATGAATCATTTCCTGACACTCATGCACCTCCTAATTTAAATATGACCCACCCCCTTCTGCCAAGGCCACACCCTTCCTGTTTAAGACCTGCCCTGTCATCTGTAAATCACTGTGTTCTCCTGGCAGGGACATCTCCCCACACCCCCCAGTCTGGTGAACATGCTCCACAGTCAGTGTTGATGGGGAAATCAAGCAATTTTCTATCCTGCAACCTATAGACTGCATAATCAGTGGGACTGTGTTTTGTGGCTATTCTCACTCAGCCCCACAGGACCCCCAACAAAAGACAAAGAAAAATGACGGCCTGCACTGTGGTGGTGCAGGAGGTGAGCACTGAAAAAAGTACTTTTTTTCAGAGCAGAACAGGTCACCGCATGGCAGCCGATAGAACTCTAAAAAATGTTACAATTCAAAAAAGTTTGTTTGCAAATAATAATAATAATAATAATAATAAAACAGTACACTGAACTGGTATCATTGCATCAACAGTGTGCTGGTCATGCTGGACCTCACCACACCACACATGTTGCAACGCAGCAGCTGGTGTGAATGGACCATAACCTCCTGTGTTGAGAGGCTTTTGCTTGCTTTAAGTAGGTTTTCCATACCTATGCAAGTCTATTGGAATAAAAAATCTGCATGAAGCACAGGTAAATGCAGGTCAGAAGGAGGTCCTGTCAATGAATTATTATCACTGAAACATCTCAAACTGATGTCAGAACAAACGCCAGTGCTTGTGCCGCATACATACGAGCAGACTTTACAGCAGACTTTGTCCTGCGGACTTTTCGATGGACTTTACGACGGACTTTATGAATGAATGGACTTGCCTACACACGATCAACCAAGGTCCGATGGATTCGTACGTGATGATTTACGACCAGACTAAAACAAGGAAGTTCATAGCCAGTAGCCAATAGCTGCCCTAGTGTCGGTTTTTGTCCGTCGGACTAGCATACAGACGAGCGGACTTTTCAACCAGACTCAAGTCCGTGGAAAAGATTTGAAACATGTTTCATTTCTAGGTCCGTCAAACTTTTGGGGAAAAAAAGTCTGCTGGAGCCCACACACGATCGAATTATCCAACGGACTCTGGTCCGCCAAACCAGGTATGCCGTAAAGTCCGGTCATGTGTACGCGACATAAGTGATAACAAAGGCACTTCCAGTGGTGGAAGTGCTCATATTCATCTATACCCCTAAATGACATCATATTGGGCCAGTAGATAGGGTTGGGCTAAATCCTTATTTGTGGATTATTGGACATAAAATGCTGATCTGAACACACAGGTACCACTCTTGGCTATCGACGCCACTTATCCCAGGAGGAACACCGGGGATGGGGACCTGCCCAACTAATGTTCCATTTGATGGTGATCAAGTGACATTCACAAACCAGTTTCATAGTCAAAGAATTAGGACTCTATCGGGGCCAAAAATGACCCCAAAATTTGTCAATACACAGACTGAAAGATCTTTAGCTTGTGTATGTTTAATTGTAATACATTTTGCTAAATAAAACAGGATTAACTGATTATTTTAAATATGTTCCTACAGAGAAAAACCTAAGGCAAATCAGCAGGATGCAAAAACAATGAGCAAAAAAACTATACGTTTCAGCTTTACTTCTCATCTAGAAGATTACAAAAGTACGGTGCTTTCATCACACCAACACCAAAGCTCTCAAGATTTAACCCTATCAATTCCAGGACAACAGGTAAGATTCATTAGCACTCAAAGTATAACTCACAGAGAAATAATCCTGTAATCACTTTATATATCTCTTCAAAGTTATCAAGCAGGAAGGAAACCCCCTAAATGAGTCGTCAGTGAGAATGCAAAGAAAAAAACCCTCTGCTGCCATACCTGGGGGATTTCCTCCTCTCTTCTCTGTGCTCTTATCATACCGGCAGCAGTGTGGCCACTTCATGGGGGCACCAGACTGATTTGCCTCCTGGACCCTGCCCCCCAGCCCAGTCCACCCCATAAGACTGGCGCTTCACTAAAAGTGTAGCGCGAGCCGGATCAAGCTCTTTTCATGTGGGAGCTGGGAGGAGGCTGTTTTTTCATGCAGCTGTTTTTATCGCCCCCCCCCCCCCCCCCTGCAAAGTGCCACCCTAGGCCTGGGCCTTGTCGGCCTAGGCCAAGATACAGCGTTGAAGGTAACTGTAAACTGATGAGTTGTGAAGGAATTTAGAGCATCTGATGCATTCAAACCTACTGATAATTTGGGGTACCATAATTTTCAGCATTTCCCGGAGCGCACACAGTTTTAAGGCTTGACATATTTTGTACAACAAAACTGGGTATTATATTGTGTTTGTGTGCACTAAAATTATTTTAGTGTATGCTGTAATGAAAATATTGATTTGATAGAAAGTGCAAATATCGTGTGACAAAAAAAATTGTAACTACCGTATTTACATTGTACTGGGCTAATGCTATAAGAGAATAGATAATCTTTATGGGGTTTTATGTAATTGTGTATCCAAAAATTGCTATCCAGAGCTCCTTTAGAGAAAATATTTCTCACTCCCTATTCTCAAAAGAGCGTTTTCACCAAACAGTAAGTGAAGGTAAATCTCCAACTGCAACACTGGCAATAATAGAGAGGAATGCTAGATTTCCAGTCAGCATTAGGGATGAGCCGAACACCCCCCTGAACATGCGAACAGGAAAAAAGTTTGTTCGAACACGCGAACACCGTTAAAGTCTATGGGACACGAACATGAATAATCAAAAGTGCTAATTTTAAAGACTTATAGGCAAGTTATTGTCATAAAAAGTGTTTGGGGACCCGGGTCCTGCCCCAGGGGACATGGATCAATGCAAAAAAAAGTTTTAAAAACGGCCATTTTTTCAGGAGTAGTGATTTTAATAATGCTTAAAGTCAAACAATAAAAGTGTAATATCCCTTTAAATTTCGTAGCTGGGGGGTGTCTATAGTATGCCTGTAAAGTGGCGCATGTTTTCCGTGTTTAGAAGAGTCTGACAGCAAAATGACATTTCGAAGGAAAAAACCCATTTAAAACTACTCGCGGCTATTGCATTGCCGACAATACACATAGAAGTTCATTGATAAAAACGGCATGGGAATTCCCCACAGGGGAACCCCGAACCAAAATTTAAAAAAGAATGACGTGGCCCTGCCCCCTGTTATTTAAGAACCGTCAGAAGAGGAGACGCCATCACACAGCGGGAGCCTCCCTCCATGCCAGCATGGATGCGGAGCGGCCCGGAGAAGAAAATGAAGAAGAGAAGAAGAGAAGAAGAGAAGAAGGAAGAAGAGAAGAAGATGAAGAGAAGAGCGGGAGCCTCCCCCCATGCCATGGGTGCGGAGCGGCCCGAGGAGAAGAAGATAGAAGACGCCGCGGAGGAGATGCTGGACGAGAACGCCGGAGGAAGAACCAGAAGAACCAGAAGATGAAGGAAGATAGAAGAAAGAAGAAGCATTTAAAAAAAGGCATTGTCAAAAACTGTCTCTTGTCATTTTTAACATTTTTGACAGTTTTTTAGTGAAATGGTAGGGGTAAGTACCCCCTTACCATTTCACACAGGGGGGGCAGGGATCTGGGGGTACCCTTGTTAAAGGGGGCTTCCAGATTCCGATAAGCCCCCCGCCCACAGACCCCCACAACCACCGGCCAGGGTTGTGGGGATGAGGCCCTTGTCCTCATCAACATGGAGACAAGGTGTTTTGGGGGGCTACCCCAAAGCACCCTCCCAATGTTGAGGGCATGTAGCCTGGTAGGAGGGGGGGCGCACTCTCGTCCCCCCCTCTTTTTCTGCGGCCTGCCAGGTTGCGTGCTCGGATAAGGGTCTGGTATGGATTTTTGGGGGGACCCCACGCCGTTTCTTTTTTTTTGGCGCGGGGTTCCCCTTAAAATTCATACCAGACCTGAAGGGTCTGGTATGAAATTTAGGGGGAACCCCACGTCATTTTTTAAAAAATTTTGGCCGGGGTTCCCCTGTGGGGAATTCCCATGCCGTTTTTATCAATGAACTTCTATGTGTATTGTCGGCAATGCAATTGCCGCGAGTAGTTTTAAATGGGTTTTTTCCTTCTAAATGTCATTTTGCTGTCAGACTGTTCTAAACACGGGAAACATGCGCCCCTTTACAGGCATACTATAGACACCCCCCAGCTACGAAATTTAAAGGGATATTACACTTTTATTGTTTGACTTTAAACATTATTAAAATCACTGCTCCTGAAAAAACGACCCTTTTTAAAACTTTTTTTTGCATTGATCCATGTCTCCTGGGGCAGGACCCAGGTCCCCAAACACTTTTTATGACAATAACTTGCATATAAGCCTTTAAAATTAGCACTTTTGATTTCTCCCATAGACTTTTAAAGGGTGTTCCGCGGCATTCGAATTTGCCGCGAACACCCCAAATTGTTCGCTGTTCGGCGAACTTGCGAACAGCCAATGTTTGAGTCGAACATGAGTTCGACTCAAACTCGAAGCTCATCCCTAGTCAGCATCTATTGCAGAATTTCCTGTGTGGTGAATGTATTATCATTGGGACAGAAAGTGGGGCAAAAACTCTTTTAAAGACCCCTGATAGCAGTAAAAACCTGACCGGAGTTCTATCCCCTGCTCAATTTAATAACTTGACTTACTTAATGTATTTCAGTCTTATATAGTTTAAAGTGTGTTAAATAAAATATAGTATTTATGTTTTAACTTTGTGTGGTATACACGCCCAGCAGATACTAAAGGGGAAGTTCAGTCCCCTCTAATTTTGGACCTGCTCTCCTCCAGTGCCACCATATTCATTATTCTGGCACTTGCACAGATGTGCTGAAGGGCTATGCCGGTCTTCAGATCCCAGCAGAGCCCAGCAGCATATCTGTGCATAAGCATGGGATTTTATGTACATGAGCAGATATGCTAAGATTTGGGATATCCATAAAGGAGATTTGGAAAAGAAGGATTTTGCCTTTGTTAGTTGACAGAACTGTCCGTTGATCCCATTCCCATATACATATAGTAAAGACAGTTTTCCTCAGAAAGATGGGACTTTGAATGGATCACGGACAGAGAATCAGTAGGAAAAATATTTAAATTTTATTACATAAATAAACAATTCATGATGAAACACACAACATTAGATAAAACCAAAACATATACATAAAAATACAAAATTAAAAAAACAACTAATGCCGCGTACACACGGACTAAAGCCGGCTGACAATCCGATCGTGTGTGGGCTTTCCAGCCGCAAATCTGACGGACTTTAGATTTGAAACATGCTTCAAATCTTTACGTCGTAACTACGCTGGACCCAGAAATCCGCTCGTCTGTATGCTAGTCCGACAGGCAAAAACCCACACTAGGGCAGCTATTGGCTACTGGCTATCAACTTCCTTATTTTAGTTTGGTGTACGTCATCACGTACGAATCCTATGGACTTTTGTGTGATCGTATGTAGGCAAGTCCGTTCGTTAGAAAGTCTGCCGCAAGACCACCAAAAGTACGCTAAAAGTCAGTCGAAAGTCTGTCGGACGGGCTGTCGGACTTTTGTAGCCAAAAAGTCTGACCGTGTGTACGCGGTATAAGAACCAAAGCCCAAAAGCTGTCAAAACGACAGACCATCCAACGTGTTTCAAAAAACACATATGGTTTTTATCTTCTTCAGGGACTGAACAGGCTTATTATTTTCAAAGCTGAAAGTTGGATCTATGTTGATAAAATAAATATCATCACAAACATATATATATATATACAGTAGGTGACCGCGATATTGTGTCAATCTCGCCGCATTTCTCGGCGAGATTTTACACCTGCGAGCCCCGTCGCAGGAGCCAGCTCCGAGATGGCTCACTCATCGGGAAAGGAAAACTTTGTTTTCCTCCCGCGATGAGTGACAGGCAGCGCTGACAGCTGTCTGGTATGAATCCTGAGGCGGGAACACCGCGCCAAATTTTAAATGAAAAAACCGGCATGGGTTCCCCCTAGGAGCATACCAGGCCCTTAGGTCTGGTATGGATTGTAAGGGGAACCCCCTACGCCGAAAAATTGGCGTGGGGGTCCCCCCCAATCCATACCAGACCCGTATCCGAGCACGCAGCCCGGCCGGCCAGGAAAGGGGTGGGGACGAGTAAGCGCCCCCCCCTCCTGAGCCGTACCAGGCCGTATGCCCTCAACATGGGGGGGTGGGTGCCCCAACAGCCAGGGTTGTCGGGAAGAGGCCCTTGTCCTCATCAACATGGGGACAAGGTGTTTTGGGGTGGGGGGGCCCCTGCAGGGCGTCCCCTCCCCCAAGGCACCCACCCCCCCATGTTGAGGGCATGCGGCCTGGTACGGCTCAGGAGGGGGGGGGCGCTCGCTTGATCCCACCCCTTTCCTGGCCGGCCGGGCTGCGTGCTCGGATACGGGTCTGGTATGGATTGGGGGGGACCCCCACGCCAATTTTTCGGCGTAGGGGGGTTCCCCTTACAATCCATACCAGACCTAAGGGCCTGGTATGCTCCTAGGGGGGAACCCACGCCGGTTTTTTCATTTAAAATTTGGCGCGGTGTTCCCGCCTCAGGATTCATACCAGACAGCTGTCAGCGCTGCCTGTCACTCATCGCGGGAGGAAAACAAAGTTTTCCTTTCCCGATGAGTAAGCCAGCGCGACATGCACAGTACCCTGTCGCCGAGAACCAGCGCGGTCAGGTACTGTATATATATAATGGTAAGACGTAGTCATGTAAAGCAACAACATTTATAACAGGTTTACATATAATAATACTGACCACCACTAGAAGCATTTCACCAACACAGATGGGATCATTCAGTTAAGAGTAAAAAGATTCGAGGGGGGTATCCATACACCACATGCATGTGTAGGTCAGATTGCCACGTACCTAAGGGGGAGGTTTTCTCTCCCCTAGGAGGATGCTGTAGTGAGCAGAGGGGGATCCTGATCGCCGAAAGTGTCTTAAAATTGGTCTAAATAGAAATAACAAATATAGAAAACTTATCATTATTCTAGTTAAGTCACTCAAATAGAACACTAAATAAAAAACAAAAGAGACCATAAGTCTCTCTGTAGTTATGGGCTTACATTATTGATATACCAGAACAGATCCGTAAAAAATCAGCCAGGTATTAACATGATCTAAAGTCCATGTCCCAATTATGTCTGGTGATTTGGACAGGACACAGTGGAGGAAAGGGTATAACCTCAACTGGATCTGCAACAATATGTAAATCAGACAAAAAGATAGAATGAAGTCCTATATACAGCAAATTATTTAGCACTAGGTCAGATATAAAGGCAGGCTGACTCCAATAAGGAGATTTATGCTGAAAAGTGGGGTTGGGGGGATTTGTGCTGGGAGGTGGAATTTTGAAGGAAGAGGATTTTTTGCTAAGAGGGGGTATTTGGAGGTAAAATTATTTGTGTTGGGAGGGAGGATTTGGATTGGAGGATGATTGCGGGGAGAGGATTTGTGCTGGGGAGAGGGGAGTTGAGGGGAGGGGATTTGTGCTAGGAGGATTTGGGAGGGAAGTGATGGGGGGGGGGTATTTATGGCTAGGGAGATTTGGGGGATGAAAGTATTTGTGCTATGGGATGGTTGGTGCTTGAGAGGGGGATATCGAGGATTGATATTTTGTGCTAGGAGGTTGAATTTTGGGGGAGAGGATATGTGCTAGGTGATAAAATGTGAGGGGAAATTTATGCTTGGAGATTGCACAACCCAACTCCTGCACTCTCTACATTTTTTAATCCTGACCCTTGTTTTAAGTATACCTGTCCCCTGAACTCTGTGTGTTATGTACTCTTAAATCCAGCATAAATCACAGCACTGTGTGTGTTACAGACTACTGCACTATATACACTATACTGTACACTATATACGTGTAGCGATACCTCCAAAAGAGCTGCTTTGTTTGTTCAGTCTGCTACTCTGCCTCTCAACCTTAATAACAGTCTCAGCCCCCTCTGGCACACCTGGCAATAGTGTAAGTGTAGTGAACAATGAGAAACACACACGTAATGATAAAACAGAGAAATTGTCTCTACTGCAATATTTCTGTGAAAAGATGACAGACAGTAACAGTATATAGTCAAGTACAGTAATCAACCGGAGAGCAATAACTGAGATTTAAGAGCAATATAGCTCTGGGATTCCAAACCTGTGAATGTTTAAGCAGAGGCACACTCAAATGGCAAATAAAGCACAATGTGACCCTTTATTTGGATTGGTTACCTTTGCTCAGTACCTTTACTCAGGTTAGCTCTATGAGTCCAGGCAGGAGGAGAGCAGAGGAATGACTCCCTTTGTGTCAGGTCTCTCTCTCCTGTCCCCTGACACTACAGGCCCAACTTTAAACACTCTATACAAGTCAACAGGCAATGGCTTCTTAGATAAACCGTCCCACACACCCAATGCATTTTCAGAACCCTGAATATGTGTGTGCGGATCCATATGGCGCTAGTAGCTTTAGTCCTTTTTAGGAAAAGATAAGATTTGATGTCTTCAGCTAGCCACTTTCCTTGGTGCACCTAAACTCCTGTATAGCGGGCCCAAACAACAAAACTACCCCGTCACCTGTGATCACAGTATAAGTGTCACGGGTGATGCAGTTTAGCTAGTTTTTTTTATAGCGTCAGGGCACCCGTCGTATTTTACCCAATAAAGGTTTAACCCCCTGTTCACCCGGCGGGTGATAAAAGTTAGGCTTTAGCGTCAGATAGGGTCTGCATCGCCCCAGGCAGCATCAGATCAGTGCCAGTACCACTAACACCCATGCACGCACCATACACCTCCCTTAGTAGTTTAGTGTCTGAACAGATCAATACCTGATCTGATCAGATCTATACTAGTGTCCACAGCAGTTTAGGGTTCCCAAAAATGCAGTATTAGTGGGATCAGCCCAGATATCTGCTAGCACCTGCATTTAGCCCCTCCACCCAGCCCAGCCCAGCCCAGCCCACCCAAGTTTTTACAAATAAGGGGTAAGTGGCGCTACCTTTTTGGGGTATCTGGTGTAAAGAATATATAATTAAGAGCAAACCGCTCTAAGGAATGAATCCATAAATCAAATGCAGTGTACTAAATTGTAAATATAGTAAAATAAAATAAAATAGTGTATGAATGTGTCCCCACCTAATATGTGAAAAAAGGGGGACCTAATTTACAGAAGTCCCCTTTAAGAATAAGTGTATCAAACCAGTTGGTTACTCATAAGTGAACTGATATAAAACATGTATTTAATACCCTCCATCCATCCAAGGACCCACTAGGTAATTGATGAGAGGAGTATTAAATAGTATACCAGACCAAATATAAAAGTGCTTAGTGATCACATGAAACATAAAAAGTCCTTATAAATTCAAAAGTCCAATCCCACATGTGAGGGGAAAAGATTGTAAATTAAAATAAATAAATAATCCAGTAGGAAAAGACTTTAACAGTCCCAAACGTGGCTTATAAAGAATGTTTCAACAAAGAAGAGTATCAGTGATGTGTTCCAACAGTGTTCCAACAGTATTCTTTATAGTTTGTGACTTTTGTGCAGATATTCAACTCTCATCCAGTGACTTGCGGTGCTCCCCCTCAAGGGTCCCCACTCACCAGCTCCCTATACCCCTGCAGGGGTAATAGGCATGTAGTATTACTCTCTGATATGGTATCCTAGACTCCACTGATGTTATTCCTGGGTCCTCCCGCTGAATTAGGTGCAGGTTGATTTAAAGTGAACTACTGCCATAAAATGGTTGCTAATGCTTTAATAAATGGCAGAACAACACTGGACTCCATGGTCTGGTGTAGACAGGGACAAGTGGAAGGCTGATTGCTACTGGTCCACGGATGAGCTAAAAGACTGGAGCCATGCCTGGGAGTATTTGTTTAAATATCCATCAGTAGTAACCACTACAAGCAGAAAACCACATACCCCTCTGTGGTGTACCACAAATAACAGAAGCAATTACACATCAGTAACAGTTCCATCCCACCCTCTGGGGAATTTATTAAAGCATTAGCAACCATTTTATGGCAGTAGTTCACTTTAAATCAACCTGCACCTAATTCAGCGGGAGGACCCAGGAATAACATCAGTGGAGTCTAGGATACCATATCAGAGAGTAATACTACATGCCTATTACCCCTGCAGGGGTATAGGGAGCTGGTGAGTGGGGACCCTTGAGGGGGAGCACCGCAAGTCACTGGATGAGAGTTGAATATCTGCACAAAAGTCACAAACTATAAAGAATACTGTTGGAACACTGTTGGAACACATCACAGATACTCTTCTTTGTTGAAACATTCTTTATAAGCCACGTTTGGGACTGTTAAAGTCTTTTCCTACTGGATTATTTATTTATTTTAATTTACAATCTTTTCCCCTCACATGTGGGATTGGACTTTTGAATTTATAAGGACTTTTTATGTTTCATGTGATCACTAAGCACTTTTATATTTGGTCTGGTATACTATTTAATACTCCTCTCATCAATTACCTAGTGGGTCCTTGGATGGATGGAGGGTATTAAATACATGTTTTATATCAGTTCACTTATGAGTAACCAACTGGTTTGATACACTTATTCTTAAAGAGGACTTCTGTAAATTAGGTCCCCCTTTTTTCACATATTAGGTGGGGACACATTCATACACTAGTTTATTTTATTTTACTATATTTATAATTTAGTACACTGCATTTGATTTATGGATTCATTCCTTAGAGCGGTTTGCTCTTAATTATATATTCTTTACACCAGATACCCCAAAAAGGTAGCGCCACTTACCCCTTATTTGTAAAAACTCTCCAGTATTAGCCACCCTCTAGCAGGGTTGTCTAAAAAAGGGGAGGCTGCACACCTAAGTCTGTGAGCGCGGAAATCCCCTTATTCACAGCCCACCCAAGTGCAGTACCAATCGATCACTGTCACTTACAAAACACAACACACATAACTGCAGAGTTCGCAGAGTCAAGCCTGATCCCTACGAACGCTAACAGTTTTTTGGTAGCGTTTGAATCAGTTGCTAACAGTCAGTAGCTTTTTTTGCCTGTGAGTCTCACTACTGTACTAGTAAATTTAGAGCCCAAACTGGCAAATCGAAGGTACACTAGTGAAGAGGCCTACACGTTTCTGAGCATGACAGATAGTGAAGAGGAAGTCACTCATCTGTCAGATTTAGGCTCAGAATACGAACCTGTAGTCGAGAGCGGCACCCTGACAGATAGCTCTGACGACGGAGTTGTCATCCCTGCCAAGGTCAGGCATACCAGACCCCGATCTTCTGCTGCTGTCGTTGAAGTGCAAGAATGCCAAAGTGCCAAAATGTCCAATCGAAGGTACACTAGTGAAGAGGCCTACATGTTTCTGAGCATAACAGATGAGAGTGAAGAGGAACTCACCCATCTGTCAGATTCAGGCTCAGAATACAAACCCGTAGACAGCAGCCGCACCCTGACAGATAGCTCTGAGGACAGAGTAGTGGTCCCTGCCAAGGTCAGGTGTACCCGACCCCGTTCTTCTGCTGTTGTTGAGGTACAAGAACCGCAGGTCCCTCGTATGGAGCAGAGAGCCAGTACTAGCGCCGCTGGTCTTTCTGGTGAACTGGCAAGCACAAACGGCCTAGTACATCCTGGTCGCACATCCTGCACTGCAGTAACACTTGGTGACGTGGCAAGTCCCATAAGTGCAGTTCAAGCTGGCGAGGTGGCAAGCACAAGTAGTGCCACCAAGAAGACAAAGACAGGGCCATCGAGCCCATAGTGCCCTTCCTGCTGCATTTGCCAATCCTAATTGGGAACCCACCACTTCTGTAGCACCCGTACTTCCCCCATTCACTGGCCAACCCGGAATTCAGGTGGAAACAGTTGATTTTACGTCACTTGATTTTTATTTGCTGTTTTTCACCGAAGATCTCTATAGATCTATTGTGGACCATAGCAATTTATATGCTGATCAATTCATCGCCACTAATCCCCAGCTTACCCATTCCGTTATTTAAGAACCGTCAGAAGAGGAGACGCGTCACACAGCGGGAGCCTCCCTCCATGCCAGCATGGATGCGGAGCGGCCCGGAGAAGAAGATGAAGAAGAGAAGAAGAGAAGAAGAGAAGAAGAGAAGAAGATGAAGAAGAGAAGAAGATGAAGAGAAGAGCGGGAGCCTCCCCCCATGCCATGGGTGCGGAGCGGCCCGAGGAGAAGAAGATAGAAGACGCCGCGGAGGAGATGCTAGACGAGAACACCGGAGGAAGAACCAGAAGAGCCAGAAGAACCAGAAGAAGAAGATGAAGGAAGATAGAAGAAAGAAGAAGCATTTAAATAAAGGAATTGTCAAAAACTGTCTCTTGTCATTTTTAACATTTTGACAGTTTTTTAGTGAAATGGTAGGGGTACAGTACCCCCTTACCATTTCACACAGGGGGGGCAGGGATCTGGGGGTACCCTTGTTAAAGGGGGCTTCCAGATTCCGATAAGCCCCCCGCCCGCAGACCCCCACAACCACCGGCCAGGGTTGTGGGGATGAGGCCCTTGTCCTCATCAACATGGGGACAAGGTGTTTTGGGGGCTACCCCAAAGCAGTCTCCCAATCTTGAGGGCATGTGGCCTGGTACGGTTCAGGAGGGGGGCGCTCTCTCGTCTGGTAGGGTCTGGTCATTTTTTTTTTAATTTTGGCACGGGGTTCCCCTTAAAGTCCATATCAGACCTGATGGAATTTAGGGGGACCCCCACGTCATTTTTTTTTAAATTTTGGCCGGGGTTCCCCTTAATATCCATACCAGAACTGAAGGGCCTGGTATGGAATTTAGGGGGACCCCCACGTAATTTTTTTTTTAAATTTTGGTTCGGGGTTCCCCTGTGGGGAATTCCCATGCCGTTTTTATCAGTGAACTTTTATGTGTATTGTCGGACCGGCAATGCAATAGCCGCGAGTAGTTTTCAATGACTTCTTTTCCTTTGAAATGTCATTTTGCTGTCAGACTGTTCTAAACATGGGAAACGCCCCTTTACAGGCATACTATAGACACCCCCCAGCTACGAAATTTAAAGGGATATTACACTTTTATTGTTTGACTTTAAGCATAAAGTACTTTTCTTGCAAAAAAATTATTTTTCAATTTAAACAAAAAGTGTCAGAAAGGGCTTTGTCTTCAAGTGGTTAGAAGAGTGGGTGATGTGTGACATAAGCTTCTAAATGTTGTGCATAAAATGCCAGGACAGTTCAAAACCCCCCCAAATGACTCCATTTTGGAAGGTATACGTCCCAAGCTATTAGCTGAGAGGCATGTCGAGCCCATGGAATATTTTATATTTTGACACAAGTTGCGGGAAAAAGACACATTTTTTTTTGCACAAAGTTGTCACTTAATGTTAGATTGCTCAAACATGCCACAGGCATATGTGAAATTACACCCCAAAATACATTCTGTTGCTTCTCCTGAGTATGGGGATACCACATGTGTTGGACTTTTTGGGAGCCTAGCCGCGTATGGGACCCTGAAAACCAAGCACCTAAGAGCGTAAATTTTTGATTTCAGTCCTCACTACCTATCACAATTTTGGAGGCCATGGAATGCCCAGATGGCACAATCCCCCCCCCTAAATGACCCCATTTTGGAAAGTAGACACCCCAAGCTATTTGCTGAGAGGTATGGTGAGTATTTTGCAGACCTCGCTTTTTGTCACAAAGTTTTGAAAATTGAACAAAAAAAATACATTTTTCTTCATTTTCAAAAACAAATGAGAGCTGCAAAATACTCACCATGCCTCTCAGCAAATAGCTTGGGGTGTCTACTTTCCAAAATGGGGTCATTTGGGGGGGTTTTGTGCTATCTTGGCATTTTATGCCTTCGAAACTGTGATAGGTAGTGAGGAGTGAAATCAAAAAGTTACGCCCTTAGAAATCCTGAAGGCGGTGCTTGGTTTTCGGGGCCCCGTACGCGGCTAGGCTCCCAAAAAGTCCCACACATGTGGTATCCCTGTACTCAGGAGAAGCAGCAGAATGTTTTTTGGGGTGTAATTCCACATATGCCCATGGCATGTTTAAGCAATATATCATTTAGTGACAACTTTGTGCAAAAAAAAAAAAAAGTTTGTCATTTTCCCGCAACTTGTGGCAAAATATAAAATATTCCATGGACTCAACATGCCTCTCAGCAAATAGCTTGGGGTGACTACTTTTCAAAATGCGGTAATTTGTGGGGGGTTTGTGCCATCTTGGCATTTTATGGCCTTCGAAACTGTGATAGGTAGTGAGAAGTGAAATAAAAAACTTACGCCCTTAGAAAATCTGAAGGCGGTGATTGGTTTTCGGGGCCCCGTACACGGCTAGGCTCCCAAAAAGTCCCACATATGTGGTAACCCCGTACTCGGGAGAAGCAGCAAAATGTATTTTGGGGTGTAATTCCACATATGCCCATGGCATGTTTGAGCAATATGCAGTGGGGACGGAAAGTATTCAGACCCCCTTAAATTTTTCACTCTTTGTTATATTGAAGCCATTTGCTAAAATCATTTCAGTTCATTTTTTTTCCTCATTAATGTACACACAGCACCCCATATTGACAGAAGAACACAGAATTATTGACATTTTTGCAGATTTATTAAAAAAGAAAAACTGAAATATCACATGGTCCTAAGTATTCAGACCCTTTGCTGTGACACTCATATATTTAACTCAGGTGCTGTCCATTTCTTCTGATCATCCTTGAGATGGTTCCACACCTTCATTTGAGTCCAGCTGTGTTTGATTATACTGATTGGACTTGATTAGAAAAGCCACCCACCTGTCTATATAAAACCTTACAGCTCACAGTGCATGTCAGAGCAAATGAGAATCATGAGGTCAAAGAAACTGCCTGAAGAGCTCAGAGACAGAATTGTGGCAAAGCACAGATCTGGCCAAGGTTACAAAAAACTTCTGCTGCACTTAAGGTTCCTAAGAGCACAGTGGCCTCCATAATCCTTAAATGGAAGACATTTGGGACAACCAGAACCCTTCCTAGAGCTGGCCGTCCGGCCAAACTGAGCTATCGGGGGAGAAGAGCCTTGGTGAGAGAGGTAAAGAAGAACCCAAAGATCACTGTGGCTGAGCTTCAGAGATGCAGTCTGGAGATGGGAGAAAGTTGTAGAAAGTCAACCATCACTGCAGCCCTCCACCAGTCGGGGCTTTATGGCAGAGTGGCCCGACGGAAGCCTCTCCTCAGTGCAAGACACATGAAAGCCTGCATGGTTTTTGCTAAAAAACACCCGACGGACTCCAAGATGGTGAGAATCAAGATTCTCTAGTCTGATGAGACCAAGATAGAACTTTTTGGCCTAAATTCTAAGCGGTATGTGTGGAGAAAACCAGGCACTGCTCATCACCTGTCCAATACAGTCCCAACAGTGAAGCATGGTGGTGGCAGCATCATGCTGTGGCAGTGTTTTTTCAGCTGTAGGGATAGGATGACTGGTTGCAATCTAGGGAAAGATGAATGCGGCCAAGTACAGAGATATCCTGGACGTAAACCTTCTCCAGAGTGCTCAGGACCTCAGACTGGGCCGAAGGTTTACCTTCCAACAAGACAATGACCCTAAGCACACAGCTAAAATAACGAAGGAGTTTCTTCACAACAACTCCGTGACTGTTCTTGAATGGCCCAGCCAGAGCCCTGACTTAAACCCAATTGAGCATCTCTGGAGAGACCTAAAAATGGCTGTCCACCAACGTTTACCATCCAACCTGACAGAATTGGAGAAGATCTGCAAGGAGAAATGGCAGAGGATCCCCAAATCCAAGTGTGAAAAACTTGTTGCATCTTTCCCAAAAAGACTCATGGCTGTATTAGATCAAAAGGGTGCTTCTACTAAATACTGAGCAAAGGGTCTCAATACTTAGGACCATGTGATATTTCAGTTTTTCTTTTTTAATAAATCTGCAAAAATGTCAACAATTCTGTGTTTTTTGTCAATATGGGGTGATGTGTGTACATTAATGAGGAACGAAATGAACTTAAATGATTTTAGCAAATGGCTGCAATATAACAAAGAGTGAAAATATTAAGGGGGTCTGAATACTTTCCATCCTCACTGTATCATTTAGTAACAACTGTGTGCACAAAAAAAAAAAAAGTTTGTCATTTTCCTGCAACTTGTGGCAGAATATAAAATATTCCATGGACTCAACATCTCACTCAGCAAATAGCTTGGGGTGTCTACTTTCCAAAATAGGGTCATTTGGCTGGGTTTTGGGCTATCTTGGCATTTTATGGCCTTCAAAAAAGGTAGTGAGAAGTGAAATAAAAAATTTACGCCCTTAGAAATCCTGAAGGCAGTGCTTGGTTTTTGGGGCCCCCTACACAGCTCTGCTCCCAAAAAGTCCCACACATGTGGTATCCCCGTACTGAGGTGAAGCAGCAAAATGTATTTTGGGGTGCAATTCCACATATAACCATGGCATGTGTGAGCAATATTTCATTTAGTGACAACTTTTTGTAAAAAAAAATTTTTGTCATTATTCAATCACTTGGGACAAAGAAAATTAAACATTCAATGGGCTTAACATCCCTCTTAGCAATTTCCTTAGGGTGTCTACTTTCCAAAATGGGTCATTTTGAGGGGGGGGGTTGTACTGTCCAGCCATTTTAGCACCTCAAGAAATGAGAGTCATAAACTAAAAGCTGCGTAAATTCCAGAAAATGTACCCTAGTTTGTAGACGCTATAACTTTTGCGCAAACCAATAAATATACACTTATTGACATTTTTTACCAAAGACATGTGGCTGAATAAATTTTGACCTAAATGTATGACTAAAATTGAGTTTATTGGATTTCTCTAATAACAAAAAGTAGAAAACATCATTTTTTTTCAAAATTTTTGGTCCTTTTCTGTTTATATTGCAAAAAATAAAAATCGCAGAGGCAATCAAATACCATCAAAAGAAAGCTCTATTTGTGGGAAAAAAAGGACGCAAATTTCGTTTGGGTACAACATTGCATGACCGTGCAATTACCAGTTAAAGCAGCGCAGTGCCGAATTGTAAAAAGTCCCCCGGTCATTGAGCTGCCAAATGGTCCAGGCTGAAGTCATATGTAATAAAAGAGCTTTATGTTTTTTTTAATATTGTTCAGGGGTTTATACATCTGTTAGGCTCTTGCTTGTGGAACAGCATTCAAAGCATATTTTATGAGTACAAGAAGGCTTTTGTTTTATTTAACTATGCCCCTTTAATCCTCCCCCACTGTTAACACAAATCAGCTACACCCCATGTTTGCTGCTATGCTTGCTGCATTATTACTCTCCTTAGGGTGACCAAAGGTGCCCCAGGTATTTTACAATCCTAGCAACTTCCCCAGCAATATGTTAGTGCTTTAGCCTAGCAATTGGCTGATGAACCTGAGCACTATCATATAAGAGGAGATCACACACATTATCATGGTTGTGATGGGGGAAAGAGCAACGAGCAAACACTGGCAAAAGAAGTATGAGGGACTTGGGGAGAGACCCTTTGCAAAGATACTGTTGCTTTGCCCTGAACAGGTAAAGTGGCAGTATCCATTTAGGCAGAAGGCATTTGTCTGTTTGCAATTCAATTGTTCTCTGCTGATGATGGGTACCAGTAGAAACTATACAAAAAGGACAAGCAGTGCCAATCTAAGTGCATGTCAGGAAAGAGGCAAGTACCAGTCTCGCCAATATTGCTGCCTTCCTTCACACATGCACGGTAGAGCGGCACTCTGGCGCATCCCTGGGCACAATACAGTGAAACTGGTAATGCGCGTGCGCAATTCGGCTAAACGGCTAATGTTTGTGTGCAATTCAGCGAAACGACTAATGCGCGTGCACGATTCAGCATAACGGCGAACACGTGTATGCAATAGCGCGCACAACATGAGCCTCCCACTGGCCTATAAAAGCCACTCTGTGCCATGACCAGATTACTGGTTTGTCTTTCAGCTCCCCGTGTGTTTCCTGCTTTGTATCCTGATTCTTGATTACCTGTTGTGACCCGGATTGACCTTGACCTGCTCTGATCTCTACCTGCATCTGACCCTCGGCTTGCCTCTCGGACTTCTCCACTTGCTTACTGTGTTTGACCCTTGGCCTGTCTACGGATATTGCTTCCTGTCTCCAGTGATTGTGCCTCAGCCTGCTCCTGGACTTTGCTATTGTTTTCAGTGCTCGACCCCTGGCTTGCTCACAGACTTTACTTCCAGTCACCTGTGTTTGACCCTCGGCCTGCCTAAGGACTTTTGCTATCAATCTTCAGTACTAGTCATCAGCCTGATGATAGACCTGCTAACAGTCCTTGCACTAGACTGTTTTTGCCTATCTAGAGACTCTTACTAGTCAACGGTGTTTTGCCTGTTATTGGATCAGCTGTTCATCCTTCTTCCTAAGCTTCAGCATCTTCCAGTCCTGCACAGCTCTCTCCCTGCCGGTGACCTTCACGCAAGACCTGCCCAGCCTGCTGGTGACTCGTGCCTCTTTGTGCCCTTCACCTCCTGTACCATCTCCAGGAGTGGAGTGCGCTTAGTCACAAGAGGTTACCGCTCTCAGCATCTCGGCCTCGGTGAGTACCCTTATCTGACAGTGCAGCAGTAATTATGACACGTTTAATTAAATAGCAATGCACTCACTCAAAGTAAGATAAAAGCAGGCACATCCTTGTTAATATCAAATGGACGACAGGGATCCAAAATGAACATCCAGGCAGCACTGTGGTGTCTTGCTCAGTGGCGCCAGTGATTTCCGGTGTCTTGGGTTTGAACATACAGGGCGCAGGAGGAAGTCGTCACTCGGAGGGTCCCTGGTCTCAGGGAAGGATGCTGTGACATGCCCCACTTAGATTGGCGCTGCTTGTCCTTTTTGTATTTCTCCCAGAGGTTCTTCTACCCTTCAGCGTGCTGCCTTCCCTGTGCCAGCTACACTCCCTGTGGGAAATCACCCAAGCTATGGACTCCCCCTAAAATACCCTATTCCTCCATCAGGAGTCATTTTTAAACGTTATTTTATCCAATTATTGACTCTCTGCCACTCACCCTTTTGGTACTTTGGACTATATGTTCAGAATTCTGACATTTTAAACATTCCCCCATGCCACCGATCATACAGCTTTGCATGGTTCAAATACCTTAGTGCAACAATTATTGTGTTTTTACCAGTAGAAACTATACAGTTTTACTATACAGAAAAAATAACATATTCCACAACAATCAGCAATCGGAATTAAATAAAAATTATGCTTTTTCTGTTTTTTATCATTTGAATATCTTGTGCATACTACATTCCTGTCTGCGAGTGGTTATACTCACTCATATCACTGTATCTATGGAGGGAACTATGGTTGTAATCCAGGCTAGAATTAAAGGGGTTGTAAACTTTCTAGTTAAACTTTAGCTCATTGTAATCTTCATTGCTAATGTACTGATCACTGCCTGTGAAACTTGACTTACTTGTATAATCTTGTGACAATCCATCCTGCAATCTTTCATGATGTTACCGGTGCATGCTCAGTTCGGCGTTTGATTCACGGCATGCTATGTTTGACGTTTCTGTAACAGCATGCCAGGTCCGTCATTTCCCCTGAAAATGGCACAACTAGGAAGGATTGCAATACTGTGCATTCCTCAGTTTCCTGGTTCTTCCCCTTGTGACTGTGAGAAGTCACACAGGGGGAGTGAACCAGTGTATCTCGTATCTCAGTCCATACGAGCAAGCATCTGCAGCTGTTGCTATACTGAGAGGAAAGGTGGAAATGATGTCCACAGAGACAGGAATCCATACCAAAGATGGTGCAGCCAATACTTGGAAGAGGATATCATTTATAAAACTTCAAAAACATAATTGCAAAGCAGTTTTTACCAAGATTACAATGTGCAAGGCATGTTAATACTTTGTTCTATTTTAATATTCTAAAAAAAAAGAAAAATAAAGCATAGTTTACTTCCTCTTTAAAACATGTCTGCCTTTGTTCATCTATATTACATGGAGTTGAAGGGATTAGTGGTTTATACAAGAAAGATAACATCATTTGTTTGCTTCACATTCATCTTACAGAAGTCTAGCTATATGTTGTGCCTGATAAGGCACAACTGCAGAGTACTACCTAGGTCAATGGATTTGAACTACATTAACTACTATTAGATGTAGAAATCTTCATGAGACAGTCCTTTTTGCATAAGATGGGAAAACTCTGTTTTTGTACGAATGGTCGCAATGTATTTCACATATTCAATGATAGGCAACAAACGAACAATCAAATTCAATGTTAAATACAAATGAGTTAGCTCACAGCTAATATAGTGTTCATTCAGTGTGATCTCTGTGGCATAGTGTACATATTTTACAGTATGAACACATGTATCTAACACAATACTGACTACCTCAGCATATCTGGAACTACAGATCTAGCTCTTTATCACAGCATAAGTAGCTAATGGCCATGGCATAGTATCTTTATATCAGAGGTCGCTGCCAAAAACCAGCACTGTCCAGGCATAGTGCCAACATGAGCATTCAACTGAAAAAAAAACACATTATCTTACACATAACAAAATTATTTACTTTAAGAAAATAAAATAGTAATGCACCTTATCTGCAATTATACCACCACTGAGTTTATACAAACAAGCAATCCACATCAATGACATGATGTAAAAAAAGACTTAGAAATTAAAAAATGCAAGATAAACAGAGTAATACTGTGCATCAGATCTGTAATTTTAAAATTATTACTATCTGTGATTTTTAAAAATATTTTTTTAGTTTCTTTTTAGTTTCAATTATTCTTTATTCAAAAATTAGCAGTTGTGTAAGACAATGTATGAACATACAGGTATATGAGCGTAACAACACACATTGCACAAAGTAAATAGTCAATTTTTCAAGGATCATATAAGCGAGAGTGACAAGTAATTTGCTTATAACCTCTCTGGAGTATAAGAAATAATCGTAGAACATGTGTTGGTGATATGAAACAGAATATTCCAAAAAGGAAAGGGGGAAGGGAAAAGGGGTTGAGTGAAAAAGTAGTACCTGTAAGAAGAGAAAAAGGAAACATATGTAAGGGAAAGAAAAAGAGACGTAGGGAGAGATAGTGGAAGGATGGGTAAGCCAGTCATAATGAGGTGTGTATGCTTGCCAGTGGAGCTCTAGAAGGAGCTCACTAGCAAGAGGAATGGGATCGTTATCAAGCATTAAGCAGCGACACTGCAATTAGGGTTCTTCAACAAAGCAGATCAGTTGCCTCAGAATTTATTAGCAGATAGATTGGTGAAAGCTAGAATTTTTTCCATCTCACATTGAAAATGAATCATTTCATAGGCTAGATGGGGAAGGAAATTTCCAAGTGTACAAGGTGACTAATTTGGCATATAATTTGGTATTTAGTAGCATCAAAATAAGAACAATTCTGAAAGAGGCAGGGAATCTTTCTACCCCCAAAGTAGAAAGTAGTAGCATCAAAATAAGAACAATTGTGACAGAGGCAGGGAATCTTTCTACACCCAAATGCAATAAAGCCAAGCCAGGGTCAAGGGCATTTCTATGCTGTTGAGGACCATACCGAAGACCTGGTTCCTAAATGAATGTAGAGATTTACATTTCCATAATAGGTGAAGTAAAAATCCGCACTGTCTCTAGCAGCCAGAGTCTTTAAAGGGGTAAAATCTTGATACTGTATTAGGTGTATAATACCAACTATGGAGTTCTTTTTGATGTAATTCCCAATGATTGATACATTGAGTGGCCTTATAGAAAGGGCTGTTACCGTCACCTTCGCTATCTTTATTTCACCAGAACCGGGTCTAGGGTCCCGTTGAGTTTACCATCATACAGTGCAGGCACCGGACACTTGAGTATCTTTTCTAATGCTTTAATAACCTTGAGTTGCAGAAAGTAGCAGGAAAGAGGTAGAAGGAAAGTTGCAGGGAAGCTCAAATAACTTTTCTTAACGTTCTTAATGTAACTTTAGGAATTGAAAGCTTGTAGCTGATTACACTCTCTCTGTAGAATTAAATCTTTGCCCGCCTGGATAGGTTTCTCTCACCAACCTAGCAGCCAGTACGCAGCACAAACAAAAGCCTCTGCCACAGACTTGATTGGAACAAAACCCGTACGATCCTCTGCCACAGGATGTAATGGTTTACGGTGAATAGCAAACACAGCACTAGAACCCTTAAGCCAAGCCGGCAGTACTATGCGGTAGGATTACTTTAGGATATGTCCTCCAACTGAGTCACCAGGCCCCTCTCCAGACCATCACTCTGCATGATCCTTCCATGACGGGTCCTCCCCTAGGATCTTCTCAGTTGTCCAGATTCTTCACATAGGATAGACAGCCCAGGACCATTCCTCTGCCACTGTGGTAGGCCCCAGACAGGCTTCTGGGCCCACCCACACTCCTGGCCCATAGTAACAAGGACACCCACAGGCACAGTGCGAAGTTACATGCAACTTAGCCGAGCTGGAACAGAGGCAAATCTGACTATGTATGAACAGATAACCCACTAAATTTACCTATCGGCAGAAGATTAGAAATCTACCAGCGCTACATGTATGTTTATGAATGAGGTGGGGTATTCTAAGGTATAAGAAGGGGGGTAATTTAAACACTGTCTGTGATTTATATGGCACCATCATCTGTTTTAAAAAAGTAAATAAGCTTTCAATGATGGTAATATAAATATTGACAAAAAAGAAAAAGAAGGCCGCGCTATGAGTCAAAAGTGCTAATATATTAAGTTACTAAAATAAGAATATAATCTGCTCCCCTCAAAGTGTTTGGTGAGCAGGCTTTGAGCTTGTAGAGGATGTATGATAATATGGGGGTGCTAATAATAAATAGGTGTGACAATAAAGTGCTAGTGCTCAGTATTTCATGATTAATGTGAACAATACTGTGTGCAAACTATAATCATAAGTACATGGAAAAAAATCCTATAATGTCAAACAATTGTGAGTATGATGTGCATCAGAACAGCCAGCAGATATATGATGTTTCCTGCAGAAGTGTCACACACCTGTCTGCTCATATATCAAACCAAGCATACACAAGTTAAGTGAAGTTTTCTGGATTGAGAGCTGTATATCCCAGGTGGAGGACATGGTAAATACTGACTTCAGAGAACTACTAATCTTACAGCAGCAGGTCAAGCACTGCAGATAAGATTAACTGATATAGAAAAAAAGAATAGGTCTTCCAGATCCTTCCTATTATGACTTCTAAATTACAGAGACTGAGAAGCATCCCATCCTAACCTTGGGGAATGCCCCATATCTCTTTTCCCAGACTATTCACAGAAGACACAACAGCATACATGCGCCTTCACAGACGTTTGCAAGGACGTAAATTTAGTTTGGGTACAGCATTGCATGACCGCGCAATTAGCAATTAAAGCGATGCAGTGCCAAATTGGAAAAAGTCCTCTGGTCCTTAGGCAGCATAATGGTCTGGGGCTGAAATGGTTAACTTAAGCTGCGTATATACATAAGGTTAAATTGGCTGGTTCAGCAGGAACTTACTACTTTCAGTCCTTGTGTACCTTTGACATTTCTACAGAACCCGGTTTAATCACCAGCTGCTGTCAAATGGTCCTAATGGACACTGAATCTTGAAATACTCATGCGCTCATTTTTTGCACTCATTTTTTCTATAATTATTCTTACTCAACCTTGTAACGTAAAGATTGAACACACTTGTGGTTTTCTGGTCTGTTGTCACTTGGCTCCCTGCTCCTACCCTGCCAGAAAAAAAACAGCTTTCAATCAGTTTAAACAAATGGGCTCTAGCAGCCAAAAGATTCAAACAAGGAAGACGCCGCTCCAGGTGACCAGTCACTACAGTCCGGATGCGCTGGGTGCAAGCCACAGCTCGCCATCGACGATCAATAGGAAGAAAAGAACGGCTGCACACCACAGGTTTGAAGAAGCACTGAGGTCAGTGTGAAATGCACGCGTCTCCTCCTGGGTTTGGGCACTCTGTCTTTGTTGGCTGTCATTTGCTATTTTTGGAATAAATCATTGAAACTTTCCTGTGGTATGCAGCCGTTCTTTTCTTCCTCTAGCAGCCAACCTCGCACCCTGCTCCTAAAATGTACTAATGCTTTATCTTATCTTACTAATCCCTTTCCTAAATAGACCTTTCATTTGTAAATCCCTCATTTCTAGTAGAAACACTAGATGCTACTCACCAGGTAGTCTTTTGGACCACTGGTCTCTGGCCTTTACTCTCCAGATCACCCAGAGCAAAAATAGGGATTTGTGGAGATTTGGTACACAAGGGATTTCCCACCCTACTGCGCTAATGTGCATCTCTGACTATTATAATTCACTGACCATTAGGTCGGTGAATATTCTAATTTTCATTCTTTCTTCATTATCTTCATCTAACTGATATCACAAAAACTCCACAGGTTTGTAGGAGATCTTTGGGTGACACAGTTCACCTATCTTAGTATTGTGGTGTCCTCTAAGCCTACTAGTGCTTTGAACTTGTTATCAGTACAGGAGCTAAAGACAAAACTAACAGCATGAAGTAACCCCCCCCCCCCCTTGTTTGGTTGTGTTAACCTAATCAAAATACAAATCTTACCTAAATCTACTTACATATTTCACAATTCCCCAGCCTGGATACCAAAATCATTTTACAATTCATTCACCCAGCTACTAATTACTTTCCTATGGGGTGTGCAAGCTTCCTAGCCTACCATTCTATTTCCTAGAAGCCTTACAATATCTTTTTTCAGGGGACCAAAGGCACCCTATAGGTCTACCCAATCTATACTTTATTAGTGCATGGATGGTGGGCATAAGCTAATATCTACAAGATCCTGCTTGTTTTCCAATTGCCCTCTTCTTTTCTACAATCCCAGACCTTCAATGCTGGGCAACACATAGGACCAAACTTGGCTGACATTGCACATGACCAAACATTGGTGTCATGGTATTCTCAAAAAATGTCATTCTGTTGACTACTCAAATTAATTTAGTTATTTACAAATCAGTTCCCTCAGCAGTAGGTTAGCCTTAAAAGTATGCAGTTGCAATAATTGCTTCACTCCAGTCCTCTCCTGAAGCCAGCATTGACCATCTAAAACCATACTCTTCTGGCTACTATTACTGAACTGTACAATCTAAAACAAAAATAGCAATCAAATATCACAGATCTTGGTGGTGAGGACTGAGTGGAGGTTTGGGATATGTCCTTCCATCAGCTACTGTCCATGAGAAACAGATTAATACAATGTAAGCTCTTTCATAGAGCATGCATCATGCCTTATAGACTAAAAATGATTCTGTTTTTTTATATATAATAAACATGTCATATTTACCTACTCTGTGCAATGTCTTTGCACAGAGCAGCCCCAATCGTCCTTGCCGCTTGCTTTGGGGCACTCTTGCGGGTTCACTCCTGAGCCCCAATCAGTGTGTCCATTGCTGTAGACAGAAGTTTTTTTTTACCTTAAAGCAGAGCGCCACCGAAAATTTTTTTTTAAAAGTCAGCAGCTACAAATACTGCAGCTGCTGACTTTTAAAACATGGACACTTACCTGTCCAGGGCGCCCGCGATGTCGGCACCCGAGGCCGAAGCGTCTCTCCATCCTCGGGTGCTGCCGCCTCCATCTTCGGTAAGGGAATCAGGAAGTGAAGCCGTGCGGCTTCACTTCCCGGTTCCCTACTGCGCATGCGCGAGTCGCGCAGCGCAATAGGGATGGTCCCTGCTGCCTCTGGGACCCGTGTGTTTCCCAGCAGGCAGCGGGGAGGGAGCAGGAAGTGGCGTAAATAACCGCAGATTCTGCGGCTATCTATGCCGGAAGTGGGTACAGATACCTGTAATATACAGGTATCTGTACCCCCCACCCCCCTGAAAAGGTGCCAACTGTGTCACCGGAGGGGGGGAGGAATCTGATGAGTGGAAGTTCCACTTTTGGGTGGAACTCCACTTTAATGCAGAGAATGATTTAATGTAAAAAACCTACCTTTAGAACCTTTAACAAACTGAAACATACAGCTTCAAGTTCCTGCTGACACTGCAAACAAGGGGGTTAAGAATCCTTCCATATCTTCTGGACTTGCCATCAAATCTAAATTTTCTGGCAGGAAGTGGTTGATTGTATCATGAATGTTGCAGGCATCATCCTTACGGTGTCTCCTAAGACCTGCCTGCTTGGTTTCATGGAATAATCCCAAAACAGCTGAACAAATATTTCTCGGTTTACTGCATTTCTAGGTGAGTAAATAAATTGCAATATCATAGAAAAAGCTGATCCCTCCCCATCTTTGCTATTTTGAAAAAGCTAGTGAACTGTCGTTTATCAGGACATCTACACAAAAAAGGGTCATGCTCAAGATTTTAATCATGTGTGGACAGTGTAGCTGGACAACCCTTAACAGCTACTTACTTCAGTTCTCCCTAACCTACTACAGATGGAAATGTGAACCACTATGCCACCATTTCACAGTCCTCCAAAATCAAGACAGAGAAATGTTCTGTTCTTTAGAGCTTGGAATCTGCAATGTAGTAGATGGTTCCACTAAGATATACTGTAGAAAAAAAGCCATCTTTTTTGCATGTAAGGATGACCTTCTGGGTCAAAGTTTGCAGCAGATCAAGGCACTTTGCTTGAAGTGAATGCCCACTACTAATAAGTGGTCCCTGAAAGGCTGGATAAGATTTATACTTTTTGCCCCCTAGGCCAATTGTCTTGCACTACCCTTTTGTTACCTAAGTAACCTTCTAGCCTAATTATCACAGTAACAGGTTTGGATAATACATCATGTCCACTGAGTCTTGGACAGAGAGACAAAAAATTGTTTGACCACTTTGTATCAGTACACCTAGAATCAATGACTTTGAGAGAGGTTTTCAGGCAGAAAAAGGGGGACATGTTTTGGAAAAAAACACTAAAAGCAAATGCCCAGAAACTCTCCTAAACTCCTGTGCAAAAAGAGCTACTAGGTGCATTTTTTATGCCACTTTTTCGGCCAGAGGTTCTGGCATCTATTTGTGCTCCTGGTGTGCATGGACCCGAAGAGTAGGTTAAACTGATATTCTAGTCTGCAAAAAGTTTGGTTCCAGATGCACCATAAGCACAAAGTACAATATTCCTCAAATAAAAAAAAAAAACAGTGCAAGGACAGCAACAATGTGGGCCTGGCAGGACTACGCTGGCAGGTAGAGCACAAGACTGTTAATTTTACTATATAATATGTTTTACTAAGAGTCAGAAACATTTGTTAATGACTTTGTGCTAACCCTGGCAGCCCTACTGCTCATGTTTAATGCTTTTTATTGCCTATACAGTAATATGACCTGGATTTTTACCAAAATAAAAGGTGTTATTATGCTTACACTACATTCTTTGTGACGTTGAAGGTGCATGTTTAACAAAATGTGTAATCAGCCAAAATGATCAGACAGAGATTGGCTGCAATTTGCAGTGTATTTAACAGGTGAAAAGATACAATATTTCTTACCTTTTCCTCACTACGTGTGGCCTCTCTGAGCAGCCAAGGGAGGAAAGCAGGAAAAAAAAATCTTCCCTGGGTGTTTCCACCCATCATTTTACTGTTTACTTTTTTCTTTTTTTAAATTTTGTATTAAAAATTAACAATAGGCAAATCATTCAACTTTTGTGTTGCAGTGACATGCATTGCAAACATGCGAACATGTTGCATTTTTAAACCACTCATGCCTAAGCACATGGTGCGAACAGGGCACATAGAGAAAAATTGTCTTCTTTATGTTTTTGTGTTGAGCCTAGGTTGATCAGTGAAGACCAACACAGCTCAACACATCCAGTATGAATGAGCCCTCAAAGTAAAAAAGAAAAAAACAAATACTTCTTTGTAAAGGTAAACAAATAGTATACAACGTCTGCTAAATATAGTAAGGAAATAATACATCAAAAATTTGTTAAATGATGTTCAGATATCAGATATGATTTTTTCCTCGTGTCTATACAATAGTACTCACTAAGTTCTTACTGTTGTCACCATTTCAGCTTGCAAGTACCGTTTTCCCCCCTTTTTTTCCCACCCCCCTTTTCCCCTCCCTCTTTCCCCCCCCCCTTTTTCCCTCCCCCCCTCCTCTTTCTTTTCCTTCCCCTCCCCCCTCCTTTCTTTCCCTTTCCTTTCCCCCCCCCCTTTTTCCTTCCCCCCCCCCCCTTCCTCTATGTCACCCTCTCCCCGTTTCCCCTATGCTGATCCATCTATATTTTGCACTTTATAATATGGTATCATTTTTTGATTTTTTTGATATTGCTGTTCTTCTTCATTATTAAATTGATGGTGCGGAGATATCTATGCATGTGACTGATCTTCTCCCACGTTTTATTGAGGCTCTTCACGTGGTATAACAATTCTAAGAGATGTATCAATAATGGTAGCTTTGAGCCATGGGGAACTGACATGCCCATGGTTCACATCTATTCAATTTTTATCTTTTATTTTTTCTCCCTTCTTTGTAGATTCGCTTTTTCCCTCCACTGGGGGAGCTCTGGCACCCTCTCTGTTGTTGTCCCGGAGGCGGGAGTGACCTATGGCGTGCCTTCCCGGCAAGGTAAGGGGGAGGGGACAGACCTGCCTTCACTTTGGCGGTCCCTCCCCCCCCATGTTTTCCCCTTGGGCGCTCGGTTGGCCACCGGGCGCCACATTGGGGACTTTCCTTCCTTGCCGGCGGCATTCCGGAACATCCTCGGATGCCTTTCGTCACTGCGCATGCGCGGGGCCCCGCGCGAGCGACGTGACGTCATAGACATCGCGAGATTTCGGCGAGGATGACGGGATCTCGGAGCTCTGCTCTTCCGGAACGCCGGGGAGATCACACTAGGCTGCCATGTTTGGCCGCCTTACCGCCCGTCATTGGTTCATCGGCGGATCACACACACCTGTTGGGAAAAATACAGGGCGGATACACCCCCCTAATTATTGGTATATAAAGGTACATCTGATACATTTTCCCTCAATCCTCCTCCATCTGGCTAACTGCAAACATACTCTGCTGCTTGCTATCACATTTGCTGCTACTACTACACAGTAAGTACACCCTTTAAGCCATGTGTTGTTATAGCATCGCGTTGCCCCAAGATAGTTGGGAACTACTGGTTACTAGGCTTGTTAAATACTTTTTGACCACTGATAACATGTGTGGTCATACACTTCACATTTATAATTATATACCTTATTTATCCTTAGACTGTTTGACTCAGGCTTGGTTGTCATCACCTGAGTCTTACACAGCTTATGACCAATCCCGGGTTGGCCAATAAAACAACAGTCTAGACACATGGGACAATCCGATGCATCCACATGAGCGATATAGCACCCCTTGAGGTAATAATCACACCCTCATCCTCCCCCTTCCCCCCTCTCCCTTTTCCCCCCTTCCCCCCCTCCCCTCACGGCTTCCCCCCTCTTTTTCCCCTCTTCCCTTCCTTTCCCTTTCCTCTCCTTTTCTTCCCTCTGTTGTCTCTTTCTCCCCTTTTTCCGTCACTGCCTTTTTCCTCCCTTCTTTTCCTCCCCCCTTTATTCCTCCCTCCCCCTCTTTTCCCCCCCCCCTCCTTCTCTCTCCTCTTCACTTGCACTCATCGTTTCTGTTGTTCATTTCATCTTCTCATCATTCACCCATTTTTATGTTTCTTTTCACCTTCTCAGTCCTCTCTACATCACGTTTTTTCACTCTGACATCACCATCTGTTTCTAGCACTTGCACTATATTCCTTAATTCCGTTGCAGTTTTGCCATATGCATGTTCATTTTTCTTTATTTGAACATGCACTAGAGGACTTTGGCCCAGAACATTTCTTGCTCTAGGGCCTTATATATCATATTCACAATACCCCTGATCTTGTGGTGGCGTTCTTGGCCCACTGATCAGCTGTGACCACTTCCATGTGGGTCCCTACTGATTATTCCCTGCTAAACCTTCACCACAGGTGTTCTGGTGTTTTCCGGCCGGTTCTTCCATTTGATGGACGGTGTCTAAAAAGTGTGACCTCTCGTAAGCCACGCTGTACCTCGCTATCCTGGTCTGGGCCGCAGCGGTGCTAGGGGTGGTTGGAGCCCCCCACTGGAGAAGAGGACAAAGCGACTCACTTTTAAAGGGATCTCCATGTGGGAATCTGCATTCTTTGTTGAACATACCTATATTTGGTAACTATACTGTACTAAAATATCGTATAGTCAATGTAGTTTATACTATATTATATTAATGGAACATATATATGTATATCATTTTCTTTTTCATGTTCTCCCCAGCAGACTATGCCTCTGAAGAAGACCCCAATTGTAGGGGTTGAAACGCGTCAGGTTTAATGTTCATGTTCTAAGTTATGATTATGAACAAATGTCTGCTAATGTATGTTCAGCTCACTTTTTAACAATTCCCACTGAAGCTCATTGTTTTTTAACTTTGATGGTTTATTATTACTGAATAAAAATTGTGATATTTTTTCTTCTTATAACTGAGTCTATATCCATTATTGCGCTGCCAAAAAACCCCATTACGGGGAAACTTTCCTTCTTCTGTTCCAGTCTTTAAGGGGTGAGCAGCAATTTTCTTCTCCCTAGTGTCCCCTCCATTCTTTTGCAAGTACCGTATATACTCGTGTATAAGCCAAGTTTTTCTGCACATTTTTTATGCTGAAAAAGCCCCCCTCAGCTTATACTCGAGTGAGGCAGAAGGACCCAGCTGTCTGGCAGGTATGGGAGAAGGCAGGGCGGGTGCAGGAGAGCTCTGTGGCTGCGCTGGCTTTTGGAATGTGTGTGAGTTTTTATTGAGCTGACATCGGGCTCTTTGCTGCCCCCTCTGGTAAATTCCTGCATTTGAACCCCTTGTGTGTCCTGCACAAGAGCTGGGAGTGGGACAAGGAACATCACGTAACAAGTAAGGGCTGTTCTACAAGTAAGGGGGGGTTGTGTGTGTGTCTGTGTACATGTGTTTGTGTACATGTGTGTGTCTGTGTACATGTGTGTGTGTTTGTTTACATGTGTGTGTCTGTGTACATGTGTGTGTGTGTGTGCCTGTGTACATGTGTGTGTGTGTGTGTGTGTGTGTCTGTGTACATGTGTGTGCCTGTGTAATTTACCAGTAGCTGCTGCATTTCCCACCCTAGGCTTATACTCGAGTCAATACGTTTTCCCAGTTTTTTGTGGTAAAATTAGGTGCTTCGGCTTATATTCAGGTTGGCTTATACTCGAGTATATACGGTAATTTATGCTCCTAGGATGTCTGAAGGTGCTTCATGGATGTTGGGCCTCTGTATGTGGCCAGGCTGTGGAAAACTCTTACACATGTGGTATCGTAATACTCAGGAGTAACAAAATATATTTTGGGGTGTAATTGCAAGTTTCCCTATGCACCATGTGAGAAATATGCCAATTTTGTGAAAAAAAAAAATACTTCTTCATTTTCCAAAGCATTGTGGGAAAAAATTCACTATGCCTCTTACTAAATGCTTTGGACTGTCATTGTTCCAAAAAGGGGTAATTTGGGGGATATTTGTACTGTCCTGACATTTTAGGGCCTCAAGAAATGAGATTAGCTGTCAGTACATCAGGATTGATCAATTTTCCTTGTCAAAAGAAGTTTATTGAGTATACAATATTATAAAGATACATCAAGTAAGTTTACAAGGATCTATAAAGTAAGCTCATTGTTTTACAGTAGGGTTTATATAGGTAAATATCATGAAATTTCAAATATTAAACATTGGGATCACGTAAACCTAAATTAAAGATATATATCATTTCCTTAGTTACTTTTGTAGGTATTTAAATGATTTATACCTACTATACATATTGTTTATAGGTAGAGTGTATATAGGTCAAATAAATTCTAATAATGAGCTTTAATCGTAAGGTGGAGAAAAGGAAAGAGAAAGAAGAAAAAGGGTAGAAAGGCAGAGGTATGGTCCACAAGGTTGTCCCGCTCGTCAGTTTATTATTCTTTTTAGTTCTCTTTGAAGCCTTAGAATGGGTGTCTCTGTAAGTCAATTAATCTGTTACCATGGCAACAGGACAGAGTCATTGAAATTTGACAGGAACTGTTGTTTTATCCAAGGATGCCAAAGTTTTTCAAATTTTGGAATTTGATTTTGATCGATGGCTACCATCTTAGCATGGGACATTGTATTATTCATTCTGTGAATTGTTTCTGCTAGTACCAATGTAGGAGATTTCCATGCCTTGGCCACTGTTTGTTTTGCAGCCGTTATTAGTTGGATCATAAGTTTGAATTGAGAGAGTGTTAACCATTCCGGTTTTAGATTAAGTAAAGTTATATATGGATCTGGTTGTATTATTTTTTTAAATATTTTAGATGCAATCACGAAGACTTCCTTCCAGAAGGTTTGGATTACTGGGCACGTCCACCATATGTGTAAATATGTGTCTATTTCTGGGCATCCTCGAAAACAAAGAGCTGAGGTATTAGGTGAATATTTTGCCACTCTAGCGGGTACAAGGTACCAGCGAGTTAGGACTTTATAATTTGTCTCCAGTGCTAAGATGTTGGGTGAAGATGACTTAGATGTGAGCCATATGTTAGACCAGTCCGTGTCTTCTAAAGTTCGTCCCAGGTCCTCCTCCCACTTCTGAACGTAAGAGGGTCTATTAAGATTTACTACTCCATATAAGGATTGATCAATTTTCAATGATACGTAGCATAGCTTGTAGACTCTATAACTTTCACGTAAACCAATTATCATACACTTATCAGGATTTTATTTACCAAAGACATGTAGCAGAATACATTCAGGCCTAAGTTTATGCCGAAATTAGATTTTATTGGATTTCTTTAAACACTTGCCGACCAGCCACCGCAGTTTTACTGCGACAGGATGGTTCGGCTGCACAAATCACCATAGGTGTATGTTGGGCTCGTACACAGCGGTGGAGCCAATTAATGTCTGCCGGCTGCCTGTGATCATTCTCTGCAGAGACGGAACAGGGATCTGCCACAGTAAACAAGGCAGATCTCCGTTCTGACAGGGGATCACACAGAGATCCTGTTTTTCTGCTATGCAGGAAAACGGATCCGTGTGTTGTCCCATGCAGCCAGACAGTTAGAAACTCACTGAGGGAACACAGTTAACCCCTTTATCGCCCCTGATGTTAACCTCTTCCCTGCCAGTGCTATTAGTACAATGTCAGTGCATATTTTTAGCACTGATCAATGTAATAATGTCACTAGTTCCCAAAAAAGTGTCAAAAATGTCAGTTAGGTGTCCGATCTGTCCGCCGCAATGATGCAGTCCCACAAAAATTCACAGATTACCACCATTACTAGTAAAAAATAAATAAATAATAAAAATGCCATAATACTATCCCCTTTTTTGTAGACGCTAACTTTTGCGCAAACCAATCAATATACGATTATTGTTTTTTTTGTTTACCAAAAATATGTAGCAGAATACAAATTGGCTTAAATTAATGAAGAAATTTGATTTTTAAATGTAAAGTTAGTTTTATGGTCTTTTTGTGTTTATAGTGCAAAAAATAAAAACTACAGAGGTGATCAATTACCACCAAAAGAAAGCTCTATTTATGGGAAAAAGGGACATACATTTTATTTGGGTACAACATTGCACGACCGCGCAATTGTCAGCTAAAGTAACGCAGTGCCATATCGCAAAAAATGGCCTGGTCATTAAGGGGGCCAATCCTTCTGGGGTTGAAGTAGTTAAAACAGAAAGTAGAAAATATTGTTTTTTTTTTCAAAAATAAAAAACCCAGTGGTGAAAAAGATACAACCAAAAGAAAGCTCCATTTGTGTAAACAAAATTATAAAAATTTCATTTGGGTACAGTGTAGCATGACTGAGTAATTGTCATTCAAACACTGAAAGATGAAAATTGATCTGCGATGGAAAGAGGTGAAAGTGCCCAGTATTGAGGTGGTTGAGAAATCAGGAACCAGGCTGAGTAAGGTTAAATGAAGCAAATTAACATACATATCACACTTCCAACACCAACACCAGTAAACCATAAACAATGTAAAGTGAAAAAAAAAATGTGATAGTGTAGCAACTCAAATGACAACTTAACTATGTGCAATTGGGGGAGCACATATGATTAGGGCAAGGTCAGGACTGAGAGAGGAAACAAGATGAGCAGAGCCGGTACCGAGCACTTGATGCAGGAAGCAGGGTACTAGGAGCAGGAAACAGAAACAAGGCACAGGTTCATTTACAGGAGCAGGTACAGGAACAGGAACAAGGCAGAAGATCCGGATCACATAGGGACATGGCTCACAGGAAGAACACAGAAGAATTGAACTTTAGTTAAGGGCTTTAAGTTAAGGGCAGGATTAAATATCTCCCAGCCGCCAGTGTCAGGAACTCCGGGAACAACAGTGCCACCAGCAGGTGACCCAGATACTGACAAAAGTTCTGACAGGAGAATGGTCTGAGATATTCCTAAACTTTCTTTCCAATAGTTGATACCAGAGTGAGTCGAGAGATCATTTTGTGGCCATGCTATTATGCTCCACAGTATCTGTCAGGAGCATACTGTTCCATGACAGTTGCTGTTTTTATTCCAGCATCCTGGTTTTGTCTGAGCTGCATTCTCTTTGTTTTCCTGCCCACCTGCAAGATGATTGGTGTCTTGCTTGTGATAGTGCTTGTAACACGTGCTTTAAACTCCCTGTCATGCAGCTTTGAGCACTGTTTGGAAACTTTAAAGAGACACACCGCTCCAGGACAATCACCTTTCCCATGACTCAGCTACTCAGCTTCCTCTGCATTGAGATGGGATGCAACAGGAACATAGGAAAAGAAACAAGGCTGGATGGCCGCACTCCAATGCAATCACCTTTATTCCGTGTGATAAAAACAGAACATCGACAGCAGATGGTGCTGAACTAACAGACACAGTAACGCGTTTCACACCTGAATTGGTGCTTAGTCATAGCTAAAATTCTGAACATACAAACAGGTATATATATACAAATACATGTGTGGTGTTAATTGCAATCAGCAGATTGAAAAAAACCTGCATGTATTAGAAGAAGCATCCATACACAATCAGGCTAACTAGCTAAAATATAGATAGCCCATTCGATTGTTAGTCCTACTAGATTGTCAATTGCACTGGATGTCCCACAACATTGTTTCCGACAGGGGTACACAATTTGTTTCCAGGTTCTTGAAAGCCTTCTGTGACCTCTTGGGAACCAGCCTCTCATTTTCATCTGCTTATCATCCTCAAATGAATGGACAAACAGAGAGGACAAACCAATCCCTGGAGACTTATCTTTGCTGTTTTGTCTCTGATAAGCAATTGGAATGTTCCTCAGTGCTGCGCAGGGCTGAATATGCCTACAACAACTGGCCTCATTCCTCTACTAGAATTTCTCCCTTCTATTGTGTTTATTGTTTCCATCTCAAATCCTGTTCATTCTCAGACATTTCTTTTGATATTCCTGATACCAACAACACAATCTACACTATTTCTAAGATTTGGAGTAAAGCCCAGCTAACTTGTCCTGAAGCTCTGCTCCTTAAAACTTCTTTGTTTTAAGGAGCCACTTCCTCAGATTAAGGTCAACAATCAGGTTCGGCTGTCCACACAAAATCTGTCACTCAGAGTTCCCTCACAGAAACTGGCCCCTAGATATATTGGTTATTTACCAGGTGAACCCAGTACCCTTTAGACTACAACTTCTTGCCTCAATGAGGATTCTAATGTCTTCCATGTTTCTCTTCTAAAACCTCTTCAGAAGGATACCATTGTTTGGTCTCAGCCTCCACTCATGGTCAACGGACAGGAAGAATATGAAGTGCAACGTATTCTGGACTCCAGGGAAGTAAGGAATTAGGTTTGGTATCTGGTTACCTGGAAAGGCTTTGGTCCTGAGGAAAATTCTTGGGTCCTGGCTGCATCTGTTGACACTAACAGACTTGTGTGAAATCACCATAATCCTGGCAAACCTACTCCATGGGGTCCAGGGGCCCCCCCTCAGAGGTGGGGGGGGGTAATGTCAGGAGCGTGTAACGCTCCTGTTCCATGACAGCTGCTGGCCTCATTCTAGCATCCTGGTTTTGGCTGAGCTGCACTCTCCCTGTCTGCCTGTTCATCTACAAGGTGATTGATGTAGCCAGCCTCTGGATGGAAACCAAACCCGTTTTAAGCCAACCTAGCAGTGTCCTGCTTGTGATAGTATTTGTAACACATGCTTAAAGCTCCCTCTTTCCTTTCCTTGTTCCCATGCCTAGACCTGCATCTTAACCCTGCTCTGCCAGCTTGTTTGCATTCCCTTGTTGACAACCTTGGATTGGATTTTGACTATGCTAAGAATTCTGCCTGCCTTATGACCATGGATTGAGTCCGACTCCTCTTTGAACTCTGCCTGTTCTGATCCCGAACTGTCATGGGACCTCTCTGCCTGTCTTCTAGCCACAAGTACCTGTTCACTGTGCTTAGTTCATGCCTGTCCTGGCGTGGTAGCCAAGCACTATAGTATTGTATATAGTGCAAGCTGAACACTGGAGATTGAATTACCTTTGAATAGCATTTCACAGCACAAGCAAAGATTGTGGGATTATTGGGCCTGTTTATAGACTTTTGTATATATTTTGGCACTGGTTTTGTTTTTTTCTTTTTAGTATGATATTATCACAATATATTGTATAGCGCAGCACTAATAAGGTATAGATGACCTGGAGGTAACCGAGTAGTGGTAGGCCTGCTTGCCTTATGGAAAAGGGAGTTGCTATAGGTGAAGATCACAGCAGCCAGTTATAGTGCCTAACCACCTACGCTAGAGGTAGGCATTACAATATAATAGTTTTTTCAGCCACAGTCAACATTTGGCTGAGAAAAAACATGGTTTGCTTCTCTCCATGGATGTCCTGAAACAACAAATTCTTTAGAGAAATCTTGTGTTGCATTTAACACATGGCAAATTTCAAAGTGCTATAGGTTTTCTGAAGAAAGAGCACAGCAGTATTGATGTAATTTCAAGTAACACCATCACTCATCGTAACTTCAGAAAGTGACCTTATGGAAGGAGGAGAAATGCAGGAGACCATTCAGTACTTGTCCCGCAGCCACCAAGAAGACAAACACAGGCTCATCGAGCCCATAGTGCCCTTCCTGCTGCATTTGCCAATCCAAATTGGGAGCCCACCACTTCTGCAGCACCTGAACTTCCCCTTTTCACTGGCCAACCCGGAATTCAGGTGGAAACAGTTGATTTTATCTCATTTGATTTTTATTTGCTGTTTTTCACGGAGGATCTCTATAGATCTATTGTGGACCAAAGCAATTTGTATGCTGGCCTGCTTGAGATGTAATAATTTGTTCACTGTGAAGTGGAGGAATAATAAGAATGTTTTTGTTCTGTCCTCCCTACACTTAGACACGCCGGTCCAAATTCAAACGGCGACTGGTGTTGTGGTGTTGTGGAGAAACCCCTCTGTGTCCACGAATATAACCTTAACATGGGAGGGGTGGACCTCAACGACCAGTTGTTGGCGCTGTTCCCAATTGCCCGTAAGGCCAGACGCTGGTATAAAAAAGTGTCTGTATATTTATTCCAATTGGCACTGCTGAATGCTTACGTGCTATACAAAGCTTCAGGATGAACTGGATCCTTCCTTAAATTCCAGGAAGAGGCAATCACAGCCCTTCTGTTTCCAGACAGTGCTGTGGCCCAACTTCCCAATCCAAATGCAGTGAGCTGGCTGCATGAGAGGTGTTTTCCATGTTTGCCCTCCCTGGTACCCCTACCCAAAGAAGATGTTGTGTCTGCAGAAAACGTGGATATAGGTGTGACACCTGCTTTTATTGTCCCTCCTGTCCTGACCAACCTGGTCTTTGCATTGGTGAATTTTTTGCATGCTATCACACACTAGTGCAGAATTAGCGTAGGGTACAGCATTGCACAGTCCTAGGACACACTTACACAGGGTCTCAAAAGATGAGATGGCCCACACATTTTGAGACCCTAATCTGGAATGTTTACAGTTTATATAAAAGGGCAAAAAAAACCACACAAAAACACAAAAAAAGCCCAAAATAGTTGTGGTTTTATTTTTCTTCTCTCTCATTGTTCTCTCTCTTATGTTCGCTCTCTATTGTTCGATCTCTATTGTTCTATATCTATTGGTCTCTTTCTATTGTTACTGTATTTTAGAACTGTAATGTTTTATTTTTACTATGTTTTATTGTATTTGATTTGCAGGTATGGTATGTCTTACTGTTATACTGTAATGTTATTTTGTTTTATTGTTAACCATCATTTGCTTAGCAGGTACACCATTCAGCTGCAGCACTGATTTATTTATCTTGACAGCAACAGCGTTTGCTCTCATGATACGAAAATCAGCGACTCCAGTGCTGTAATGCCCCGTACACACGGTCGGACATTGATCGGACATTCCGACAACAAAATCCTAGGATTTTTTCCGACAGATGTTGGCTCAAACTTGTCTTCCATACACACGGTCACACAAAGTTGTTGGAAAATCCGATCGTTCTAAACGCGGTGACGTAAAACACGTACATCGGAACTATAAACAGGGCAGTGGCCAATAGCTTTCATCTCTTTATTTATTCTGAGCATGCGTGGCACTTTGTCTGTCGGATTTGTGTACACACGATCGGAATTTCTGACAGCGGATTTTGTTGTCTGAAAATTTTATAGCCTGCTCTCAAACTTTGTGTGTCGGAAAATCCGATGGAAAATGTGTGATGGAGCCCACACACGGTTGGAATTTCCGACAACAGGGTCCTATCACACATTTTCCGTCAGAAAATCCGACCGTGTGTACGGGGCACTAGAGGTGATTTTACCACCACAGGTAAAAAAAAAATGGTGCATGTATGCCCATCATTAGAAATGGGTGGATGAAGGGTGGTATTCTAATGGTGGGCATACCCACCGATCAATCTCTTTTTTTATTTCAGCCCACAGGCTGCATGAAAAAAAAAGAACATTACAATATATGCCCAACAAGCACCAGCAACCTACTGGTATGTTGCTGGACTTTGAGTGGTTATACCAGAATGATGCCTGCAGGTTTAGGTATCATCTTGGTATCATTCTTTTCAGCCGGCTTTCAGATAAAAGAAATCCTAGTGGCTAATTAGCCTCTAGACTGCTTTTACAAGCAGTGGGAGGGAATGTCCCCCTCACCGTCTTCCATGTTTTCTCGGGCTCTCCTGTCCCAACAGGAAACCCGAGAATGCATCCGGTGGTTCCGCCAGCTGACCATAGAGCTGATCGGAGACCAGAATGGCTCTAATCATCTCTTTGGCCTAAGAAACTGGAAGCTACGAGCATTTCATGACTTAGGTTTCGCTGGATATAAACAGCGCCATTGGGAAATTGGGAAAGCATTTTATCACACTGATCTTGGTGTGGTCAGATGCTTTGAGGGGAGATGTAGGGTCTAATAGACCCCAATTTTTTCAAAAAAGAGTACCTGTCACTACCTATTGCCATCATAGGCGATATTTACATCCCCTGAGATAACAATAAAAATGATAAAAAATAAAAAAATGAAAGGGACAGTGTAAAAATTAAAATAAAAAGCAAAATAAATAATAATAAAAAAAAGCACCCCTGTCCCCCTGTGCTCACGCGCAAACGTCGGACTGGTGTCATATGTAAACAGAAATTGCACCATGTATGTGAGCAATAATTTTAGCAGTAGATCTCCTCTCTAAATCTGTAAGCTGTAATCTAACCTGTAAAGGCTTTTAAAGGCTTTTAAAAAATGTAGTTTGTTGCCGCTGCACATTTGTGCGCAATTTTAAAGCATGCCATGTTTGGTATCCATGTACTCGGCATAAGATCATCTTTTTTATTTTATCAAACATTTGGGCAATATAGTGTGTTTTAGTGCATTAAAATTTAAAAAAAGTTTGTTTTTTTTCCAAAAAAAATGCGTTTGAAAAATCGCTGTGCAAATACTGTGTGAAAAAAAAGTTGTAGCACCCACCATTTTAATATGTAGGGCCTTTGAATTAAAAAATATATAATGTTTGGGGGTTCAAAGTAATTTTTTAGCAAAAAAAAATGTTTCATCTAAACAAAAAGTATCAGAAAGGGCTTTGCCTTCAAGTGGTTAGAAGAGTGGGTGATGTGTGACATAAGCTTCTAATTCAGTGCATAAAATGCCAGGACAGTTCAAAACTCCCCCAAATGACCCATTTTTGGAAAATAGACACCCCAAGCTATTTGCTGAGAGGCATGTTGAGTCCATGGAATATTTTATATTTTGCCACAAGTTGTAGGAATATTACCAACTTTTTTTTTTCACAAAATTGTCACTAAATGATATATTGCTCAAACATGCCATCGGCATATGTGGAATTACACCCCAAAATACAATCTGCTGCTTCTCCTGAGTACAGGGATACCACATGTGTGAGACTTTTTGGGAGCCTAGCCGTGTACAGGACCCCGAAAACCATTCACCACCTTTAGGCTTTCTAAGGGAGTAAAATGGTTTTCACTTCCTCACTACCTATCACAGTTGCGGAGGCCATGAAATGTCAAGATGGCACAAAATCCCCACAAATTACCCAATTTTGGAAAGCAGACACTTCAAGCTATTTGCTGAGAGGCATATTGTGTCCATGGAATATTTTATATTTTGCCACAAGTTTCGGAAAATTACATTTTTTTTATTTTTCTTTACACAAAGTTGTCACTAAATGATATATTGTCTAAAATGGCATGGTTATATGTCTAATTCTACCCCAAAATACATTCTGCTGCTTCTCCTGAGTATGGGGATACCACATGTGTGAGAATTTTTGGGAGCCTAGTCGTGTACAGGACTCCGAAAACCACGCACGCCTTCAGGCTTTCTAAAGGCGTAAAATTGTGATTTTACTCCTCACTACCTGTCACAGTTACGGAGGCCCTGAAATGTCCAGATAGCACAAAACCCCCCCAAATGACCGCATTTTGCAAAGTAGACACCCCAAGGTATTTGCTAAGAGGAATGGTGAGTATTTTTCAGCTCTCATTTGTTTTTGAAAATGAAGAAAGAAAATAATTTATTTTTCATTTTTTTTATTTTGAAAACTTTGTGACAAAAAGGGAGATCTGCAAAATACTCAACATGCCTCTCAGCAAATAGCTTGGGGTGTCTACTTTCCAAAATGGGGTCATTTGGGGGGTTTTGTGCTATCTGGGCATTTCATGGCCTCCAAAACTGTGATAGGCAGTGAGGAGTGAAATAAAAAATGTACGCCCTTAGAAAGCCTGAAGGCAGTGATTGGTTTTCGGGGTCCTGTACGCAGTTAGACTGCCAAAAAGTCCCACACATGTTGTATCCCCATACTCAGGAGAAGCAGCAGAATGTAGTTTGCACATATAACCATGCCATTTTTGAACAATATATCATTTAGTGACAACTTTGTGTAAAAGGAAAAATGTTAATTTTCTGGAAACTTGTGCCAAAATGGGGTCATTGGGGGGGGGAGGGTTGTGCTATCTTGACATTTCATTACCTCCGAAACTGTGATAGGTAAAGAGGAAATTAATTCATCATTTTACGTTCTTAGAAAGCCTGAAGGCGGTGATTGGTTTTCAGGGTCCTGTACACGGCTAGGCTCCCAAAAAGTCTCACACATGTGATATCCCTGTACTCAGGAGAAGCAGCAGAATATATTTTGGGGTGTAATTTCACATATGCCCATGGCATGTTTGAGCAATATATCATTTAGTAACAACTTTGTGCAAAAAAAAAAAAAGTTTGTAGTTTTCCTGCAACGTGTGGCAAAATATAAACTATTCCATGGACTCAACATGCCCCTCAGCAAATAAATTGGGGTATCTAATTTCCAAAATGGGGTGATTTGGAGGGGTTTTGTGCTATCTAGCCATTTTATGGCCTTCAAAACTGTGATAAGTAGTGAGGAGTGAAATTGAAAATTTATGCCATGTACACACGATCAGACTTTCTGACAACAAAACCGTGGAATTTTGTTCGAAGGGTTTTGGCTCCAACTTGTCTTGCATACACACGGTCACGGTCTCCTTCTGCTAATCTCATGTTTATCTCGTGTTAGTAGAAGTTTTGGTGAGTGACGATTCAGCTTTGTGCTTTTTAGTTCATTTCTGCTTTTCAGGTTGTGCTTGTCGGTTCGTATCTGTTTTTCAGTGCGTGCTTGTCAGGTCGTTTCTGTTTTTCAGTGAGTTCTATTTATAGTTCGCTTGTGATTTTCAGTGTGGGCTTATCCGGTCGTTTCTGATTTCCAGGTCGTGCTTGTTAGGTCCTTTCTGATTTTCAGTGCTTTCTGTCAGTTCGTTCTGAGTGGTCATTCGTTTACTAGCCATGTTGCATTCACGTTGAAGAGATCGTGCTGTTGTTGGGCTTGCAATTATTGCTTTGACCCAAGTCCAGTCCATGAACAGGGGGAGGAGGAGTTCTTGGACCAAGAATTGGTTGCTTAATAATGATCAAATCTGTCATATGCCTTTGCTGCGGGAGCTCCAGGAGAATAAACCTGATAATTTCAGGAATTATCTCCGTATGACGGACCCCGTCTTTCACCGTCTATTGGCTTTGCTGTCCCCTTATATTACGAAGAAGGACACCTGCATGTAGCAAGCCATCTCTCCCAAGCAAAGGCTTGTCACCGCCTTGTGGTACTTGGCAATTGGGAGAAGTCTCCAGGACATGAAGTTCATGACTGGGATCTCCCCCCAGGCTCTGGGAATCATTATTCCAGAGACCTGTTCTGCCATAATTCAAGTCCTGCAGAAGGACTATATTAGGGGAAGTTTTATCCTTTAACATCACATTCTATGTATTTAATGTTTGCTAATGTATTGTAATCATTTCTTCATTACTTCATTACATAATTACCATGATCGTAATATGCTGTAAATATCCTCTTTGTCCTCATGCATGCTGTAAGCTTTTAATGCTCCTTTTTTTTCCTTCATGCATATTTGCCTTCACTAACATCCCAGCATGCTATCCTGGGCCCATACACACCTAGCCTACTAACTTAACAATGTATTTTGTCTGCTCCATTTTAGTGCTTACCATAAACACCCCCTAAAATGGGTCGCAAGAAATGAGATAGGCCACCAGTACATCAGGTGTGATTAATTTTTTATGATTTGCACTATAGCTTGTAGACTCTCTAAATTTCACACAGACCAAATAATATCCACTAATTTGAGTTATTTTTACCAAAGATATATAGCAGTATAAATTGTGGCCAAAATTTATGAAGAAAAATTAATAATTTGCAAAATGTTATCACAGAAACTAAGAAAAATGCGTTTTCTTCAAAATTTTCGGTCTTTTTTCATTTATAGCGCAAAAAATAAAAAATCCAGAGGTGATCAAATACCACCAAAAGAAAACTCTATTTGTGTGAAAAAAAATTCATTTGGGTACAGTATTACATGACTGAGTAATTGTTATTCAAAGTGTGAGAGCACTGAAAATTGGTCTGGGCAGGAGGGGGGTTTAAGTGCCCTGTAGGCAAGTGGTTAATGAAAAAAATATTCATCCTTTTCAACTCCATGAATTAATTGCTTGGAGTCCCTAAAATGGTCTGATTTTGGCAAATTTTATAGCACAGTGGGTTTTTTTTTTTACTAAAGGCAAATCCACTTTGCACTACAAGTGCACTGAGAGCACTGAGACGCACTGAGATGGATGCCTGCATATTTATTTTTTGCGCTATAAATGAAAAAAGACCAAAAATTTTGAAAAAAACGCATTTTCCTTAGTTTCTGTGATAAAATTTTGCAAATTATTAATTTTTCTTCATAAATTTTGGCCACAATTTATAAAGCTGTGGTCTCAGGCACTGACCTGTGGTCATCACCATTTCTACCATTTCACCCAGCCCTTCCTTAACATCTGCATCCACACATCTTCAGGGTGTGTGGTGAGTTACCTTTCTCTATTTGGTGTGGGGTTACTGGTGTCCTCAGATGTCCCTCTTCTTTTATCCCCTATGCGAATACAAAAAAGGTATAGTCCAGATGTGTAAACAGCTGCTGAGTGTCCTCTGCTGACAGAATAAAGTTGTCATTTCATTAGTTTCAAACACATCTAGACAACAATGTAATAAACTTATTTTAATCCAAATAGGCCTGAACAAATGTAGTTAACCTGCATCTGCCAAAAACAATGTATTAGTGGTCGAACAAATAATGTTTAATACGAAGGATTCCTGTGTCCACTAACCTCAAACTTGGCATTTTAAACTGTACAACAGTAAAGAAAAGCATATGGACGAGCACAAAAGTAATAATAAGGAACACATGACAAATACTTACTTTTTTGCAGCACTTTCCTGATCTTTCTATACTGATCTTGCTCCCTCAATTTCAGGTCTGAACAGCGTTTCCTCAATTGATCCTTGGATCGTCGTACCCCAAAATTCCTGTGCACACTTCTGACAACTTTAGCCATTATCTTGGCCTTTTTCACATTAGGGTTTCTGTACGGCCCATGATTCCTATCGTAGTCTGTCCACTTTAAGATGTCCACCATCTCCACCATCTCTTCAAAGGACATATTTGAGGCCTGATATATCCTCCTGGATCTGGAACTGCCTTGCTCTGGGATTTCATCATTGCTGATAACAGCACACACCTGCTTTGCTCTCCCACTGGCTCAAAATTGAAGAGGCGGGGAATACAATAGAAAGAAGGACAGGGGCGGAGTTTCACGCATGCACAGTGTATATAAAGCATAACACGCGGGTGATGTAACGTACGTATGATCTGTGAGTGGAGGGCGGAGGATCATTATCGCTGATCGTTCAAATGAAGGTACAATTGTAACTTGGGGCATCAGTGGTTAGTGGCCTATACTGCTTACAGATTGAGGCCTATATTGGGAATAGATTATGAAAGTTTAGCCTGACATTAGGATTTGTCTTGTGTTTTGTCTTTCAGATAAAATGGTTGATAAATTTTACAGCCCCTGACTTCCTGCCAGACTTTATTGAAAAATACAGGGAGCTGCCATGTCTCTGGTAAGTACAATGCAGGGACTATTCCAACAAGCTAAAGAGGAAGGCAGTGATGGAGAAACTGTTGGAATTAGTGAAGCCTGTGTATCCCATGGCAGACATCACCTATTTGAAGGTCAAAATTGGTAGCCTGAGGAGCACATATAATAGGGAGCGCAAGAAAGTCCAGGATTCCCTGAGATCTGGAGCATCAGCACATGATGTATATTTCCCCAGGCTGTGGTACTATGACAGACTGCGTTTTTTGTCCGACCAGACAGAACCCAGGCCATTGCTCTCAACACTTCCTTCAACATCAGCTGAGGCTCCTGAGGTCCAACCTGGGCCTTCCACCCAGGAAGAAGATGTGGAGGAGCCCAGCTTGACCCAGGTATAGCATTGTTGAACATATTTCTTGTCAAAAATTGAATGATGTTAACTAGATGTTATTGATCACAAATTTCTGATTTAACAAAATGGTTTACATATCAATAGACAATAGTAGCCAAAAATGATTGGGATAAGAATGAAAAATGCTGGGGTCAGAATGATAGTCTTTTCTATTTGTTAACATTCAATTTGCAACAGTCATGAGCTCAAAATTGTGTGTGATTGATGACCAAAAACCTAAAACTATGTACCATTTTCATACACAGGAAAGTCTCAGCCAGGAGCAGCCTGACCCCTCCGCCCTCCAGCCAAAAAGACCAGGAAGGCAAGGAACCTAGAGGAGGCCACGACTGCTTTTCTTCGACATGCTAAGTAGGAGTCATTTGTAAGTCGGATGTGTGAAAATAAGGGAATGTCTGTATATACTATACGGCCTGCCCTATACACTCTGCGGAAAATTGGGCCTTAGGTGTTAGTGGTACCAAAACACTGTAAGCCCTCACAGTTAATCTTGGTGGGCACTTGAACGGGCCCTGCTGTGAAATATTATATCAAGAATTGTAATTACATGCCCCTGTTAAACAGGGGCAAAAAAATTGGGCCTTAGGTGGTGGTGGAGGTGGTGGCACAACACTGTAAAGCCTCACAGATACTTTTGTGGAGCACAGGAACAGGCCCTGCTGTGAAATATTAGATCAAAAATTGTAATTACGCTCCCCTGTTAAACAGGGGCAGAAAAATTGGGCCTTAGGCAGTGTTGGTGGTGGTGGTGGTGGCACAACACTGTAAAGCCTCACAGATACTTTTGTTGAGAGCAGGAAGAGGCCCTGCTGTAAAATATTAGATCAAAAATTGTAATTACGTGCCCCTGTTAAACAGGGGCAGAAAAATTGTGCCTTAGGCGGTGGTGGTGGTGGCACAACACTATAAAGCCACAAAGATACTTTTGTTGAGCGCAGGAAGAGGCCCTGCTGTGAAATGTTAAATCAAAAATTGTAATTACGTGCCTTCAGAGTTGTCACCAGAATGGTAACAAAGAGGGGAAGTAAGAATTCAGCCACAGTCTAATTTGTTCTAATTTTTTCTAATCTGCTTCAAGTAAAAAAATAATTTTACTTCTATAAAATGCTATTAAAATAAACATACAGTGCAGTTCAGGTCAAGTTCAGATAGCTTTTACAATGCCATGATTTGTCACTCTAGAACAACACATAAACACATGTGTTAACACCAGTTTTTTTAATTTCATTAATTTTGAATGCATTGACACAGGCCCCACAGTACTGTTATATTGTTTGATTGTTATGTGTTAGAAATGTTTGAACCACATTCTTAAGTTTAGTGTGTTCTATGCTAATACCCTCTCTATGTGGGGAAGGGAGCAGTGGTGGTTGGTGCTCAAAATTCATTGGGGGGTGCAAACAAACTGAAAAATTCTGAAAAATACTGAAACAAAAACATCAAATGCAGCCACTGTGCCATCATTTGTAGCCACTGTGCTCATCAATTTCAGCTACTGTGCCCATTATATGCAGCATCTGTGCCCATGAAATGCAGCCTCTGTGCCCCATCAGTTGCAGCCTCTGTGCCCATCATATGCAGCCTCTGTGCCCATGAAATGCAGCCTCTGTGCCCCATCAATTGCAGCCTCCGTGCCCATCATATGCAGCCACTGTAATCCCCCCCCCGCCTGCTCATTTTCAGACCGGTACTTACCCTATCTTGGTGGCGGGTCAGGCAGTGGATGATGGCGGTGAGCTGTGGGATGGGTAGCCCAGGTCAGGTGATGGCTCCTGTGTCCTCTGTGCATCTCTTCTTCGCTTCTGCTCGCTGGCCAATGGGATTGTCAGTACCTTCAGCCAATCAGGTGACCGGTATTAGACCCGCTCCTCCTGATTGGCGGAAGAGGCGGTTCAGTATTAGAAAAACAAATATTCATTTGCTTCTCTAACATGCCTGGGTGGACTGTGAACACAATGCTCTGCGCTCCAAACCACCTTTTTTAAGCCTATTAGAGCCTATGGCTCTAATCAGGTGCTTCAAAAAAACCACCCCCGCCGCTGGAATTCAGGCAACTGGCGTCTGAAAAGTGGCCGGATGCCCGAATAGGTGGTGGCAGCGGTGGCCATGGATAGATCAATGCAATGGAATGCATGAATCTATCCATTTGTCATATAGGGGACAGCGTGACAGAAGGGGGGGCGCCCATGCACCCTTAATGGATGGGTCGCCCCCGGAAGGGAGGTAGGGTTAAAGTTTGCATCACTGCTGTAGTGTAATGAGACAGTAATAAAAGTAAGATAATATATTGGCTATAGGATATATACTGTACCATCCTTGATACCACATATAAAGTATCACTTTATACTTATTTGCCTTATGGTTTAACAGCAAAAAATACACACAAACACACTGACACTTTTTAACAAGTCCTTTAATAAAAGTAAAAAATAATTGTCCCATAATGCATATCCAGCAATGCAAAATAACGTCAATCATGATGAACGATGAAAGAAAAACCAATCGACAGACTTCCATTACTCAATTGCTGCAAATGATATCTTGCAATCCCCTGCAAATGACATCTTGCAACCCCCTCTGCTAAAAGGAACAGGGTCTCCTAGGTGACATCATTGACAAAATGTGTATATTATGCAGCTCATCCCTAATTAAGAGATATCAATTCATGTTTACTATCTAATAAAGGCCCAATTTATCCTGAATCTCACCTGGATGCATTGAGTAGTTCCAAAGATATATAGAGTTTTACTAACACATGCCAAAGTTGCAAAACATCATTCAGGCATTAAAGCTAACCATACATTTTACAAACTTCTTGTACAATTTTCCTTTAGATTTACCAATATAATATGACTTTAAATCTAAAAGGTTTCAATTTGTATGCAGTCAGGCAGGCCCTTGCACTGCACAGTTGAAGGTAAATCCAAAGGTAACTGAACAAGAAAATCATATAATGTATGGCCAGTTTAAGATTTGTTTTCACCTTTGGTTAAAGCGGTTGTAAACCCTCACGCTTTACAACCGGTTAAACCTTTTGTACTGTAGCATCCTCCCAGACACCCCCTTTTCTTTACCTGAACCCGATCTTTCCAGTGAGGGGGACAAGAACAGGAGGTCTAGCCGCTATCTCGGGTCCTCATTAAATAGTTTATTAGCACCTATTTCTCTCCTATATGTTTATCATTTATTTATTTATTTTTTTATATTTATTTATTTGTTTTTTTTTTTGTTTTGTTTTTTCTCTCTTAGCTAGTTTCCTGCAGTCTATTAGCACCTATTAGCACCTATATCTCTCCTATTTTTTTTTTTTCCATTGACGTTTATCAAGACTATTCACATACTTTGGAAATATGCCAGTATCGGTCCTCATGATGTTCTAACACTTTGCTCTTAAAATCATTTGTTTTCAACATCCACTTCATTGTGTGTATACATACCGTATATATATATGTTTTCTATTATTTTGTGTATGTTGTTGTAACTATACAATGATTTTGACTGATGTGTCGAGTTTTCTCCGAGTTCAATTGGTGTATCAGATTATTATTTTTTCTGACAGTGGATTTGGACCGAACTGTTTACATCAGCTTTGAGTGTAAGTACTGTGTATTCTGGCTGGGTTTTCTTTGTAGCACCAGCTGAGTACAAATTTAAATTGGTTAGTTCACCTATAACCTAATGATGACACATTACCACATTACACATTACAACCACTTGTCATATGAAGCTGCAATAAAAGGATTTTTGGAAATGCAGCCGTCTGGAATTATTTCTTTATGTTACACAGCATGCGAGCTGGGCTAGCACCTGACTAGTGTGTTTGGGGATTAACCAGAGACTCACTCACCTGGAGCGACTTTTTTCTTTCCTCATGAAATAGATTGAAAGCAGCAGGAGCCAATGTCAATCAAATCCAGTGACATGGGAGCCGTGGGGCAGGGCCGAGTCCCGCTGTCTGTGTCAATTGGCGCAAGCGTGCCTGCACGAGTTCCCCCAAAGAATGTGTCTCTTCCTGGGGGCACTCTGAGCTGGGCTCTGGAGGGGATGGGAGCAGCCAGCACAGGCTCTCAGTGGCTCGCTGAGAAGCTGAGCCGGGTGCTGGTCCAGGCACGTGGACGGACCACAACTTCATTGTTGGGATCTTGCCCCAGCCTGGACCACCTCTGTGACATCAGCTGACAGCGGGTTGAAGCCCGCTGTCTGCTGAAAACGGGTCACAGAAGTGCAGAATGAACTGCACTCCTGTGATCCACAGGAGAAGTACAGCCAAACAAGCTTTGTCTGTACCTCTCCTTTAATTTGCTATATGAGTTAGTTCCATCCAAAGGCCATAATGTGGTACTTTCCTTAAAGCGTAACTCCACTTTTGTTGAGGAAAAACATTCCCCTCTGGGTGATCGATGTACATTGCAAGGATTATAACAATCTTTGTTGCAGATTCCTACCTTTTGTTATTCTGAAGAAATCCATGTGTGTTTGTCTGTGCCTCTGTACTGAGTGGGTCTAATGGGAGTGGTATCATAATTAACTGTCAGGTGTGGATCTACAGGTCACTAATAAGGAAATCTGCTGGGCCTACATCCCTTTAGACGTGCTCCTATTGAAAGTATCTCTCCAAAAATGACATTTTTGTTACAGGAGATGCCTGAAATCTGACTTGTATCTTAGGCAGACTTCTGGGAAAATTGGTGAGCCAATCACACAAGCAGGAAATTATGTTTCTAGGGAGTGGTCAGTGTACAGAACAACTTCAGGTATTCATATTACAATGCATTCTCAGAAAATGACAGTGGCTCAGATTGAAAAGTAAAGGTCATTTTTAATAACATTCAATTACAATATGCTTAGCGTCGCAATTTTATGTGCTATATTATTTTTTCTTTATTTGCTATTTTTTTCCCCACAAAGGTGGAGTCACTCTTTAATCACTTCCATACTGGGTCATTGTCATATGACATCCGCAGAAACACTCTGTCCCTCCGTGTCCCTCCGTCATATGACGTCCTTGGCTTCCCATCAGCATAGGGGGTGCGCGCGTGGTGCATCGACAAGGAGCCAATGCGCGTGCCCGGCGGCCGCGATGTCCACCGGGCACACGCGATCGCTCGTGACACAGCAGGAATGTGGATCTGTGTGTGTAAACACATAGATCCACGTCCTATCAGGGGAGAGGAGACAGATCGTGTGTTCCTAGTGTAGAGGAACACTGATTGGTCTCCTCCCTTAGTCAGTCCCATCCCCCACAGTAAGAACACACAGTCAGGGGACCATTTAACCCCTTGATCGCCCCCTAGTGTTAACCCCTTCCCTGCCAGTGACATTTAGACAGTAATCAGTGGCTATTCATAGCACTGATCGTTATATAAATGTCAATTGTTTCAAAAAAGTGTCAAAAGTGTCCGATCTGTCTGCTGCAATGTTGCAGTCCCAATAAAAATCGCAGATCACTGTCATTAATAGTAAAAAAAAAAATAACAATAAAAATGCCATAAATCAATAACCTATTTTGTAGATGCTATAACTTATGCGCAGACCAATCAATATACGCTTATTTTTTTACCAAAAATATGTAGAAGAATACATATTGGCCTAAACTGAGGAAAAGTTTGTTTTTTTAAAATAAATTTGCAATATTTATTGGCCCCCTATGCCGATGACGAAGGTAAAAAATATTGTGTTTTTTTCAAAACTGTTGCTTTTTTTGTTTATAGCACAAAAAATAAAAACCACAGAGGTGATAAAATACCACCAAAAGAAAGATCTATTTGTGGGGACAAAAATGATCAAAATTTCATTTGGATACCATGCATGACCGCGCAATTGTCATTCAAAATGCTAAAGCGCTGAAAGCTGAAAATTGGCCTGGACAGGAAGGGGGGGGGGGGAGTGCCCTGTATTGAAGTGGTTAAATACCTTAATCATGAAAATACTGTATTGTGTCCACTAGATGGAGCTCACATTCATGGGAAATAAACATATTAGGCAAATTATTGGTATTATTAGTGATGGCTGTGTGAATGCTTCAGACATTTATACAGCATATTTGTTTAACTAGACCCCTTGGTGCTTGGGATAAATATTTTATTGTTAAGATTGAAAACAAAATACAGATGCATGTATTACCAAGACACAAACAGTGGCATGAAGATACATATCTTGAAAGAGAATTACTGGTTAATCTAGATCTCAGCGTCTTAATGGTAAGAGTATAGTAGATGCTATAAACTCTCAAATAATTTACAGCAGAGTGTCTGAAAGGAGAGCAGGGCTTAAGCTGACGTCCAAACAAATTCAAGTTCAGACTGTTTGGCATTGCTGGCAATGGATGTTAAGGACACCAGCAGGTGCAGAAACTGCCAGGTTCTTAACAATCAGTGATGTCACCGCCCCATTCACTTACATGGCAGTGAATACAGTACAGGAGGTACACCTCCATCTATCTCAATGACATTGTTTTTTTCAGTAAAGACTGTGAGGTTTATCTTCCCCCGGTTCAGGCTGTGTAATGCCGCGTACACACGAGCGGATTTTCCGGCATACTTGGTCCGGCATACCGGAGTCTCTCGGATATTTAGATCGTGTGTGGGCTCCAGCGGACTTTGTTTTCTAAAAAGTTTGACGGACTTAGATTTGAAACATGTTTCAAATATATCCGACGGACTTGAGTCCGGTCGAAAAGTCCGCTAGTCTGTGTGCTAGTCCGACGGACAAAAAACGACGCTAGGGCAGCTATTGGCTAGCTACTGGCTATGAACTTCCTTGTTTTAGTCCGGTCATACGTCATCACGTACGAATCCTTCGGACTTTGGTTGATCTTGTGTAGGCAAGTCCGTTCATTCGGAAAGTCCGTCCTAAAGTCCATCGAAAAGTCCGCCGGGCAAAGTATGCCGTAAAGTCCGGTCGTGTGTACGCGGCATTAGACTCAAAAAAGAGTCCTGTTTACTGCCAATCCTGAGAAATGTGCTATTGGTATGGAAGAGACCAAACTGTAGGGATTTGCTGAAGCCTCAAATGAACAAGGTAGAGGGTATTCAGGTTCGGCTCTGCTCCATAACAAAGAAACAGGTCTGAGTATTCATGGCATACTTGGATAATACCAATGATTTCTTTGCAGCTTCCCCTGTGAAGGAATGTGATGTAGATGATAATAATAATCTGAAAATGTCTATTTTCTTATGTGAATACATATTTTTTCTCCTTACTCATTATATAAGTATTACAGATTTGCTCTGTTTCTTTATCTTCTCAAAATGGTGGGTACACCCTACATCCCACACATCAGAAGAATGCGGAACAGAAGATAGAACCAGGGACAGCCAAACCTCGACATGAAGATTCTCCATTTTCTTTTCTATCTTAACCAATGAGATGTACCTATTAGACTAACATAGCAATGACGTATTTTTGCGTATAAAACATTAGCACCGCCTTGAATAAATCAGAAGTGTAAGAAGTAATCCTGCTGTGAGCGTGTCTCAGAGAGTTTTACTTTTATATGCATGCATATCCACACTTTCCAATTAGAGACAGCAGCAGATAACCTTGAGCTCGATTGAAGCTCTTAACCTTAACAGCTGGTGCCGAAACCCGGGAGCTTCAGGCTACAGTCTAACCAGATAAGGATTTGAGCGGCTAAACTGATAGATAAGAAGGGGGGTCTTTGCGCAACCCTAACAGTACAGTAAGTTTTTTATATTCTTACCACTGTATGACTTTCTTATCTCTTGATTGACCCGCTGGATTCTGTCGGTATGCTGAGACTGTTTTAGGGGCAGGTATTCCCTCGCCTGAGGCTGTTTTAACGAACCTGCCGATGGGTTTCTGCTGTCTGTATTTGTTCACTGTCTGCCGTTCTTTGGGCTACAAAACTCAGCGGTCTAAAAATGCTGCATGTATGTATGTGTGTTCTCATCTCCAGACGAGCTGTCGGCCTCTGGGATGAGATGTCTTCTTGCAGAAGACGGTTATAGATGGGTTACTCGAAGTTTGTAGGACCTCTTGAGGGTTCTCAGCTGCTGGAGCTTCGCAGTCTGAAAGTGTTACAGATATCTCACCCCCCAGACGAGCTGTTGGCCTCTGGGGGGGGTGTAAGAAACGTCTATAAACAGGGTTTTTAGGGGAGTTGTCTGCACCTGTGGGTTACCTTAGCCTGCTGAAACTTTGTGGTTCAGAGAGTGGCAGGTGTTATGTCCTGTCCTGAGTGTATATGTGGTTTACTGTTTGCTATACACGAGAGGGGTTGGAGACTGGTGAAAGTCAGAGAAGGAGGCTACTCGAAGGATTTGTTGGGTCATGAGTGGTTGCTCCCCACTACCCCTGATGTGCTTGTACTGAGATTAACGGTACATTACAGGGTTAGAGCAGACAGTATCAGCGAAGAGCGCAGCCTTATGTGCCCCCACCCAAGGAATTTGTTGATAAGGAGCAGTGAGAAAGAATATTAACCCATTAGTTGTACGTATTCTCCTCTCAAGCCATTAGCCGAGAAACAGAAGAGAGAGAGAGAAAGGAATGTGAAGAATGTGATATTGTGAAGAATGTGATATTGTGAAGAGGAGAGAAGATGTTGAAATAGTTAAAGTTGAACCAAGTGGCGAAAGTTATGTTGCTAAAGAAACAGGGAGAAAAATCCTATTTGATAAAGAAAATTAGATAAAGGAAGTTAATAAGGATGGCGATTGTACTATATTATGTATCCCAGAGTTGACGATATGTGAACCACCACGCTATGTTGGAACTTGAAACAAAAGGAGTGGAGGGACAACCACTCCCTTCTCACCACCCCAGCCCAGGCACAACCCACTGTAACAACTCCGCCCGGTGGCCATCTTGGTGCACCCATGCCTTCACTTTCTACCCAGCCCAGTGCACTTCCTGCCGGCGGCCATCTTGGTACACCCAGTAGGCTCAAATACAGCCTATACCCAGTCCTTCCTGTTTTAAACCAGGATGGTTCATACCACACACCTGTCTTCCCCAATACGGAAGCATCACATTCACAGGCCGGATATGTTAATGATGAAGAAGCGTCTGAGTGGAAAGACCAACAACAGGCAGCAAGGCCAGCCGCTGATTTAACCCCCAATCCAGCCCCAGACTCACAGTTCCGAGGGGATCTCAAAAACACATGCTAGCAACCGTAAGGAACAGTGCCCCTTGCCAGTCCCCACCCCAACAACAGTCTCGGTTACCAGAAGGGGCACCAGTGATGTATGTCGCTTTTACTCCATCACAAGCAGCGGCCTTATTGACAAGTCTGCCTGACCCAGAGAAGCAGCCAATGCCCTTCTAAGATATATAGAGTTTTACTAACACATGCCAAAGTTGCAAAACATCATTCAGGCATTAAAGCTAACCATACATTTTACAAACTTCTTGTACAATTTTCCTTTAGATTTACCAATATAATATGACTTTAAATCTAAAAGGTTTCAATTTGTATGCAGTCAGGCAGGCCCTTGCACTGCACAGTTGAAGGTAAATCCAAAGGTAACTGAACAAGAAAATCATATAATGTATGGCCAGTTTAAGATTTGTTTTCACCTTTGGTTAAAGCGGTTGTAAACCCTCACGCTTTACAACCGGTTAAACCTTTTGTACTGTAGCATCCTCCCAGACACCCCCTTTTCTTTACCTGAACCCGATCTTTCCAGTGAGGGGGACAAGAACAGGAGGTCTAGCCGCTATCTCGGGTCCTCATTAAATAGTTTATTAGCACCTATTTCTCTCCTATATGTTTATCATTTATTTATTTATTTTTTTATATTTATTTATTTGTTTTTTTTTTGTTTTGTTTTTTCTCTCTTAGCTAGTTTCCTGCAGTCTATTAGCACCTATTAGCACCTATATCTCTCCTATTTTTTTTTTTTCCATTGACGTTTATCAAGACTATTCACATACTTTGGAAATATGCCAGTATCGGTCCTCATGATGTTCTAACACTTTGCTCTTAAAATCATTTGTTTTCAACATCCACTTCATTGTGTGTATACATACCGTATATATATATGTTTTCTATTATTTTGTGTATGTTGTTGTAACTATACAATGATTTTGACTGATGTGTCGAGTTTTCTCCGAGTTCAATTGGTGTATCAGATTATTATTTTTTCTGACAGTGGATTTGGACCGAACTGTTTACATCAGCTTTGAGTGTAAGTACTGTGTATTCTGGCTGGGTTTTCTTTGTAGCACCAGCTGAGTACAAATTTAAATTGGTTAGTTCACCTATAACCTAATGATGACACATTACCACATTACACATTACAACCACTTGTCATATGAAGCTGCAATAAAAGGATTTTTGGAAATGCAGCCGTCTGGAATTATTTCTTTATGTTACACAGCATGCGAGCTGGGCTAGCACCTGACTAGTGTGTTTGGGGATTAACCAGAGACTCACTCACCTGGAGCGACTTTTTTCTTTCCTCATGAAATAGATTGAAAGCAGCAGGAGCCAATGTCAATCAAATCCAGTGACATGGGAGCCGTGGGGCAGGGCCGAGTCCCGCTGTCTGTGTCAATTGGCGCAAGCGTGCCTGCACGAGTTCCCCCAAAGAATGTGTCTCTTCCTGGGGGCACTCTGAGCTGGGCTCTGGAGGGGATGGGAGCAGCCAGCACAGGCTCTCAGTGGCTCGCTGAGAAGCTGAGCCGGGTGCTGGTCCAGGCACGTGGACGGACCACAACTTCATTGTTGGGATCTTGCCCCAGCCTGGACCACCTCTGTGACATCAGCTGACAGCGGGTTGAAGCCCGCTGTCTGCTGAAAACGGGTCACAGAAGTGCAGAATGAACTGCACTCCTGTGATCCACAGGAGAAGTACAGCCAAACAAGCTTTGTCTGTACCTCTCCTTTAATTTGCTATATGAGTTAGTTCCATCCAAAGGCCATAATGTGGTACTTTCCTTAAAGCGTAACTCCACTTTTGTTGAGGAAAAACATTCCCCTCTGGGTGATCGATGTACATTGCAAGGATTATAACAATCTTTGTTGCAGATTCCTACCTTTTGTTATTCTGAAGAAATCCATGTGTGTTTGTCTGTGCCTCTGTACTGAGTGGGTCTAATGGGAGTGGTATCATAATTAACTGTCAGGTGTGGATCTACAGGTCACTAATAAGGAAATCTGCTGGGCCTACATCCCTTTAGACGTGCTCCTATTGAAAGTATCTCTCCAAAAATGACATTTTTGTTACAGGAGATGCCTGAAATCTGACTTGTATCTTAGGCAGACTTCTGGGAAAATTGGTGAGCCAATCACACAAGCAGGAAATTATGTTTCTAGGGAGTGGTCAGTGTACAGAACAACTTCAGGTATTCATATTACAATGCATTCTCAGAAAATGACAGTGGCTCAGATTGAAAAGTAAAGGTCATTTTTAATAACATTCAATTACAATATGCTTAGCGTCGCAATTTTATGTGCTATATTATTTTTTCTTTATTTGCTATTTTTTTCCCCACAAAGGTGGAGTCACTCTTTAATCACTTCCATACTGGGTCATTGTCATATGACATCCGCAGAAACACTCTGTCCCTCCGTGTCCCTCCGTCATATGACGTCCTTGGCTTCCCATCAGCATAGGGGGTGCGCGCGTGGTGCATCGACAAGGAGCCAATGCGCGTGCCCGGCGGCCGCGATGTCCACCGGGCACACGCGATCGCTCGTGACACAGCAGGAATGTGGATCTGTGTGTGTAAACACATAGATCCACGTCCTATCAGGGGAGAGGAGACAGATCGTGTGTTCCTAGTGTAGAGGAACACTGATTGGTCTCCTCCCTTAGTCAGTCCCATCCCCCACAGTAAGAACACACAGTCAGGGGACCATTTAACCCCTTGATCGCCCCCTAGTGTTAACCCCTTCCCTGCCAGTGACATTTAGACAGTAATCAGTGGCTATTCATAGCACTGATCGTTATATAAATGTCAATTGTTTCAAAAAAGTGTCAAAAGTGTCCGATCTGTCTGCTGCAATGTTGCAGTCCCAATAAAAATCGCAGATCACTGTCATTAATAGTAAAAAAAAAAATAACAATAAAAATGCCATAAATCAATAACCTATTTTGTAGATGCTATAACTTATGCGCAGACCAATCAATATACGCTTATTTTTTTACCAAAAATATGTAGAAGAATACATATTGGCCTAAACTGAGGAAAAGTTTGTTTTTTTAAAATAAATTTGCAATATTTATTGGCCCCCTATGCCGATGACGAAGGTAAAAAATATTGTGTTTTTTTCAAAACTGTTGCTTTTTTTGTTTATAGCACAAAAAATAAAAACCACAGAGGTGATAAAATACCACCAAAAGAAAGATCTATTTGTGGGGACAAAAATGATCAAAATTTCATTTGGATACCATGCATGACCGCGCAATTGTCATTCAAAATGCTAAAGCGCTGAAAGCTGAAAATTGGCCTGGACAGGAAGGGGGGGGGGGGAGTGCCCTGTATTGAAGTGGTTAAATACCTTAATCATGAAAATACTGTATTGTGTCCACTAGATGGAGCTCACATTCATGGGAAATAAACATATTAGGCAAATTATTGGTATTATTAGTGATGGCTGTGTGAATGCTTCAGACATTTATACAGCATATTTGTTTAACTAGACCCCTTGGTGCTTGGGATAAATATTTTATTGTTAAGATTGAAAACAAAATACAGATGCATGTATTACCAAGACACAAACAGTGGCATGAAGATACATATCTTGAAAGAGAATTACTGGTTAATCTAGATCTCAGCGTCTTAATGGTAAGAGTATAGTAGATGCTATAAACTCTCAAATAATTTACAGCAGAGTGTCTGAAAGGAGAGCAGGGCTTAAGCTGACGTCCAAACAAATTCAAGTTCAGACTGTTTGGCATTGCTGGCAATGGATGTTAAGGACACCAGCAGGTGCAGAAACTGCCAGGTTCTTAACAATCAGTGATGTCACCGCCCCATTCACTTACATGGCAGTGAATACAGTACAGGAGGTACACCTCCATCTATCTCAATGACATTGTTTTTTTCAGTAAAGACTGTGAGGTTTATCTTCCCCCGGTTCAGGCTGTGTAATGCCGCGTACACACGAGCGGATTTTCCGGCATACTTGGTCCGGCATACCGGAGTCTCTCGGATATTTAGATCGTGTGTGGGCTCCAGCGGACTTTGTTTTCTAAAAAGTTTGACGGACTTAGATTTGAAACATGTTTCAAATATATCCGACGGACTTGAGTCCGGTCGAAAAGTCCGCTAGTCTGTGTGCTAGTCCGACGGACAAAAAACGACGCTAGGGCAGCTATTGGCTACTGGCTATGAACTTCCTTGTTTTAGTCCGGTCATACGTCATCACGTACGAATCCTTCGGACTTTGGTTGATCTTGTGTAGGCAAGTCCGTTCATTCGGAAAGTCCGTCCTAAAGTCCATCGAAAAGTCCGCCGGGCAAAGTATGCCGTAAAGTCCGGTCGTGTGTACGCGGCATTAGACTCAAAAAAGAGTCCTGTTTACTGCCAATCCTGAGAAATGTGCTATTGGTATGGAAGAGACCAAACTGTAGGGATTTGCTGAAGCCTCAAATGAACAAGGTAGAGGGTATTCAGGTTCGGCTCTGCTCCATAACAAAGAAACAGGTCTGAGTATTCATGGCATACTTGGATAATACCAATGATTTCTTTGCAGCTTCCCCTGTGAAGGAATGTGATGTAGATGATAATAATAATCTGAAAATGTCTATTTTCTTATGTGAATACATATTTTTTCTCCTTACTCATTATATAAGTATTACAGATTTGCTCTGTTTCTTTATCTTCTCAAAATGGTGGGTACACCCTACATCCCACACATCAGAAGAATGCGGAACAGAAGATAGAACCAGGGACAGCCAAACCTCGACATGAAGATTCTCCATTTTCTTTTCTATCTTAACCAATGAGATGTACCTATTAGACTAACATAGCAATGACGTATTTTTGCGTATAAAACATTAGCACCGCCTTGAATAAATCAGAAGTGTAAGAAGTAATCCTGCTGTGAGCGTGTCTCAGAGAGTTTTACTTTTATATGCATGCATATCCACACTTTCCAATTAGAGACAGCAGCAGATAACCTTGAGCTCGATTGAAGCTCTTAACCTTAACAGCTGGTGCCGAAACCCGGGAGCTTCAGGCTACAGTCTAACCAGATAAGGATTTGAGCGGCTAAACTGATAGATAAGAAGGGGGGTCTTTGCGCAACCCTAACAGTACAGTAAGTTTTTTATATTCTTACCACTGTATGACTTTCTTATCTCTTGATTGACCCGCTGGATTCTGTCGGTATGCTGAGACTGTTTAAGGGGCAGGTATTCCCTCGCCTGAGGCTGTTTTAATGAACCTGCCGATGGGTTTCTGCTGTCTGTATTTGTTCACTGTCTGCCGTTCTTTGGGCTACAAAACTCAGCGGTCTAAAAATGCTGCATGTATGTATGTGTGTTCTCATCTCCAGACGAGCTGTCGGCCTCTGGGATGAGATGTCTTCTTGCAGAAGACGGTTATAGACGGGTTACTCGAAGTTTGTAGGACCTCTTGAGGGTTCTCAGCTGCTGGAGCTTCGCAGTCTGAAAGTGTTACAGATATCTCACCCCCCAGACGAGCTGTTGGCCTCTGGGGGGGGTGTAAGAAACGTCTATAAACAGGGTTTTTAGGGGAGTTGTCTGCACCTGTGGGTTACCTTAGCCTGCTGAAACTTTGTGGTTCAGAGAGTGGCAGGTGTTATGTCCTGTCCTGAGTGTATATGTGGTTTACTGTTTGCTATACACGAGAGGGGTTGGAGACTGGTGAAAGTCAGAGAAGGAGGCTACTCGAAGGATTTGTTGGGTCATGAGTGGTTGCTCCCCACTACCCCTGATGTGCTTGTACTGAGATTAACGGTACATTACAGGGTTAGAGCAGACAGTATCAGCGAAGAGCGCAGCCTTATGTGCCCCCACCCAAGGAATTTGTTGATAAGGAGCAGTGAGAAAGAATATTAACCCATTAGTTGTACGTATTCTCCTCTCAAGCCATTAGCCGAGAAACAGAAGAGAGAGAGAGAAAGGAATGTGAAGAATGTGATATTGTGAAGAATGTGATATTGTGAAGAGGAGAGAAGATGTTGAAATAGTTAAAGTTGAACCAAGTGGCGAAAGTTATGTTGCTAAAGAAACAGGGAGAAAAATCCTATGTGATAAAGAAAATTAGATAAAGGAAGTTAATAAGGATGGCGATTGTACTATATTATGTATCCCAGAGTTGACGATATGTGAACCACCACGCTATGTTGGAACTTGAAACAAAAGGAGTGGAGGGACAACCACTCCCTTCTCACCACCCCAGCCCAGGCACAACCCACTGTAACAACTCCGCCCGGTGGCCATCTTGGTGCACCCATGCCTTCACTTTCTACCCAGCCCAGTGCACTTCCTGCCGGCGGCCATCTTGGTACACCCAGTAGGCTCAAATACAGCCTATACCCAGTCCTTCCTGTTTTAAACCAGGATGGTTCTTACCACACACCTGTCTTCCCCAATACGGAAGCATCACATTCACAGGCCGGATATGTTAATGATGAAGAAGCGTCTGAGTGGAAAGACCAACAACAGGCAGCAAGGCCAGCCGCTGATTTAACCCCCAATCCAGCCCCAGACTCACAGTTCCGAGGGGATCTCAAAAACACATGCTAGCAACCGTAAGGAACAGTGCCCCTTGCCAGTCCCCACCCCAACAACAGTCTCGGTTACCAGAAGGGGCACCAGTGATGTATGTCGCTTTTACTCCATCACAAGCAGCGGCCTTATTGACAAGTCTGCCTGACCCAGAGAAGCAGCCAATGCCCTTCTACCGCAGGATAGTGCTGATAAAAGAAATGTACTCATCTGCCTGGAGAGACCTGATCAGCCTATGCCAAATCAAAGCAGGACATGTCTTTTGGCTGGTCATGCAGACGGCCTTCAAAAATGCCTGCCTGACAAGTGCCACTTCCTACACCTCAGGCGTGGAGTTCTGTGCACAACTCCACGACTGGGCAAAGGAGAAATTGATGGATCAGACCACCACAATCCAAGATATTACCCAAGATAAAGGGGAGTCTGAAGACGTATCATGCTAGACTCATACAGGCCTTTGATGATCCGAACTTCTCCCACTATGAAAAGACACACACACACGTTTCCTGCGTGGGAGTGGATGGGGTGCCCCGCTCCAGTCCACTTGCTGAGCCACTCAACGTAGGGACATTTCCTGATTTGCTTGCCAGATTCATGGTGTCCTTTACATGGCCCTTGAATCTACTAGGAGCTGATGTGTTGTCCAGACTACAGGCCTCAATCATGTACACGCTTGAGGGGGGGATGAAGTTACATACTCCCCTATCTTTAGAAGACTTATCTGCTTTATGTTCTCTGCCTCTCCTGATGACACTTCATGAAGCAATAACTTCAAGTTCAATACGGAAGGAAGTACTTGACAGAATCCCTGCGTGCCTATGGTCCACAGGACCTGGAAGACAACGGTCACTTAAAGGTGCCACCAGTTTCAGTCAAGCTAAAAGAGGGCGCATCATTGCCCCGGAAACCACAATACCCCATAAAGTTAGCCCATGCTGCAGCTTTTTTGAAGCATGTCAAGGCCCTCATGTCAAATGGAGCCCTGATAGCCTGTACATCTCCATGCAATACACCTCTGTTCTCTAGGAAGAAGAAGAGAACCCCTAAAAGAGAACCAGGTACCTGTGCTGTGGATGCCCTTGACTGCAAAGTACCTCACAGTGGTGGACCTTACAAACACTTACTTCAGTGTCCAACCTCACCTCTCCTTCTGGTACCATTTTGCATTCATCCACGGAAAGAAATGGCAACATACCTAAACAGTTGTGCCACAAGGGGCACAGAACTTTCCAAGCCAGTTTGTAAAAGATATGGCTATCATCCTTGACACATGACAAGAGGAACACCCGGACGTGATTCTCTTCCAATATGTTGATGACCTTCTCCTTTGTGCAGCTGACTTACCCCCTGTTGAAGTCACCTCAGAAAGCCTGTTGTGCTATCTTGCCAACCAGGGTTGCAAAGCCTCAATGCCCAAATTGCAGTGGTGCTCAACACCTGTCATTTTCTTTGGACACTGTTTGTCCTATGGGACAAGACACCTCACTGAAGGCAGGGTGAGAGTAATCTCTGACATCCCACTGCCACAAGGCCAGAAATCCCTTCATGCCTTCCTTGGACTAATTTCCTAGTGCGGAGCATGGATTCTGGAAGCCTTCCTACTGATGCTCTGCAATCAGACCCCTTCTAGATGTCTCCTGAAGAAATATCTAACTTTGAGGCCCTCAAGTGCGCCATCCCCAGGGCTAGGGCTCCCAGACTATGACAAAACGCTCAAGCTCTTTGTATCTGAACGTCTGGGATATGCTGCAGGTGTACTCACCCAATCACATGGTATCCAGCCGAAACACTTGTCCACTACCAGACACTTGAGACTCCTGTGTTCCCTCCTACTGGACAGCATTACTCTATTAAGTTGTGAAACACTGAACCCTACCACCCTTCTTCCACTTCTCAGGGGGGGGAAGGAGGAGGAATAGAGTCTTGACTTGTCACCTAATGACTGCATCGAACTAATGTGGCTGGAAACCACGCATCTCCCCCCTGTGAGTGAAATACCTCTGCAGAATTCAGACCTAACAATTTTTGTTTGCTGATGAACGTGGCAAATACCACACAGGACACATGGTCACCACTGAAAACACAGTTCTACAAGCTGAAGCCTTACCACCGGTGATGTCTGCACAGGAGGCAAAGCTGCAAGCGTTTACTACAGCATGTAAATGGGCAGAGGGAAAAAGAGCCAACATTCATATGAACTCAAGATATGCTTTCAGAGTTTCCCATGATTATGGTGTTATCTGGAAGGACAGAGGATTCCTGACGGCTGCAGGAACACCTGTGAAAACTTGATGGATGCCTTGCTTTTTCCAACCCAAGTGACTATTCTGAGTAAAAGTACATGACAAACTGAACTCAAAGGAAGCTCGAGGTAATCATCTAGCCAATTCAGCTGCCAAACAGACAGCTAGTGGTCCATGGGAAGTGCACAGCAGGGTGGTAGAAGAAGACCACCCCGTGCTTACCTTACAGACTCTCCCAGTGGACAGAGTTTATCTAAATGAATTACAGGAAACAGCAAGACCAGATGAGAAGGAAAGCTGGAAACAGAGAGGAGAAACTCTCAGAGATGGACTATTCGACTGCAGCAAGAAGCCTTGTCTACCCAGGAGTATGTACCCATCTGTGGTGTAATGGGAACATGGAGCTGCCCACTTGACAAAGACTTTTATGAACTCTCTCATCAACAAGTGTTGCACCAAGACTTACTCCACTGGCCAACAACTTCTGCAGATCATGCATTTTCAGCACCAAATGTAACCCAGGACGCACAGAAAAGGCACAGAAGAAGCACCTGGCAAAAGCCCTATACCTCCTTTCCAGAGGATACAAATTGATCATTCTCAAGTGCCAAGAAGTGGCAGATTTGAATACGCCCTAGTGGAAGTGGTCATGACTGCCAGGACCACAGATAAGAAACTACTGAGTGAGATAGTATGTAGATTTGGGGTCCCAGAGGTGATATTGAGATATCAGGGCCCAGCCTTAACAGCAACCCTTACAAAAGAGATTTGGGCAGCACTGGGGGTTCAGTTGGCACTACACACCCCATACCACGCTCAAAGTAGCAGGAAGGTAGAAAAGATGAATGGGACACTAAAAAACAGGATGTTAAAGATGGCCCAAGAGACTAACATGAGTTGGCCAGACAGTTTGTCCATTGCCCTGTTCAGTGTCAGACACACCCCAGGGGGAAACATGCCCTATCCCCTTATAAAATTTTGTTTGGTTCAGCTCCCAGACTTGATTGTTACTTTCCACAACAGTTACAGTTGCAGTCTGATGTGTTGACTAATTATGTAACCACATTATCATGAGAATTATCCTGAATGCATGTCCAGGTGTTTTCTTTCATTCCAGATCCAGAATTAGATACAAGAACACACCAACTACTGTCTGGAGATCCTTGAGCCAAGATATGATGGTCCATTCCAAGTTGTACTGACCACAGCCACCTCAGTCAAGATGGCTGGGAAGAACACCTGAATGCACGCTTACCACTGCAGGAGAGCGTGTTTTCGGGTGCTGCATATCCGTTTCCTGTTAGATCTAGGGGGGGGGGGGGCCAGGAGGTGGCCATTAGGGATGAGCCGAACACCTCCCGGTTCCGTTTGCACCAGAACCTGCAAACGGACCGAAAATTTGCATGAACGTTAGAACCCCACTGACGTCTATGGGACTCGAACGTTCAAAATCAAAAGTGCTCATTTTAAAAGCTAATTTGCATGGTATTGTCCTAAAAAGGGTTTGGGGACCCGGGTCCTGCCCCAGGGGACAAGTATTAATGCAAAAAAAACTTTTAAAAACGGCAGTTTTTTCGGGAGCAGTGATTTTAATGATGCTTAAAGTAAAAAAAAAAGTGAAATACTCCTTTAAATATCGTACCTGGGGGGTGTCTATAGTATGCCTGTAAAGTGGCGCGTGTTTCCCATGCTTAGAACAGTCCCTGCACAAAATGTCATTTTTAAAGGAAAAAAGTCATTTAAAACTGCTTGCGGCTTTAATGTAATGTTGGGTCCTGGCAATATGGATGAAAATCAGTGAGACAAACGGCATGGGTACCCCCCAGTCCATTACCAGGCCCTTTGGGTCTTGTATGGATATTAAGGGGAACCCCGCACCCAAATTAAAATAAGGAAAGGTGTGGGGCCACCAGGCCCTATATACTCTGAACAGCAGTATACAGGCAGTGCAAACAAGACAGGGACTGTAGGTTTGTTGTTAAGTAGAATCTGTTTGTAATTTTGAATGGGTACATTTTTAACGTGTTTAGCTCCAGCCATAAAATCTTTTTTAAGCTTTTTGGAAAACATAGGGAAGGGTTATCACCCCTGTGACATTTGTTTTGCTGTCTTTCCTCCTCTTCAGAAGATTTCACCTCACTTTTTGTCCCAATGACAAATGTTTTTTGAAAATTTGGGGGTTTTTGTGGAACAAGGATTGGAAAGCATCAGTGGAAAGGAGAAATGTTTTTCCCATATTAACTCTTACAGGAGAGAATTTCCCTTCCTAGGGGTAGATTTCATCTCACTTCCTGTTGTCTCCTTCCGTTTGCAAGTAGGAGTCGTTTGTAAGTTAGATGTTTGAAAGTAGGGGCCTGCCCTATATACTCAGCAGAAATTTGGGCCTTAGGTGTTGTTGTGGCCACAACACTGTAAGCCCTCAAAGGGCCCTGCTGTGAAATATTAGATCAAGAATTGTAATTACATGCCCCTGTTGAACAGGGGCAGAAAAATTGGGCCCTTGGTGGCGGTGGTGGTGCTGGTGCCACAACACTGTAAGTCCTCACTCGCTCTTGGTGGGTGCAGAAATGGGCCCTGCTGTGAATTATTAGATCAAGAATTGTAATAACATGCCCCTGTTGAACAGGGGCTGAAAAAATAGGCCTTAGGCACTGGTGCTGGTGCCACAACACTGCAACCCCTCACAGACACTCTAGTTGGAAAGCAGGAACGAGCCCTGCTGCAAAGTATTGCATCAAAAATTGTAATTACACACCCCTGTTAAACAGGGGCTGAAAAATTGGGCCTTAGGCACTGATGCTGGTGCCACAACACTGCAACCCCTCACAGATACTCTAGTTGGAAAGCAGAAACGAGCCCTGCTGCAAAGTATTGCATCAAAATTTGTAATTACACGCCCCTGTTAAATAGGGGCTGAAAAATTGGGCCTTAGGCACTGGTGGTGGCGCTCAGAACCAAAAATGTTCTTACAAGCTATCAGCGTGATCATTGAGGAGGAAGAGGATAATTACTCAGGGATAGTCACTCAGCATCAGCATAGGCAGTCTTTGAAGGGATCTGAGATTTCAAAAAAAATATTAGGTTACATCAGCATCAGGTGCTTGGTAGCTGGTGGTGATCCAAGACTGATTCATTTTTATGAAGTTCAGTTACATTAGGTTACATCAGCATCAGGTGCTTGGTAGCTGGTGGTGATCCAAGACTGATTAATTTTTATGAAGGTCAGTCGATCGACCGAGTCGGTGGACAGACGCACCCTGTGATCGGTTACAAAGCCTCCAGCAGCACTGAATGTGCGTTCCGAAAGAACGCTGGATGCAGGACAGGCCAGTAGCTCAATTGCATACTGTGCAAGCTCTGGCCAGTGATCCATCCTCAAGACCCAGTAACCCAGAGGATTTTCGGTGGGAAAGGTGTCAGATCTTGCCCCTAGGTATTCCTGCACCATGTAAAACAGAAGCTGGTGATGGTTGCTGGAACCGATCATACCTTGGGGCTGCGGACCAAAAAATTGTCTGAACGCATTGGTCAGACGGCCACCTTCTCCACTGCTCCTTCTTTGACTGACCGAAGCCTCAGCAACACGTTGTCCACAAACAGGAGTTTGTAACCTCCCAGTCTCTGGGAACGTGTTGCACAGACCTTTCTGCAAGGCCTCCCGAAGATGTTTCATCCTCTGCTCCCTCTGCGATGGCAAGATAAGGTCCACAACCTTACCCTTGTAACGTGGATCATGGAGGGTTGCCATCCAGTATTGGTCCTTCTCCTTGATACCACGAATACGAGGATCCTTACGCAGGCTTTGCAGGATCAGGGAGGCCATGCAGCGTAGGTTTGCTGAGGCATTCGGTCCGGAGTCCTCTTGGTCACTAAGGACGACATGGTCCACAGCCACCCCCTCCCAGCCACGTACAAGTCCATGTGTTTCTTGGGACTGATCTCTTAAAGACTGCTGCTGATGCTGAGTGCCAGGCTCCACCTCCATACTGACACAATCTTCCTCCTCCTCCTCCTCTTCCTGTGTGATCGGCGGGCACGCAGGAACACTGTCTGGATAAAGAGGGCCTTGAGAGCTAAGGAAGTCACCCTCTTCCTGCCTCTGTTCTGCCTCAAGTGCCCTGTCCATTATTCCATGCAGCGTGTGCTCCAACAGGTGGACAAGGGGGACAGTGTCACTGATGCATGCACTGTCACTGCTCACCATCCTCGTGGCCTCCTCAAATGGTGACAGGACAGTGCATGCATCCCTGATCATGGCCCACTGGCGTGGGAAAAAAAAAACAAGCTCCCCTGACCCTGTCCTGGTGCCATAGTCGCACAGGTACTCATTGATGGCCCTCTGCTGCGTGTGCAGGTGCTGCAGCATGGCCAATGTTGAGTTCCACCTGGTGGGCATGTCACAGATTAGGCGGTTCTTGGGCAGGCTAAACTCCTTTTGGAGGTCCGCCAGCCGAGCACTGGCATTATATGACCGGCGGAAATGCACACAGACTTTCCTGGCCTGCCTCAGGACATCCTGTAAGGCCGGGTACCTGCCCAAGAACCGCTGCACCACCAAGTTAAGGACGTGAGCCAAACAGGGCACATGGGTCATTTGTCCCTGTCAGAGCGCAGAGAGGAGGTTGGTGCCATTGTCGCAAACCACCATTCCTGCCTTAAGTTGGCGTGACGTCAACCACCTCTGAACCTGCCCCTGCAGAGCTGACAGAACCTCTGCCCCAGTGTGGCTCCTGTCCCCCAAGCACACCAGCTCAAGCACCGCATGACATCTTTTGGCCTGCGTACTTGCGTAGCCCCTTGAACGGCTACGGAGCACCGCTGGTTCCGAGGACAAAGCACAGGAAGAGGCCATGGAGGAAGAAGAAGAGGAGGGGGTGGAGGAGAGAGGTGTGTCACAATCATTAGTAGTGGCATTTTGGTGGCGGAACAACCTCCAACACTACTGCACCTTGTCCAGCATCCTTCCCTTCCCAAAAAATTACAGCTTCAAAAAACTCACCATGCCTCTTAGTAAATACATTGGACTGTCTACTTTTCAAAAAGGGGTCATTTGGGGGGTATTTGTACTTTCCTGGCTTGTTAGTGTCTCAAGAAATGAGATAGGCCTTCAGGTGAGATAGTACATCAGGTGTGATCAATTTTCAGTGATTGGCACCATAGTTTGTAGACTCTATAACTTTCACAAAGACCAAATAATATACATTAATATGGGTTATTTTTACCAAAGATATGTAGCAGTATAAATTTTGGCACAAATTTATGAAGAAAAATGACTTGTTTGCAAATTTTTTCAATAGAAACTAAAAAAAAGTATGTTTTTTTCAAAATTTTCGCAGTTTTTTTTGCTTATATCGCAAAAAATGAAAAACCCAGTGGTGATTAAATACCACCAAAAGAAAGCTCTATTTGTGAGAATAAAATGATAAACATTTTGTTTGGATACAGTGTAGCATGACTGAGTAATTGTCATTCAAAGTGTGAGGGCGCTGAAAGCTGAAAATTGGTCTGGGCGGGAAGGTGCATAAGTGCCTGGTATTGAAGTGGTTAAGAATGATTATTGTTCTGTAATTGTTCTTAAATTGTACTGTTATCAATCTGTATTGTTTATATAGATTTTTTAGTGTTTATAACTGAATAAACTGAAATTTTATCTACATTGTATGTCATTATAAGGTACCGCAATAGTCCACAAATTTTTCTTTATGGTGAGGTAGGACTTGTTTTGAAATAGTCCTTGTCATTTCCTCCCCAATCACTCCTATCACGGAACTGGTGGATGTTAGAGATTTTGCGTTTTTCCACCTTCCATTTGAGGATGTCCCAAAGATGCTCAATAGGGTTAAGGTCTGGAGACATGCTTAGGCAGTCCATCACCTTTACCCTCAGCTTCTTTAGCAAGGCAGTGGTCCGTGGTCCTCTTGGAGGGGTGTTTGGGGTTGTTATGTTGGAAAACTGTCCTGTGGCCCAGTCTCCAAAGGGAGGGGATCATGGTTTGCTTCAGTATGTCACAGTACACGTTGGCATTCATGGTTTGCTCAATGAACTGTAGCTCCCCAGTGCCAGCAGCACTCATGCAGCCCCAGACCATGACACTCCGACCACCATGCTTGACTGTAAGCAAGACACACTTGTCTTTATAATCCTCACCTGGTTGCCACCACACACGTATGACACCATCTGAACCAAATAAGTTTATCTTGGTGTCATCAGACCACAGGACATGGTTCAAGTAATCCATGTCCTTAGTCTGCCTGTCTTCACCAAACTTTTCTGGGCTTTCTTGTGCACCATCTTTAGAAGAGGCTTCCTTCTAGTACAACAGCGATGCAGACCAATTTGATGTAGTGTGCGGCATATGGTCTGAGCACTGACAGGCTGACTCCCCACCCCTTCAACCTCTGCATCAATGCTGGCAGCACTCATACGTCTATTACCCAAAGACAACCTCTGGATATGACGGTGAGCACGTGCACTCAATCTCTTTGGTCGACCATGGCGAGGACTGTTCTGAGTGGAACTTGTCCCGTTAAAACGCTGTATGGTCTTGGACACCATGCTGCAGCTTAGTTTCAGGGTCTTGGTGATCTTCTTATAGCCTAGGCCATCTTTATGTAGAGCAACAATTCTTTTTTTCAGATCCTCAGAGAGTTCTTTGCCATGAGGTGCCATGTTGAACTTCCAGTGACCAGTATGAGAGAGTTAGAGGGATAACACCAAATTTAACACACCTGCTCCCCATTCACACCTGAGACCTTGTAACACTAATGAGTCACATGACACCGCATATTAACCTTTAAAATTAGTACTTTTGATTTTTCATGTTCGTGTCCCACTTTAACGGAGTTTGAGTGTTCAAACCAATTTTTTGCCTGTTTGCATGTTCTGGATGCAAACCGAACAGGGGGGGGTGTTCGGCCCATCCCTAATAATCACCACACTACTATTTACAATAAACTGCTGGAGGTAAAATAAAAAAGTGTCAGTACAAGGCTCGCTGCTAAGCACTGGTATTTGTTCCCACACCACAAAAGAAAAAAAATGTAGCGCTAACTTACTGATAACACAATAATGGTGGAACCCTCTAATGTACTGAACTGTACAGAAAAACTGTACTGAACTGTACTGAAAAAAGACATAGAAAATGAAACTTAGCTGGGATGGTGGAAGCCCCTCCAATAGATATTTACCATACAGATTAACTTCAAGTGCAATAATTCCAGTGATGTGTGATTTCACATGTATAACACATCAAATCGAGAAGACTAATGCCGCATACACACGAGCGGACTTTACGGCAGACTTTGCCCGGCGGACTTTTTGATGGACTTTACGACGGACTTTCTGAATGAACGGACTTGCCTACACACGATCAACCAAAGTCCGTCGAATTCGTATGTGATGACGTACGACCGGACTAAAACAAGGAAGTTCATAGCCAGTAGCCAATAGCTGCCCTAGCGTGGCTTTTTGTCCGTCGAACTAGCATAAAGACGAGCGGACTTTTCGACCTGACTCGAGTCCGTCGGATAGATTTGAAAGATGTTTCCAATTTAAGTCCGTCCAACTTTTGAGAAAACAAAGTCCGCTAGAGCCCACACACGATCAAATTGTCCGACAAAATCCCGTCCGCTGGGCAAAGTCTGCCGTAAAGTCCGCTCGTGTGTACGCGGCAATACTTTTTTAAACTTAGCAAGGATGGTGGAAACGCTTCTACAGTCAATTGCAATACAAATTAACTTCAAGTGCAACAACTTTTTAGTTGGGAGGTTCACACCATTATAGCATTTTGGAATTTTTACTTTTTTAGATTGCTACACTTAATTCTATATGTTTTAGTTACTATTATAATGTGAATTTTTGCACCACCCCTACTAAGTCCATGTCTTTATAGACCTTGCTTTTTGCACTGGTGAGCAACCATGTTGGAAAAGGAAGGGGCCATCCCCAAACTGTTCCCACAAAGTTGGTAGCATTAAATTGTCCAAAATGTATTGGTATGCTGACACCTTAAGAGTTCCCTTCACGGGAACTAGGGGGCCAAGCCCAACCCCTGAAAAACAACCCCACACCATAATCCCCCCTCCACCAAATGATTTGGACTAGTGCACAAAGCAAGGTCCATAAAGACATGGGTGAGTGAGTTTGGGGTGGAGAAACTTGACTGGCCTTCACATTAGAGTGGAGAGTGCGAGCCAGACCTTCTTGTCCAATATCAGTGTCTGACCTCACAAATGCGCTTGTGGAAGAATGGTCAAACATTCCAATAGACACACTCCTAAACCTTGTAGACAGCCTTCCCAGAAGAGTTGAAGCTGTTATAGCTGTTATAGCTGCAAAGGGTGGGCCAACTCAATATTGAACCCTACAGACTAATGCCCTGTACACACGGTTGGACATTGATCAGACATTCCCACAACAAAATCCATGGATTTTTTCAGACGGATGTTGGCTCAAACTTGTCTTGCATACACACAGTCACACAAAGTTGTCGGAAAATCCGATCGTTCTGAACGCGGTGACGTAAAACACGTATGTCGGGACTCTAAACAGGGCAGTAGCCAATAGCTTTCATCTCTTTAATTATTCTGAGCATGCGTTGCACTTTGTGCGTCGGATTTGTGTACACACGATCGGAAATTCCGACAACGGATTTTGTTGTTGGAAAATTTTATAGCCTGCTCTCAAACTTTGTGTGTTGGAAAATCCAATGGAAAATGCGTGATGGAGCCTACACACGGTCGGAATTTCCGACAACAAGGTCCTATCACACATTTTCCGTCTGAAAATCTGACCGTGTGTACGGGGCATAAGACTGGGATGCCATTAAAGTTCATGTGCGTGTAAAGGCAGGTGTCCATATACAGTAGGCGACCGCGATATTGTGTCAATCTCGCCGCATTTCTCGGCGAGATTTGACACCTGCGAGCCCCATCGCAGGAGCCGGCGCCGAGATGGCTCACTCATCGGGAAAGGAAAACTTTTTTTTTCCTTCCGCGATGAGTGACAGGCAGTTCTGACAGCTGTCTGGTATGAATCCTGAGGCGGGAACACCGCGCCAAATTCTAAATGAAAAAAACGGCATGGGTTCCCCCCCCAGGGGCATACCAGGCCCTTAGGTCTGGTATGGATTGTAGGGGGAACCCCCTACGCCGAAAAATCGGCGCGGGGGTCCCCCCAAAATCCATACCAGACCCTTATCCTGAGCATGCAGCCCGGCCGGCTAGGAATAGGGGTGGGGACGAGCGAGCGCCCCCCCTCCTGAGCCGTAAAAGGCCGCATGCCCTCAACATGGGGGGTGGGTGCCTTGGAGGAGGGGGGCACCCTGCGGGGCCCCCCCACCCCAAAGCACCTTGTCCCCATGTTGATGAGGACAAGGGCCTCTTCCCGACAACCCTGGCCCTTGTCCTCATCAAGGCACCCACCCCCCATGTTGAGGGCATGCGGCCTGGTACGGCTCAGGAGGGGGGTTGCTCACACGTCCCCAACCCCTTTCCTGGCCGGCCAGGCTGCATGCTCGGATAAGGGTCTGGTATGGATTTTGGGGGGACCCCCACGCCGATTTTTCAGCGTAGGGGGTTCCCCTTACAATCCATACCAGACCTAAGGGCCTGGTATGCCCCTGGGGGGAACCCACGCCGTTTTTTTTATTTAAAATTTGGTGCGGTGTTCCCGCCTCAGGATTCATACCAGACAGCTGTCAGCACTGCCTGTCACTCATCGCGGAAGGAAAACAAAGTTTTCCTTTCCCGATGAGTGAGCCAGCACGACATGCACAGTACCCTGTCACCGAGAACCTCGCGGTCAGGCACCCACCCCCCATGTTGAGGGCATGCGGCCTGGTACGGCTCAGGAGGGGGGCTGCTCGCACGTCCCCACCCCCTTTCCTGGCCGGCCAGGCTGCATCCTCGGATAAGGGTCTGGTATGGATTTTGGGGGGACCCCCACGCCGATTTTTCGGCGTAGGGGGTTCCCCTTACAATCCATACCAGACCTAAGGGCCTGGTATGCCCCTGGGGGGGAACCCACGCCAGTTTTTTCATTTAAAATTTGGCGCGGTGTTCCCGCCTCAGGATTCATACCAGACAGCTGTCAGCACTGCCTGTCACTCATCGCGGAAGGAAAACAAAGTTTTCCTTTCCCGATGAGTGAGCCAGCACGACATGCACAGTACCCTGTCGCCGAGAACCTCGCGGTCAGGTACTGTATATACAGTTTCTCACAAAAGTGAGTACACCCTGCACATTTTTGTAAATATTTTATTAGATCTTTTCATGTGACAACACTGAAGAAATGACACTACAATGTAAAGTAGTGAGTGTACAGCTTATATAACAGTGTAAATTTGCTGTCCCCTCAAAATAACTCAACACACAGCCATTAACCACTTGCCAACCGCCTCACGACGATATACGTCAACAGAATGGCATGGGCATGCAAAGTAACGTATGGGTACGTTACTTGCCTCCCGCGGGCGGGGGGTCTAACTGGACCCCCCGGTGCCCAAGGTGGTCAGCATCATTCCCTGAGCGATCCGTGCTGAGGGGGAGGCCATCCATTCATGGCCACCCCCTCGCGATCACTCCCAGCCAATGACAATCTTCCTCTGCCTCTGTAATATAAACAGCGGCAGAGGAAGTAATATCATCTCTCCTCGTGTCGGTCGTTTTCGTTCCGGTGCCAAGGAGAGAAGACATCCAAGCAGTGGCGGCCCATCCATAGGGGGCGCCTGGATGCCGCCCCCCCTCCTGTAGTCAAAAAAAAAAAAATGAAAAAAAAAATAATTTTTTTTTTAAAACGGCCCCTTTAAGAACAAAACAAACAAAAAAAAATCTTTTAACAAAGTGCACTGTGGCGCCAGATGCAGTGCACTATGGGAAGCACCACATCAATGCAATCACGAGATTGCAGACGTGGCGCTTCATTTGCGGGCTTTTAACCCGCCTTGTGGCGCAAACGAAAACGCAGATTAGCTTCCGCCCGTAGATTCAGTGTGATTCTGTGGGCGGGAGCATTGCTCTTCAAATCTTGAGGTCACTTCTGGCTTTCGTGAAACAGACGAAAGGCGGAAGTGACGTCGGCAGCTCCATTCTTCGACCGAGCGGAGATGCAGGAGGAAGGTAAGACCAGTATGAGGGATGGGTTGCTGTCTGGCAAGGAGGGTGAGCTCCAGCACAGCACAGCACAGCTGCATCTGTATCTGTCCATCTCTTCCCCATTCCCCCCCTCCTGTCTTACTAACACACGGGCTGAAGACACCTCCTATACACAGACAGAGGGGGAGGGGGAGGAGAATGGACACATACACAGGACGTGCTGATCTGAGGTCTGAATATGACACTGCAGGGGAAGGGGGGCAAGTTATCAAAGAAAGATAATCACAGTGATTTGGGGGGCTGGGAGAGGATGTTTTATGTGCTAGGGGCCACTTTGGGAGCAGAGAGGATTTGTGCTAGAAGGGGGGTTGAATATAAAATTAGACCCCCCCCCCAGCACAAATCCTCTCTGCTCCCAAAGTGGCCCCTAGCACATAAAGAATCCTCTCCCAGCCCCCCAAATCATTGTGAGTATCCTTCTTTGATAACTTGCCCCCCTTCCCCCTTGTTTAAAGAGATGCTGGCTGCTATTAAGGAGACAATCATGGTTTCTGGGATCAGTGAACACAGTGGATGCATTTTGATGACACAGTGGCTGCGTTTTTGATGACACAGTGGCTGCGTTTTTGATGACACAGTGGATGTGTTTTGATGACACAGTGGATGCGTTTTTGATGACACAGTGGATGCGTTTTTGATGACACAGTGAATGCGTTTTGATGACACAGTGGATGCGTTTTTGATGACACAGTGGATGTGTTTTGATGACACAGTGGACGCGTTTTTGATGACCCAGTAAATGCGTTTTGATGACACAGTAGATGCGTTTTGATGACACAGTGGATGCGTTTTTGATGACACAGTGAATGCGTTTTTGATGACACAGTGGCTGCGTTTTTGATGACACAGTGGCTGCGTTTTTGATGACAGTGGATGCGTTTTTAATGACACAGTGGTTGTATTTTGATGACAGTGGCTGCATTTTGATGACAGTGGCTGCGATTGAAAACACAGTGGCTGTGTTTTGATGACAGTGGCTGCGATTGATGTTTTTTTTTCAGAATTTTTCAGTTTGTTTGCGCCCCCCCAAAAATTTTGAGCACCAGCCGCCACTGCATCCAAGTAAGTGCACCAACACTACACGTACAGTAAAACACTCTAGGCACACTTTTCACGCCCCATCTCCCCCCGATCACCCTCCGATCACCCCCCTGTACCCCCTGTCACAGTGACACCAATAGCAGTTTTTTTTTCTGATTATTGCATTGGTGTCAGTTTGTGACAGTTATAAGTGTTAGGGCAGTTAGTGTTAGCCCCTTTACGTCTAGGATACCCCCCTAACCCTCCTAGTAAAGGTTAACCCCTTGATCACCCCCCATCGCCAGTGTCACTTATGCTGCGTACACATGACTGGACTTTACAGCAGACTTTGTCCGGCGGACTTTTCAACGGACTTTACGATGGACTTTCCGAATGAACGGACTTGCCTACACACGATCAACCAAAGTCCGATGGATTCGTATGTGATGATGTACGACTGGACTAAAACAAGGAAGTTCATAGCTAGTAGCCAATAGCTGCCCTAGCGCCGGTTTTTGTCCGTCAGACTAGCATACAGACGAGCGGACTTTTCGACCGGACTCGAGTCCGTCGAAAAGATTTGAAACATGATTCATTTCTAGGTCTGTCAAACTTTTGGGGAAAAAAAGTCAGCTGGAGCCCACACACGGTCGAATTGTCCGACGGACTCCGGTCCGCAGGACCAAGTATGCCGTAAAGTCCTGTTGTGTGTACGCGGCATAAGCGATCATTTTTCTGATCGCTGTATTAGTGTCACTGGTGACGCTAGTTAGGGAGGTAAGTATTTAGGTTTGCCATCAGCGTTTTATAGCGCCAGGGACCCCCATATACTACCTAATAAAGGTTTTAACGCTCTGATTGCCCCTAGTTAACCCTTTCACCAGTGATCACCGTATAATTGTTAAGGGTGATGCTGGTTAGTTAGTTTATTTCTTATAGTGTCAGGGCACCCGTCGTTTATTACCTAATAAAGGTTTAACCCCCTGATCACCCGGCGGGTGATGTAAGTTAAGTTTTAGGGTCAGATAGGGTCTGCGTCACCCCAGGCAGCGCCAGGTTAGTGCCAGTACTGCTAACACCCACGCACACCGTATACACCTCCCTTAGTAGTATAGTATCTGAACAGATCGATATCTGATCTGATCAGATCTATACTAGCATCCCCAGCAGTTTAGGGTTCCCAAAAATGCAGTGTTAGCGGGATCAGTCCAGATACCTGCTAGCACCTGCATTTTGCCCATCGGCCCAGCCCAGCCCAGCCCTCCCAAGTGCAGTATTGATCGATCACTGTCACTTACAAAACACTAAACACACATAACTGCAGCGTTCGCAGAGTCAGGCCTGATCCCTGCGATCGCTAAAAGTTTTTTGGTAGTGTTTTGATACAGTCGCCAACAGTCAGGAGCTTTTTTACCTGTGAGTCTCACTAGTGTAAAACTAAAATTAGAGCCCAAAATGGCAAATCGAAGGTACACTAGTGAAGAGCGATATACAATAGGGGGCGCTAAAGACCTAAAAACATATGTATCTGCCACTAGAAACACACACAATCCACATCAACCGCAGTGAGTTATATAGTACTGCTTGTGCTAAAGTGAAAATATACCAAATACATAGTATATGATAAAAATAAACATACAAATATATAAAAATCAAACTATGAAGTGATAATAAGATAAAAAAAGTTCTTAGTGCAAGTGTAATGGATAAATTCGTGATGGTTGATTGTCCCAATCCATTGAAGAGATCAGAGCAAACAATTAGTTGAAAAACAACATCAAAGCAGACACATAGATCTTCAAAGATGGAACAAATCTTGCGATGATATAAAGGTTCCGTCACCAAAGAGGAAAAAATCACCTAAGGATAATAGATATCTGCTTACCAGATACCAATGACTCCTTTAACTAAAAAGAGAGTCATTAGCGCTTGTACAGGATTGTGCCTGTTCACATGAAGGCTGGAAGGCTGGAAGGCTGGGTGGTGCTTTAGGCATAGATCCCTCCCGTCCCATTCATTCAGGATAGGAAATATGAGAAACAAAAGGGAATCTCCATAGTGTAAAACCGTTTAATGCATAAAAAAGAAGAACAATAAAATAGCCAAATGGCCTGTTACATTGATCAGTGCCTACCCGCCACTGGGACTGCTTGCATGTCAGGGTGAATGGTGTCCAAAAACCTTTCGCATCACATCGCACATGCGGCGAGCGTTCCACCCCTCCACACTAGTGAAGAGGCCTACACGTTTCTGAGCATGACAGATGGTGAAGAGGAAGTCACTCATCTGTCAGAATAAGGCTCAGAATACGATCCTGTAGAGGACAGCAGCTCCATGACAGATAGCTCTGACGACGGAGTTGTGGTCCCTGCCAAGGTCAGGCGTACCAAACTCCGATCTTCTTTTGCTGTTGTTGAGGTGCAAGAATCGCAGGTCCCTCGTATGGAGCAGAGCAGTACTAGCGCCGCTATTCCTTCTGGTGAACTGGCAAGCACCAGCGGCCTAGTACACCCTGGTCATAGTCAATCCAGCACTGCAGTAACACTTGGTGACGTCCCATAAGTGCAGTTCAAGCTGGTGAGGTGGCAAGCACAAGTAGTGTCCCGCTGTCACCAAGAAGAAGATGAACACAGGTCAGTTGTGCCTATAGTGCCCTTCCTGCTGCATTCGCCAATCCTAATTGGGAACCCACCACTTCTGCAGCACCCGTACTTCCCTCATTCACTGGCCAACCCAGCATTCAGGTGGAAACAGTTGATTTTACGTCACTTGATTTTTATTCGCTGTTTTTCACAGAAGATCTCTATAGATCTATTGTGGACCAAAGCAATTTGTATGCTGGTCAACACATCGCCACTATTCCCCAGTCCTCCCTTGCCAGAGATTGGAAACCAATTACGGTTTCTGAATTTAAGATCTTTCTGGGCCTTTCCCTCAACATGGGGATAACTAAAAAGAGTGAGTTGCGGTCATATTGGTCCACTGACCCAATTCACCATATGCCCTTGTTCTCTGCCTCCATGACCAGGGCACGATACGAGCAGATTTTGCGGTTCATACACTTCAACAACAATGAACTCTGTCGTCCTCGTGAAGACCCTGGATACGATCGGCTCTACAAAATTCGGCCCCTCATAAACCACTTCAACCAACGTTTTGCAGACTTGTTTGCGCCCCATCAAGTTGTCTGCGTTGATGAATCCCTGATTAAGTTTTCTGGCCGCTTGTCATTCAAACAGTACTTTCCCAGCAAGCGTGCCAGATACGGGGTCAAGATGTATAAGCTCTGTGACAGGGCCACAGGCTATACATGTAGTTTTATGGTTTACGAGGGCAAAAATAGTCATGTAGAGCCGACAAACTGCCCTGACTACATAGGAAGCACTGGCAAGATTGTGTGGGACTTGGTGTCACCCTTATTCGGAAAGGGGTACCACTTGTACGTGGACAATTATTACACGAGCGTGCCACTTTTTAGTCACCTGTTTGATCATCAGATTGGAGCATGTGGCACCGTGCGACCTAATCGCCGGGGCTTTCCCCAGTGGCTTGTAGATTCCCGTCTTAGGCTGGGGGAGAGAGCCTGCTTGAAATGTAATAACTTGATTGCTGTGGAGGGATAATAAGAATGTTTTCGTTCTTACCTCCCTTAATGCGGACACAACGGTCCAAATTCCTACGGCGACTGGTGTTGTGGAGAAACCCTTCTGTGTCCACAAATATAACCTTAACATGGGAGGGGTGGATCTCAATGACCAGTTGTTGGCGCCGTACCTAGTTGCCCGTAAGGCCAGACGCTGGTACAAGAAAGTGTTTGTTTATTTATTTCAATTGGCTTTGCTGAACACTCATGTGCTATACAGAACTTCAGGACGTACTGGATCCTTCCTTAAATTCCAGGAAGAGATCGTCAGAGCCCTTCTGTATCCAGATGGTGCTCTACCTCACCTTCCCAATCCAAATGCAGTAAGCCGGCTGCATGAGAGGCATTTCCCTTATGTCCTCCCGAGTACCCCCACCCAACGAGCCCCCCTAAAAAGATGTCGTGTCTGCAGCAAGCGTGAATATAGGCGTGACACCCGCTATTATTGTCCCTCCTGTCCTGACAATCCTGGTCTTTGCATTGGTGAATGTTTTGAACGCTACCATACACTAGTTGAGTTTTAGCGTAGGGTACAGCACTGCACAGACTAGGCACACTTTCACAGGGTCTCCCAAGATGCCATTGCATTTTGACCCGAACCTGGAACCGAACCGTTACAGTTACAGTTACAAATAAAAGTGTAAAAAAAAAAAAGGAAAAAAAAAACACAAACAAATATAAAATCAAAAAATCAAAAATAGTTGCCGTTTTATTGTTCTCTCTCTCGCTATTCTCTCTCTATTGTTCTGCTCTTTTTTACTGTATTCTATTCTGCAATGTTTTATAGTTATTATGTTTATCATTTTTGCTTTTCAGATATGCAATTTTTTTATACTTTACTGTTTACTGTGTTTTATTGTTAACCATTTTTTTGTTTTCAGGTACGAAATTCAGCTGCAGCGCTAATTTATTTATCTTGACAGCAACAGCGTTTGCTCCCACGATACATAAAGCCGTGACTCCAGCGCTGTCGGAGGTGATTGCACCACCACAGTTATATACTTCAGCATATATGCCGAAGCATGGGGGTAGCAGGGGCAGAGGAGCGATTTGCTCCTACCTTTTTGTGGGAGGATGCCCCCATGCTTTGGCATATATATGTATCTTAGGAACAGGTTGCGTTAAAAAATGTTTTATTTTTTACTATTTTTTTTGTATTTGCTTTGCAGGCATGGTAAGTCTTACTGTTATACTGTAATGTTATTTTGTTTTATTGTTAACCATCATTTGCTTAGCAGGTACGCCATTCAGTTGCAGCGTGGCTTTATTTATCTTGACAGCAACAGCGTTTGCTCCCACAATACATAAAGCCGTGACTCCAGCGCTGTAGGAGGTGATTTCACCACCACAGTTAAAAAAAGAGCATATATGCCGAAGCATGGGGCGGAGGAGCGATTTCCTCCTACCTTTTGGGGCGGATGCCCCCATGCTTTGGCATATATAAACGGTGCATGTATGCCCATCATTAGAAGTGGGTGGATGAAGGGAGGTATTCTAATGGTGGGCATACCCACCGATCAATCTCTTTTTTTCATTCAGCCCACAGGCTGCATGAAAAAAAAGTTTACAATATATGCCCAACAAGGACCAGCAACGTACTGGTATCTATGAGTGGTTATACCAGAATGATGCCTGCAGGTTTAGGTATCATCTTGGTATCATTCTTTTCAGCCAACGGTCGGCTTTCATGTAAAAGCAATCCTAGCAGCTAATTGGCCTCTAGACTGCTTTTACAAGCAATGGGAGGAAGCTACGAGCATTTTATGACTTCGCCATTGGGAAATTGGGAAAGCATTTTATCACACTGATCTTGGTGTTGTCAGATGCTTTGGGGGCAGAGGAGAGATCTAGGGTCTAATAGACCCCAATTTTTTTTAAAAAGAGTACCTGTCACTACCTATTGCTATCATAGGGGAAATTTAAATTCCCTGAGATAACAATAAAAATGCTAAAAAAAAATGAAAGGAACAGTTTAAAAATAAGATAAAAAAGCAAAAAAAATAAAAAAAAATATAAAAAAAGCACCCCTGTCCCCCCGCTCTCGCGCAAAGGCGAACGCAAGCGTCCGTCTGGCCTCAAATGTAAACAGCAATTGCACCATGCATGTGAGGTATCACCGTGAAGTTCAGATCGAGGGCAGTAATTTTAGCAGTAGACCTCCTCTGTAAATCTAAAATGGTAACCTGTAAAGGCTTTTAAAGGCTTTGAAAAATGTATTCAGTTTGTCGCCACTGCACGTTTGTGCGCAATTTTAAAGCATGTCGTGTTTGATATCCATGTACTCGGCCTAAGATCATCTTTTTTATTTCATCAAACATTTTGGAAATATAGTGTGTTTTAGTGCATTAAAATTTTAAAAATTGTGTTTTTTCCCCCAAAAATGTGTTTGAAACATTGCTGCGCAAATACTGTGTGAAAAAAAAAAATGAAAGACCCACCATTTTAATCTGTAGGGCCTTTTCTTTAAAAAAATATATAATGTTTGGGGGTTCAAAGTAATTTTCTTGCAAAAAAAATAATTTTTTTATGTAAACAAAATATATAATGTTTGGGGGTTTAAAGTAATTTTCTTGCAAAAAAAATAATTTTTTCATGTAAACAAAAAGTGTCAGAAAGGGCTTTGTCTTCAAGTGGTTAGAAGAGTGGGCGATGTGTGATATAAGCTTCTAAATGTTGTGCATAAAATGCCAGGACAGTTCAAACCCCCCCAAATTATCCCATTTTGGAAAGTAGACACCCCATGCTATTTGCTGAGAGGCATGTCGAGTCCATGGAATATTTTTTATTTTGACACAAGTTGTGGGAAAAAGACATTTTTTTTTTTTGCAAGTTGTCACTGAATGATATATTGCTCAAACATGCCATAGGAAGATGTAAAATTACACCCCAAAATACATTCTGTATCCACATGTGTGAGACTTTTTGGGAGCCTAACCGTGTACGGGACCCTGAAAACCAAGCACCGCCTTTAGGCTTTCTAAGGGTGTAAATTTTTGATTTCACTCTTCACTGCCTATGACGGTTTCTGAGGCCATGGAATGCCCAGATTACACAACCCCCCCAAATTACCCCATTTTGGAAAGTAGACACCCCAAGATATTTGCTGAGAGGTATGGTAAGTATTTTGCAGACCTCACTTTTTGTCACAAAGTTTTGAAAATTGAAAAAAATAAATAAATTTTTCTTGTCTTTCTCCATTTTCCAAAACAAATGAGAGCTGCAAAATACTCACCTTGCCTCACAGCAAAAAGCTTGAGGTGTCTACTTCCCAAAATGGGGTCATTTGGGGGGGGTTGTGCCATCTTGGCATTTTATGGCCTTCAAAACTGTGATAGGTAGTGGGGAATGAAATAAAAAATTTACGCCCTTAGAAATCCTGAAGGCGGTGCTTGGTTTTCAGGGCCCCGTACGTGGCTAGGCTCCCAAAAAGTCCCACACATGTGGTATCCCCATACTAAGGAGAAGCAGCTAAATGTATTTTGGGGCACAATTCCACATATAACCATGGCATGTGTAAGCAATATATCATTTAGTGACATTATTATCATTATTCAATCACTTGGGACAAAAAAAAATATAATATTCATTGGGCTTAACATGCCTCTCAGCAATTTCCTTGGGGTGTCTATTTTCCAAAATGGGGTCATTTGGAGGGGGGGGTTGTACTGCTCTGCCATTTTAGCACCTCAAGAAATGAGATAGGCAGTCATAAACTAAAAGCTGTGTAAATTCCAGAAAATGTATCCTAGTTTGTAGACACTATAACTTTTGCGCAAACCAATAAATATATGCTTATTGATATTTACTTTACCAAAGACATGTAGCCGAATACATTTTGGCCTAAATGTATGACTATAATTGAGTTTATTGGATTTTTTTTATAACAAAAAGTAGAAAATATCATTTTTTTTCAAAATTTTCTGTCTTTTTCCGTTTATAGAGCAAAAAATAAAAACCGCAGAGGTGATCAAATACCATCAAAAGAAAGCTCTATTTGTGGGAAAAAGGACGCAAATTTTGTTTGGGGACAGCATTGCATGACCGTGCAATTAGCAGTTAAAGTGACGCAGTACCAATTGTAAAAAGTGCTCTGGTCAGAAAGGGGGTAAATCCTTCCGGGGCTGAAGTGGTTGAAACCACTGGCAACAAAAAAGAGTACACCCCTAAGTGAAAATGTCCGAATTGGGCCCAAAATGTCAATATTTTGTGTGGCCACCATTATTTTCCAGCAGTGTCCTAACCCTCTTGGGCATGGAGTTCACCAGAGCTTCACAGGTTGCCACTGGAGTCCTCTTCCACTCCTCCATGACGACATCAGAGGCTAGAGACTTTGTGCTCCACCACCTTCCATTTGAGGATGCCCCACAGATGCTCAATAGGGTTTAGGTCTGAAGACATGCTTGGCCAGTCCATCACCTTTACCCTCAGCTTTAGCAAGTCAGTGGTCGTCTTGGAGGTGTGTTTGGGGTCATTATCATGTTGGAATATTGCCCTGCAGCCCAGTCTCTGAAGGGAGGGGATCATGCTCTGCTTCAGTATGTCACAGTACATGTTGGCATTCATGGTTCCCTCAATGAACTGTAGCTCCCCAGTGCCAGCACTACTCATGCAGCCCCAGACCATGACACTCCCACCACTATGCTTGACTGCAGGCAAGACACACTTGTCTTTGTACTCCTCACCTGGTTGCCGCCAGACACGCTTGACACCATCTGAACCAAATACATTTATCTTGGTCTCATCAGACCACAGGACATGGTTCTAGTAATCCATGTCCTTAGTCTGCTTGTCTTCAGAAAACTGTTTGCGAGCTTTCTTATGCAGCATAGGCTTCCTTCTGGGATGACAGCCATGCAGACCAATTTTATGCAGTGTGTGGCGTACGTTCTGATCACTGACAGGCTGACCCCCCACCCATTCAACCTCTACGCAATGCTGGCAGCACTCATACATCTATTTCCCAAAGACAACCTCTGGATATGACGCTGAGCACAGGCACTCAACTTCTTTGGTCAATCATGGCAAGGCCTGTTCTGAGTGGAACCTGTCCTGTTAAACTGCTGTATGGTCTTGGCCACCGTGCTGCAGCTCAGTTTCAGTGACGTGTACGGGTGACCCAGCCCCCCACTTGTGCAATGCAGGATTCCCGTTGGATCACACTTGAAGAAGGAGCGTGCATGCCCGTTACGAGCTTCGCGCATGCTCAGAAATGCGTAGTGGTCCCCAGCGAATCTGAACTACCCGAGTGACGTCATTGCCCATGTGACCTGTTGGAACGCGGAAGTGATTCCCTCAGTACACCGCACACACAGTTGGCACTTCCGAGCGGAGGTCCGCGGCCACCCGCATGGTATCCATCTAGCCCCCACACCATTGGGATTTCATTGACAAACACCGGGATTAGTTCTCTATGGAAGCTGCCAATCGTCTACCTTTATGTAAGTGTTCATAATGCTTTTATTACTTGAATAAATCCTTGATACTTAAGAGGCGCTTTCTTTTTGGATTTTTATGTATACATGGAGAATTGACTTCACTCAACAGGAAGCTGCCCTTGGTATCCTGGTTGCACAGATTTCCCTGGCTCCCTTATCCATCCCTATTACGAATGATCTACATATCATAGACTTTCTCTTGGACCAATTTCATGGGCCATTGTTACTTATTTTTAACGTTATTTTATTGTTATATCCACGGAATTTAGCGCTGTTACATCATATATTTTATCGTTGGATCAGAGTTGGGCAGGGTCACACATACACGTCACTGGGAAACCACTGGGAAACCTCGTTTTTTCCCCTTGTCCCCCTTGACAGCTACATAAGAGCTGTCAAGCTAGCGCCGCATCATCGGCTGGGTGCCTCTGGTGGAGGCAGGATCCTGTGCGTGTTCCTCACTGGAGATCATCCATCGCTGGAGATCGAGAATTGGATTACATTGCTGGAGTAGGAGCATGGATTTATTGGATTACATCGCCGGAATCTCTTTTTTATTTTTTATGTTTTTATTTTTAATAAAGGACTTGTCCCAAGCCGTCTCCTGTGGTTTTTTTTTACATTTTGACACTTTCTTTTTGTGAAATGGTAGGTGTACAATGTACCCCTTACCAATTCACATGGGGGGGCCTGATCTGGGTGTCCCATTTGGTAAAGGGGGCTTCCAGATTCCGATAAGCCCCCCGCCCGCAGACCCCCACAACCACCGGGCAAGGGTTGTGGGGATGAGGCCCTTGTCCCCATCAACACGGGGACATCCTCCCCATGTTGAGGGCATGTGGCCTGGTACGGTTCAGGAGGGGGGGCGCTTTCTCATCCCCCCTCTTTTCCTGCGGCCTGCCAGGTTGCATGCTCTGATAAGGGTCTGGTATGGATTTTTGGGGGGAACCCCACACCATTTTTTAAAAAATTTTGGTGCAGAGTTCCCTTTAATATCCATACCAGACCTGAAGGGCCTGGTAATGGAATTTTGGGGGACCTCCACGCATTTTTTAAAATTTTTCAATTACTTTCAATGACTTTTATATGTATTGTCGGGACCGACAATTAATTAATAGCCGGCGCTAGCGCTAGCACTTTTAAATGACTTTTTTTTCCTTTAGAAATGTCATTTTTTTCTCAGACTGTTATAAACACAGGAAACTTGCGCTACTTTACAGGCATACTATAGACACCCCCCAGGTACGAAATTTAAAGGAACATTTCACTTTTGTTGTTTCACTTTAAGCATTATTAAAATCACTGTTCCCAAAAAAACGGCCATTTGTAAAACTTTTTTATGAATTGATACATGTCCCCTGGGGCAGGACCAAGGTCCCCAAACACTTTTTATGACAATAACTTGCATATTAACCTCTAAAATTAGCACTTTACATTTCTCCCATAGAATTTTAAAGGATGTTCCACGGCTTTTCGAATTTGCCGCAAACACCCCAAATTGTTCACTGTTCGGCGAACGGGCGAACAGCCAATGTTTGAGTAAAACTTATGTTTGACTCAAACAGATAGCCCATACCTAGTAATCACCTATTATATTGTATAGATGGATGATGCCGCGCTAATCCTATTGTGTGAGCTTCTAATTAATAGATAAAGTAAAAAAACCGGCCTGAAGGGCCACTGATGTATAAAAACAGGTGCTAAAACCCACTGTGCAAACTAAATAAATACAAGTAAGAATAAATATGTGGATGTGAGCAATAAATAAACAGCCTAAATACTTAATAAATATCCACCGTGACTAACCCTCAGAGTCCGTATCAAGGAACACGTCAAAAACATTATCAACGGCTATGACAAGCACTGTGTATCTAAGCACTTTCTTACTTGTCACAACAGAGACCCCACTAACCTGAAATTTTGGGGCATCACCCCATATACAAAACACTGGCGGGGGGGCCACAAAGTGAGAACCTTAAGTAAGCTGGAATCCAAGTGGATCTATACCTTGGACACTTTTTGGCCCCGCGGCTTAAACATCGAGTTTGATCTAAACTGTTTCCTGAGTGATTTTTAAAATATTTTTAAAATATTTTTAAAATAATCTTAAAATTAAAATTATTTTTAAAATAATTTGTTAAAATAATTTTTTAATGTTTTTAATATGGTTTTAGAATAACTCAAAAGAGATTCTAGACCACTGATCCCCCTAATTTTTATCTGACTAAGGAGTTTTTTATATATATAATAATTTTTTATATATATTTTTATATATGTTCTTTATATACACTGATTCATCCGCTTGCCCCTTATATTAGGGAAGCCTGCATATTTATGCAAGGTTACACTTGTAGCTAGCAGCGGAGACAATATGCTAGCTTCTCAGGGAATATAACTTAAATAGTTTTTATTCTTAAACATTTATTTTTTGCTTACAACCAATAAATATATTACTCTCTTTTTTAATTCTCTCACTTATAAATGATAGGCTGTTGCTATTAATTTATTTCGTTTTTATTTATTATATGCTAATTTAATGCTCATATATATTTAGCAATTATGGTTAGAAATGTTTGTATATATGTACATTCACTGCTTTTGCACCTTTAGCATTCTGTCAGTGTCTGCCGCCCCCCTTCTCCCTCCGTTCGATTATTATACATATTATGTAGTACAAATCTAGTTTGTCCTGCGTTCTTGCAAGACACCATACCATTAATACTATCTTATAGGCAATCTTGCTCCTAAAAATAATTTGTTCTCTCTGTCCGCTGGGTTTCCATCATTGGAAATAATAATGCCCTCCTTTGCTGACAGTAAAAGAGGTATCGAACCAGCTGACAGTCCCTATTGGCCAGTACTTGTCAGCTGACATACACCCTGAGTCGAATTAGATCGAAAAAAACCCCTAGGAAAATGGCCGCCATAACTCAAATACACAGAACTTCGGGAAAATGGCCGCCCATTGCCGGCCAATACTACACTATTTAAGGACACTATTACAGCCTACACTTATCCCCTGAAGAAGTCACGTGTGGTGTGATGTCACGCGTAGGGACAGGATAGGCTGGATACACTGAAAGAAAGCTACGAGCTCGCCGCTCGTCGGATACAAACACCTCACCATTCATTGTAAATGTGAGTACCTGCTGTTTTTGCCTAATAAACGTTGTTACTTTTTAAACGGAGTTACACTATTGGGTTCCTTTCATTCCTGTTTTTAAACACCCCCCTGGACCATATCTGAGGGAATCCCACCCCAGGACGGTGAGGAATACGTAGGAGCCGCTAGGTGGAAAAAGTTAAAGAACCAGTTTGGTCATATGCTGTTGCCCCATTCCTGTGAGGTAAGGGGCCACTGCTCACTGGAGTGTTCACACACGAAGCTGCATGAAATTTTGAATCACCAGGCACTCTAACTGCTACATGCGCATGTCAGCACCATATGTCACAAGATTGTATTTAAGATTATGGACGTTTTTCCTGTGTGATTCTCCCTCGTTTTTCATTTTTAACTTATTGGGACATTCAATTTATTACCATTCAGTTTTGGAGTTATCATTTGCACATTATTTTTACGTTTGTTTGCACGCCTGCACTTTATAGAAAATTTGTTGTTTCACAATATATAGTTACTTTACAATTCAGATATCTAGGTTGCACAGTGTTGGCACCATGCACTTTGCTGATTTGTGATTGACAATTATGTAATTTTTTTATTATTTATTTCACCGTCTTTTGATCAGAACAGTCATATTTATGGTTAGTCACGGTGGATATTTATTAAGTATTTAGGCTGTTTATTTATTGCTCACATCCACATATTTATTCTTACTTGTATTTATTTAGTTTGCACAGTGGGTTTTAGCACCTGTTTTTATACATCAGTGGCCCTTCAGGCCGGTTTTTTTACTTTATCTATTAATTAAAAGCTCACACAATAGGATTAGCGCGGCATCATCCATCTATACAACATTCATTTAGGCCAAGTGATACCTAATAGGTGCGTGCAGCTGTTCCACTTTTAGCCAATTCCATATCTGATAGCGCAGGAATATTCTTTTGTACAATCACCTATTATAGTAAAGATCATAATGTGGCATTAATAAACATAAACCGATTTCAGTTATGCCCCACCAGACCGGCCCCCCATGGACAATTTGCCTGTCTGCTGAGTTCATCCCCTCATCCCTGCACTCAGTGCCTGATGGGCACTGATGGGAACTGATTGGCAGCACTGGTAGACGGCACTCATGGGCACTGATAGGCACTGTTGAGTGACACTGATAGGTGGCACTGATTGGCACTAATTGGCAGCACTGATTGGCAGCACTGATGGGTGGCACTGATAGGCAGCACTGATGAGCCCTGATTGGCACTGATAGGTGGCATTGACTGGCAGCACTAATGGCACTGATAGGCAGCACTGGCAGCATTTAGTGGCACTCATTGGCAGCACTGATGGGAACTAATTGGCAGCACTGATGATAACTGATAGGCAGCACTGATGGGCACTGATAAGTGGCACTGATGGGCACTGATTGGCAGCACAGATGGGCACTGATAGGCTGCACTGATATGCAGCACTGATGGGCACTGATTGTCACTGATTGATGGCACTGATAGGCAACACTGATTGGCAGCACTGATGGCACTGATTGGCACTGATAGATGGCACTGATAGGCAACACTAATTGGCAGCACTGATGGACACTGATAGGCGGCACTGATAGGCAGCACTAATGGGCACTGATTGGCACTGATAGGTGGCACTGATTGGAAGCACTGATAGGCAGCACTGATTGGCACTGCTGGTGGCACTGATTGGCACTGATAGGCAGCACTGATTGGCACTGACAGGCAGCACTTATTGGCAGTGATAGGTGGCATTTGTTGGCACTGATTGGCACTGACAGGTGGCAATGATAGACACTGATGGGCACTGACAGGTGGCACTGATAGGCGGCACCGATTGGCACTGATAGAGGAGAGGGGGAGTTTCACATTGAGCAGTCAGGGAGGCTTGTAAAAGATGCTAAGTGTGTGACACTGTCATGTAATGTAACTGCATGCAGAGACCAGCTGTCAAAATTTGGCTGTGATGTTGGGGGGAGGGACAAAACAGCTATTAAACACCAGCCAACAGAACGGGCTGGGCGGGCTGCTCCCTGTGTGTGGCTCCGCCCACTTCCTATCAACTATCAAACACCAGTCAATGATTGGGCTGCTTAAGAAAGGGGCGTAGCCACATACACGGAGCGGCCCACCCAGCCCCTATCCCATTGGCTAGTGTTTAATAGCTGTTCTGTACCGCCCACCCCCGAAAACACCGCTAAATTTTGTCAGCTGGTCTCTGAATGCAGTTACATTACATGACAGTTTCATGCACTTAGTGGCTCTTACAAGCCTTGCTGACTGCTCAATGTGAAACTATCTCTGGCAGCATTTTACAGCAGATCTCAGGAGACAGCAGGCATGCAGCTACACTAACACACAGGGGGTGATTAGAACATCCAGCCGGGGGGTCACCACCTAATGGGGGGAGTGGGACATCATGAGGGATGGCGGATTGTGAACATCTGTGTAGGAAGTGTTAGTATGCGTGTCAGCTCTGTCCCTCTCTGTGTCATCTTTTCCCCTCTGTATAAATGTGTTATCTATGTCACCTCTGTGTGGCATCTCTGTCCCCTATGTATGTATATGTGCCATCTCTATCCCAACAAATGTTGTGATCTGATGCACATGCAGTAGTATATTGCCTCTATCCCTCTTTAATGGATACACAGCATTATTTGTTTGCCCATGGAACTTTAAATAAGGCACAACACCAACATACAAATGAATTAGACAGAAAATAACAATTAATTGTTCTATAATTAAAAATCTCAACACATGCATAAGAGGTTGATTAACATTAGAAAGCTTGTTTACTATATTCCAGTATGTATTTATGTAAAGTATACACTATATTTGTATATCCATTCCATCAAACTGTTGTTATAGATGTTTCCAGGCAGTCAGATGACTGAGGCAAAAGCATTGCATATCTACGTACATTTTGTGAACATATGTTCACTTCCTCAGGAGTGGATGCTACTGACAGAATAGATATGTCAGCTGGGAATTAGAACTGCAAAAACTTTGGGAGGAATGACAGTAAGGTTGTCTGTCCTGGGTGCTGTGGGGGGGAGATCTGGAACACAAAGAGACAGGCTCCAATGGTGACACGGAATAGTAGAAAATGGAAGATCCAGAGTGGGAGAGGTCCAAGTGGGGTGCCACAGGTGTTTTCCAGCCCCCTTCTTTAGGCTGTTAGTGAGAGGATCGGAGGAGGAAGATTTCAACTAACCACCAGCATAAACAACACATTGCATTGATAGTAAGTAGTGCTGATTTTTTTTATTTATTTTAGACTAAACTTAGGCTTTAAGCCTTCTTAGCTCAGAAGCACAATATATACCTTATGGAGTAGGTCACTTTGAAAGACAAGAACTGTATATATTGTGTGATTTTTAAAAAGACCATTCAGCTTCCTACATATAATGTAAAAGCCTGCTTTTATAGTGGGTACAACTCTAATGCATTCTGCTGTGAGTTGTGGGATGAATTGCTGTCATCTACTCTATTACTATTTTGAGAACAGTTATTTTATTGAAGATTTCTGCTGCATTATAGAAAATCAATTCACTGAATTCAAAGCATGTCTACTGTACTCTATGCCAAAGCTTTGCTAGGCAATAAGCAGCATGTCTTTTTTAAGGTTTCCGTGTTACAGCCTTGCTTCGTTCTCCTTTTTATGTACAAAGAAAATGGCTTTTCCAGAGAGTTGCTATATTATGTGCCCAACCATCCCACTCCTGCTGTTTGCTGTTTGCTGCAGCAGGGGCAGGTGGACCTTGCAAAGGCCTGGACTGCATCTAAAGCATCATGAAAAAGCATGTCAATTGACATGAAAATGTGCACACAGTGAAACATTATTTCTGTCAAACATTGCAACAATCAGAATTGTTATCTTCTGTACTTTGTACTTTATTTTGGTGAATCTACTGATGAGACTCAGTGTAGTCAACTCTGAACTCTGGTGAGATATGCCTCAAATTGACTGCTCTATATAAAAATGTTACGATTTCATCCTTACTGCAGAAAATGGCTTTTGAAAGATGTGCAGGGATTTATAAATATTAATATTACTGCCATTCACCTTGTGCCTCAAATTTGATTCCTTACTCATCAAAAGTAGCATAGTCTTTAAAAATGTTGTGTTATTTTGCTTTGTTTTGTTGCAAGGAACTGGTGAAAATGGAATATTAAAAACATATCACAAAATGTTCATGGGATCATTTCACATTGAGTGCAAAAGCATGACCTTACTAATTTGTAAAGCAAAGCTTCACACAAACAAGAGTCTGCATTTTCAGTGTTGCAATGTGCAAGCACGGATTAGAGGTTGTTTGAGCATCATGTATAATGCCTTAAACCTCTGCCCTTACTGTCCAAAAGCAACACCACCACTTTCAGATAGTCTAAACAAACACTTTGGTTTATTTACCTTTTTTGTACCCCATCTAACAATGAGTAGATCCCCCTTTTGCTGCCACAAGAGCCCTGACCTGTTGAGGCATAGACTTCACTAGACCTCTGAAGGTATGCTGTGGTTTCTGGTACCAGCCATAAGTAGCAGATCCTTTAAATCCTGTGTGTTGCAAGGTGTGGCTGTTTCTGGAGTCCTGTGCCATAAATGACGCTCCTGTGCGCATGTGCAGGAGTATTGTCATTGTGGCTCTGTCCAGTCACACAGCCGGGGTCCTTGAAGCGGAAGAAAGACTGGGTGAAGATGAAAGCGCATGCACCAGTGACAGCATGGCGCTGGAAGACTTTGTTTTCAGGTAAGTTTAACATAATGTGCTAATATGCATAGCATATATGACCTTACCTTTCAGGTTAGAAAAAAAAAACACCCAGCGGTTTACTATGATAAACTGATTAAAACAGTAAATGATGGTTCTGTTTTTAGGAAATCCACTCAGCATACATAAGACAGAAAAAAAAAGAAAAGAAAATCATAAATAAAAGAAGAAAAATAAATAGAAATTAAAAATATGGTGGATATCAGCCCAGGTGAGTAGGCAGATGAATACTGCGGCTAATTTTTCTGTCTTTTTTTTTTATCTTACTAAAACCAAAATGGGCTAGAACCAGGTCTGAGTCTTTTTTGCCACAGTAATATGAAGTGGTGGGAAGTTTTCCCAAAGGGGTAATGTACAGCTCTTTCCAAGGTAATTGGCTGGGCCCTAAAGGAAACCATTCTTGGGAACAAATACCTATGACTGCATCCATCTCTTGACACTGATACTTCAGCTTTGCCACCTTAGAATGTACCTGCAACAAGTGTGCAACTAATGATGTTAAAATCATAACGCTGAACATACTGTAGACCCTGGGTCAGAGGCCCAGATTATAAAGATATACCATTAGCTGAAGTTTTGTGTGGCTTGTTTTATTATAAGCTAAGACATCCAAAATTCTTGCAATATATATATTTATTCACAAATAGCCATATGAAATCAGTTGTTTAGGAGCCACATCCAAGTTAATTTCCTTCTCTTAGTCTGAGTGGATCAAAACCTTCCAATCTTAAAAACATTTGACTTTCACTGATGCAACTCAAGTAGATCACTATTAATATTTCATCACATTAAGCTTTTTCATTAATTAGGAAGAAACATAATTTTCTCAAAATGGATACAACTGCTGCTAGGATTACTAATTTTAATATATTTTTGACAATCTTATTATAAAGTGAATGAAGAACTAAGATGGTTAGAGGCATTTTGATTTAATAGTTGGAAAGAGTAAAAGTCCAAAAACATTGCTGAAACTTATGCATATTCTCATTAAATTTTGGCTACCTTGCTAAACTGGCAGTGACTTCTTTCTTTGTTTCCCATGGGGGAAACTTAACATTTTGCTCTTAAAATTTATAGAAGCAATAACTCCGTTGAGTCAAATGATTCAATTTCAAAATACCACATGAAAATCAAAGCTCTGTCATGGCTGTCAAGAGTTCAGTCTACATGGATCCATAATTTGCTCCTCAGTGCATTTTTTATTCCAACATTTCAAGTTGTATTCTTTAAAGTCAGTGCTCTGTAAAAAGTCTACCTAGGTTAGGAATAAATAGATAGAAAATGAATACCTGACACAATAGTCTGCTGTTATGAACACATGGAAAAAAGCACACCCACAAGAAATGAATTGCTTTACTGGATGGCTATATTAAAATGCTCGAAGACTAAAAGTAGGAGAAAAGCAAACATTTCTTTATCCATTTGATATCTGGTTACTTAATTTTTCCCAAAGTCCTTATATAATTATATGCATGGTTGATCACCAATGAAGATCATTGTTCATTGGCAACAGATACTACATCAAATCAAATACTTAATAGACAAATTTTCAAGATGTCCAAGTATTTGAAAATGTATTAACTGTGTTTTGACTTTTAATGGTCATTCAGACAGGAGCAGAAAAATAAACATTCATAAATGTGAACAATAAAAATGTACCTAATTGTGTCTGTATTTTAAAAGGTAAGTCACAGGTCATATTCACTCTATTCTGAAGGAAGTTCCTAAATGCTGCAGAGTGTGACATAATTATGAATCTGGGGAGGAATGAGGGGACAAGCCTTGAGACCTTAAGAAAAGAACTTGCACTGGATTGGTGAGTAGGCATATCTGCAGTTGACTGTTGCGGCTGGATTTACTTTTTTTTTAACCACTTGCCGACCACCTCACGCCTATATACGTGATCAGAGCAGCACGGGCAGGCAAAATCACGTACCTGGTAAGTGATTGCATTCCCACGGGCGGGGGGTCCGATCGGACCCCCCCCGGTGCCATCGGCGGTCGGCTTTTGGTTGGGAGCGATGAGAGACGAGGGGGAGACCATCCGATCGTGGCCCCCCTCGCGATCGCTCCCAGCCAATGAGAAACATCCCCTGCCTCTGTATAGTACACAGAGGCAGAGGATGTGATGTCATCTCTCCTCGGCTCGGCAGTTTCCGTTCCAGCGCCGAGGAGAGAAGACATGTAAGTGCACCAACACTCACACACAACACAGTAGAACATGCCAGGCACACTAAACACCCCAGATCCCCCCCCGATCGCCCCCTGATCCCCCCCCAATCACCCCCCCATGTCACAAACTGACACCAAGCAGGTTTTTTTTTTTTTTTATCCTGATTACTGCATAGTGTCAGTTTGTGACAGTTAGCAGTGGTAGGACAGTGAGGGTTAGCCCCCTGTAGGTCTAGGGTACCCCCCTAACCCCCCCTAATAAAGTTTTAACCCCTTGATCACCCCCTGTCACCAGTGTCGCTAAGCGATAATTTTTCTGATCGCTGTATTAGTGTCGCTGGTGACGCTAGTTAGGAACGTAAATATTTAGGTTCGCCGTCAGCGTTTTATAGCGTCAGGGACCCCCATATACTATCTAATAAATGTTTTAACCCCTTGCTTGCCCCCTATTTAACCCTTTCACCACTGATCACCGTATAACTGTTACGGGTGACGCTGGTTAGTTCGTTTATTTTTTATAGTATCAGGGCACCCGCCGTTTATTACCGAATAAAGGTTTAGCCCCCTAATCGCCCGGCGGTGATATGCGTCGCCCCAGGCAGCGTCAGATTAGCGCCAGTACCGCGAACACCCACGCACGCACCGTACACGCACCCAAGTGCAGTATCGATCGATCACTGACACTTACAAAACACTAAACGCATAACTGCAGCGTTCGCAGAGTCAGGCCTGATCCCTGCGATCGCTAACAGTTTTTTTGGTAGCATTTTGGTGAACTGGCAAGCGCCAGCCCCAGGCAGCGTCAGATTAGCGCCAGTACCGCTAACACCCACACACGCACCATACGCCTCCCTTAGTGGTATAGTATCTGATCGGATCAATATCTGATCCGATCAGATCTATACTAGCGTCCCCAGCAGTTTAGGGTTCCCAAAAACACAGTGTTAGTGGGATCAGCCCAGATACCTGCTAGCACCTGCGTTTTGCCCCTCCGCCCGGCCCAGCCCAGCCCACCCAAGTGCAGTATCGATCGATCACTGTCACTTTTTTTTGTAGCGTTTTGGTGAACTGGCAAGCGCCAGCGGCATAGTACACCCCGGTCGTAGTCAAACCAGCACTGCAGTAACACTTGGTGACGTGGCGAGTCCCATAAGTGCAGTTCAAGCTGGTGAGGTGGCAAGCACAAGTAGTGTCCCGCTGCCACCAAAAAGACAAACACAGGCCCGTCGTGCCCATAATGCCCTTCCTGCTGCATTCGCCAATCCTAATTGGGAACCCACCGCTTCTGCAGCACCCGTACTTCCCCCATTCACATCCCCAACCAAATGCAGTCGGCTGCATGAGAGGCATTTATATGTCCTCCCGAGTACCCCTACCCAACGAACCCCCCAAAAAAGATGTTGTGTCTGCAGCAAGCGCGGATATAGGCGTGACACCCGCTATTATTGTCCCTCCTGTCCTGACAATCCTGGTCTTTGCATTGGTGAATGTTTTGAACGCTACCATTCACTAGTTGAGTATTAGCGTAGGGTACAGCATTCCACAGACTAGGCAAACTTTCACAGGGTCTCCCAAGATGCCATCGCATTTTGAGAGACCAGAACTTGGAACCGGTTACAGTTATAAAAGTTACAGTTACAAAAAAAAGTGTAAAAAAAAAAAACACAAACAAAAATAAAAAAAAAAATAGTTGTCGTTTCATTGTTCTCTCTCTCTCTATTCTCTCTATTGTTCTGCTCTTTTTTACTGTATTATATTCTGCGATGTTTTATTGTTATGTTTTATCATGTTTGCTTTTCAGGTATGCAATTTTTTATACTTTACCGTTTACTGTGCTTTATTGTTAACCATTTTTTTGTCTTCAGGTATGCCATTCACGACTTTGAGTGGTTATACCAGAATGATGCCTGCAGGTTTAGGTATCATCTTGGTATCATTCTTTTTAGCCAGCGGTCGGCTTTCATGTAAAAGCAATCCTAGCGGCTAATTAGCCTCTAGACTGCTTTTACAAGCAGTGGGAGGGAATGCCCCCCCCACCGTCTTCCGTGTTTTTCTCTGGCTCTCCTGTCTCAACAGGGAACCTGAGAATGCAGCCGGTGATTCAGCCAGCTGACCATAGAGCTGATCAGAGACCAGAGTGGCTCCAAACATCTCTATGGCCTAAGAAACCAGAAGCTACGAGCATTTTATGACTTAGATTTCGCCGGATGTAAACAGCGCCATTGGGAAATTGGGGAAGCATTTTATCACACCAATCTTGGTGTGGTCAGATGCTTTGAGGGCAGAGGAGAGATCTAGGGTCTAATAGACCCCAATTTTTTCAAAAAAGAGTACCTGTCACTACCTATTGCTATCATAGGGGATATTTACATTCCCTGAGATAACAATAAAAATGATTTAAAAAAAAAATGAAAGGAACAGTTTAAAAATAAGATAAAAAATCAAAAAAATAATAAAGAAAAAAAAAGCACCCCTGTCCCCCCTGCTCTCGCGCTAAGGCGAACGCAAGCGTCAGTCTGGCGTGAACTGTAAACAGCAATTGCACCATGCATGTGAGGTATCACCGCGAAGGTCAGATCGAGGGCAGTAATTTTAGCAGTAGAGCTCCTCTGTAAATCTAAAGTGGTAACCTGTAAAGGCTTTTAAAGGCTTTTAGAAATGTATTAATTTTGTTGCCACTGCACGTTTGTGCGCAATTTTAAAGCATGTCATGTTTGGTATCCATGTACTCGGCCTAAGATCATCTTTTTTATTTCATCAAACATTTGGGCAATATAGTGTGTTTTAGTGCATTAAAATTTAAAAAAGTGTGTTTTTTCCCCAAAAAATGCGTTTGAAAAATCGCTGCGCAATTACTGTGTGAAAAAAAAAATATGAAACACCCACCATTTTAATCTGTAGGGCATTTGCTTTAAAATAATATATAATGTTTGGGGGTTCAAAGTAATTTTCTTGCAAAAAAAAAATAATTTTTTCATGTAATCAAAAAGTGTCAGAAAGGGCTTTGTCTTCAAGTGGTTAGAAGATTGGGTGATGTGTGACATAAGCTTCTAAATGTTGTGCATAAAATGCCAGGACAGTTCAAACCCCCCCAAATGACCCCATTTTGGAAAGTAGACACCCCAAGCTATTTGCTGAGAGTCATGTCGAGTCCATGGAATATTTTATATTGGGACACAAGTTGCGGGAAAGAGACAAATTTTTTTTTTTTTTTTTTTTGCACAAAGTTGTCACTAAATGTTATATTGCTCAAACATGCCATGGGGATTTGTGAAATTACACCCCAAAATAAATTCTGTTGCTTCTCCTGAGTACGGGGGTTCCCACATGTGTGGGACTTTTTGGGAGCCTAGCCGCGTACGTGACCCCGAAAACCAAGCACCGCCTTCAGGCTTTCTAAGGCCATAAATTTTTGATTTCACTCTTCACTGCCTATCACAGTTTCGGAGGCCATGGAATGCCCAGGTGGCACAAAACCCCCCCAAATGACCCCATTTTGGAAAGTAGACACCCCAAGCTATTTGCTGAGAGGTATAGTGAGTATTTTGCAGACCTCACTTTTGTCACAAAGTTTTGAAAATTGAAAAAAGAAAAAAAAAAATTTTTTTTTCTGGTCTTTCTTCATTTTCAAAAACAAATGAGAGCTGCAAAATACTCACCATGCCTCTCAGCAAATAGCTTGGGGTGTCTACTTTCCAAAATGGGGTCATTTGGGGGGGTTTGTGCCATCTTGGCATTTTATTGCCTTCAAAACTGTGATAGGTAGTGAGGAGTGAAATCAAAAATGTATGCCCTTAGAAATCCTGAAGGTGGTGCTGGGTTTTCGGGGCCCCGTACGCGGCTAGGCTCCCAAAAAGTGCCACACATGTGGTATCCCCGTACTCAGGAGAAGCAGCTGAATGTATTTTGGGGTGCAATTCCACATATGCCCATGGCCTGTGTGAGCAATATATCATTTAGTGACAACTTTTTGTACATTTTTTTTTTTTTGTTATTATCCAATCACTTGGGACAAAAAAAATAAATATTCAATGGGCTCAACATGCCTCTCAGCAATTTCCTTGGGGTGTCTACTTTCCAAAATGGGGTCATTTGGGGGGGGGTTTGTACTGCCCTGCCATTTTAGCACCTCAAGAAATGACATAGGCAGTCATAAACTAAAAGCTGTGTAAATTCCAGAAAATGTACCCTAGTTTGTAGACGCTATAACTTTTGCGCAAACCAATAAATATACGCTTATTGACATTTTTTTTACCAAAGACATGTGGCTGAATACATTTTGGCCTAAATGTATGACTAAAATGGAGTTTATTGGGTTTTTCTTATAACAAAAAGTAGAAAATATCATTTTTTTAAAAAAAATTTGGGTATTTTTCCGTTTATATTGCAAAAAATAAAAATTGCAGAGGCAATCAAATACCATAAAAAGAAAGCTCTATTTGTGTGAACAAAAGGACGTAAATTTCGTTTGGGTACAGCATTGCAAGACCTCGCAACTACCAGTTTAAGCAGCGCAGTGCCAAATTGTAAAAAGTCCTATGGTCTTTAGGCAGCCAAATGGTCCGAGGCTTAAGTGGTTAATATCCATACCAGACCCGAAGCGCCCCCATGACATTTTTTTTTACATTTTGGGTTCCCCCTACTATCTATACCAGACACAAAGAGCCTGGTAATGGACTGGGGGGAACCCACGCCATTTCTTTCAATGATTTTTCATGTATATTGCCGGGATTCGGCAATACATTACAGATGCAAGCAATTTTAAATTACATTTTTTCCTTTAGAAATGTCATTTTTCTGCAGGACTGTTAAGAACATGGGAAAAATGCACTACTGTACAGGCAGACTAAGGGCACGATATTTAAAGGAATATTTTATTTTTATTGTTTCACTTTAACCATTATTAAAATTGCTGCTCTTGAAAAAAACGGCTGTTTTTAAAACTTTTTTTTTGCATTGATACATATCCCCTGGGGCAGTACGCAGGTCCCCATACCCTTTTTGGCAATACCCTGCATATAAGCCTTTAAAATGAGCACTTTTGATTTTTCACTTTCGTGTCCCATAGACTTTAAACGGTGTTCGCACAAATTTTTTGTCTGTTCACATGTTCTGGTGCAAACCGAACAGGGGGGTGTTCAGCTCATCCCTACTCTCTGCCAAACTACATTCAAAAATACATATTTTTGCTTTGCTACATATTCCTAGGGCAGTACCCAGCCCCCGATGTAATTTTTTTTACATTCCCTTGCTTATTAGCCTAGAAAATTGTTATTATTGATTGTCAACATTCAGCTCCCATTGACTTCAATGGGTTTGTATTCAGCTCTGAACTTCAGTTGAATCTCCCTTAAACCGAATGCAAGTACAGTGGGTTCATCCCTAAGTTTTATTAGGATCTCTGAGAATCTTTTAAAAACCAGACTCCACTATATTAGTAATAGTTTTTAAAACCAACAATTAACAAAAAATATATGTTTTGTTTCTTTGTGACATATAGGTGACCCCCCATTTTAGGGGACCCATTACAAGCTACATTTTCTCTCTGTTTAAATAACTCTGTGTACATTCATTAAAGCTGAACTTCAGACGAATATCTAAATACACAGATGAAATACATATATTTTACAAAGGATTTGTGCTGTATTTCTGTCCATTTATTATTGTTTACACAGCTATGCTACACAGAAGAAACAGAATGGTACCCAGACCTTTCTCTACTGTAGTAAGTAGCACTTACAGGTTTTCTCCCTACCATCCAGCCTGTGAATGGATGGAGAAAGAGAAGAAGAAAATGAATTAGTTCATCTCTTTCACGCTGCTCTCCTTTTATCTTCATGATATTTGTAGCACCTGAGCCCTGTAGAACAATGGATTGGCTCTTTTTGCTGCATTTCCTTCTCCCAGTCTGAGTTCCTCTGGTACTTACACTAGTTGTTTTATACAAACAATGTTCTATTTTCAAATGTAGACATACCTGCATGATTTGATATTTATCTGCTTGGAGTTCAAATTTAAAGTGTTGCAATTTTTCTTTAAAATATATGTAATTGTATAAAGTGTATGAAATGTTCATTACTAAGCCAGTAATGGATAATACATCAGGACACCACAACCAAATGTATTATCATGCAATTATAATTGACTTTTACATATTATTTATTATCTCTCAATAAATATACTAAATAATTTTGTATATACATCCTGCATGTATGTTTTCCACAACATTCAGACTCAATGGATGAATCTGATGTCTATTTTAGACTGCAGTAATAATAACAGATACTGAGTATTAAATATTTGACAGACTTAAATAAATCAGTCTCCCTCTCTAAGCAATGTCCTGAACTCTTTTAAATAAAATTTAGCAGCCCATGTAAAATTGTAATTAGAAACTAGGGATGAGCCGAACACCCCCCTGTTCGGTTCGCACCAGAACATGCGAACAGGAAAAAAATTCGTTCGAACACGCGAACGCCGTTAAAGTCTATGGGACACGAACATGAATAATCAAAAGTGCTAATTTTAAAGGCTAATATGCAAGTTATTGTCAATAAAAGTGTTTGGGGACCCGGGTCCTCCCCCAGGGGACATGAATCAATGCAAAAAAAAGTTTTAAAAACTGCCGTTTTTTCAGGAGCAGTGATTTTAATAATGCTTAAAGTCAAACAATAAAAGTGTAATATCCCTTTAAATTTCATACCTGGGGGGTGTCTATAGTATGCCTGTAAAGGGGCGCATGTTTCCCGTGTTTAGAACAGTCTGACAGCAAAATGACATTTTGAAGGAAAAAACACATTTAAAACTACCGCGGCTATTGCATTGCCGACAATACACATAGAAGTGCATTGATAAAAACGGCATGGGAATTCCCCACAGGGCAACCCCGAACCAAAATTAAAAAAAAAAAATGATGTGGGAGTCCCCCTAAATTCCATACAAGGCCCTTCAGGTCTGGTATGGATATTAAGGGGAACCCCAGCCAAAATTTAAAAAAAAAATTGACGTGGGGTTCCCCCTAAATTCCATACCAGACCCTTCAGGTCTAGTATGGATTTTAAGGGGAACCCCGCGCCAAAAAAAAAAACAAAACGGCGTGGGGTCCCCCCAAAAATCCATACCAGACCCTTATCCGAGCACGCAACCTGGCAGGCCACAGGAAAAGAGGGGGGGACGAGAGTGCGGCCCCCCCCCCTCCTGAACCGTACCAGGCCACATGCCCTCAACATTGGGAGGGTGCTTTGGGGTAGCCCCCCAAAACACCTTGTCCCCATGTTGATGAAGACAAGGGCCTCATCCCCACAACCCTGGCCGGTGGTTGTGGGGGTCTGCGGGCGGGGGGCTTATCGGAATCTGGAAGCCCCCTTTAACAAGGGGACCCCCAGATCCCGGCCCCCCCCCTGTGTGAAATGGTAAGGGGGTACTTACCCCTACCATTTCACTAAAAAACTGTCAAAAATTTTAAAAATGACAAGAGACAGTTTTTGACAATTCCTTTATTTAAATGCTTCTTCTTTCTTCCTTCATCTTCTTCTTCTTCTGGTTCTTCTGGCTCTTCTGGTTCTTCCTCCGGCGTTCTCGTCCAGCATCTTCTCCGCGGCGTCTTCTATCTTCTTCTCCTCGGGCCGCTCCGCACCCATGGCATGGGGGGGGAGGCTCCCGCTCTTCTCTTCATCTTCTTCTCTTCTTCATCTTCTTCTTCATCTTCTTCTTCTTCTTCTCTTCTTCCTTCTTCTCTTCTTCATGTCTTCTCCGGGCCGCTCCGCAGCCATGCTGTGGCATGGAGGGAGGCTCCCGCTGTGTGACGGCGTCTCTTCGTCTGACGGTTCTTAAATAACGGGGGGCGTGGCCATCCGGTGACCCCGCCCCCCTCTGACGCACGGTGACTTGACGGGACTTCCCTGTGACGTCATGGGGAATGCCACAGGGAAGTCCCATCATGTCACCGTGCGTCAGAGGGGGCGGGGTCACCGGGTGGCCCCGCCCCCCGTTATTTAAGAACCGTCAGACGAAGAGACGCCGTCACACAGCGGGAGCCTCCCTCCATGCCACAGCATGGCTGCGGAGCGGCCCGGAGAAGACATGAAGAAGAGAAGAAGGAAGAAGAGAAGAAGAAGAAGAAGAAGAAGATGAAGAAGAAGATGAAGAAGAGAAGAAGATGAAGAGAAGAGCGGGAGCCTCCCCCCCATGCCATGGGTGCGGAGCGGCCCGAGGAGAAGAAGATAAAAGACGCCGCGGAGAAGATGCTGGACGAGAACGTCGGAGGAAGAACCAGAAGAGCCAGAAGAACCAGAAGAAGAAGAAGATGAAGGAAGAAAGAAGAAGCATTTAAATTAAGGAATTGTCAAAAACTGTCTCTTGTCATTTTTAAAATTTTTGACAGTTTTTTAGTGAAATGGTAGGGGTAAGTACCCCCTTACCATTTCACACAGGGGGGGGCCGGGATCTGGGGGTCCCCTTGTTAAAGGGGGCTTCCAGATTCCGATAAGCCCCCCGCCCGCAGACCCCCACAACCACCGGCCAGGGTTGTGGGGATGAGGCCCTTGTCTTCATCAACATGGGGACAAGGTGTTTTGGGGGGCTACCCCAAAGCACCCTCCCAATGTTGAGGGCATGTGGCCTGGTACGGTTCAGGAGGGGGGGTCGCACTCTCGTCCCCCCCTCTTTTCCTGCGGCCTGCCAGGTTGCATGCTCGGATAAGGGTCTGGTATGGATTTTTGGGGGGACCCCACGCCGTTTTTTTTTTTTTTTTTTGGCGCGGGGTTCCCCTTAAAATCCATACCAGACCTGAAGGGTCTGGTATGGAATTTAGGGGGAACCCCACGTCAATTTTTTTTTAAAATTTTGGCTGGGGTTCCCCTTAATATCCATACCAGACCTGAAGGGCCTTGTATGGAATTTAGGGGGACCCCCACATCATTTTTTTTTTTTTTTTTGGTTCGGGGTTGCCCTGTGGGGAATTCCCATGCCATTTTTATCAATGAACTTCTATGTGTATTGTCGGCAATGCAATAGCCGCGAGTTTTTTCCTTCCAAATGTCATTTTGCTGTCAGACTGTTCTAAACACGGGAAACATGCGCCCCTTTACAGGCATACTATAGACACCCCCCAGGTACGAAATTTAAAGGGATATTACACTTTTATTGTTTGACTTTAAGCATTAATAAAATCACTGCTCCTGAAAAAACGTCCGTTTTTAAAACTTTTTTTTGCATTGATCCATGTCCCCTGGGGCAGGACCCGGGTCCCCAAACACTTTTTATGACAATAACTTGCATATAAGCCTTTAAAATTAGCACTTTTGATTTCTCCCATAGACTTTTAAAGGGTGTTCCGCGGCATTCGAATTTGCCGCGAACACCCCAAATTGTTCGCTGTTCGGCGAACTTGCGAACAGCCAATGTTCGAGTAGAACATGAGTTCGACTCAAACTCGAAGCTCATCCCTATTAGAAACTAGATAGATGTGTTTCAGATTTCTTTTAGAAATAAAATACATGTGAAATATGTACTATATATGAAGATATTTTATGGCCATCTACATAAAAAAGAAAATGAATGCTAATATATTTTTTGAATGACACATTGCAAAATGTCCTAGCACTCAGACCTATTGAACACGGAAGGGATCTAAAAGGTTTTTAATTTCTCACTGTGCACCACCTATGCTAATTGTAAACTACCTTAGCAGCTGATATTTTATATTTCTTTATTTTCTTTATTTCGATTATATTGAATTGGTGCATGGTTATGAAAGGTCTTAAGCTGCGGTCTCGTCCTTTTGGTTTTGCTATACTTTTAAGGAGGGAAGAAGTTAGCTTCCTAAAAGTTTGCTCTTAATTTATCCACCTTTATATGTATTCTGAAGTGGCCACAACTCTTAGGTGTTGCCTTAATGATGGCATGTGGATTCCCCATATATTTTTGCACACATATATTTAGAGGCCTGTTTTCAAATAAATATTGTAGACATATTTTATTAGGCTCTCATTTTTTTATTGTTTTTTATTGAAACATTTTCATAATACAACATAGAGTACAAGTAGTACAAAAGTAGTACAAAAGTATAAAGATATACATTCAGCTGTATGCAATAGTAAAGGTATCCTCATAAGGCACAAATATATGGATATGCAACAGATTTTGGATTACCTATTTTTCGAACCAAATAGTTGCAGAAGATACATTAACCTGAGAGTAGGAGATCAATGGTCAAAAGAGGATCTATACTAAAAAAATGAAAATCTCAGCGTGTTAACAGCTGAGTATATTTTAGGGATCGAATGTATATAAGAAAAATACATTTATAGAAAATAAATCATAGGGTGAGATATAAACAAGATTAAAAAAATGAACTAGACATTGATCTGACCTTTACATGAGCGGACAGAAGTAGATGTGGATGAGAAATATTATCACCAAAAGATGAGTCATCAATTTACTTTAAACCAGTTTTTCCATATTTTCCATTCTGTATCAAACTGTTTACTAGTACTGCATCTGCTAGCCAGTAAGGATTCATAAACATAGTGGGATTGAGTAATCTCTAATACTTCAGAAGCATTTGGTGCCTTATATCAGATTTCCAATGTTTCACTATCAATGTTCTAGCGACCAGAAGAATGTGTGTAGTCACAACGTGAAAGTCAGGGGGGAAATTTTCAATGCCTATGTTCAGTACTGCCAAGCTTGGATTGGGGGGTATCAGGATCCCTGTAATGCTCGAGATGGAGCAAAATATGCTATTCCAAAATTTAGTCAAATGTTTGCAGGTCCAGAACATATGGAGGAGGTTGTCCTATGAGCCACAATTTCTCCAGCATAATGGAGAGTTGGTTTGGCAGAATTTGGACAGTCTGTAAGGCGTAACATACCACCTAAGGGCTATTTTCTGCGATAGTTCCCAGTGGTTTACACATTTAGAGGGTTTGTAGGTTGGTTTAGGTGCGTATTTTGTGAGGGGTATGCCTGGGTCCTATTCCCATTTTCGTTAAGGGTGGGATTTGGTAAAGTTGAGTTTTTGTTGGAAGAGATTGTAAAAGAAGGATATACCCTTAAGAGGTGTGGGGGCTGTAATGTAGAACTGCCATATCACTTCTGGGAGATATATATGGTGTGTTTTGATGGACCTCAGGAGATGGGAGACATGGTATATTTACAGCAATCTGCGGGTATTAAGGTAAATTGTTTTTGGAGTGCAGTGAAAGGTTTAAGTGTGTCGTTGTGGTAGAGATCTGCAATCCACTTTATAGCTTTATTCTGCCAATAAATGGTTGTGAAGTTCAGAATCACATGTGCAAGGATAGTGAAGGGTATGGGGATATCTGTCTTGCTAGAGGTTGAAAGTGGTAGTTTGTGAAGGTCCCTCCAAGCCAACAGGGATGCTTGCATAGTGGGTGGGAGGTGTTCTATGGGGAATGGTTGCCATACATCCAGAAGCAAGAGAGTGTAAGTCTTTAGTTGGGCTTAGAGCCTGTTCAATGCTGCTCCAAAGAATATCAGGGGAGGGATTAAACCAATTTTTAAGTTGAGTGAGACTGGAGGCTCAGAAATAATCCTGGATATCTTTCAATCCCATGCCCCCCGCAAGCCTGTGTTTGACCAAGAGAGCTTTTAGAGCATTGTGGTAATTTTGAGCACCAGATAAATTGTGTAAGAAGGGAGTTTAAAGATTTAAGATGGTTACTACGCAGTGGGATGGGGAGTGTTCGGAAAACATACAATATTTGAGGCAGTAGGAGCATTTTAAATGAGGCCAAATGGCCAGACCAAGACATTTCTACTTTGGTTAACCATTTTGTTTCTTTAGTTATTCTATCTATCAAGGGTAAGTAGTTGTCATCTGCTAATTTCTGGGGGTCTGCCGTTAGTTGTAGTCCCAAATATGATATGTTTGACTTACTCCATGTGTAGGGAAAATCTGATTGTAGTTGAGAACGGAAATGAGTGATTTTGTAAAGTTGAATTTGTAGAAGGAGATCTGACTAAACTCATTGAGGATAGTATGAGCATGAGAATGTAGCTGGGAAAGCTAGGAATAAAATGATGTCATCTGTGAATACGTTTATGTTGTAGGGTCTGTCTTGAAGGGGGAAACCTGTTATATTAGGATAGGATCTAATCCTCTCAGCCAGTGGCTCTATAAGAAGTTTAAAAATCAAGGGGGATAGGGAGCATCCCTGTCTTGTGCCATTGGATATGGCAAAGGGGTTGTTGAAACCATATTTGATGTGTAGACCTGTGCACAGGGGGATGAGTAAAGGGCCAGGATGGTGGAGAGGATGGGTCCTGTGAAGCCAAATTTTTTAAGGGTGTGTGTCATGTATCCCCAATGTATCCTGTTGAATGCCTTCTCCGCGTCCAGAGAGAGGAGCAGAGAAGGCACCTAGCATATTGTATGATGGTGATGACTCTCCTCATAGCATTGGATGCTTGTCTATCTGAGGTGAAACCTGTTTGGTCAGGTTTGATGAGAGTGGGTAAGATGGGAAGAAGTCTATGGGCCAAGATTTTGGCGTACAGTTTGACATCCGTATTAAGTAATGAGAGGGGTCTAAAATTCGAAGGGGTGGTGGGTTCTTTACCCAGTTTAGGAATGGTAATAACATAGGCCTTGAGCATTTCAGAGGGAAATGAGGCAGAGGACATTGCATGAGCACAGACCAACTGTAGTGTTGGGGATAGAGTGTTTTGGAAAATTTTATAATAATAATTTGTTAATCTGTCAGGTCCTGGTGATTTGCCAGATGGTAGAGTTTTTATCGCTTTTAAGTGCTCAGGCTCCATAATGAGGGTGTTGAGAGATGCTAGTTGTACCTGTGAGAGAGAAGGGAGGTTGGAACTTGTCAAGAAAGCTTGTATATTTTTATCTGTAGGTTGTGGGGTATTCGTGTCTTTCTCAAGATTGTACAATAAAGAGTAGTATTCAGCAAATTAATTTGCTATGTCTTTTGGGTTGAATATTTTTTTATTATCTGATGGATGGATTAAGTATGGGATTTTTGCTTTACTTTACTTTATTTCTACATTCTTTGAGTCTTTGAGCAAGAAATTTTCCTGCTTGGTTGCCAGATGAGTAGTGGGATAGTTTGAGGGGGAATGTGCTTGTCATACTGCATAATGAGCAGGAGCCTGAGATCAGAGCGATGTTGGAAGAGTTTATTTGCTATGTGTGTGTCAGCAGCTTTTTTTTTTAGGGACTCTAGAGTCTTAATTTCACCAAGGAGTCGGTATAATTTCTGTGTCCTCTGTCTCTTTTCCTGTGAACAGAGTTGTAAAATAATCCCTCTAATAAAAGCTTTATGTGCACACCACAACGTGAGTGTTAAATGAAAAAAATTCAGTTAGGTTTTTGGCAATGGTGGCAGCATGAGAAGGCTTTTGAAGTATAAGGGAGTTAGCATGCCATACATATGCAGGGCTTGGTGTGTGCCCCTCCACCACTGTTATAGAGACAGGTGTGTGGTCAGACCACGAAATGTCATGTATAGTGGAGGAGGACACTGCCTGCAACAGCATTTTATCAACTAATATTAAATTATTAAAGTATGAGTTATGTCTGGACGAGTGGAGGGTGTAGTACTGTTCATTTGAATTTTGGCATCTCCAGACATCATAAACATCCTTGGTGTGTAGCAGAGATTGTAGTATGGGTAGGGGACGTTTGAGTTTAGAGGCAGTGTCTATTGTGTATTCTGCCGTAAGATTGTAGTCTTCACACATTACCAGGGAACCTTTTTGGACTGTAGCAATTCTACAAAACATTTTCTTCAGAAATCGGATTAGATGGTAATTAGGTGCATAAAGGTTCACAATAGTGTAGGGTTTGTTGTTAAAGTGGAGTTCCACCCAAAAATGGAACTTCCACTTTAAGTGAAGGTGACCCCCTGACATGCCACATTTGGCATGTCATTTTTTTGGGGAGGGGGTGCCGATACCCTCTTTTTATAGGGATCCAGCTCCCACTTCCCACTTCCTCCCGGGGCATCGCGGCACCGAAAGGAAGTTCACCTCTCCCCCCTTCCTCTCGGCAATCATCTGGGCCAGTCACAGTGCGCAGCATGGCTTGCACATGCGAAGTGTTAGCCCAGCTGTGAAGCCACAGCCAGGCACCCGCAGTGAAAATGGTGGCGCTGCAGAGAGGAGGGGGAGAGAGGCAGGGCTTTTTCCGCCCGCATCACTGGACCATGGGACAGGTGAGTGTCCGATTAATAAAAGTCAGCAGCTATACTTTTTGTAGCTGCTGACTTTTATATGGGTGGAACTACGCTTTAAGTTCTCCTATTAGGATTGTATATCGTCCTCCCGGATCGATCTGGATCTCTTGTAGGGTAAAAGCTACGGAGTCTTTAATGGCAATGAGAACGCCCTTTTGTTTCGTAGGTGCAGAGGCCTAAAAGATGCGAGGATACTTTTTGTGATAAAAGTAAGGAGTATTACAGTTTGAGAAATGGGTCTCCTGTATACAGAGAACATCAGCTGGGAGCTTGGGCACTTCTCTCCAAACTAAGGCCCTCTTAGCCGGGTGGTTTAGGCTGTGTACGTTAAAGGGTACTATTTTAAGTATCATAGGTAGAGGAAAGGTTAAGATGCTGATAGTTGTTTATGGAGGCTTCAATAGGTCCTTGTGTGGTAAAATCCAGGAGGTGGAGAGTGGATGGAAGATTGTGCAGGCAGATTCTGGTGGCAGTGAAGTTCATCTCATGTAGGTCAGACCAGTGAGAAAGAAGACAAAATAGGATAAAAAGGGAGAATAAAGTCAAGCAATGTGAAAATAAACAGTTCAGTAAAAAGGTGGATTCAAACAGGAATCTGGAGGCATAAAAGATGCCCAGTACTCAGGAGGGGAAAGTTTGCGCACTATGTGCTCTATAGTGCTTCAGGAATCCAGTAGGATGTTGTTTATTTTGTAAGTGGGGTATTTAAGTGTTATGCATTTTGTTTTTCTTTTTATGTGACACCATTTGCCAATCACTCTAGGTGTTCAGCTTTGCAGAGGGAGATGAGATTTTGGCGGTTTGTTCAGGTATAATGTCTAAAGAGCGGAGTAATGCTAGACCTTCTTCCAAACATGTAATTATTGTGGTGTTTCCATCATGGGTGATTGTTAGTTTTATTGAGTATCTCCAGCGGTAAGGAATACTATGGTTGCATAATGCTTTCGTCACAGGTAGTAGCGATTTGTGTTTTTGCATCGTGTATTGTGAAAGGTCTGCATATAGCTGGATGTTTGAGAATCTTTCTGGAGGTTGCAAATTTTACAAAAGGCCATCATGAGCTGTTCAATTTCATGATAAAAATATACTCGCATCAGAACATCCCTAGGGATGTTGTCTGGAAGGTGGGATGGCTTAGGTAGTCGATGGATTCGATCAATGACCAAATCTGACTCAGGTTTTGAAGGTAGGAACACTTTCATGAGGTCTCGGGCTTACTGCTGTAGTTGTGCAGGTTGTATATCCTCTGGGACCCCACGGATTTTTATGTTGTTCCTTCTTGGCCTGTCCTCCAGATCAGCCACCTTAGCTTTAAGCCAAGTTATGTCATCAGACTGATCATTGTGGGCATCGTGTATTATAGGAAGATGCAAAGTCGCCCATTTTCTTTTCTATATGATCTATCCGCCCTCCCAGATCTCCCTTTAGAATGCCTCAAACGTTGCATCATGTCCGCATGCAGGCTTATTGGTAGTAGGGAACTCATTGATGGGATCTACAAGCTCCCTCGTGTCCTCCATGGAGTCCTGACATGTGCTCACCTGCTGGGTGTCCTCAACCATGCGTGGTTTGGACTCTCCCGGGCTACGTTGCATCATGTCCGCATGCAGGCTTATTGGTAGTAGGGAACTCATTGATGGGATCTACAAGCTCCCTCATGTCCTCCATGGAGTCCTGACATGTGCTCACCTGCTGGGTGTCCTCAGCCATGCATTGTTTGGACTCTCCCGGGCTACGGGAGAGTGGAGGGGAGGCACCAGGAGAATGTCGGATGGATCCGCCTTGTGATTCCAGGCACAGTGTGGCTGAGAGAGAGATGATGATAGCGGAGATCCGTCTCCGGTGCCGGTGCCATTTTGGCTAGTGTCAAGGCCGCCGGCGGGAAGAAATTTTGTAGTTTCTTTGACTGGGACTTTTTGTTTCTGCTTGTGGGTCATCCCGGGAAGGAGGTAGATCTCTCAGGCAGGTGATGGTGGATGTGTACGCAGACAGAGCTACCCCAGATCATGTGGATTCCCGTCACTGGAGCAGAGCAGAGGATTCAGGCGTCCATGCAGCACCTTTTTACTGGCTTGTGATGTGTGAAGTGCATTTTGCACTTAATGGATTTATACCGCTTTTACATTACCCATAATAATTATAATGTGATTAAGCAACTGCTGTTCATTTTATTATATTGTCACAATACCTTCTCGCTTGATGACCAGCAGTAAACCATTTGCCTAAAGCAGAACTCCAGTATGAGAGATCATTCATTCCCCCCTGCATCCAGGGACTACCCTGCAGTCAGTGTAAATACCTGTAGTAACTTTTTTCCAGGAATCTTCTGGACAGTCTAGTAGCATCAAGGATTATTACTATGATAATTATTGCAGCACAGAGTGTTATTCACCTAATGACATGTAAGTGCTGCTTTGAGCTATAGTACTGTGAACCCAGAGTAATGACCTTCCTCCTTGGAACAGGTTCATTATAGAGAAAGTGTGTTGAGGGATTCTGACCCTCACAATTGACTTAGGAGACTGTTAATGACAGAAAGGAAATACTGCAGGTTGGAGATCCAGATTAAAGGTGATTATTGCAGTGAAAGCTGCTCCTTTTTTTTAGGAGTATTCAGGAGTGTTCAGGAGTATGGATTTGATTGTATTTGATTATTATACTTTGTTAAAATTTTATATTATAATAAAAATATATCACATGTATTGTATGTATATTTATGAAACAAAAATTTTAATAAATTAAACTTTAACTCTGAATAAATTACCTAGAATTTGGCAAATCTGTGTAATGCCGCATACACACGGGTGGACTTTTCGATGGGCTAGGTCCGGCGGACTTTCCGACGGACTTTCCGACGGACTTTCCGACGGACTTTCAAATGAACGGACTTGCGTACACATGATCAACCAAAGTCCAATGGATTCATACGTGATGACGTACGACCAGACTAAAATAAGGAAGTTCATAGCCAGTAGCCAATAGCTGCCCTAGCGTCGGTTTTTGTCCGTCTGACTAGCATACAGCCGAGTGGACTTTTCGACCGGACTCGAGTCCGTCTAAAAGATTTGAAACATGTTTTATTTCTAGGTCCGTCGGACTTCTGGGGAAAAAAAAGTCCGCTGGAGCCCACACACGGTCAAATTGTCCGACGGAGTCCGGTCCGCCGGACCTAGTCCGTTGAAAAGTCAGCTCGTGTGTACGCGGCATAAGGGTTTTAAGGATTGCCATCTTTTCTGAATTGGTGTATTTACCTGGTAAACCAGAAACAGAGGGCGGTCAGTTCCCCAGTGGTAGGGGATGTTTTGATATGAATTATCTATTGTTCATTGAGTACTGCTTGGACCTTGAAGAAGTGGGTACACCCTGAAAGCTTGTCCTGAAAAATTGTATTTATTTTTTTATTTTCTTTAAATTTTTATTAGATTTTTTTTAACAAAGAGCACGTACAAATATGAATGTGATCTATAATGAATAAGCAGCTTGCTTTACCCATCCCGGTATTGGGTAAAAGAGGAGAAGGAATGTTAGGACATTCCATACCCAAACACAAAGGCAGCTACCGAACACTTCAATCAGCCAAACAAGGAACCCATACAAATAATTCTCCCCCAAGTACGAGACAAGGCTCTGTCTTGAGGTTCAAGCAGGAATGACTCTTTATTCAAACACATTTTATACAGATCCCACTTCAAAACACTTCCCCCCACCCTTGGAAAACAGGGCAGGTTAAACTGTCCAATGACAATGAATACACAGGTCAGGTGTGTTTAACTTCTCATCAGTAAACAGTCTTAACAGGGGGGCTGCTCGAGGAACCCCCCCTCTTTCCTCACATCAAGACACTTAGACATCCCATAATAGTTGAGGCAGTCACAATAGACAATAGAATACAGTCACACCCCAACCATCACAGCAAATAGTACACAACATAATGAGACAGCACACATTATATATACATATATACAGCATTAAGTCTGACTAGCACAGATCATAGTGGGGTTCTTTTTTACCCTGTGCCCCTATTAGTGACTCCCATCACAATGGCATATCCAGGGTCCCCAGAGTCTGTGTGTCTAGGGGGACATGGACCTAAATCTACAGTTACACCCCCTCCAGGGTCCCCAGACATACAGCTCATAACGAGCACCGTTCCCCCAAATGCCAGGTCCCATAATCGGTGGGCAAGAGACTGGCATTCCGTCCTCTCCAAAAGCCTCTGTCCTGGCTAGGGCTGTCACAGTGTCTGATTCACAGGTATTTGTAGAATTCCTGATTGGGGACAGCATATTTTGCGTGTAGGGCTTGGAAGGAGTATATGCATTGGTTGTTGTAGAGATCCCCTATGGAGGCAATTTCCAGAGCCTCCCATGAATCATAGCTACATAGTTACATAGTAGGTGAGGTTGAAAAAAAGACACAAGTCCATCAAGTCCAACCTATGTGTGTAATTATATGTCAGTATTACATTGTATATCCCTGTATGTTGTGGTCATTCAGGTGCTTATCTAATAGTTTTTTGATGCTCCCCATTGAGACCACCGCCTTCCACATCCTTGCTGCTATTATCGTAACGAACACTCTATGTAGTTTAAGGTTAAACCCTTATTCTTCTAATTTTAATGAGTGGCCACGTGTCTTGTTATTCTCTCTATTTTATGCCTATTGTGGGGTCACACCAGTACGGTATTTGTAAATTGAAATCATATCCACTCTCAAGCGTCTCTTCTCCAGAGAGAATAAGTTCAGTGCTCGCAACCTTTTCTCATAACTAATATCCTCCAGACCCTTTATTAGCTTTGTTGCCCTTCTTTGTACTCGTTCCATTTCCAGTACATCCTTCCTGAGGACTGGTGCCCAAAACCGAACAGCTTACTCTAGGTGCGGCCGGACCAGAGTCTTGTAGAGTGGGAGAATTATCATTTTATCTCTGGAGTTGATCCCCTTTTTGATGCATGCCGATATTCTGTTTGCTTTGTTAGCAGCAGCTTGGCATTGCATGCCATTGCTGAGCCTATCATCTACTAGGACTCTCGGGTCCTTTTCCATCCTAGATTTCCCCAGAGGTTCTCCCCCCAGTGTATAGATTGCATTCATATTTTTGCCACCCAAAAGCATTATTTTACATTTTTCTACATTAAACCTCATTTGCCATGTAGTTGCCTACCACATTAATTTGTTCAGATCTTTTTGCAAGGTTTCCACATCCTGGATATTATTGCCCTACCTAGCTTAGTATCGTCCGCAAATACAGAGATTGAACTGTTTACCCCATCCTCCAGGCCGTTTATGAACAAATTACATAGGATTGGTCCCAGCACAGAACCCTGGGGGACCCCACTTCCCACCCCTGACCATTCCAAGTATGGTCCGTTCCAATTTTTTACCACCCTCTGAACTCGCCCTTGTAGCCAGTTTTCAATCCATGTACTCACCCGATGGTCCATGCCAACGGACCTTATTTTGTACAGTAAAAGTTTATGGGGAACTGTGTCAAATGCTTTTGCAAATTCCAGATACACCACGTCTAGGGGCCTTCCTTTATCTAGATGGCAACTCACCTCCTCATAGAAGGTTAATAGATTGGTTTGGCAAGAATGACTCTTCATGAATCCATGCTGATTACTGCTAATGATACCATTCTCATTACTAAAATTTAGTATATAGTCCTTTATCATCCCCTCCAAGAGCTTGCATACTATTGGTGTTAGGCTAACTGGTCTGTGATTCCCAGGGATGTATTTTGGGCTCTTTTTAAATATTGGCGCTACATTGGCTTTTCTCCAATCAGCTGGTACCATTCCAGTTAGTAGACTGTCAGTAAAAATTAGGAATAATGGTCTGGCAATGACTGAGTTCCCTAAGTACCCATCGGGTGCAAGCCATCTGGTACTGGTGATTTATTATATTAAGTTTCCCAAATCTAATTTTAATTCTGTCCTCTGTTAACCATGGAGGTGCTTCCTGTGATGTGTCATGAGGATAAACACTGCAGTTTTGGTTACTCAAGCCCCTGATTCCCTCGTGAAGACTGAGGAGAAGAATAAATTCAATACCTTTGCCATCTCCCCATCCTTTGTAACCAGATGTCCTTCCATTCTTTATGTGGCCAACATGGTCTGTTCTCCCTTTTTTACTGTTTACATACTTAAAGAATTTCTTGGGATTTTTTTGCACTCCTCCGCTATGTGTCTTTCATGTCCTATCTTAGCCACCCTAATTGCACCCTTACATTTCTTGTTGCATTCTTTATAAAGTCTGAATGCTGATGATGATCCCTCAACCTTTTTTGCATTTAAATGCATTATGGATCTTGCTTTGTGGTATGGTCTATGCAAATGTCCAACATGGAGGACTTGGGACAGTTCATCTTGTATAGGGAGACTTTACCAAACACCTGCAGCAAATCATGAAGAGCTGGGAGAGACCTGGAGGGACCTACCTGCAGGCTTGAGATCGGAGAGTGACTACGAATTGCCGTTGCTTATAGGGAAAGGGCCCGATATCATCCCTGAGGTTATAACTTTAGCTGATGGGCAGGGGTATAACGTGAGGATAGCTTTGTTAATGGGCCTGGTAAAGCCAAATTTCAGCAATACTTCTGCTAAGTAGGACTAATACACTCTATCAAACACCTTCTCTGCATCTAAAGAGAGAAGCAGAGTATATGCTCTGTGGTGCTCAGCCCATTGAATGAGGTTTAGGAACCTCCTGGTGCCATTAGAGGCTTGACGTTTGGGAATGAATCCCACTTGGTCCGGGTGAATCAGTGAGGAAATATGCAGTGATATTCGTGAAGCTAGAATTTTGGAGTAGAGTTTAAGGTCAGTGTTGAGGAGTGAGATGGGTCTGTAGTTAGCAGGGTTATCATGAAACTTGCCTGGCTTTGCTATGGTGACTATGTGGGCTTCCAATGACTCCTTAGGGATGACGCCAGTGTTCATAACAATATTGAAAGCCTTACAGAGGTGGGGAGTGAGGACGTCTGCATAAATTTTAAAATACTCATTACAGTAACCATCCAGACCGGGTGCTTTTTGAAGGGGAAGGAGTGTATTGCTATCATTATTTCCATCTCGGAAAAGGGCGAATTGAATTAATCAAGTTGTTCCTCTGTAAGAGAGGGAAGCTTGATCGATTCTAGAAATTGGGTAATATGAGAGGGAGTTTGTGAGTAGGGATGGGCTTTATGTTCAGGTTGACCGTGAGTTCAACTCGAACATCGCCGAATAGCGAACAATTTGGGGTGCTTGCGGAAAATTCGAAAGCCACGGAATACCCTTTAAAAGTCTATGGGAGAAATCAAAAGTGCTAATTTTAAAGGTTAATATGCAAATTATTATCTTAAAAAGTGTTTGGGGACCTGGGTCCTGCCCCTGCGGACATGTATCAATGCAAAAAAAGTTTTAAAAACAGCCGTTTTTGGGGCGTGGCCTGGACCGCCATGGTGTGAGGAGCGCAGCATGGGAGCTCCGCTCGAGGGAAAATCCGTTGCCTCAAAATCCTATGCTTACAGGTGGCTTTTCTAACCTCACAACGCAGGATATTTACCTCCTAACATATCGCTACCATGTCGCCTCCAAAAAAACGGCGGAATTGATCGCTAAACTCGACAAATACCGGCTTAAAGAGAAGGGGACCTCAGGTGAACATGGCGCCGATGCACCTTCCTCCTCTGAGCCAGCGACGGATGACACGGCCCGTGTGCTAGAGGCAATCTCAGAGTGCAAAAGCTCCCTAACTTGTAAGATCGAGGAAGTGAAGATTGATGTGTCCCTCATAAGACAAGACCTGCAAAAGTTCAGGGAACATGTCACCGAAATAGATACCCGAATCAGCAGAGTGGAGGATGAAATGCCGCCATTACAGCATGCTACCGACCACATTCAACAACAACTCCACACCATCCTTTCAAAGCAGGACGACATGGAGAACCGCCTAAGGCACTGTAATCTCAGCTTTGTAGGACTGCCAGAGGGAGCGGAGGGCTCTGATCCTCTGCCATTTTTGGAAAACCTCCTCATCTCTACCTTTGGAAGACCGGAATTCTCGACATCGTTTGTGGTAGAACGAGCGCATCGTCTGGCAGCAAAACCTCCACCGCAAGGTGCACCCCCCAGGACATTTATAGCGAAGTTCTTGAATTTCAGGGACCGAGACGCCATCCTTCGTCTTACAAGATTAAAAGGCAACATCCCATTCAGGAATTCGGAAATTAAGGTGTTCCCGGATTTTTCAGCAGAGGTGCAGAAGAAAAGGGCGCTCTTTACGGAAGCGAAGCGCCAACTCCGGATCCGTCACTACACGTATGCCATGTTATTCCCCGCCAGGCTCTGGGTGGTGGGGGATGAACGAACCCGCTTCTTTGACACACCGGATGCGGTATTCGCATGGCTGGACAACCAGGCTGTTCCTAACCATCCACCACCAGGAGAATAACATCTTTTGCTGACCCCCTTGACACGGCCGTGCTGAAGACACAGGTTTTTCTTCTGCAAAAGGTCATTCTGACAGGCTCCAGAATAAGGTACTTTGTCATCTCCCAGCCCCCCCGTATGCCATGTTATTCCCCGTCGGGCTCCGGTGGTGGGGGATGATCAAACCCACTTCTTTGACACACCGGAGGCGGTATTCGCATGGGTGGACAACCGGGCTGTTCCTAACTGTCCACCACCAGGAGAATAACATCTTTTGTTGACCCCCTTGGCACGGCCGTGCTGAAGACACAGGATTTTCTCCTGCAAAATGTCATTCTGACAGGCTCCAGAATAAGGTACTTTGTCATCTCCCAGCCCCCCCCTGCCCAAACTGTGCACACCGTTTTTACCTCCCCGGATCCTAACTTATCCTGCAGATTAACACTGTAACTGTCGAATTCCTATGATCTCCTCGAGTCATTCCCCACCAAGATGTCAAGTGATTGGGCATGCATTTTTATTGTATGCTTCTTTGTCCTACAATGTTATCCTGTACGCCTGATCCTGAAGGTTGCTCCCCTCGCACTATTGCTGGCTCTTCAGTGGATGTTCGTCCCATTAGTCGCGGGAGCCTTACCAGACCCCGCTGTTCCAATACAGGAATGTACTGTTAATGTTCCACAAGCTAAGTTTCCCTGGTCTGTCTGGGAGCACATTCCCCGGGTACATGTTTATGTTTAGTTATAAGTTAATCGTTCTTATTATTTTATACATGATGTATGGAAATCTAAAGTGGTATACCGATTATTTAAAGGAATGTAGACGCACATGGGCTAGATTTACTCGCATGATTTCAGCTTTGCTGCATGATCACGCTCCGATTTAAGGGCAGGCTGATGCAAAATGGGAAATATGCATACATACTGAAAACAATGCTATGTCATCTCTAAAATGCCTAACATGGAATGTCCGTGGCCTTAGAGATAAATCTAAGAGAAATGTTGTTATGACGTATCTTAAAGCACAACATACACATGTTATGGTCTTAGTAGAAACCCATTTAACTGGTCAACTAATGTTATCGCTTAAAAAACCATGGTTGGAGTGGGTTTACCAAGCCCCATATTCAGCCTACTCTAGAGGTGTGGTGATTTTAGTGGCCAAAACAACACAGTTTTTGTGCTGACACTGAGATCTGACCCTCAGGGCAAGTTCCTGTTTATACACTGCAGACTGAATGGCCTAGAAGTACTCATACTGGCAATATATGTACCCCCTCCATTTTAGTTCAGTGTTATCAATGAGGGACTGGCATTTATGGCACAGTTTCCCACAATTCCAGCTATGTGGATGGGAGATTTCAATACTGTAATGGATAATCACCTAGATAGAACCTCGCTGGCATCCCTGAGTGACAACACACCCTCCCCCACACGATTCGGGAAGCTAGTGAAGGAGATAGGTCTGCTGGATGCTTGGAGGTCCCGCCACCCCTCGGTAAAAGCATTTACATGTTTTTCTGCGACACATAACACCATGTCGCGAATTGACTTAATCCTGATATCCCACTCGATGGCACCGAGCCTCAAAGGAGCAGGTCTGTCCCCCCGTATTCTCTCGGACCACGCCCCCTGCTGGATAGAACGCGAGTTGGGCTCTCCCTTCTCTTCCTATACATGGAGGCTTAACCCCTTTTGGCTCTCCGTTGTCCCTGGCTTAGATGGTCTGGGGGAGGAGTGGGAATTCTTCTTTCGCACAAATACAGATACAGCTCCTTTTGACATTGTCTGGGACATGTTTAACCACTTGCTTACTGGGCACTTAAACCCCCCTCCTGCCCAGACCAATTTTGAGCTTTCAGTGCTGTCGCACTTTGAATGACAATTGCGCGGTCATACAACACTGTACCCAAATGAAATTTTTATCATTTTTTCCCCACAAATAGAGCTTTCTTTTGGTGGTATTTAATCACAGCTGGGATTTTTATTTTTTGCTAAACAAACAAAAAAAGATGGAAATTTAAAAAAAAAAAAAAATCATGTTTAATAGTTTGTTATAAAATTTTGCAAACAGGTAATTTTTCTCCTTCATTGATATGCGCTGATGAGGCAGCACTGGTGGGCACTGATAGGCTGCACTGATGGGCACGGATAGGCACAGATAAGGTGGCACTGATGGGCACAGTTAAGGCGGCACTGATAGGCACAGTTAAGGTGGCACTGATGGGGAAAGATACGGCGGCACTGATGGGGACAGATAAGGTGGCACTGATGGCCACGGATGGGTGGCACGGATGGGTGGCACAGATGGGTGGCACGGATGGGTGGCACGGATGGGTGGCACGGATGGGTGGCACTGATGGGGGGCACTGATGGGGGGCACTGATGGGCGGCACTGATGGGCGGCACTGATGGGCACTTATGGGCACTGGTAGGTGACACTGATGGGCACTGATAGGTTGCACTGATGTGGGTGCTGATGGGTGGCACTGATGTGGGTGCTGATGGGTGACACTGATGGGTGGTACTGATGGGTGGCACTGTGGGCACTGATGGGTGGCACTGTGGGAACTGATGGGTAGCACTGTGGGCACTGATGGGTGGCACTGATGAGTGGCGCTGATTGTTGGCACTGTGGGCACTGATGGGTGACGCTGGTGGGCACTGGTAGGCAGCACTGCTGCCTATTGCCTTGTGTTAGAAGATCGCCGTGATCGGGACTGATGTCCTGATCACGGCCGCCGGTGATCGGGTTTTTTTTCCCCTCCTCGCGCTGTCAGCGCGAGGAGGAAAAATAGCCGATTACCGGCTCTGTTTACATCACATGATCAGCTGTCATTGGCTGACAGCTGATCATGTGGTAAGGGGTCGGGACCAACCCCTTACTCTGACCTGTGATCAGGCGAGTCTCATAGACTCGCTGATCACCGAGCGCGCCGCGCGCGCCCTGCAGGGGGCGCGCAGGTCGCTCGTGCACGGGACGACGTCAATAGACGTAGTCCCGGCAATTTAGATCCGCGCTGTTGCCGTCATTTGGCAATGGCCCGGATCTGAAGCAGTTAAAACTCATGCCCGCATGCTATTATCACAATGAATAGCAAGATATAAATGCACTTCCAACGACGTTATTCAACAGGCAGAATTAGCAATGGCAGAGGTAGACAAAGCCTTCTCAGAACATCCCTCCACTGAAACAGCGAATCAGGTAAAATTACAAACGCGCATAGTGAATGGACTTCATTTTGAAAGAGCAGAAAGAAAAATATTTTATATCAAACAAAAAGTGTACGAGCGTGGGGAACGTGTGGGATGATTTCTGGCCTACTTGGCTCATATGGAACACAAACCACCCACTGTTGTTGCCCTACAAGATAACACGGAGGCTCTGATACAGGACCCTGACAAAGTGGCTGATGTGTTTCGCTCCTTTTACGCTTCTCTATACTCGTCCTCAACTAATAAGTCCAGACAAGACATAGCAGATTTTCTATCCAATGTAACCTTCACACAATTGACACACTCCCAAATAGAAATGCTGGAGGCGCCTATCACCCGAGATGATGTTGCGGAAGCCATGTCACACCTCGCCTCCTCAAAAGCTCCTGGGTCTGATGGTCTCCCCCTGGAGTTTCATGCCACCTACAGTGAAATTCTAACTCCCAAGCTCCATGCGCTTTTTACTTATATATTTAAATCTGGTTCCCTCCCAAAATCAATGAGCGAGGCATTTATTGTACTCATACTAAAACCGGGTAAAGACCCAACACTTCCCGAATCCTATCATTCCATCTCCCTACTACAATTAGACATAAAAATATTGGCCAAGGTCCTGGCCCTGCGTCTGAATAAGGTCATTCTGAGTCTTATACACCCCGATCAAACCGGATTCATGCCGGCAAAAAACACAGCGTATAATTTACGCAGGCTGTATATGAACTTACAGGCCGGACATGACCGGACGGGCTCCAGAGTGGTGGTGTCACTGGACACTGCTAAAGCATTCAACTCCGTTGAATGGGACTACCTTTGGGAGTGTCTGGTCAGGTTCGGTTTTGGGCCTAAATACATACATTGGATTCAGCTTCTCTACCGGGCCCCGAGTGCCAGGATCTTAGTTAGCGGCAAAACGTCGCAGACATTACCACTAGCCAGGGGCACACGTCAAGGCTGTCCCCTTTCCCCTCTACTGTATGCCCTGGCGGTAGAGCCCCTGGCAACATCACTAAGAGAACATCCAGGAGTTAAGGGTTTAAGCCGGGGCCACCTGGTCGAGAAAATCAGTTTATATGCGGACGATATGCTCCTATACCTAGAAGATTCAGGACACTCCCTGCTAATGGCCCTTGAAATTATCAAACAGTTTGGGAACTAATCAGGTTTGAGGATCAACTGGGAGAAGTCTCAGATACTCCCTGTTGATCTTGGACCCCCATCAGAGATGCAGGCCTCTTCCCCATTAATGCGTGTCAGTGAAATCAAATACTTAGGCATAAAAATTACACGTTCTCTGGAGAATTTTATTAGGCTAAACTTGGAGCCGTTGTTCAGCTGTGGTTCAGACTACCATTGGGAGTTATGGGTCGAGTAAATTTGACAAAAATGATTCTGCTGCCCAAATTTTTATATGTCTTTTGGCACGAACCTGTCTATTTACCCCTGAGATTTTTTAAATCCCTAGAAGCTATTCTGAACACATATGTGTGGGGTAAAACACGACACAAAGTGTCCTGGCAGGTGTTGAAAAACCCCACTGATTTAGGGGGTACAGCACTGCCAGATTTTAATCTGTATTATCTAGCAGCACAGCTGTCCCATTTTTTCCATCTAGTTAAAGGAGATAAGGAACGGTTCATGGCTTTAATAAGCTCTCAAGCCACACGAATACACACCCACCCCTTTAAACTCATTATTAGAGACAATAGAGAATGTGGTAACCTGGACGATCGCAAAGGCAAAGGCCTGTTATACAATTATTGCAGGATATGGGAGATTGTCAGACGCAAACTTAAGATCCCCCCTACACATAGTCAGACACCATTATGGAATAATCCAGGCCTCTCCGAATTATCACATATACTGGATTATGAATTATGGATTTCCAATGGGGTGGTATACTTAGCAGATATGTACAATGGAGACTAGGGATGAACTTCGTGTTCGAGTCGAACCCATGTTCGACTCGAACATCGGCTGTTCGGTCGTTCGCCGAATTGCGAACGATATGGGCCGTTCACGCCAAATTTGTGTGGCGCGTCACGGCCCATAATTCACTGCGGCATCGCAGTGCATTGCTTGCTGATGATTGGCCAAGCATGCACTATGACCCGCATGCTTGGCCAATCACAGCGCCGCCTTAACAGAGAGCCGTAATTGGCCAAAGCCAAGGAGGCTTTGGCCAATTATGGCTCAGGGGATTTAGTACACGCCCCACACTATATAAGGCCGCCTGCAGTGTGTTCCGGTGTGCTGAGAAATAGAAAGAGAGAGAGACAGTGTCATTTCATTTGAGTTAGCTAGATTAGGCAGGACAGTCAGTCAGTTAGCTGCACTTAAAGTGTATTGTGTATATATATGCATCCCAGGTGTTGCATATATATATATATACACTGTATTCAGTTTAGCTAGATCCGTTCCTGTTATCTTCTAGACTATTTACATTTAGTGCAGTGCGTCCTGCTCACAGTGTTCAGCTAGATCCGTTCCTGTTATCTTCCTACTGACAGGCAGGCTTGTCTTGTTACAGTATTTTGAAGAAAATTACTTAAATTTTGATCCTATTAGTACAACAGACAGGCAGCTAGACTATTTACATTTAGTGCAGTGGGTCCTGCTCACAGTGTTCAGCTAGATCTGTTCCTGTTATCTTCCTACTGACAGGCAGGCTTGTCTTGTTACAGTATATAAAGCTACCTGAAGAAAATTACTGGTGTTCTTTTGATCCTATTAGTACCACAGTCAGGCAGCTAGACTATTTACATTTAGTGCAGTGCGTCCTGCTCACAGTGTTCAGCTAGATCCGTTCCTGTTATCTTCTTACTGACAGGCAGGCTTGTCTTGTTACAGTATTTACAGCTACCTGAAGAAAATTACTGGTGTTCTTTTGATCCTATTAGTACCAAAGTCAGGCAACTAGACTATTTACAGTTAGTGCAGTGCGTCCTGCTCACAGTGTTCAGCTAGATCCGTTCCTGTTATCTTCTTACTGACAGGCAGGCTTGTCTTGTTACAGTATATAAAGCTACCTGAAGAAAATTGCTGGTGTTCTTTTGATCCTATTAGTACCACAGTCAGGCAGCTAGACTATTTACAGTTAGTGCAGTGCGTCCTGCTCACAGTGTTCTGCTAAACCTACAAGTTAGTGGGGTGCGTCCTGCTCACAGTGTTCAGCTAAACCTACAAGTTAGTGGGGTGCGTCCTGCTCACAGTGTTCAGCTAAACCTACAAGTTAGTGGGGTGCGTCCACCTCACAGTGTTCAGCTAAACCTACAAGCTAGTGGGGTGCATCCTGCTCACAGTGTTCAGCTAGATCCATTTCTGTTATCTTCTTACTGACAGGCAGGCTTGTCTTGTTACAATAAATACAGCTACCTGAAGAAAATTGCTGATGTTCTTTTGATCCTATTAGTAACACAGTCAGGCAGCTAGACTATTTACAGTTAGTGCAGTGCGTCCTGCTCACAGTGTTCAGCTAGATCCGTTCCTGTTATCTTCTTACTGACAGGCAGGCTTGTCTTGTTACAGTATTTTGAAGAAAATTACTGGTGTTCTTTTGATCCTATTAGTACCACAGTCAGGCAGCTAGACTATTTACAGTTAGTGCAGTGCGTCCTGCTCACAGTGTTCAGCTAGATCCGTTCCTGTTATCTTCCTACTGACAGGCAGGCTTGTCTTGTTACAGTATATAAAGCTACCTGAAGAAAATTGCTGGTGTTCTTTTGATCCTATTAGTACCACAGTCAGGCAGCTAGACTATTTACAGTTAGTGCAGTGCGTCCTGCTCACAGTGTTCTGCTAAACCTACAAGTTAGTGGGGTGCGTCCTGCTCACAGTGTTCAGCTAGATCCGTACATATATATATATATATATATATATATATATATATACAGTACATATAGTACATATATATATATATATATATATATATATATATATATATATATATCCCAGCTTAGTGCAGCTACAGGCCATTAGTATGTCTGGAAGGCCAAGAAGGAGAGGCAGACAGTCACAAGCCAATAAGAGAGGGCAAGCAGGCTCTGTGTCTAGTGCTGGTCGTGGAGACGGTGCATCCTCATCAGCACGTGGCCATGGGACACGCTTGGCCATTTTCGGCAGCTGGCCATGTTGAGCCGCAACATGCGGAAGACTTGGTCGAGTGGATGACCAAGCCGTCCTCATCCTCCTCATCCTCTCTCACCCATGCCCAGGGTACTTTGTCTGCCAAAGTAGCGGCCTCTTCCCTCGGCTCAATGTCATCAGTGGCTCCTTCCCTAGCCCCACCATGTCCTCCTGAGGAGTCCCTCGAACTGTTTGACCACAGTGTTGGGTACATGCTCCAGGAGGATGCCCAGCGTTTGGAAGGCTCTGATGATGATACTGAGCTCGATAAAGGCAGTAACATGAGCACGGACAGAGGGGGTGCCCAAGAAGGACAGCAATCTGGCAGTCATGCTCCCCCTGCTGCAGCATACTGCCAGGTTTGCTCCAGTGATGAGGAGGGAGGGGATGATGAGGTCACTGACTCAACGTGGGTGCCTGATAGGAGAGAGGAGGAGGAGGAGGAGGAGGCAGCACATCACCAACGAGGCAGGATGCCCTCCAGGGGCCAGACTAAGGGCAGCACATTGACTGCATCACACCCCAAAGCTCCAGATGTGCAGGGCGCTGCAGTCTCTGCGCGTTATTCAAAAAGTTCTTTGGTGTGGGCCTTTTTTGAGACGAGTGCATCAGATCGCACCGCTGCTATTTGCAACATATGTCTCAAGCGTATCTCACGTGGCCAAAACATCTCCCGCTTGGGTACCACATGCTTGACCAGACATATGTTGACCTGCCATGCAGTTCGTTGGCACGCGTATCTAAAAGACCCACACCAAAGAAGAGGACCTCTCCTTGCTCCTCATTAGCTGAGATCTCCAACCCCACTAGACCTTCAGTCCTCTCTGAGACCTGCACTGAGAGGAATGAAGGTGTAGAATTAGGTGTGTCACAGCCAAGTACTTGCGGGCAATCTGCTATTGGTACACCGACGTCAGATTGTACCAGGCAAATTTCCCTGCCCCAGCTGCTGCACCACCGAAAGAAGTTTGCTCCCAGCCATCCACATGCCCAGCGGTTGAATGCTAGCTTGGCAAAATTGCTAGCACTTCAACTGCTGCCTTTTCAGTTGGTAGACTCTGCCCCCTTCCGTGAGTTTGTGGAATGTGCGGTTCCTCAGTGGCAGGTACCCAAATGCCACTTTTTCTCACGGAAGGCGATTCTGGCTCTCTACCGGCATGTGGAAAGCAATGTCCATGCCTCGCTGGACAGGGCAGTCAGCGGTAAGGTGCATATTACCGCTGACTCATGGTCCAGCAGGCATGGACAGGGACGTTACCTAAGTTTCACGGCGCATTGGGTGACTCTGCTGGCAGCTGGGAAGGATGCAGGACAAGGTGCAGTAGTGCTGGAGGTTGTTCCGCCACCACGCCTCCAAAATGCTAATGATTGTGACACACCTCTCTCCTCCACCCCCTCCTCTTCTTCTTCCTCCATGGCCTCTTCCTCGGAACCAGCGGTGCTCCGTAGTCGTTCAAGGGGCTACGCAAGTACGCAGGCCAAAAGATGCCATGCGGTGCTTGAGCTGGTGTGCTTGGGGGACAGGAGCCACACTGGGGCAGAGGTTCTGTCAGCTCTGCAGGGGCAGGTTCAGAGGTGGTTGACGCCATGCCAACTTAAGGCAGGAATGGTGGTTTGCGACAATGGCACCAACCTCCTCTCTGCCCTCCGACAGGGACAAATGACCCATGTGCCCTGTTTGGCTCATGTCCTTAACTTGGTGGTGCAGCGGTTCTTGGGCAGGTACAGGGCTTACAGGATGTCCTGAGGCAGGCCAGGAAAGTCTGTGTGCATTTCCGCCAGTCATATAATGCCAGTGCTCGGCTGACGGACCTCCAAAAGGAGTTTAACCTGCCCAAGAACCGCCTAATCTGTGACATGCCCACCAGGTGGAACTCAACGTTGGCCATGCTGCAGCGGCTGCACACGCAGCAGAGGGCCATCAATGAGTACCTGTGCGACTATGGCACCAGGACAGGGTCAGGGGAGCTTGTTTTTTTTCCCCACGCCAGTGGGCCATGATCAGGGATGCATGCACTGTCCTGTCACCATTTGAGGAGGCCACGAGGATGGTGAGCAGTGACAGTGCATGCATCAGTGACACTGTCCCCCTTGTCCACCTGTTGGAGCACACGCTGCGTGGAATAATGGACAGGGCACTTGAGGCAGAACAGAGGCAGGAAGAGGAGGACTTCCTTAGCTCTCAAGGCCCCCTTTATCCAGACAATGTTCCTGCGTGCCCGCCGATCACACAGGAAGAGGACGAGGAGGAGGAGGAGGAGGAGGAGGAAGATTGTGTCAGTATGGAGGTGGAGCCTGGCACTCAGCATCAGCAGCAGTCTTTAAGGGATCAGTCCCAAGAAACACATGGACTTGTACGTGGCTGGGAGGAGGTGGCTGTGGACCATGTTGTCCTTAGTGACCCAGAGGACTCCGGACCGAATGCCTCAGCAAACCTACGCCGCATGGCCTCCCTGATCCTGCAAAGCCTGCGTAAGGATCCTCGTATTCGTGGTATCAAGGAGAAGGACCAATACTGGCTGGCAACCCTCCTTGATCCACGTTACAAGGGTAAGGTTGCGGACCTCATCTTGCCATCGCAGAGGGAGCAGAGGATGAAACATCTTCGGGAGGCCTTGCAGAAAGGTCTGTGCAATGCGTTCCCAGAGACTGGGTGGTTACAAACTCCTGTTTCTGGACAACGTGTTGCTGAGGCTTCGGTCAGTCAAAGAAGGAGCGGTGGAGAAGGTGGCCGTCTGACTGATGCGTTCAGACAATTTTTTGGTCCGCAGCCCCAAGGTATGATCGGTTCCAGCAACCATCGCCAGCGTCTGTTTTACATGGTGCAGGAATACCTAGGGGCAAGATCAGACTTGGACACCTTTCCCACCGAAAATCCTCTGGGTTACTGGGTCTTGAGGATGGATCACTGGCCAGAGCTTGCACAGTATGCAATTGAGCTACTGGCCTGTCCTGCATCCAGCGTTCTTTCGGAACGCACATTCAGTGCTGCTGGAGGCGTGGTAACCGATCACAGGGTGCATCGACTCGGTCGATCGACTGACCTTTATAAAAATGAATCAGTCTTGGATCACCACCAGCTACCAAGCACCTGATGCTGATGTAACCGAATAATTTTTTTTGAAATCTCAGATCCCTTCAAAGACTGCCTATGCTGATGCTGAGTGACTATCCCTGAGTAATTATCCTCTTCCTCCTCAATCATCACAATTTTTCAGCCCCTGTTTAACAGGGGCGTGTAATTACAATTTTTGATGTAATACTTTGCAGCAGGGCTTGTTCCTGCATTCCAACTAGAGTGTATGTGAGGGGTTGCAGTGTTGTGGCACCAGCACCAGTGCCTAATGCCCATTTTTTCTGCCCCTGTTTAACAGGGGCGTGTAATTACAATTTTTGATGCAATACTTTGCAGCAGGGCTCGTTCCTGCGTTCCAACTAGAGTGTCTGTGAGGGGTTGCAGTGTTGTGGCACCAGCACCAGTGCCTAAGGCCCAATTTTTCTGCCCCTGTCTAACAGGGGCGTGTAATTACAATTTTTGATACAATACTTTGCAGCAGGGCTCGTTCCTGCGTTCCAAATAGAGTGCCTGTGAGGGGTTGCAGTGTTGTGGCACCAGCACCAGTGCCTAAGGCCCAATTTTTCAGCCCTTGTTTAACAGGGATGTGTAATTACAATATTTGATGCAATATTTTGCAGCAGAACTCGTTCCTGCGTTCCAACTAGAGTGTCTGTGAGGAGTTGCAGTGTTGTGGCACCAGCACCAGTGCCTAAGGCCTAATTTTTCAGCTCCTGTTCAAAAGGGGCATGTAATTACAATTCTTGATCTAATATTTCACAGCAGGGCCCTGTGAGGGCTTACAGTGTTGTGGCCACAGCAACACCTAAGGCCCAAATTTCTGCTAAGTATATAGGGCAGGACCCTACTTTCAAACATCTAACTTACAAACGACTCCTACTTGCAAACGGAAGGAGACAACAGGAAGTGAGATGAAATCTACCCCTAGGAAGGGAAATTCTCTCCTGTAAGAGTTAATTTGGGAAAAACATTTCTCCTTTCCACTGATGCTTTCCAATCCTTGTTCCACAAAAAAACCCAAATTTTCAAAAAACATTTTTCATTGGGACAAAAAGTGAGGTGAAATCTTCTGAAGAGGAGGAAAGACAGCAAAAAAAATGTCACAGGGGTGATGATATGTTTTCCAAAAAGCTTAAAAAAGATTTTTTGGCTGGAGCTAAACACGTTAAAAATGTACCCGTTCAAAATTACAAAGAGATTCTACTTAACAACAAACCTACAGTCCCTGTCTTGTTTGCACCACCTGTATACTGCTGTTCAGAGTATATAGGGCCTGGTGGCCCCACACCTTTCCCTATTTTAATTTGGGTGCGGGGTTCCCCTTAATATCCATACAAGACCCAAAGGGCCGGGTAATGGACTGGGGGGTACCCATGCCGTTTGTCTCACTGATTTTCATCCATATTGCCAGGACCCGACATTACATTAAACCCTCAAGCAGTTTTAAATGAGATTTTTTCCTTTAAAAATGACATTTGGTGCAGGGACTGTTCTAAACACGGGAAACACGCGTCACTTTACAGGCATACCATAGACACCCCCCAGGTACGATATTTAAAGGAATATTTCACTTTTTTTTTTTTTACTTTAAGCATCATTAAAATCACTGCTCCCGAAAAAACGGCCGTTTTTAAAAGTTTTTTTTGCATTGATACATGTCCCCTGGGGTAGGACCCGGGTCCCCAAACCCTTTTTAGGACAATACCATGCAAATTAGCCTTTAAAATGAGCACTTTTGATTTTGAACGGTCAAGTCCCATAGACGTCAATGGGGTTCTAACGTTCGTGCGAACTTTCGGTCCGTTCGCAGGTTCTGGTGCGAACCGAACCGGGGGGTGTTCGGCTCATCCCTAATGGAGACATTCTCAAATCATTTCAACAACTGAAAGACCAGTTTGGCCTTCCCAACTTTATGCATTTCCGATACCTCCACCTCCGTCACGCTCTCCAGGCCCAATTTCCGGATTCCTCACCAAACTTGTAGCAATTGGATATCCTGGTTGTGATAAATGGCCCGGAACACCAAAAGCTAATCTCCATATTCTACTCTCGCCTAATACGCCCTACTGCGGTAGCAATTGCCTATAAACTAAAAGATCGCTGGGTGGGGGACGTGGGTGAGATGGAGGAGGAGGAATGGGAGGAAGTCCTAGACGCCTGCAAAAAAGTCTCTCATAAGTCTTCAGACCGTCTCACACAACTGTTTATTTTACACAGATCCTACCTGACCCCCATACGATTAGCCAAATTTAGAGGTAACTACAGCCCACTTTGCCCTAGATGTGCAAGAGCTCAAGGAACATTTTTTCATCTGCTTTGGCTATGTCCAGTGATACAGAATTATTGGTCCCAAATAGTTAAATTTATTCATGACAAAAAGGGCTCTCCTCTAACACTATGCCCGAAACAATGTTTATTGGGGGTGTTCCCAAATCCCGAATCAGATTAATTCCATCACATATTTCTACAGGAAACACTGTTTATTGCCAGAATGTTCATTGCAAGGAAATTGCTTAGAGCAATGCCGCCCAATATCAGGGAATGGGTTGCATCAGTTAATGCTGTTTTACCATATAAAAAAGAAATCTATGCTCACAGAGGCTGCCCCACAAAGTATAATAAGATTTGGGATACTTGGTTAAATGAGGCCTCCACCTGTGATGAACTAGATGCCATTCCACCTGACTAAAATAAAGATACAGAGTTAATACTGTTAGTAGATCGTAATAAATAAGAATACTGAATCGAATCAAGCATGATTATGTGTATGAATGTATCTGTTGTATATCCATCATTTTGCTTAAAAATTAGAAGGTCTCGGTGCATTTGTTATCCATAATATACTGTACACACCTGATACTTGTACCACAAATTTATTGTCCTGTACTTATGAACAATCTTTCAATAAAGAACGTAATTTGTAAAAAAAATGGCCATTTTTTTCAGGAGTAGTGATTTTAATAATGCTTAAAGTGAAACAAAAAAAGTGTGATATTCCTTTAAATTTGATACCTGGGGGGTGTCTATAGTATGCCTGTAAAAATGACATTTCTAAAGGAAAAAAAGTAATTTAAAAGTACTCGCGGCTATAATGAATTGTCGGTGGGGCAATACACATAAGAGTTAATTTATAAAAATGGCATGGGATTCCCCCACAAGGAAACCCCGAACCAAAATTTTAAAAAAAAATGCGTGGGGGTCCCCCCAAGTTCCATACCAGGCCCTTTAGGTCTGGTATAGATATTAAGGGGAACCCCGCGCCAAAATTAAATAACAAAATGTCGTGGGGTCCCCCCCAAAAATCCATACCAGACCCTTATCCGAGCACACAACCTGGCAGGCCGCAGGAAAAGAGGGGGGATGAGAGAGCGCCCCCACTCCTGAACCGTACCAGACCAAATGCCCTCAACATTGGGAGGGTGCTTTGGGGTAGCCCCCAAAGCACCTTGTCCCCATGTTGATGGGGAGAAGGACCTCATCCCCACAACCCTTGCCTGGTGGTTGTGGGGGTCTGCGGGCAGGGGGCTTATCGGTATCTGGAAGCCCCCTTTAACAAGAGGACCCCCAGAGCCCGCCTCCCGTGTGAAATGGTAACGGGGTACGAATGTAGCATCAGAGGGGGCGCAGCCACCCAGTTATGTAACCGAGTGACCCCACCCCCTCTGACGCTACGGGAAAGCCATAGGGATGTCCCCGTGCATCAGAGGGGGCCGGGGCCACTAGGCAATGTCATTGTGTGGCCCCGCCTGAATTTGAAAAAAAAAATGTGTGGAAAAAGGTGATGAGTGCAGGGGGGAGTCTCACCTTGCTTAAAGTGTGTCTCTTGAATGCACAGGACATAGGATTTTAAGACTAGGGCTTCCTTCCAGAGGTTCAATCTTTTGAAAGGGCTATTAAGCTAATTAGCATTTAATGTGGATATTCTGAGAGCCATCAGGGAGTAAACTTGTTGATGTCACAGGCGTGGAGAGAAATCCTGACAAGAGGAAAGTGACCCTTGCTGGGAAAAGAAAGGAGAAAGAGAGTGAAACGGTACCCGGAGATGATAATAATAGAAAATAAAAATTAAAAAAAAGACCAGTTACAGATAACCATATAACAAAGAGTTAAATTCACAATGCTAACAAAAGTTAATTGGTGTGTGCTAACCACACTATGTGCTTGGGGGTGTGCACCAAAGTAGTGCCAAAAGAAGGAGTCCACAGGTGGGCTTTAAGAGCTCCACCGCCTGGGCGATCAACATTAACAAACAACTATAATGGATAAATGAAAAGACAACCATCTTAGGGAAAAAGAACTGTGGTGTATAATTGGTGTATATAAGGGACCAACTCTCTCGGCTTGACAATTTCTGGTATGCCTCTCAGCTTGATATGATTGCGTCTGGAGCGATCTTCCAGATTGGTGACTTTCAGATGGAGTTTGTGGACCATTTCATTTTGTGACTCATGTGTGTCCAGTAATTCGTCATGTGCCTTAGCGAATTCAGACATCTGTGATTCTAAATGTGCCATGCTATCTTCTATATGGTTTATCCTGATAGATAGTTGTGAGATAGAGGAGCGTAGTTCAGCATGAAGGCCAGCCTGTAGAAATAACAGCATTGCTTTTAATGTGGATTCGGTTGCTGGAGTGTCATTTGCTGGGAAGTTGGCTAATGGCTCAGTGTAATCAGCCTGCTGTTCGGCTGGGGCGTTGTTAGTGTCAGCCCAGTGAAGTTTTATTAGCAGAGGGGGCCTTGAGGGGAGAGTGCGGAGGTGAGTTAGCCACCCTCCTACCTCTATCAGATGTTGCAGGGGGAGAGAGGTCCGTGGAGTTGTCCTCCATGTCAGAGAGTGCTTCTGGATCTGGGTCCCCGCGAGGCTGCAGTGTGAGAGAAGAGCCATGCAGCTTCTCGGCACCATCTTGGATTCCCCTATGTGCCGGCTGCATAGTAAAGAAGTCCCTGAGGCGGCACGGTTTTACAAGATGATTCTTCTTGAGGGACATATCCAGCCTGGTTCCCTGTGTCCAGGTCTTGCTAGTGGATGTAATGACGGTGGGCTAAGTTGCTGTGGGCCATAGTCACCCTCGGCGGCGAGAACTCCGGGTCAGGCAGCCATTTAGAATGGCAGTTAGGACACACCCCCTCAAAAATTGTATTTGTTAGTGCAAATAATAAAAATATCATGGACAGTACTCAATTGTTTCTGTCACAAGTGCACTAGAATGGCTACAGTCACCTCAAGCACTATTGTTCATTACTTAGTCAAAATCCTGCATTTTTTATATACTTTGCAATGGAATACTCATTCAAATGAATACTCATGGATTTAAAATGTTATTTTTCTTCTACTTACAATTTGTACAGATACAATTTCTGCTGTTGTCAAATGACACTTTTTGTTTCCAGTATGACCAGTATATAAGATACTTGATTAAGGGATGACTTGGCTGCTTTGTAAAAGACTGACTAGTTTGATATATTTTAAACTGAGGAATGACTGCTGGGACATTGTATGCTTGTTTGTTTGCTGACTGGCCAGAATATTTATTAAAATTGATAAAGTAATGCTGGGTAGGTGTAGGTTTTTGGATTTTTCCCAGTTCATTAGCATATATAGTAAGGGGTTAGACCAAGAGCAGGGAGTGCATGGCTCCCTACTAGATAAGTCTACAGCACGGTTAAGAGGCAAACACCAGGTCTTGATGAAAACACATGTGCAGTTTATTATTATTCATCAAAATAGAAAAACAAAAACAAAACCAGAAACTACTTTGGGCAATTTACTAGCACACTAGGCCCTGACTTACCATTTTAGAGCAACCTACAGTTGCCCAGGCATCTAACTGTCAGCAAGGAAAAAAACAGTTCTAGCTACACAGGTTTGGCCTCACCACTCATTTTCTAGCATTTTCTAGAACCCAGAGAAGCCTGGCCTGCTTTAGCTAGGCTCATTAACTCTCCAGCCAGCCTAATAAGGTCACCACATAGCAGAAATAGAAAAACAGTCTGTCTGAACCCGGGACAAATATTTCCCATCCTGGACACAGCCATCGGTTTTCTCTGGCCTCCTGTCACACACTTCTCTCTTGTTTCAATCCTCAGGTTGGAACACAGGTTGGCAGGCATGTGTGAACCTAGAACAGCTACCAGACTTCTGTAAGCCAATGATACTCAATTCAAGAGGAAATACTGTATGTAGCTACTGTACACAGTGATTAGGTATACAGGTTGGCATATGTCATGTAAGTTGTGTCAAGGTAAAAAATTGACAAATCAAAGAAAAATATGATTAGAGCAAGCATTGGGGTTGATTTACTAAAACTGGGGAGTGTAAAATATGGTGCAGCTCTACATGGAAACCAGCTTCTAACTTCAGTTTGTTCAATTATGCTTTGACAAAAAAAACTGTAAGCGGATTTATATGTAGAGCTACACTAGATTTTGCACTCTGCAATTTTAGTAAATCAACCCCATTGAGTCTTGTGATCATAGTTCACCAAAAAAGTTATCATACGGGGATGTTTATTTCTTGTGGCTTGATGTGTTAGAATGTGTTAAAAAAATAGCAGATGCTAATTTCCAAGAACTTCTTTGCCACAGGTTCTCCAAACATAAATGATAAGTTTTGGTAAGTCGTAAGAATTTACTTTTGCAAAATGTCAAGTATACATGTAAAAAAGAAATAAAAAAGCACATATTAAAATTCTAATGCCCCGTACACACGGTCAGATTTTCCAGTGGAAAATGTCCGATCGGAGTGTGTTTGGAAATTCTGACCGTGTGAGGGCTCCATCGGACATTTTCCATTGGATTTTCAGATACACAAAGTTTGAGAGCAGGCAATAAAATTTAATCCCATGTTTCTGATGGTGAGACTGATCCCCATTTTAAGATAAAGGTGACCAGAGCATTATAGATTGTGGAGATCTGTAGTGCGAAAAAGTCAAGGGATGTCCTTAGTAGCAATATTGAGAGACATAGTAGAAACCGTAAGTTAGGAACAGGAGGGAAGTGGAATGATTTTACATCACTGGCCACTATTTAGTGCATTACATTATGTGTATTGAGGGCTCTAATATGATGCAGTAATTTTGTTACATACCTCAATGAGTTAAGCATTTGTCATATATGTCCAACCATTTATTCTTATTTCGATTCATATTTTATATATTTTTATATAATTTTATACTTTTTATTATGGTCATTCTATATTTGCAGATATGTAGTGTTTGCAGATAGGATGGGCTAATTACGCTCTCTATGGGTGGGAAGCGTGACTACTAAGTAGCCATTGTCTCCTTATAGTGTTATATTGAGGCATCTGCAGCATTAATAGATTGTAAATGCATGTTGACTTTGTAATATAACGCAATATGCACGTATGGTGCGAGCGAGACACAGGGAGCGCGCAAGCGCAGTGTCATCAGCGTCGCTCATTATACGATCGGAGGATATAAAATAAAGATTGCCAGACCGTGTAGCCAATCCCATGAATAAGTCCCTTGTGACGAAACATGTCGGGGCGTGGCTATACGGCAATCTAACGTGCTTGACGTAGGACGCTGTGACAGGAAGCGCCATACGAGATAGCGGGGAAGCGGCTCCAGGAGACTCCAGGGAACGGGTGAGAGTGTCACCGGTCATAGAGCTACCTGGGTCCGCCGTGACCACCATACGTCCATTTCAATCTTTTGGAGTGTTTGTTCTGCGGTGATGACCATGGTTGCTGTGCCTCTTTGCTTGGTTTAAATATGTGAAATGTGAGTTCAATGGTGGAGGAGAGTGTTGTTTTTAATAAAAGTTTTATTGCGTTACTGCACTATTGGATCACTTTTCTTTTTTTCATGTGGAGAGAGCTTTTGCACATATACTCTGGATACTAAACTGGGATTGATTGGAGGTCATCATCCTGCCCCCTATTGTATGGGAAAAAGCCTTTAAGCCGAACACGAAAGTGTAAAGCAAGAGGAGCTGGTGAGTTTGCTTGCTGAAGGGGAGTGGAACCCACAAGTCACAGCAGTGTGGTGGAGATTGTATTATTGAAGATCTGCACATTACATTATTTTGTTATGGACTATCACTAATATCACTAATATTCAACGATTTCTGGACTTTATATGTTTGCCAGTAGTTTTTGATATTTTTTCAACATCGTTTTTTTTCACATAGACTGTATACACATTTTATGGTGGTTTTAAGCACAGGTCACATTGTGCTAATAGAGGGTGGTGTTAATTATCGTGTCACATATAATTTTCACATATATATATATATTTTTTAGGTAAATTAACCACTTAAGGACCGCCTCACGCCGATGTACGTCGGCAAGGCGGCACGGGCAGGCAAAATCACGTACATGTACGTGATTTGCCTCCCGCGGGTGGGGGGTCCGATCGGACCCCCCCGCCGCCCGAGGCGGTCCCGTTCTGTCCCCCGGCGATCAGAGACGAGGGGGAGGCCATCCGTTCGTGGCCCCCCCCTCGCGATCGCCGCCGGCCAATGGGAACACTCCTTTGCTGCTGTATGCTAAACAGCAGCAAAGGAAGTGATGTCATCTCCCCTCGGCTCGGTATTTTCCGTTCCGGCCCGAGGAGAGACGACATGTGAGTGAGTGCACCAACACACACACACACAGTAGAACATGCCAGGCATACAAAACACCCCGATCCCCCCCCCGATCGCCCCCCGATCCCCCCCCAATCACCCCCCCCCCCTGTCACAAACTGACACCAGCTTTTTTTTTTTTTTTTTTTTCTGATTACTGCTGTGTCAGTTTGTGACAGTTACTGTGTTAGCACAGTTACTGTTACCCCCCTGTAGGTCTAGGGTACCCCCCTAACCCCCCCTAATAAAGTTTTAACCCCTTGATCACCCCCCGTCACCAGTGTCGCTAAGCGATCATTTTTCTGATCGCTGTATTAGTGTCGCTGGTGACGCTAGTTAGTGAGGTAAATATTTAGGTTCGCCGTCAGCGTTTTATAGCGTCAGGGACCCCCATATACTACCTAATAAATGTTTTAACCCCTTGATTGCCCCCTAGTTAACCCTTTCACCACTGATCACCGTATAACCGTTACAGTTGACGCTGGTTAGTTCGTTTATTTTTTATAGTGTCAGGGGACCCGCCGTTTATTACCGAATAAAGGTTTAGCCCCCCGATCGCCCGGCGGTGATATGCGTCACCCCAGGCAGCGTCAGATTAGCGCCAGTACCGCTAACACCCACGCACGCAGCATACGCCTCCCTTAGTGGTATAGTATCTGATCGCATCAATATCTGATCCGATCAGATCTATACTAGCGTCCCCAGCAGTTTAGGGTTCCCAAAAACGCAGTGTTAGCGGGATCAGCCCAGATACCCGCTAGCACCTGCGTTTTGCGCCTCCGCCCAGCCCACCCAAGTGCAGTATCGATCGATCACTGTCACTTACAAAACACTAAACGCATAACTGCAGCGTTCGCAGAGTCAGGCCTGATCCCTGCGATCGCTAACAGTTTTTTTGGTAGCATTTTGGTGAACTGGCAAGCACCAGCCCCAGGCAGCGTCAGGTTAGCGCCAGTACCGCTAACACCCACGCACGCAGCATACGCCTCCCTTAGTGGTATAGTATCTGAACGGATCAATATCTGATCCGATCAGATCTATACTAGTGTTCCCAGCAGTTTAGGGTTCCCAAAAACGCAGTGTTAGCGGGATCAGCCCAGATACCTGCTAGCACCTGCGTTTTGCCCCTCCGCCCAGGCGAGCCCAGCCCACCCAAGTGCAGTATCGATCGATCACTGTCACTTACAAAACACTAAACGCATAACTGCAGCGTTCACAGAGTCAGGCCTGATCCCTGCGATCGCTAACAGTTTTTTTTGTAGCGTTTTGGTGAACTGGCAAGCACCAGCCCCAGGCAGCGTCAGGTTAGCGCCAGTACCGCTAACACCCACGCACGCAGCATACACCTCCCTTAGTGGTATAGTATCTGATCGCATCAATATCTGATCCGATCAGATCTATACTAGCGTCCCCAGCAGTTTAGGGTTCCTAAAAACGCAGTGTTAGCGTGATCAGCCCAGATACCTGCTAGCACCTGCGTTTTGCCCCTCCGCCTGGCCCAGCCCAGCCCACCCAAGTGCAGTATCGATCGATCACTGTCACTTACAAAACTCTAAACGCATAACTGCAGCGTTCGCAGAATCAGGCCTGATCCCTGCGATCGCTAACAGTTTTTTTGGTAGCGTTTTGGGGAACTGGCAAGCACCAGCGGCGTAGTACACCCCGGTCGTAGTCAAACCAGCACTGCAGTAACACTTGGTGACGTGGCGAGTCCCATAAGTGCAGTTCAAGCTGGTGAGGTGGCAAGCACAAGTAGTGTCCCGCTGCCACCAAAAAGACAAACACAGGCCCGTCGTGCCCATAGTGCCCTTCCTGCTGCATTCGCCAATCCTAATTGGGAGCCCACCGCTTCTGCAGCGCCCGTACTTCCCCCATTCACATCCCCAACCAAATGCAGTCGGCTGCATGAGAGGCATTTTTATGTCCTCCCGAGTACCCCTACCCAACGAACCCCCCCAAAAAAGAGGTAGTGTCTGCAGCAAGCGCGGATATAGGCGTGACTCCCGCTATTATTGTCCCTCCTGTCCTGACAATCCTGGTCTTTGCATTGGTGAATGTTTTGAACGCTACCATACACTAGTTGAGTATTAGCGTAGGGTACAGCATTCCACAGACTAGGCGCACTTTCACAGGTTCTCCCAAGATGCCATCGCATTTTGAGAGACCCGAACCTGGAACCGGTTACAGTTATAAAAGTTAGTTACAAAAAAAGTGTAAAAAAAAAAAATATATGAAATAAAAAAAAATAGTTGTCGTTTTATTGTTCTCTCTCTCTCTATTCTCTCTCTCTATTGTTCTGCTCTTTTTTACTGTATTCTATTCTGCAATGTTTTATTGTTATTGTTATTGTTATTATGTTTTATCATGTTTGTTTTTCAGGTATGTAATTATTTATACTTTACTGTTTACTGTGCTTTATTGTTAACCATTGTTAACCATTTTTTTGTCTTCAGGTACGCCATTCACGACTTTGAGTGGTTATACCAGAATGATGCCTGCAGGTTTAGGTATCATCTTGGTATCATTCTTTTCAGCCAGCGGTCGGCTTTCATGTAAAAGCAATCCTAGCGGCTAATTAGCCTCTAGACTGCTTTTACAAGCCGTGGGAGGGAATGCCCCCTCCCCCCACCGTCTTCCGTGTTTTTCTCTGGCTCTCCTGTCTCAACAGGGAACCTGAGAATGCAGCCGGTGATTCAGCCAGCTGACCATAGAGCTGATCAGAGACCAGAGTGGCTCCAAACATCTCTATGGCCTAAGAAACCGGAAGCTACGAGCATTTTATGACTTAATTTTCGCCGGATGTAAATAGCGCCATTGGGAAATTGGGGAAGCATTTTATCACACCGATCTTGGTGTGGTCAGATGCTTTGAGGGCAGAGGAGAGATCTAGGGTCTAATAGACCACAATTTTTTCAAAAAAGAGTACCTGTCACTACCTATTGCTATCATAGGGGATAATTACATTCTCCGAGATAACAATGAAAATGATTAAAAAAAAAAAATATGAAAGGAACAGTTTAAAGTAAGATTAAAAAAGCAAAAAAATAATAAAGAAAAAAAAAAAAAAGCACCCCTGTCGCCCCCTGCTCTCGCGCTAAGGCGAACGCAAGCGGCGGTCTGTCGTCAAACGTAAACAGCAATTGCACCATGCATGTGAGGTATCACCGCGAAGGCCAGATCGAGGGCAGTAATTTTTCCAGTAGACCTCCTCTGTAAATCTAAAGTGGTAACCTGTAAAGGCTTTTGAAGGATTTTAAACATGTATTTATTTTGTTGCCACTGCACGTTTGTGCGCAATTTTAAAGCATGTCATGTTTGGTATCCATGTACTCGGCCTAAGATCATCTTTTTTATTTCATCAAACATTTGGGCAATATAGTGTGTTTTAGTGCATTAAAATTTAAAAAAGTGTGTTTTTCCCCAAAAAATGCAATTGAAAAATCGCTGCGCAATTACTGTGTGAAAAAAAAAAATGAAACACCCACCATTTTAATCTGTAGGGCATTTGCTTTAAAAAAATATATAATGTTTGGGGGTTCAAAGTAATTTTTTTGCAAAAAAAAATAACTTTTTCATGTAAACAATAAGTGTCAGAAAGGGCTTTGTCTTCAAGTGGTTAGAAGAGTGGGTGATGTGTGACATAAGCTTCTAAATGTTGTGCATAAAATGCCAGGACAGTTCAAAACCCCCTCAAATGACCCCATTTTGGAAAGTAGACACCCCAAGCTATTTGCTGAGAGGCATGTCGAGTCCATGGAATATTTTATATTGCGACACAAGTTGCGGGAAAGAGACAAATTTTTTTTTTTTTTTTTCTTGCACAAAGTTGTCACTAAATGATATATTGCTCAAACATGCCATGGAAATATGTGAAATTACACCCCAAAATACATTCTGCTGCTTCTCCTGAGTACGGGGATACCACATGTGTGAGACTTTTTGGGAGCCTAGCCGCGCACGGGACCCCGAAAACCAAGCACCGCCTTCAGGCTTTCTAAGGGCGTGAATTTTTGATTTCACTCTTCACTGCCTATCACAGTTTCGGAGGCCATGGAATGCCCAGGTGGCACAAAACCCCCCCAAATGACCCCATTTTGGAAAGTAGACACCCCAAGCTATTTGCTGAGAGGTATAGTGAGTATTTTGCAGACCTCACTTTTTGTCACAAAGTTTTGAAAATTGAAAAAAGAAAAAAAAAAAATGTTTTTTTTTGTCTTTCTTCATTTTCAAAAACAAATGAGAGCTGCAAAATACTCACCATGCCTCTCAGCAAATAGCTTGGGGTGTCTACTTTCCAAAATGGGGTCATTTGGGGGGGTTTTGTGCCACCTGGGCATTCCATGGCCTCCGAAACTGTGATAGGCAGTAAAGAGTGAAATCAAAAATTTTCACCCTTAGAAATCCTGAAGGCAGTGATTGGTTTTCGGGGTCCCGTACGCGGCTAGGCTCCCAAAAAGTCCCACACATGTGGTATCCCCATACTCAGGAGAAGCAGCTAAATGTATTTTGGGGTGCAATTCCACATATGCCCATGGCCTGTGTGAGCAATATATCATTTAGTGACAACTTTATGAAAAAAAAAAAAAAAAAAAGTGTCACTTTCCCGCAACTTGTGTCAAAATATAAAATATTCCATGGACTCAATATGCCTCTCAGCAAATAGCTTGGGGTGTCTACTTTCCAAAATGGGGTCATTTTGGGGGGTTTTGTGCCACCTGGGCATTCCATGGCCTCCGAAACTGTGATAGGCAGTGAAGAGTGAAATCAAAAATTTACACCCTTAGAAATCCTGAAGGCGGTGATTGGTTTTCGGGGCCCCGTACGCGGCTAGGCTCCCAAAAAGTCCCACACATGTGGTATTCCCATACTCAGGAGAAGCAGCTGAATGTATTTTGGGGTGCAATTCCACATAGGCCCATGGCCTGTGTGAGCAATATATCATTTAGTGACAACTTTTTGTAAATATTTTTTTTTTTTTGTCATTTTTCAATCACTTGGGACAAAAAAAATAAATATTCAATGGGTTCAACATGCCTCTCAGCAATTTCCTTGGGGTGTCTACTTTCCAAAATGGGGTCATTTGGGGGGGTTTTGTACTGCCCTGCCATTTTAGCACCTCAAGAAATGACATAGGCAGTCATAAACTAAAAGCTGTGTAAATTACAGAAAATGTACCCTAGTTTGTAGACGCTATAACTTTTGCGCAAACCAATAAATATACGCTTATTGACATTTTTTTTACCAAAGACATGTGGCCGAATACATTTTGGCCTAAATGTATGACTAAAATTTAGTTTATTGGATTTTTTTTATAACAAAAAGTAGAAAATATCATTTTTTTTCAAAATTTTCGGTCTTTTTCCGTTTATAGCGCAAAAAATAAAAACCGCAGTGGTGATCAAATACCATCAAAAGAAAGCTCTATTTGTGGGAAGAAAAGGACGCAAATTTCGTTTGGGTACAGCATTGCATGACCGCGCAATTAGCAGTTAAAGCGACGCAGTGCCAAATTGGAAAAAGACCTCTGGTCCTTAGGCAGCATAATGGTCCGGGGCTCAAGTGGTTAAGTTAGAGCTGCTATTTGAATTCACTGTTTGGTAGGGCGAGTTCATAGTGAATCATTTATTTTCTTGCACAATAAAATCCGACAACACCGTGTGTGGCCATTTCCGATGCACAAAGTGCCACGCATGCTCACAAGAAATTCCGACACGGAACAGCTCGGTCTGGTAAAATTATCGTTCGGAATGGATACAGCACTTTCGTCACTCTGCAATGTCAAAAATAGTTTAATGCAGCGCACTCTCTTCTTCTTTATAATGTGAGAAGAATGAAGTAGTTTTGCTGCTCATATTCACACAGACTTCTCACAAACGTATTTCTTTATTATTTATTGGGATTCCCTCAATATATTTACATTTGTCACATCTGACCAAATATTTTTTGGGTTGTTTTTAAATATTTTTTCTTTTTTTCAAGGCTGTTTTTGTATTTGTTTGGTGGTTTGTCTTTTTTCCAAGGCTGTTTTTTTGGGGGGGTTTGTATTTTTAAAAAGTCTGATGTTTTTATGGGTTTTTTTTGTGTGTTTTACTCCATAATATTTTTGGGTGTGTTTTGTGTGTCAAGTTACCACAACACCATTGATGTCTTGTATTATTTAATCTCAAGGAGGTTGTTTGGTGTTGGTGTCTCTTGTTAATTTCACATTGTATATTAGAAATGTACCTGCCTCCTCACAAACACACTGTCCTTTTAAAAGGAAAACACACATAGGCGAGTATAATTGTAAAAAAATTTCCTTTATTAATGGCTCAGAACCAAACAAAGAGGGAGGCAACTCTGGAGAAACAGCTGAAATGGGTGAAGCCTTTGGCCCCCAGGGCACACATCAACTATTTTCTTGCAAAATTGGTGGCCTGAGGATTCCATATCTAAGGGAGTGCAGCCTGGTCCAGAAGTCCCAGAGATCCGGAAAGCAGCAGATGACATCTGTGTCCCCAGGCTGTGGTCATACAAGAGCCTGCATCTTTGGCCAGACCAGACTGAACCCAGGGCCATCACTCTCTGGTCTTCCTTCCACGCTTCCTTCCACGCTGTGGCTGTGGTGGTGGAGTTGTGGCAGCAGGAGGAGGAGGAGGAGGAGGAGGAGGGGCCAACTCACTCAGGTGGGTATTGGGTGTTAGTTCCCCACTCACCCCCTTACTTAGGACTTTATAAAGAAGGTCCTCACATAGCTTGCGTTGACCCTCCTGCATGCCCTTCAGTTTGGTGGCAACCATGCAGGCAAAGGCCTCTTCAGGAGTGGGTAAGGCTCTGAGGGACGCAGAAGCCTCCTGAATGAGCCTGAGTGCAGAATCCTGCATGTGAGTCGCCTTCCTCGCTCTTTTGTATGGAAGGCGGAGGGGAGGAACCTGCGATTTGGTCAGGCTGCGATTGGTCCCAGGCTTCTCCTGGCTGACACTAACCCCCGCCTCCTCCTGGCTGCCACATTCCACAGCCTCCTCCTGTGTGCCACATTCCACAGCCTCGTCCTGGATGAGGTCTTCCTGTGTATGAAAAAGGGACATCGTTTTAGTTTTTATTCATCAATCACACACAATTTTCATCTCATGACTGTTGCAAATTGAATGTTAACAAATATAACAGACTATCCTTCTGAGCCCAGCATTTTTCAGTCTTGTCCAAAATATTTTTCCACTACCGTCTATTAGGGATGAGCCGAACACCCCCCTGTTCGGTTCGCACCAGAACATGCGAACAGGAAAAAAATTCGTTCGAACACGCGAACGCCGTTAAAGTCTATGGGACACGAACATGAATAATCAAAAGTGCTAATTTTAAAGGCTAATATGCAAGTTATTGTCAATAAAAGTGTTTGGGGACCCGGGTCCTCCCCCAGGGGACATGAATCAATGCAAAAAAAAGTTTTAAAAACGGCCGTTTTTTCAGGAGCAGTGATTTTAATAATGCTTAAAGTCAAACAATAAAAGTGTAATATCCCTTTAAATTTCATACCTGGAGGGTGTCTATAGTATGCCTGTAAAGGGGCGCATGTTTCCCGTGTTTAGAACAGTCTGACAGCAAAATGACATTTTGAAGGAAAAAACACATTTAAAACTACCGCGGCTATTGCATTGCCGACAATACACATAGAAGTTCATTGATAAAAACGGCATGGGAATTCCCCACAGGGCAACCCCGAACCAAAATTAAAAAAAAAAATGATGTGGGAGTCCCCCTAAATTCCATACAAGGCCCTTCAGGTATGGTATGGATATTAAGGGGAACCCCAGCCAAAATTGAAAAAAAAAAATTGACGTGGGGTTCCCCCTAAATTCCATACCAGACCCTTCAGGTCTGGTATGGATTTTAAGGGGAACCCCGCGCCAAAAAAAAAAAAAAAACGGCGTGGGGTCCCCCAAAAAATCCATACCAGACCCTTATCCGAGCACGCAACCTGGCAGGCCGCAGGAAAAGAGGGGGGGACGAGAGTGCGCCCCCCCCTCTCCTGAACCGTACCAGGCCACATGCCCTCAACATTGGGAGGGTGCTTTGGGGTAGCCCCCCAAAACACCTTGTCCCCATGTTGATGAAGACAAGGGCCTCATCCCCACAACCCTGGCCGGTGGTTGTGGGGGTCTGCGGGCGGGGGGCTTATCGGAATCTGGAAGCCCCCTTTAACAAGGGGACCCCCAGATCCCGGCCCCCCCCCTGTGTGAAATGGTAAGGGGGTACTTACCCCTACCATTTCACTAAAAAACTGTCAAAAATGTTAAAAATGACAAGAGACAGTTTTTGACAATTCCTTTATTTAAATGCTTCTTCTTTCTTCCTTCATCTTCTTCTTCTTCTGGTTCTTCTGGCTCTTCTGGTTCTTCCTCCGGCGTTCTCGTCCAGCATCTTCTCCGCGGCGTCTTCTATCTTCTTCTCCTCGGGCCGCTCCGCACCCATGGCATGGGGGGGGAGGCTCCCGCTCTTCTCTTCATCTTCTTCTTCATCTTCTTCTTCATCTTCTTCTTCTTCTTCTCTTCTTCCTTCTTCTCTTCTTCATGTCTTCTCCGGGCCGCTCCGCAGCCATGCTGTGGCATGGAGGGAGGCTCCCGCTGTGTGACGGCGTCTCTTCGTCTGACGGTTCTTAAATAACGGGGGGCGGGGCCATCCGGTGACCCCGCCCCCCTCTGATGCACGGTGACTTGACGGGACTTCCCTGTGACGTCACGGGGAATGCCACAGGGAAGTCCCGTCATGTCACGGTGCGTCAGAGGGGGGCGGGGTCACCGGGTGGCCCCGCCCCCCGTTATTTAAGAACCGTCAGACGAAGAGACGCCGTCACACAGCGGGAGCCTCCCTCCATGCCACAGCATGGCTGCGGAGCGGCCCGGAGAAGACATGAAGAAGAGAAGAAAGAAGAAGAGAAGAAGAAGAAGAAGATGAAGAAGAAGATGAAGAAGAGAAGAAGATGAAGAGAAGAGCGGGAGCCTCCCCCCCATGCCATGGGTGCGGAGCGGCCCGAGGAGAAGAAGATAGGAGACGCCGCGGAGGAGATGCTGGACGAGAACGCCGGAGGAAGAACCAGAAGAGCCAGAAGAACCAGAAGAAGAAGAAGATGAAGGAAGAAAGAAGAAGCATTTAAATAAAGGAATTGTCAAAAACTGTCTCTTGTCATTTTTAACATTTTTGACAGTTTTTTAGTGAAATGGTAGGGGTAAGTACCCCCTTACCATTTCACACAGGGGGGGGCCGGGATCTGGGGGTCCCCTTGTTAAAGGGGGCTTCCAGATTCCGATAAGCCCCCCGCCCGCAGACCCCCACAACCACCGGCCAGGGTTGTGGGGATGAGGCCCTTGTCTTCATCAACATGGGGACAAGGTGTTTTGGGGGGCTACCCCAAAGCACCCTCCCAATGTTGAGGGCATGTGGCCTGGTACGGTTCAGGAGGGGGGGGGGGCGCACTCTCGTCCCCCCCTCTTTTCCTGCGGCCTGCCAGGTTGCGTGCTCGGATAAGGGTCTGGTATGGATTTTTGGGGGGACCCCACGCCGTTTTTTTTTTTTTTTGGCGCGGGGTTCCCCTTAAAATCCATACCAGACCTGAAGGGTCTGGTATGGAATTTAGGGGGAACCCCACGTCAATTTTTTTTTTTAATTTTGGCTGGGGTTCCCCTTAATATCCATACCAGACCTGAAGGGCCTTGTATGGAATTTAGGGGGACCCCCACATCATTTTTTTTTTTTTTTTTTTGGTTCGGGGTTGCCCTGTGGGGAATTCCCATGCCGTTTTTATCAATGAACTTCTATGTGTATTGTCGGCAATGCAATAGCCGCGGGTAGTTTTAAATGAGTTTTTTCCTTCCAAATGTCATTTTGCTGTCAGACTGTTCTAAACACAGGAAACATGCGCCCCTTTACAGGCATACTATAGACACCCCCCAGGTACGAAATTTAAAGGGATATTACACTTTTATTGTTTGACTTTAAGCATTAATAAAATCACTGCTCCTGAAAAAACGTCCGTTTTTAAAACTTTTTTTTGCATTGATCCATGTCCCCTGGGGCAGGACCCGGGTCCCCAAACACTTTTTATGACAATAACTTGCATATAAGCCTTTAAAATTAGCACTTTTGATTTCTCCCATAGACTTTTAAAGGGTGTTCCGCGGCATTCGAATTTGCCGCGAACACCCCAAATTGTTCGCTGTTCGGCGAACTTGCGAACAGCCAATGTTCGAGTAGAACATGAGTTCGACTCGAACTCGAAGCTCATCCCTACTGTCTATTGATATGTAAAACACCTTTTTCAATCAGCAATTAGTGATCAATAATAACATCTAGTAAAGATAATTTCTTTATTGACCAGAAATCTGTAGAACAATGCTATACCTGACTCCATCTGGGCTCCTCCACTTCTTCCTGGCTAGAAGTCCCAGGTTGGACATCAGAAGCCTCAGCTGGGGTGGAAGGAAGAGTGGAAGGAAGGGTTGAGAGGGATTCCCTGACTTTAGTCTGGTCTGACAGAAATCACAGTCTCTCATAGTACCACAGTCTGGGGACATAAACGTCATCTGCTGCAGCTCCGGATCTCTGGGAATCCGTGACCTTCTTGCGCTCCCTAAGATAAGTGCTCCTCAGGCCACCAATTTTGTTTTTTAAATAGGGGATGGTTGCCGTGGGGACCACCGGCTTCACCAACTCCAGCAGTTTCTCCAGCGCTGCCTGCCTCTTTTGTTTATGATTGTAATGTGGATGTCTCACCTGCCACAGACAGGGCAGCTCCCTGTACTTGTCTATGAACAGGGGGAGGAAGTTGTGGTCATTGAAGCCATCCATTTTATTATCTGCAAGACACAACACAAGACAAACCCTAATGGCAGCCTAAAGTCTACTAAACTTGTGCAAATACAGGCCTCAATCTAGAAGCAGTATAGGCCCAATGTTAAATCTTACCTTCGCAATCATGATCGGCACCCCCGTTACTCCTTCCTCCGCTCACAGATCATACATACTACGCACACGTGTTACGCTTTATAGACACTGCGCATGCATGAAACTCCGCCCGACCCTGACGTTCTTTCTAGTCTCTTCCCCGTCCCTTCTCATTCGGCGCAGTGGGGGAAGAGCACATGGCGGAGACACAGCAGGTGTCAGATAATTTCACCAATGAGGAGGAGGAGGAGGAAAGCCCGGAGCCTGAAACATCCCAATCCAGAAGGAGACGATATAAGGCATCAAATATGTCCTTTGGGGAGATGTTGGAGATGGTCGACATCCTGAAGAAGGCCGACTATGACGGGAAGTATGGACCTTACCCCAACCCCAATGTCAGAAAGGCCAAGATCATGGCGAAAGTAGTCAAGACAAGAGTCTGCACCGGAATTTCAGGGTACGACGATCGAAAGATCAGCTCAAGAAGCGGTGGTCGGACCTAAAATTAAGAGAACACGAGCAGTACAGAAATATCCGGAGAGTGCTGCAAAAAAGTAAATAGTTGTGCTGTGTTCCTATTCTTTCTGTTTATTACGTTCGTGCTGCTCCATGTGCTTTTCTTAATAACTGTTATCCAGTTTAAAATGGCAACTTTCATGTTCATGGGCACATTATTCGTTCGTATCAAACATAGTTCATTTGGCCATATGCAATTGCCATCATTTTTTGGGGCCTACTTGTGTGCAAAGAATTGGGTGGTGTAGATGTGTTTGTTACTAGAATGAAATGCAAACTAGATTCTGTGTAAGGAGAGGACACTCAGCAGCTGGTTACACATCTGGACGCAGGAGCACTAGTGTGGGACACAAGAACACCCTTTTTATTAGGGGGCCCACACAGGTGCTCCAGTGTATACTATAGGGGGGTCTCCATCTGTAAAGCTTGTACAAGACAGGTAAAGTATTGAAGCTTGACAAAGGACAATAAAAATGCTACATCTTGGAACTCTGCCAAAATAGACAATTGTACCCCACTTCCAAGCAATGCTTCATATTTATAGTTCTGACATTAAATATCTGTGTGCTAAGTATACCTATTTTTTACATAGGGGAGAAAAGACTCGGAGGACACCCCTCATCTGAGGAGACCACAGACCCCCCCACCTCTGGAAGAAGGGGAAATCCCCCAAAGACAAGAAGAGCAGGAGGAGGAAGACGTGGTGGAAATAGTCACCACAACAGGTGAGTGTCTGCGACCACATGATCAGGTAAGAGGTGGATGCCGGCATATTTATAATACCTGTTTTTTTTTTTTGGTTTCTCTCTTTTTAGGTGATCATGATGTCGTGGATCCTGATCCTTTCACCTCTGAAAGATCCTGATTGGGGAGATCATGGGGTGTGATGTTGCATTGGAAAACATCACGAAAAACATCAATGATGTTCTTCAAAAAAATAAGAACATCATTAAAGTTTTAGGGCGAGTTTAAAAGCCCTCCAAATCCCTTTGTTTTTTGGTGTGCTACACTTTTTGAATTTTTTTTTAAAAATATTAGAAAAGCCAAATTTTGAAGATGCACACAGTGTGTCAACATGTGCTATCTGCCATCACGGGAGATCAATGGACGCGTTTTGGGGGTGCAACCCCTTCCTCAATAATAAAGTAGCTGTGAGGAAGGGGTTGCTCCCCCAAAACACGTCCCTTGATCCCCCATGATGGCAGCTAGCACATGTTGACATTTTTAAATTTGTGTGCATCTTCAAAATTTGGCTTTTCCTGGGGTGACTTCACTCCATCTGAACGCAATATCAAACTCAGTTTGTAAATACTCATGTCTGATATTGCCCTTAAGTTCTACCAAATGTGAACTTTGTAAGTTCAAGATTTGTGTCTTTTTGGTTTGTTTTAAACATGCCTGTTTTATCTTAAATGGACATTTCTAATTTTTCTAATGTGACCCCAAAAATTGTTATACAACAAACATGTTGGTTTGTTTTAAAAACCTTTTCTAAACGCACATGTGATTGTGCTGGTATTAAAAAGATTGTTAATCAAGATTGTGTGGATTATTGTCTCAACGCTACAAAACTTTTGTTGTGCTGTAATGGGTGTTTTCTGTGACAATGGGGGTTATTTCCTGAGGGCAAATCCACTTTGCACTACAAGTGCAGTTTCAGTGCAGTTTCAAGTGCACTTGTAGTGCAAAGTGTCTTTGCCTTTAGGAAATAACACCCAACAGTGCTTTGTAAGGTTACACAATCACACCAATTTCAGGACTCACCACATTTCTGTCAGGGTCAGCTAAAACAAACACAAGCAGGAAATGTCACCAAACCTTGGTTTTATTTATTTTTTTTATTAAAAAAATGTTTTAGACATTGTCTGGCATATTGATGGCCCCCCTACCCACAAAGAATTCAAGGTATCTTAGCTGGACATCACGGGCACTCAGGGAGGGCAAGCCAGGATGGCCACTTTCAAGCGCCGTCAGGGTTGGTTCATTAGGAATTCCGGCCTCAGGCCCAACTGAGCCAGCATAGTTGGCAGAATGTTTCTGTAAAAAGTTGTGTAGAACACAGCACGCCAGGATAATGTGATTCAGTTTGTACTCCGCCATATGTATGGGTGTAAGAAATAGGCGGAACCGGCTGGCCATGATTCCAAACGTGTTCTCCACCACTTTTCTGGCTCTGGCCAGCCAGTAATTAAAAACCCTCTGGTCCAGGGTGAGGGTCCTCATTGGGAATGGCCGCATAAGATGGTCCCCCAGCACAAATGCTTCATCTGCAACGAAGATGAATGGGAGTCCTTCCACATTGTTTTCTGGAGGTGGCAAGTCCGAGCTGTCATTCTGGAGACGCCTGTAAAACTCTGTCTGGGCGATGACTCCACCATCAGACATCCGGCCATTCTTCCCCATGTCCACATACAGGAACTCGTAAGTAGCCGACACCACCGCCAACATCACAATACTATTGAACCCCTTGTAGTTGTAATAATATGACCCCGAGTTGGGTGGTGGGACGACTTTCCTAACTGCCCCTCCGCAGTTAGGAAAGTCCCACCGCTGGGCAAAGTGGAAGGCCACAGTCTGCCATTCCTGTGGCGTGGAAGGAAACTGTGGAGTCAAAATAAAATCTAAAATTAGTCATTTTGCACATAAACATGGAAAGCAGGTTAGACACAAACATTCTTGCCCAACATCAAGCTATCATTTTTATGAGGGAATTTTTTAACACCAAAGTATAAGGTACACCTATCAGATCCCCCCCCTCTCCTGGGCCATTTCTAACATTATAGGGAGGGGAGACTCTGGGACAGGTAAACCTCTCCACTTCATTGAGATATGAATGCCTAAATAATGGGTATTACTTTGAACAGCCCCTCCTTAGTTACACTATTGGTTGCCCACTGGACAGGTAAGAAGTGTCATAATACAAAGATATAAATACACAGTGTACACATTTTAGCACATTTGGACATTCTGCTATTACCTATCAAGATAATAATAGTATAAAGAAACTTTAAACTTTCCAAAGCTTGCCGCCTCAACCTCCGCAACATCTCTAAACTACGTCCCTTTCTAACCAGTGAAACTACAAAGCTCCTGATTCACTCCCTGGTTATCTCTCGCCTTGACTACTGCAACTCACTCCTCATTGGCTTACCTTTAAATAGACTATCCCCCCTTCAGTCCATCATGAATGCTGCTGCCAGACTCATCCACCTTACAAACCGATCAGTGTCTGCTACCCCTCTCTGCCAATCCCTCCATTGGCTGCCACTCGCCCAACGAATTAAATTCAAAATACTAACAATAAGTTACAAAGCCATCCACAACTGTGCCCCCAGCTACATCACTAACCTAGTCTCAAAATACCAACCTAAACGCCATCTCCGTTCCTCCCAAGATCTCCTGCTCTCTAGCTCCCTCATCACCTCCTCCCATATCCGCCTCCAGGACTTCTCCCGAGCCTCGCCCATCCTCTGGAATTCCCTACCCCAATCTGTCAGACTGTCTCCAAATTTATCCACTTTTAGGCGATCCCTGAAGACTTTCCTCTTCAGAGAAGCCTATCCTGCCTCCATCTAACAACTGCATTATTTTCTCCATTAGCTCATCCCCCACAGCTATTACCCTTTTGTATAACTTGACCCTCCCTCCTAGATTGTAAGCTCTAACGAGCAGGGCCCTCTGATTCCTCCTGTATTGAATTGTATTGTACTTGTACTGTCTGCCCTAATGTTGTTGTAAAGTGCTGCGTAAATTGTCGGCGCTATATAAATCCTGTATAATAATAATAATAATAATTTAAACAGTACCATTTGAAAGTATACAGGCACGCCCTTGCACTACATGCTTTGGGAAATTCATCCATAAATTGGAGCACAAAAGAGGTGGGTATAGTGTGTATGAGTTTGGCAAAGTCAACAGATAGATGAATGAGGAGAGATAGAGAATTGGTATCAGCTGACTTAGCAGTTGGGGGGAGGGAGGGTTCCAAATGATTTGGGGACACCCAAAAAAAGCCTCTGGCACTCTGCCTGAATTTAAAGCACAAATCACATTTCTAAACATTTTAGGGGGTATTTAGGGTAAAGCACTACTATGAAGCTGCTAAAATACATTGTTAAGTGACTACATGAGGTGAATATAGGGTCAGGAGAGCATGCTGGGGAGGTAAGTGAAGGCAAATATGTATGAAGGACAACAAAAATAATTACATAAAAATCCAGCATGCATGAGGACAAAGGGGACATTCACGGTATATTACAATCATGGTAATTAGGGAATGAGGAAAGAAATACTATACATTAGCAAACATTAAATACAATAAAATGTGATATTAAAGGATAAAAATCTTACCTTAATATACTCCTTCTGCGGGACCTGGATGATGGCAGAATAGGTCTCTGGGATAATGATCCCCAGAGCCTGGGGGGAGATGCCTGTCGAGAACTTAAGGTCCTGCTGATATAGGGGGGTCAGCAAAGCCAACAAACGGTGAAATACGGGGTCCATCATCCGGAGAAAGTTCCTGAAATCATCAGGATTATTCTCACGGATCTCACGGAGCAAAGGCATATGACAGAACTGGTCATGCTGAAGCAACCAATTCTTGGTCCATGAACTCCTCCCCACCCTGTTCATGGACTGGACTTGTGTCAAGGTCAGGACCCCAACACCAAGCCACCGCACAGCACGAACTCTACGAGGAATACGTATACGCAACATGGCTAGAAAACGGTCGGCTGCTCAGAACGAAGTAACAGAACGCACTGAAGAACAGCAAGGCCTGTGAAGAACGACCTGAAAAACAGCAACGAGCGGACCAGAACGCAATGAATAATCAAATACAAACTCACTGCACGCACTGAAGAGCAGATACAAACCCACAAGCACAAGCTGAACAGCAGAAAACGATCTGAAAACCACGAGTCTGAAAAAGTGCGAATCGTCTCTCACCAAACTTTTACTAACACAAGATTAGCAAAAGGAGCCCAAAGGATGCCGCGCTTGGTTCTCAAAATGGTCTTTTCTAGTCTCGTCATACGTGGTACGTGACCGCGTTCTTGGCGATCGGAAATTCCGACAACTTTGTGCGACCGTGTGTACGCAAAACAAGTTTGAGCCAACATCCGTCGGAAAAAATCCTAGGATTTTGTTGTCAGAATGTCCAATCAATGTCCGACCGTGTGTATGGGGCATTATAATGAAGTCATTTTGTTTTTAAACAGCAATCTTGTTTTCCACCTGATCCATAATCAGCTCAAAATATCTACCCAAGAGGTAGTATCAGAGGGAATCTAAAGCCTACTTTACTGCTAAGCATTCTTTATGAATAATTGCATAATTTACTTCATGGGACTTGAGTTTCTTGCTGAGATAAATGAGAGGCCATCCAAGATCTGATGCATCCATCTGGACCACAAAGTCGAGAAGTCCGGAGAGTACAACACTGGCTGACCATACAAGGCCTGCTTTAATGACTCGAATGCTGCTTCTGCATCAGTGGACCACCTAATCATGACAGACTCTTTTTCTTTTGTTAAAGCAGTCTGGGGAGCAGCCTCTCAAGCAAAAACAGGGACTAAAATTCTAGTAAAAGCCAATGATCCTTAATACTGCTGAATCATGCTTCTTGTTGTCAAAGGCAGGACAATATTGAATAGTGTCAACTTTGTTTATCTGGGGTTTTATTATATTCCAATAAAATATACCAGATATCCCTCTTCTAGACCAATGGTACACTTTTTTGGATTGGCTGTGAACCCAGCTTTCCAGACAGAGTTTAACTTCTTCCTGCCAACCCACAGTAGCTGTACTGCAGGGGGGTGGCAGCTGCAGGTACTTTGCGGCCTTTCTCCTGGGTTCTGGGGGCCCCCTGCCGACCCATGTTGTGATTGGATAATTTTAGCAGAAGTCAGCTGATTAGCTTTGGCCAATCACACACAGAGTTCTGTATTTACAAAAACACAAAACTCTGTGTACTGTGAATAGCAATCTGCAAAGTTGGTAGAACAGCTAGATAGTTAGGTAAAAACAGCACAGATTACACATTGTTAGGCACAAAGTTAACCCTTTGATTGCACCTAGATTTTAACATCTTTCCAGCCAGTGTCAGCCAGCACCAGATTGCATGCCACACTATCACAGTCCCACTGTAAGTTACTGATCACCGCCATTACTAGTATAGTGTCTATAGCTGCGTAAATTCCAGTATGCTACATATATATATATATATATATATATATACCAGCTTCAGTGTGAGTAGGAAACACACCATACCACAGTGGCACTCCAATCTCCTTACCAGATGAAGTAATAAAGCAGGCAACAAACAGGATCCACAAGACATTAGGTTCCAACAGCAGATGGACAGGTGTATCCTAGGAACAAATCATGCCTGGAAGAACTTGCCACAATCCTCAATCTCCACATAGGCCTCCAGTGAATAGGTTCACATGTATAATGTCACGAGAATGAATGGAATAAAGCAATACATAGTGAAGACTGTAAACCACGTGGAAAGCTTTATATAAAATTGTACTTATAACAGTAATATGAAAAACGAGCAGTAAAAGTCAAATGCTGCGGCTCTTGTGTCTGTAGGTACCCGCCTAACACGTTTCATCCAATAGGACATCGTCAGATCTTCCATCTGTTATATGGACTGCTGTTAATTTTTATAGCGTTGCATAGAGACTTTACTTGTATTTAATTTGCTATCAACAAATTTATGCTGGCTGCTTTTAATTTGTGAATTTCTTTGATCTCATCACTTCTTAGCGTGGATATTTTTATATATTTTGTAATATATATGCAAAAAATAATTAATAAACACTTATTGGATTTTTTTTTTTACCAAAGGCAGAATACATGAATACATTTTGGCTTACTATTCTCCAATTCCTACCCTCTCAAAATGGATTGAGAAATTAAATGCTAATGTAATATAGACATGTAGAAGCACACTTTCACACTCACCTATAAGGCCTCCCATTGTTCCAATCATTGGGAATCCTATCAGAAAATCCTACACAGATGGTACCACACTGCTTACTGGCTTTAAAAAATCTACCCGGGACATTATGCGACCTGTTGGAGATCCTGTGGAAGTATTGGCACTATTGCACATATCCTGTGGTTTTGTAGATTTATAGGCTCCTACTGGAGAAGAAGAAATACTACACAAAGCCCGCGAAAAAATAACGCTGAAATATGATGGCTACCCAATCCACATATACCAGGACCTTTCTGCCATCACACTGTGACACCGCAAGGATTTACGCCCCCTGCTGGAGGTCTTGAGAGCGAAAAACATCCGTTATCGTTGGAAGTTTCCTTTCGGCCTCTCCGCCTCACACCAAGGCCGCACAGCTCTCCTCAGAGTTCCAGAGGAATTAGATGCGTTCTGCCGTACGCTGGATATACCATTCACCCCTGTCCCCAACTGGTACTCTGAATTCGACCTACAACCTCCCAATGGACTCCCTCAGACAGAAGAACCGATGGACGCGCTCAACACCAGCTTCCGCAGGAGACGTTCACCTTCAACCGTCAGAACCGACTCCTCTCCAGGTTTCCGTCACCCACCATCCAGTCCCATGACGGCACCCCTGCCTCGCCGAGCCCGCCGAGACCGTTAAGGATATCCACCTCTACCGGACAAGAAACCGTTACCGCAACATCTACCCACGCCATACACCGCTATGAAGATTGGCTGACCTACCTCACCGCACCACATATACCAGACCCCGGACTCCCACACAACTGACATCAACGAAGGAAGAACAGCCAAGAACCGATCACAGACACGGACACTATACCGAGACATCTCTCCACACTTGAACACCGATGGACATTTATCCAGCACTTCCAATGCCAGCTTCAACACTCTCATCTCCTCCGACAGACTTATTACTGATCACCTGCCGACCGACATCTACAGAGACGTATGTATCACCTGCTCTACCTGCATGAACTTTACCATTATATAGAATGCTTCACTTCACAAACAGGGTAACTATTTAAACAACACCACACACACAAACATCTTACACCCAGGATATCCCCCTGAAGATGCGGGAGCTTACACGCTCGCTGCATATCCCGGTTCACCACTTTGTTCCCCCACTTCATCTCCATCTTCTTAAAACCCACCTCATCTACAACACACCGTTTTACATTACACCTTCACTAAAGCCACCATCACATCCTACATAAACAGATAAAGATAAATGCACGATACCCTGTAAAGACACACATCCCCTAGCCACACGTTGCTCCCCACTCCTACTAACAATCGGGTAGATAACAGATCTAATACCCTACCTAACGAAACACGAAGCAAACAACACTAATCACAGCTGGAGTTCATTACATGAAAGCTTTACCATCCACACATGTTGCTTTCTCCACTACCCCCCCCCCCCCTGGGAAACACATTAACTATTCCTATAATATATTGCATTCCTCTTAATCCAAAGACACAACTCCCCTTGCAGATTAGCAGACATGGAAGCATGCAGGCGCGCATACTTGTATTCATTACCCTTACCAACACATCTTCTAAGACTACTTGAACTCATGATTACAGATTGTATGTGCTTTATAGAACTGACATTCACAATATCACCCCCCTCAATCACCATATACCAGGCACACATAGACAATGTCATATTCACATTAAACACCCACTTCAATACTCTCCACAAACGAATAAAAACCAACACACAGCAAACACGCTAATCTTGTTATATTCAGTTAAGCCGCTTCTACTTTTAGTTTACTATGCTTTGAATGTATTTTATTGGTTACAAAAATTGTTATAATGGTTATAATTGATTGAATACACACGTCTTTCTTGTGCGCTCTATCGGAAATGCTCAAATGCTGCAGACAAAACGGTCATTCGTTATCTATGTCTAGATCAATAGTACTGAATGGTACATGCTACTCTATATGCAATTACCCTCCTCTCCACCCCACACTCCAACCAGTTTGCTCACAGGTAACCCATGCAGTGTTACACCCTATAACACCAATACCTTACCTAACCACATACAAACCTCAATCTACTACACTTTCACACCGGTTCTCTACACATAAACCAATACATTCCTGTGATTGCTCAGTACAAACGCCACCTACTAATACCCATTACCACGTATATACCCCCAGTCTCATGACATAAGGCTGCTGATGAGATGGACCAATATGGTCAAATCTATATATACCTTTTCTTCTATCATTATTTTCTTCTGACTCCATATCTCTCATTTGTCAAACCAACCCCCACTCAGTGGACAAACATACTTCACCTAACCCCTACACACACTATTATACGATTGAAACCACTGAATTTTACCGGTGAATACATATTTGTGGCTTGGACCACCGTTTAGGTGACCAGAACGCCACACAGTACTGGCCCCTTTTACCTGCCCCCTCTGCAAGCCCTCCCTTGCCTTACTACCTAGACCTTACCCCACCCCACACCCAACCTCCTGCCACAGCCCACACCACACTGTAAAAATACATAAAAATTACTGTTACCATGTTACCAAAAACTATAACAAATGATAAACCAGTACTCAAAATAGTATCCCTTAATGTTCAGGGACTTAATACACCAGAAAAACGTTCCAAACTCCTCATTACTATGCGCAGACTGAAAGCAAATATCATATTTTTACAGGAAATACACTTCCATTCCAACAATATTCCAAAACTATGTAATGCTCAGTTCCCAACAGTATTACATGCCACAAACCCCCTACACAAAACGAAAGGAGTCTCGATTCTCATTGCAAAAAACTGCCCCTTCCAGATCCAAGACTCGCTTCCAGACGCAGATGGCAGATATCTTTTCCTAAAAGGCTCTCTACATAACAAAACAATAACACTAGCGAACATATATGCACCTAACAAGCACCAAGTCCCTTTCTTTCGGTCTGTAACAAATGCTCTCACGACATTCAAAGAAGGCACTCTTGTATTAGGTGGCGACTTTAATGTCCCACTGAACCCCATTCAAGACACATCATCAGGATCCTCCACACTTTCCTATAAGGCCCTCAGAGAAATCAAAGACAAAACAAAAAGGCGCCTCTAAGTGCAGAAGATTAACAGTTTTAATGCCCCAAAAAGGGTTAAAAACACTTACAGAATGGAAGTGGAGATCAAGCACATCATAAATAAAGCTGCATTGGAAGGGGTGGCGGTCAGAGGAAGCCTACAGATGGAATGGATGTGATCACTGAACACAGCGGTGAGGGAAACAGGAAGCCGCTGTGAAGCCGGCGTCGTCAGCTGGAAGGGAGACGAACCCGGAAGTGATGTCATCCACAGGGCGGCTCAGTAACCAGCCTGAACCGCAAACAAACAGCCTGGTCGAGGATGTGATGTCATCAGAAAGGGACGCATTTCGGAACCATCAATCGTTCCTTTTTCAACCTATAGCCATACTGATGACTGGAAAGGAATATATACACACCCACTGACAGTGGATTGGCCAGTGGGCGGGGGCAGCAAGGGAACATTTATTAAGTTGTAATCAGTTCGTTTTGTGCATGTCAATAAAGGGGAACAAATAGATACCTGCTACAGCATTATTAAAACCATTATAAAAGACATTTTAAAAAAGACATTTAAAAAACATTTAAAAAACGTGTATAAAAACAAATATGAAAACGGGATAAAAAGAAAAGAAAGAAATGGGATGTAATGGTGCAATATGTAAAACAGCAATATGTGAAATGTAAAACAGCAACCAGTCATGAAGCCCGCAAAGCACATAACAGAAGGGGAATGGTGTAAGCGGGCAGGATGATGTCGATATTAAACTACAGGCTACTATCAATTATTGATCATTAATCGTAAAAAAGAGGATAATAATGAGGGTTATGGGGGGAGCTTAGAATACTGTCTAAAAAAGGAAGTATCATGTTAAAGTATGGCGCTGACTTCAAAATCTTCATTTAACCCTCCGGGGGCTAGAACATTAAGTAAAAATATCCAGTACATTTCTCTGTGGCATAGGCGTCGATAACGTTCAGCAGCGGGGAGGTCTTTTGGCATTGCCTCAATAATCCATACTTTAAGGCCATTCGTGGATTTGTTATGGGTGTGAAGGTAGTGTCTGGGAACACTATGATTATCTAGTCCACCTTCAATTAAACGGCGATGTTCGCCAAACCGTTTTCGTAGTGGTCGAATAGTGCGCCCTACATAAAATAGACCACAAGGGCATGTGAGACAGTAAATGACATGGTCAGAGGAACATGTGTGAAAACCCTTTATTGGATATGTTTTACCTTTGACATGGAACTCTTTCTGGCCATGTGTCACAAAGCTGCAAGTCTTGCAGAGGGGCTTACGGCACTGATACATCCCAGAAATCGCTAGAAACGTGGGCATATAGTGGCCTGGAGGCAAAGGTTTGGCCCTAAGTTTGCTGGTTGCTACCTTGCTTTTAATGTTGGGTGCCTTTCTATAAGCAAACTGAGGTCTATTAGGCAGGGTAGGAAGTAGATGTCCATCTAGTAATAACAGAGACCAGTGTTTTTTAATAATTTTTTCCATATGTTTATGGTGAGTGTGGAACTGGGTGATAAATCTAAGATTGTCTTTCTGGGTATTAGGACGTGAATGAGAGTTCTTGGTGGGCAATGTAGTCTTATATTGTTGATAAGCTGAATCAACAAGGTCTACAGGGAAACCTTTTTCAAGGAACTTGGCTTTCAAGATTTCACCTTCAGTGTCATAGTCACTCTTCAGGGTACAGTTCTTTTTAAGTCTACAGAACTGACTCTTGGGTACATTATTAAGCCACAGAGGGTGATGGCAACTTTTGTAATGGAGGAATGAATTTCCAGCTGTGGGCTTGGTGAAATTTTTTGCATGGATCTCTTTGCCTGTCCAAAAGAGTTCAAGGTCAAGGAAGGCTAGCTTATTTTGGTCAATAACTGAGGTGAAAGTGAGGCCCATGTTATTGGTATTGCAATATGACACAAAATCCGTAAATGTTGTTACATTGCCATCCCAGATGATGATCACGTCATCTATATAGCGGCCATAAAAAACAATGTGAGGAAGAAATGGGTTGTTATTCCATATATATAGATGCTCCCAATGCCCCATGGTGAGGTTCGCATACGAGGGTGCAAAGTGCGCCCCCATAGCTGTCCCTTGTAGTTGTAGATAAAAATTATCCTCAAATTTAAAATAGTTATGAGTGAGACAGAAGGAGGTGGCTTCAACAATAAAGGAGGCCTGTCTGGGGTTCAGCATCGGATCCTGGCAAAGAAAAAACTGTAGGGCGTTGAGGCCTACTTCATGAGGTATGGATGTGTATAAGGATTGGACATCTAAGGATGCCCAATGATAATTATTTTCCCAAGAGTATGGGGTTAAGGTTTCCAGTAAGTGAACCCCATCTCATTCAGTTATCCCCCCATCTCATTATCTCCTTCAATAGATTATGATAATGACTTTGTGTTGTACACACAACACCTTATGACCTCTCCACCCATCCAAAACACCACTTTCAAACCCTCTTCGGTTTTCTATCCCACCCAGTCCAAAGGCTATTCCATATATATATGGAATAACAACCCATTTCTTCCTCACATTGTTTTTTATGGCCGCTATATAGATGACGTGATCATCTGGGATGGCAATGTAACAACATTTACGGATTTTGTGTCATATTGCAATACCAATAACATGGGCCTCACTTTCACCTCAGTTATTGACCAAAATAAGCTAGCCTTCCTTGACCTTGAACTCTTTTGGACAGGCAAAGAGATCCATGCAAAAAATTTCACCAAGCCCACAGCTGGAAATTCATTCCTCCATTACAAAAGTTGCCATCACCCTCTGTGGCTTAATAATGTACCCAAGAGTCAGTTCTGTAGACTTAAAAAGAACTGTACCCTGAAGAGTGACTATGACACTGAAGGTGAAATCTTGAAAGCCAAGTTCCTTGAAAAAGGTTTCCCTGTAGACCTTGTTGATTCAGCTTATCAACAATATAAGACTACATTGCCCACCAAGAACTCTCATTCACGTCCTAATACCCAGAAAGACAATCTTAGATTTATCACCCAGTTCCACACTCACCATAAACATATGGAAAAAATTATTAAAAAACACTGGTCTCTGTTATTACTAGATGGACATCTACTTCCTACCCTGCCTAATAGACCTCAGTTTGCTTATAGAAAGGCACCCAACATTAAAAGCAAGGTAGCAACCAGCAAACTTAGGGCCAAACCTTTGCCTCCAGGCCACTATATGCCCACGTTTCTAGCGATTTCTGGGATGTATCAGTGCCGTAAGCCCCTCTGCAAGACTTGCAGCTTTGTGACACATGGCCAGAAAGAGTTCCATGTCAAAGGTAAAACATATCCAATAAAGGGTTTTCACACATGTTCCTCTGACCATGTCATTTACTGTCTCACATGCCCTTGTGGTCTATTTTATGTAGGGCGCACTATTCGACCACTACGAAAACGGTTTGGCGAACATCGCCGTTTAATTGAAGGTGGACTAGATAATCATAGTGTTCCCAGACACTACCTTCACACCCATAACAAATCCACGAATGGCCTTAAAGTATGGATTATTGAGGCAATGCCAAAAGACCTCCCCGCTGCTGAACGTTATCGACGCCTATGCCACAGAGAAATGTACTGGATATTTTTACTTAATGTTCTAGCCCCCGGAGGGTTAAATGAAGATTTTGAAGTCAGCGCCATACTTTAACATGATACTTCCTTTTTTAGACAGTATTCTAAGCTCCCCCCATAACCCTCATTATTATCCTCTTTTTTACGATTAATGATCAATAATTGATAGTAGCCTGTAGTTTATTATCGACATCATCCTGCCCGCTTACACCATTCCCCTTCTGTTATGTGCTTTGCGGGCTTCATGACTGGTTGCTGTTTTACATTTCACATATTGCTGTTTTACATATTGCACCATTACATCCCATTTCTTTCTTTTCTTTTTATCCCGTTTTCATATTTGTTTTTATACACGTTTTTTAAATGTTTTTTAAATGTCTTTTTTAAAATGTCTTTTATAATGGTTTTAATAATGCTGTAGCAGGTATCTATTTGTTCCCCTTTATTGACATGCACAAAACGAACTGATTACAACTTAATAAATGTTCCCTTGCTGCCCCCGCCCACTGGCCAATCCACTGTCAGTGGGTGTGTATATATTCCTTTCCAGTCATCAGTATGGCCATAGGTTGAAAAAGGAACGATTGATGGTTCCGAAACGCGTCCCTTTCTGATGACATCACATCCTCGACCAGGCTGTTTGTTTGCGGTTCCGGCTGGTTACTGAGCCGCCCTGTGGATGACATCACTTCCGGGTTCGTCTCCCTTCCAGCTGACGACGCCGGCTTCACAGCGGCTTCCTGTTTCCCTCACCGCTGTGTTCAGTGATCACATCCATTCCATCTGTAGGCTTCCTCTGACCGCCACCCCTTCCAATGCAGCTTTATTTATGATGTGCTTGATCTCCACTTCCATTCTGTAAGTGTTTTTAACCCTTTTTGGGGCATTAAAACTGTTAATCTTCTGCACTTAGAGGCGCCTTTTTGTTTTGTCTTTGTATCATTATAGAGTCTGCTTCAGTCTTTTAAAGTTGCAGCCCTTTCTGCTGAAGATTACTTCACCATCCCATCATACTCATCTACACCATTCTTGTTATTTTGGACTGCCTAATTTCAGTAGAGACTCTTTCTGGATCATGTTAGTCCTGTGCTCCCTATATACCCCTTTTTTATTTCCCTCAGAGAAATCAAATCCCTATTTACAAGACTACTACTCCATGACGCATGGCGTACGGTACATCCAGACACTAAAGATTACACCTTCTATTCCAAACCACACGCCAGATATTCCAGATTAGACTATATTTTTCTATCACAAAATGACCTGCACCGGATTCAGCAAACATCCATTGAACCCATGACCATTTCGGATCATCATCCTGTCTCTTTATCACTTCAGTTCCCCGAAACAACACCAAACTTGAGAATTTGGAGATTAAATCCATCTCTGCTCACTGATCCCTCCATCACAATGGCAATAGATTCCACCCTACAAAATTTCTTCAAAGAAAATAACCCAGAAGACACATCCCCGTTAACTAACTGGGAAGCACACAAAAGCGTAATTAGGGGCGCCTTTCTCGCAGCTGCAGCAAAACGAAACAAAGAAAGAAGAAAACAACACTTAGATCTGATAGACAAGATTCACAAACTTGAAAAAGTCCACAAACAATCTCAAGCACACACCATTCTTCATGACCTGATACAAGCCAGAAAGGATCTTCTAGAACTACTAGACAAACAAATACAACGCAAATATATCCTATCCAAGAAAAAATGTTATGAATTTGGCAACAAAGCAAGCAAAATGCTAGCTAGGGCCCTGCAAATATCTAAATCCGACATGACAATACACCATATCATAGACCCCGCAGGCAATAAACTACATAAAACCCCAGACATTGCCCAACAATTTGTAAAATATTACAGTAAATTATACAACCTAGATAAAACCAACCCCCCCCCCCTCTGGCGACCTCACCCGCACTCAATTGATAACAGAATTTTTAAAAAAATACAGCCTAACACCTATATCAGAATCTGTAGCCCAGGAATTAAACACCCCACTTTCCCGCACTGAAGTCGAACTGGCTTTAAAGCAGATGAAAACGGGCAAAAGCCCAGGCCCAGATGGCCTCACTGCAGGCTACTACAAAACGTATGCAGACCTGCTTATACCGGCCTTCTTAAAAGCATTCAACTCTTTCACACAACCAACTGAACCCCCAAGAGACCTCCTTTCAGCCCACATAGCTGTAATTCCCAAACCTGACAAAGACCATTCCCTAGTCACCAACTACAGACCTATCTCACTCCTCAATGTTGACCTCAAATGGTATGCAAAATCCTTAGCTAACCGAATCCTACCTTTGATACCCCAACTAGTTGGCCTTGAACAAGTAGGTTTTGTCCCCGGAAGAGAAGCGAGAGATAATACTCTCAAAATGCTCAACATCCACCACTGGCTTACTTCTACCAAAAACAAAGGCTTTATGCTTTCCCTCAACGCGGAGAAGGCTTTCGACAGGGTGGCTTGGGACTACATGCAAGAAACTCTTAAAACTATAGGCCTTCCGCAAATAATGCTGAACTACATATCAGCTCTATACTCCAGTCCCACTGCAAAAGTCAAAGTAAACGGTCACCTGTCGGATGCCTTCTCCGTGTTGAGTGGAACACGTCAAGGCTGCCCACTGTCCCCTTTAATCTTTATTCTTTCTCTTGAACCTCTTCTTCGATGTCTCAATTCCAACCCAGACATCAAAGGAATACAAATTAAAAAACGCACCTATAAACTGGCAGCATTCGCGGATGACATCCTCCTATTCCTCACTGACCCACTTACCACGATCCCAAACCTGCTTAAAGACTTCCGAACCTTCCATACCCTCTCCAATCTCCAAATCAATTTCTCAAAATCCAATGCTCTGAACATCACCCTACCACCAGATATTTGTCAACAATGCCAACTCAATTTCCCGTTCACATGGAAGAAAAAGGCACTTCCATACTTAGGCATTCAGGTGCTGACCTCTCTAACTAATTTATACACCATGAACCATGCCCCTCTTCTTAAAAAAATACAAGCTGACTTACAGAAATGGTCCTCCGGTTACTTCTCCTGGTTCGGCAGGGCAGCTATTATCAAAATGAACATGTTGCCCAGAATTCTATACCTCCTACAAACTATCCCGATCAAAAGACCACCCATATTCTTTACTACCTACCGAAAAGCTTGCACAACGTTTATATGGGGTAAAACGCGACCACGACTGAGCTTCTCAAGACTGACCGCACCCAAACTACTAGGAGGCATAGGTACCCCAGACATACGCAAATATCAACAAGCATGTCACCTGACTAGGATCATTGATTGGAACATACACTCCGCACACAAAGATTGGGTTCACTTAGAACAAGCATTTTCAACAGTACCCATTCAACACTTACCGTGGATTGAATCCCGCACATTGCTCCTTGAACACGCCCAACACCCACTCATCAACCCTACACTGATTTCTTTCAGGGACACCTGTAACAAACACAATATCTCCTCAACAAAAGGACCGATGACACCCATTAGACAAAACCCTGACTTCTCCCCGGGAATGCATGCATCATTCCTGACATCTATATGGCCCCACCAGACTATCAGAGCCGAACATTTCTTTGAAGGAGGCCACCTCCTATTGCAAACCGCTTTAGCCACAAAACTTAAAATAGACTCCTTCCCTTTTTGGACATATGTCCAATTACGAAATTTCTTCAACAAACCAACACCCAAACCGAACTGGTCCAGAACCACTACCCCATTTGAAAACCTATGCCTAAGTAACTGCACCCAAACCCATCTGATCTCACAAACGTACACCCTCCTCTTCAGTGAACACAACTCGACAACGCATTGGACTAATAGACAATGGGAACGAGACCTCTCAATACAATTAAGCGATCACGAATGGGCTAATGTCCACTCTTTAATCCACAAAGGTTCAATGAACGTGCAAATCCAAGAATCCGCATATAAACTATGCTCCAGATGGTATAGAACTCCACTCCTGTTGCACCGCTTTAATCCAACAATTCCCCAAACATGTTGGAGATGTAACGCAGACATAGGTTCATTCATACATATCTGGTGGTCTTGCTCCAAAATCCAACCTTTTTGGAAAGAAGTGCACACCCTCATCACACGAATCACCACTTACACCCTAAACTTTGATCCCGCAATGTTTCTATTACATCATTCTTCCTCTCACGTACCAGCTTACCATCATTCCCTGACCATGCATCTGATGAACGCTGCAAGAATGTGCATACCCCCTAAATGGCGCTCACCTGAACCACCTACCATCAAGGAGTGGTTCCATCGTATACAACATACACAAGCAATGGAAGACCTCATTCACCAATCCAATGACACTCAAGCAAAGTTCACCAAAACATGGGCATTGTGGATACACTTTACCACAACAGATGTATACAAACAATCCATGACATGATTACCATCACTGGGCTGTGGCAGGAACTAAATACCTCCCGATTCCCACATCCCACTTTGTCCCTGGACTTCTCCCTATATATTTCTACATATCCATCTAACCACGGACTTATTGTTCTATTCACATTTTTCCCTCTTCCCACAACCCCACCCCACTGAAATTCAATATTCACCCGTAACCATGAACTAGACTGTTAAATACTGCACCAATCTGTTAACTTATCATACCAACCTCCCCTACCTACATACCTCTTAGGCCTCTCACATACCCTCTCCCAACCCTAGCTGGTACCCAGACATTGGATACCAAACTGATATGATCTATCGAAAATGCTGAATTTACCCCGAGTTAACCCCCATGCAGTACCCATTGAGATATAATGATTTACCTATACTTTTATTCATACACAATAACATATTTGTTACCAACAAGAACACACAATTACGTCCCCAGATCTAATGTAATAAAAAGTTGCATCCCCCTGCTTTTTCTATTCCTCACAGCATAAAATATTTTTACTGTTACTGTTTAAATCTTCAAACCAAAGTGGCTGCGTCCGCATTACTGTATTTACAAGCAGTTTCTTTCGACTTTTCTGTAACATGTTGACCCTTGTTTGAAAATTCCAATAAAAACTTGATTAAAAAAAAAAAAAAAAAAAAAAAAAAAAACCTTCAGTGTGAGATGGAGAGAATAGTTGCTGGAAAGAATTTATGTTTGGCAATTTTTTCTTTCAAAATGGTCATCTTGCTTAACACATCCAAAAAGCACTGTGACTACATGATGTATCCCTCACCTCTTTTATCCAATGAAGTGCTGATCCAACTTGTTCCTTTGCTTGATCAATATTATTCCTTCTTTTCCATTTTACATCCCACCCAATCCCCCCATACCCTATCTGCCCTTCCAATAACCCTTCCCCTCATCTTCCCTCGTATGGAGTCAATATTGTTAACATTTAAAGCTTGTTTATGTTCTGCTTGCTCATGTTTAACATATTTAATGACTGACCTGTATTGTCTTACTCCTTATTCATCATACTCCAGTCGGAACATCTGACCTGTTGTCACATATGTACACCATGTTTCTCTGTAAATGTCAATAAAGAACTACTGAAATTAGAATACATTAAAATTAGAAAAAGTATTTTTTGATTATATCACAAAAAGAAAATACAGTGGTGATCAAATACAATCAAAAAAAAGTTCTATTTGTGTGAAACAAAAATGATAAAAATATCATTTGAGTACAGTGTTGCATGACGATACAATTGGTAGTTAAAGTAGCTCAGTGCTGCTGAATATCAAAAAATGTTGTGGTCATCAAGGGGGTAAAACCTTCCAGAGATCAAGTGGCTAATATAGCTAGCTTAAAGCTTTGATAAATGTGAGCTCTAATCTTCACTATGGATGATCATGTCGTCTAGGTAAGCAGAAGCATAGACTTGATGGGGACAAAGTTTATTATTCATTACTCACTAAAATGTTTCAAAAGCATTCTGCAATCCAAAAACCATTCTCAAACACTGAAAGGCACTCAGAGTTACGAATGCTGTTTTTTTCTTAGCTGATTTAGAGAAGGGATTTTGCCAACACTGTTCGGTCAAGTCTAATGTCATCAAATACCAGGCTGTCCCAAGGTGATCAATTATTTTGTTTATGTGAGGCATGGGATAAGTGCCCAACTTAGTGATCTATTTCAACTGGTGAAGTCACTGCAAATTGCCAGCCTCCATCTGGTTTGGGCAAACACACAATAGGGCTGGACTAATATTATTGGACTCCTCTATACCGGTAATTTGTAGTTCAAATTTTTTTTTTTTTTACTTCCTGGTGTATTGCCTCTCATCTGGCTTCTGGAATCCGATAGAGTTACAATCTGACTCTTTCCCCTTGGTGGTGTAATAACGTTATATTAAGTCACAGATGCTGACCAAGCAATTCTGAGAACACCTTTCTATTGTGAAGCATAGATGAGTTGCTGAGTTTTTGACAGTTTCTGTTAATCTGACTTCAGGAATCACTGAGCGCAAAGCTTGGTTGTCTCAATGACTAAGGGTATCCCTATTCTTCCACAGTTTTATCAAATTCAAGTGATATATTTGCTCTGATTTCCATCTCTCTTGTTGGCTAATTACAATGATTTTCCATCATGTAAGTTCACCTTTTTAATAAATGCACATCTTTTTGCAGGTAAAAAAAATGTGTAGAAAAGAACAATATGTGTGGCGCTAGGAAGAGTTGAAATCTGCATATAAAAATTTGGACTCCTAGTGGTAGAGGTGATATACTAAGTTAAGACAGTGTGTGAATAGTAGAAAACTCTCCTGCGCTCAGGTGTCCAGTGACTAAATATGTGGTGCGACCACCTTAATGGGGTAATGCCTGACGTCTTGCAGCCCTCCTTTGAACAATGGGTATTCGTAAGCTAAAAAGAAAAAAAGAGAAGGAGGGCGCACCGACCTAGTGCATTACCACTGGTAAACTTTATTACAGCATAAAAACAGCAAGAAATATACTCACAAACGAGCTATCAAAAACGGCTTTAACAGGGGCGCAAATGCGCTGTTCTGAAGATCGACACACCAGGACCTATTGTCAAGAGGGTCAGACCGATATGAATGGCCGATAGCTGCTTGTGACGGTGTGTGACTAACATGCATACAGTGTATAACCCCTGTAATTGGTAATTTGTATATCTAGCAAAAACAAAAAAAGTGCAAAAGGGAATGGTCTCAAGAATCTCCTTAGACTAATGGTACAAATATAGCTGAAAAAGACAGTATCACATATCTATAAATAGTAATATATATAAAAGTGACTTGAAAAGTCCATATAAAAAAAAAAAAAATGATGAGGGTGTGGAATGTTCCAAACTTTTAAAGATGCTTCTCACAACAAAATCGGGGGCCTGCCAGCATGTAAAGCCAAGTCTTCTCCATACATAAATACAAGCAAAGGGAAATGAAATGCCCTTACCAGAAAAGGTGGACTCACAGGCCTTTGGCGGAGTCAGATAGGCTTGTACCGTCAGACGGTATAGTTGAATCCGGTTTCAATCGGGAGAAATGCTTGATGGGAGAGGGAAGCCTCACAGCTCATTTGCCAACATATGATAAAAAATTCCAATATGTGATGAAAAAAGGGGCGGTAAAAATATGGTTAAATTGAACTAAAAACAGCGCAGTGAAGGATAGCTAGGATAGCATACAAAAAAAATGTGCATTTATTTTTTACTTGGAGCCTTAAAGCATTGCACCTCTGATCAGACCATGGGTGCCACGCAGAACTCCTGCAGACTTGTCAGTGTATCTGTCTGCTTGTATCTCGTATGGGCAGGCAGATACACACTGAAAGGAAAAGAGAATGAACTACCACAGCTCAACAGCGCCGTGGTAGTTCAATGAGAACTACAAGCTGTCAGCTTCCATCATGTAAGTTCACCTTTTTAATAAATGCACATCTTTTTGCAGGTTAAAAAAAATGTGCATTTATTTATTTTTTACTTGGAGCCTTAAAGCATTGCACCTCTGATCAGATCATGGGTGCCATGCAGAACTCCTGCAGACTTGTCAGTTTATCTGTCTGCTTGTATCTCGTATGGGCAGGCAGATACACACTGAAAGGAAAAGAGAATGAACTACCACAGCTCAACAGCGCCGTGGTAGTTCGATGAGAACTACAAGCTGTCAGCTTCCATCATGCAAGTTCACCTTTTTAATAAATGCACATCTTTTTGCAGGTTAAAAAAAATGTGCATTTATTTATTTTTTTACTTGGAGCCTTAAAGCATTGTACCTCTGATCAGATTGTGGGTGCCACGCAGAACTCCTGCAGACTTGTCAGTGTATCTGTCAGCTTGTATCTCGTATGGGCAGGCAGATACACACTGAAAGGAAAAGAGAATGAACTACCACAGCTCAACAGCACCGTGGTAGTTCATTGAGAACTACAAGCTGTCAGCTGCAAAGGCTGTCATAACTTGTAGTTTTCCAATTCACAGAACACTGTGAATAAATTATGTGGCCAGGCGGACGGAGTCCTGCATGGCCCTGTTTTCTCTAGATAGTGGCAGCAAGTGAGGAAAGAAGATCTCCAACTCACTCTCAAAACAGGGGCTTGGGGGTTCGGGGGTCAGTGCAATTGTAACACGTTACATATTACACCTTAAATATGGGTATAGCATGTAACATATTACACAAGGTGCACTTGTCCCATAATAGGGACCCTGCCATATGGCTAGGAATTTATTTTTCAGCATGGGGAACAATATCAACACCTTGTCACCAGGTTAAAAAAAAAGGCCTGGGCCCCACAATTGTAAATCCTTTGCTGAGCCAACTGGGCTTGAGCCAAATGCAACACTTTACAATTCTATCTTTTTCGAGAGGAACTCTCACTTTCTCCACATTTCTCAGAAAATTTCCATCTCACTACACAAATTCAGCAATGCCAAATCTGACGGAATTCCCATGCATACGCAGGAGTGACATCATCTCGGCCTGGCTAATGACAGCAGCCGGCGATGGAGACCCAGAAGCCAGGCACCCGAAGATGTCAGTGGCTGGCGGTGAGTTCCAGGGATGGTACATCGCTGGATTCTAGGTGTGTATTGGTCCGCTCTAACTACTCCTGTTTACATGCATGCTGTCTCCACCATATTTGAGGGATTAGCCCAGAAGCTAAGGGGATTAGCCCAGAAGGCTATGTGTTTCCCTGGATGTGCAAAACAAAAACAAAACCAGAAAATATACCCTTACTATTGCACTGGGTCTTGACTAACAGTCCTGGATTAAATTACTGCTGACCAGACATCTAACTGTCAGCAAGACAGAAAAGCCACCCTAACCACACAGGATTTGGTTCTCATCACACATGTTGTTTTCTGCTCCCCAGTCTGACATGCAGAGAGTACTATATTCAGTGTATCCAAATCGCACCCCGTTCATGCAAAACACTGTGGGTGTGTATGTTAAGTTAACCACACCCTGAAAGTGGTTTGCAAAACGCCGTCCAATTTGCAGAATCTGATTGAATGGTTGTTCTGATTCTGGTGCAGCCAAAAAAAGGGTCCTGCGCACTTTTGGTGAGGATTTGTTGCAATTTGAGCCATACAGAATAATGGCTCAAATCGCAATGCTGAAGAATCGCATATGATTTGAACACGAATGTTGTGTGATTCCTGTTCAAAATCACATGCAGTTCCAGCACTGCATAGAGTGAACTGGCACTCCAGAGCGGAGCATTATCCCTAAACAGACTGGGAGTTTTATAGAGCCCAGAATAACCTGGCCTGCTTCAGCTGAGCTCATCAACTCTTGTTTTCCCCTGTTGTTAGAAGGAGTCAACACATAAACGTTCAAGGGTCTTAGTGCAAGTCAACATATTAAAGCAGCAAAGTACACTTCATTAGGGGGTTTAGTCCATTTTTTTTTCTGCACTTAAAAATGTAGGACTTTCTATGTTGTATATTGGTTATGTTTAAAGGGAAATTACAGTTGTACATTATTGCAATTGTCTTATTTTTTAAACTTCACTGTCTTTTTATTCCCTGTCAACACAAAATGGTCCAAAACAGCTTGAATAATGTTTTATGCAGAGAACTCTATGACCGGATCAATAATTGACAAGTAAACAGAACATAATAAGCCTACTTTCGACTGTGAACAAATCCCAGATGGGATTAAAGCTGACTCAGAAAAAAAAGCAATAAAGTGAGTGTAGATATTTTCCACCAGGTAATCAGAGAACAGGTGTTTTTGAGCAAAGAAATTAAAAACTGTGACAATAGATAATTGTTTTCTTTCATAGTGCCTTTTTGTAGTTGTAATCATTTTTGCAAAAATCCATTCTTTTCAACGAATAAAACTGCATACTTACTGTGCCTGTGTTTCTCTGAATTCTTCCTGCTTATAAAGTTAAGCTTTTGATTATTAATGTGTATAAAATGGTGTGGCATGTAAAAATGTGTCACGAAATTGTGATGAAAATTATTATTAAAGAACTACTATACATCCAAAATCATGTATGGTATTAAATGGTGATAATTTTGATAACTATTTTTTCCACCTTGATACATACGTCAATACTAATGCCCCGTACACACGGTCGGATTTTCCGACAGAAAATGTGTGATAGGACCTTGTTGTCGGAAATTCCGACCGTGGGTAGGCTCCATTACACATTTTCCATCGGATTTTCCGACACACAAAGTTTGAGAGCAGGATATAAAATTTTCCAACAACAAAATCCATTGTCGGAAATTCCGATCGTGTGTACACAAATCCGACGGACAAAGTGCCACACATGCTCAGAATAAATAAAGAGATGAAAGCTATTGGCCACTGCCCCGTTTATAGTCCCGACGTACGTGTTTTACGTCACCGTGTTCAGAACAATCAGATTTTCAGACAACTTTGTGTGACCGTGTGTATGCAAGACAAGTTTGAGCCAACATCCATCGGAAAAAATCCTAGGATTTTGTTGTTGGAATGTCCGAACAAAGTCAGACCGTGTATACGGGGCATAAGGGGTGTAGTTATAAAAAAAAATAGCATATCAATTTGGCAAGTGAAAGTGAGTGCACATTTGTCATGCGCGAATGGTGAAAAAACAAATGTTATTAGGGTATATCGTTTGATTAATGAATGCTTTTAATTTAAAGAGGAAAATACTACATAGTGCTGGATGGTGCTAAGTATTATTCATATGGTACCTAGCACCATCTAGTGGCCAAATGTGGTATTTGCTGTTTTAAATCAATGAAAAACATCTGTTCGGCACAGTAAATAGGTTACTGTCATTATTTTTTTCCCATTTGCACAGAATGAATCAACATGCACATTCACTTAGAGAATTGCTATGCAGTTTTTTTTTTTTTTTTTTTTTTATGAATACACCCTAAGTCTTTCAGAATATTCGAGGTCTATTAGTGTGATCATATTCTTATCTGATTTGACCATACATTTTAGCCATACCAAATACATTTGAATGTGCAATCAGATAATCTACAGGACAAAGAAAACAGCTGTGTGAAGAAGCAATTCAGACTATAAAATGACTGGAATTGTTCAATAGGGAAATTAATAGCACCCCCATATATTGACAGGTTATCTCCAAATTACCTTTAAAAAAACCTAATCTGCCTGTTAAACTGCTCATGAAATTTCAAGTGCAGAGAAGTCAAATTTGTGGAACGCATTTACGGTGACATTTTCAGATGTGGTTTATAGTCAAGGTAAACTGGAAGATTGCACAAACTGTGCATGATTTATGGTATGTAATTTTTGCATGTATGTGTTTTTGTTTTTCAAAATAGATTTTTATTACTTTTTTGCCAGTTGACAATAATGTAATACAGATTTACAGTATATCTTGCAATAGTTATTCAAAAGCATTAAAGAACAGTATTACACATGTTACAATGTATAAAACAGAAATGGTGGTACAATAACAGTAGTGTAATATAGGGTCATATTTAGGAAGTGGAATGAATAGAGTAGTAGGGGTATGGGGAGGGGAGGGGAAGGAAGGAGAAGGGTAATGAGAGCATTATTTGGAATATGCATATATTAGGTTGTCCATTCATGTGTACATCATTTCAGAAGAATAATTTTGTGAAAAGAAATTTATGCTATTCTGCTATTATACCAGTTTTTCCATTGAGACCAATTTGTTTGGATGTTGTGATGTGATGCAGAACCTCTTGTTCCTATGAGTTCGTAGGTATAGTGTGAGTGAACTAGGGTAATCACTTTCAGTATAGTGGAGACATTATGTGTTTTCCAGTTTCTGGTTAGAAGTAGTCTGGTTGCTAGGAGAATGTGCGTGAGGATGGTTTTGAATGTGTGGGGAATGGTATCTGGTATCATGTTTAGTATGGCCAGTTGTGGCATTAAGGTGATATTGAAGTGTCCTATGTCTTGTATTAAGTGTGTTACTTCTTTCCATAGGTTTTTTATTATTGGGCAGTGCCATAGAATGTGGAATAGAGTTCCTGTGTGGTTGCATTGTCTCCAACATAAGGTGTTGGTGTTGGTTTGGAATTTATCTAGTTTAAGTGGTGTCAAGTACCATCTGAGTGTGATGTTGTTTGTAAGTTCCCATAGGGAAGTGCTTCTTGTGGCTTTGTAAACCATTTTTAGTGCCTGTATCCATTGTTGGTCTGAGTATTGTTCGTGGGTGTCTGTTTCCCAGTCAGTAAATGGTTTGGATTTGTTAACGGTATTTTTTTCTTGTAGTGTGGAGTAGATAAGAGAGATGCCCTTAGATTTGGATTCTTATGTGAAATAGAAGCTCCAGAGTTTGTTTGGTAGGGATCCTTCTATATTTGGGTTTCTAGATAAGCATGATTGAATACGCAGGTAGGTGAGAAAGTCTGATGTGGGTGCTTTGTGGGTGGATTGGATTACTGTAAATGGTTTATGTTGAATTGTGTTTCTAAGTTCTTCAGTGGATGACGTCTGTGAGAGTAGCCAGTTGGGGATGGTTAGGTCAGGAGATAGTAGGCGTAGGGTTTGTATTGGAACGTGTATAAGTTTAGTGGTTAGTGATGACCATTTAGTGTTGTGGAGGATTTTCCAGGCTTTGACTGACGCCTGAAGGGTTGGAGAATACAGATGAGTATTCGTGATCAGAGCAGATGTACTATATAGCCAGCATGCGAGGTTTGGCCCGGGTGTGGCATCGTTTTCAATGTTGCCCCAAAGTGTATTTTGGTGGGTTTGAGTCCATTCTTGGAGTTGTGACAGGATAGTGGCTAGGTAGTAGTCTTTTATGTCAGGGTAGCCCTTTCCCCCTACTAGCCTGTGTTTGATGATTTTAGAGTGGCTGGATCTCGTTTTTTTATTTTGCCAAATATAGCGACTAATTATAGTTTGCAGAGAGTTTAGGTAGGAATTGGATAGTGGAATAGGTAGTGTGCGAAATGTGTAAAGTATTTTAGGTAATATGAGCATTTTGAAGGCTGCCAGCCTACTTGACCATGTGATTTCAAATTTGGCTAATTTAGTGGTTTACTGTAGTAGCATTTGTTTAGTATCTAAGTAGTTGCTGTTGAATAGTCCTTTCGTTGATTTAGTGAGTGTGATGCCTAAATAAGATATGCCTGATTCTGCCCACGGGTATATATATCGATTACGTAGGATATTGCTGGTTACTGCATCTAGGCCTAAGTCTAATATGTAGGATTTGGTAGCATTAACCTTATAATACGATATACAACTGAATTTCATTAGTACATCTTGGACCGAAGCCAGGGAAGAGATTGGGTTGGTGAGCATCATTAGGACGTCATCCGCAAACAGGTTAATTTTATGTTCTATATGTCCGATTTTGAAACCAGTGATATTTCTATGAAGTCTAATGTGCTCTGCCAGGGGTTCCATAATTAAGTTGAAAATAAATGGCGAGAGGGGGCATCCCTGGTGGGTACCATTAGTAATCTGGAATGGTTTTAAGATCATGCCTTCTGTGTAGACTTGGGCCGACGGGGATGAGTATAAAGCTAGTATTGCTGACAGGATAGGTCCCTGGAAGCCAAATTTGTGGAGCGTCGCTTGTAGGTAGTCCCAGTTGACTCTGTCGAACGCCTTCTCTGCGTCCAGGGATAGGAGCAGAGAAGGCGTTCTGTTGGTCTAAGCATGGTGAATTATGTTAATAAGTCTTCTGGTTGCGTCGTGTGATTGTCTACCTTTTGTGAAGCCAGATTGGTCTGGATGTATTAATTTGGGCATGATTTGTACTAGTCTAGTGGCTATGCTTTTGGCATGTCTATATTTGTTTTGTGTCTATATTAAGAAGCGAGATTGGGCGGAAATTTTGGGGTGAGGTAGGTTCTTTCCCTGGCTTCGGTAAAGTGATTATTAAAGCGTTAAGCATTTCATTGGGGAGAAAAGAGGAGGAGGCAGCGTCATTGCATACTTGGGAGAAGTGAATGGTTTGTTTAGCTCATGAAGTTGATGTTGTGAAAGTTTCGGAAGTTTAATTTCCTGTAAGAATGTGTTGATATCTACTATAGATGGTTGGTTGGTGGTAGTGTCTTCTTTTAGGTTGTATAGTGATTGGTAGTAGTGGCTGAATGTGTCTGCAATAGATTGTGGGTCAATGAGTTTTTGTTTTGTGGCTGGATGAAAGAGGTGTGGGATCTTTGATTTGATGTGGCGTCCTTTTATTCTGAGTACGAGTGCTTTCCCTGCTTTATTGCCTGTAGTGTAATGGTTTGCTTTAAATTTCGTTTGGATTTTAGTGTGGGATTCTAAAAGAATGTTCATAAGTTCTTGTCTAAGGAGAACTCATTTTTATTTTATTGTAGGGTCTGGAGTGGATTGGTTCTGTTTATCCAATAAATTAATATTAGATATGATAGTATCTAGACGCTGTGATCCCCTCCTCTTTTCTCTTGCACTAAGCTAAAGTATAATAATTCCTCTAACAAACGCCTTATGGGCATTCCAGAGGTTTGTGTTGTTTGAAGTCGATCCTTTATTAAGTTCAAAAAATTCTTCCAGGTGATTTCGTATGTATAGAGAGTTTTCTGGGGAATGGATGATTGACGCATTGGCTCTCCACATCATGTGGCGAGGATGTGAAGGATGGTCAGCTATTTCGATCGACACTGGGGCATGGTCCGACCATGTGATTGTTCCAATGGAGGAATCTGTGGTTTTGGTAAGGGTCCATTTGTCAACAAGAAAATAGTCAATCCGGGTGTACGAATTATGTCTGCTGGAAAAGAAGGAGTAGTCTCCTTCTGAGGTGTGATGATATCTCCAAACATCGTCGAGGTTGTTGTTTCTTATAAAGGTGTTCATAGGGGATGAGGGTCTGGAGGTACGGGATGAGGTATCTAATTCAGTGTCAGGTGCTATGTTGAAGTCACCGCATACAATAAAATTTCCTTGGTGAAACTTATCAAGTTTTTTCATAAGTTTGGATAAAAATCTAACCTGATCAGAGTTGGGCGTATAGACATTGACAATGGTATATCTGGTGTTATCTAAGGTACAGTCTAGCGCCAAATATCTCCCCTCCTCATCGATCAAGCTATTGTGAAGCATGAAAGTGAGGGAATTTTTTACTGCTATCATGACCCCATTTTCTTATTTGGGCTTGAGGCTTAAGAAAATGCTGGTAAATTGATGGTGTGTACAATGGGGTTCAGCTGAGATTTTGAAGTGAGTCCTTGGAGACAAAGGATATCACATTTAGAATCTATAGCTATTTTCCACATGGAGGTTCTCTTGGCTGGGTGATTGAGTCCTTTGACGTTAATCGAAAGGAATTTTGGCATCTTGTGTGGTTTGTGGTGGTGTCAAACAAAATAAGTGGTACTCACGGTTGGAAGAGGCAGCTGTGTGGTCCTGGGAGGTTACGTGGAGCGAGTTTTGGTTTTTCTTCAGTAGTAGCTCTCCGGGGGGACGAGTGGAGAATGAGGCAGGTAGGAGAAGAAGAAGGTAGGTTAAACAGTGTTTTACGATATAAGCAGTACTAAGTGTAAATATAACTAAACAATTGCTGCAAACAGCCTGACAACACTAGGCTGTGTTAACTGAGCGGGGTAGAGTTTGTGGTTTAAGCTGCACGAGCAATGCATCTGACCAGATGGTATGGTGACTGTGTGATCCTTGGTATCGCCTATCAGGGTCGCTTCAGCTTGCATTGTAGGTTTGTTTGGGACCTGAGGTCCGTGTTGGACCTCTGTGGGTATTAATTGATACTTCAGGTGCTTCCGGGATAATGTCCCATTGTTTGAGGAGTTTTATTCCTTCCTGAGCTGTGGTGATGATGTGTTTGGCTCCGTTTTTGGTGATAATAATTTTTGTTGGGAATCCCCATTGGTATGGGATTTTTTGGTTATTTAGAGGTTTAGTTATGGTATTCAGTTGTCTTCGGAGTTGTGTGTATTGCGACAAGTCTGCAAACAGCTGTAGATTATTAAATGGTGCTGGGAGTTTGCCCAGATGTCTGGTTTTAAACAGGAGTTGATCTTTAGTGTGGAAGAAATGAATCCTCATTAGAACATCTCTGGGTATGTCTGCCGCTAGATGTGCTGGTTTGGGGATGCGATGTATACGATCTATTATTGTTTCCATTGGTGACAGGTCAGGTAAAACAGTGGAGATCATCTTTCTGGCATATGAATTGAGGTCATGTGGCAGGACGGTTTCGGGTATGCCTCTAATTTTGACATTATTACATCGAGACCTGTCTTCTAGGTCCGCCATATTGGATTTCATCCATTGCTGTTCAACATGAGTATGATCTTGTGCATCTACAAGATCATTCACTGTTGTAGTTAGGTCACTCATGTGTTTTTCAATATGGTGGATTTTGTTCCCCATAGTGTGTACATGAGAGGAGAATTGCTTGAACATGGATGCTATTTCAATGTGCAGGGAGCTCTGCAGGGAGATGAGCATCTCCTTCATGGTAGTGTCTAGAACAGGTTGATCTGATGTGGGGAAAGTTGCTATAGCTGATGGCTGAGGTAGTACTGTGAAAGATGCGGGGCTTACCTCAGTGACTTTTTCTGTTGAATCCATTCGCATCCTCGCTTTTGCTGGGCTGAGGAGGAAAGATATTAAAGGGATGACTCTGGAGAGTGTGGATGAGGCATTATTTCAGTGTCATCTGCATCAGGGAGGTCTGTATAGGCTGATGAATCCTGTGCAGGGTCGCGGGCGCCATCTTGGATTTCTGTGTCCAGCTGCAGTGTAAAGAATTCTGTCAGTTTCTTTGGCGGCCTGTATTCTTTCCTCTTGCAAGTCGGCTGAGACATTGCTGGTCCCTGTGGCAGTGTCTCTGAATGTTTAGGGGTCAGTAGGAGCTGTATGAGTGGCGATGTTTGTATAAAGCATTCCGGTCGGTGCAGGAGCTGAGGATTCAGACATCCATCTTGCTCGGCGGTTAGCCACGCCCCCATATGTGTTTTTTTTTAACTACTTCCCTACCTGGCCAATTCTAACATTTCTCTGATACATGTAAAAATCATCATTCTTTTGCTTGAAAATTACTTAGAATCCCTAAACATTATACATATTTTTTAGCCAAATGGTGGGTTTCCATATTTTTTGCCACACTGTATATGTGCAGGTTTTTTTAAAAGCAATTTATTGGAAAAAATACACTTTAATGAATTTTAGTGCACACAAATACCGTAGAATACCCATTTATAATATAAAAGATGATGTTATGCCGAGTTAATAGATACCTAACACCTCATGCTTTAAAATTGTCTATGCCCATGGAACAGAGTCAAGCTACAGTACCTAAAAATCTCCACAGGCAACGCTTTAAAAGCTTTTACAGGTTACTAGTTTAGAGTTACACAGGATGTCTGCCACTAGAATTATTGCTCTCACCCTAACAATTGCAGCAATTTTTTATTATTTTATTATTTATTACATTTAAGTTTTTATTTGTTTTTTTCTAATTTATTTGTATCACAAAGGATGAACAACATCCCTTGTGATAGCATGGCCAGTGACAGGTTCTTTTTACTGAGACATCTGGGGGTCTCTTCTCTGCCCTTAAAAGCATCTGTTCAAACTGAAATCAGTATGATAAGATGCTGTTACAAGCCAGTAATGGCTTGTTTACATCATGACAAAACTGAAAGTGACAAAATACTCATTGCTTTTGGTCACTTGGACCATAGACATGATCGGGGACATTCCAGTCCTCACTCATCTCTATGGCAAACCAGTGGAGCTACCGGCATCAGTCCATTGGACAGGGGAGCCTGGAAAGGTGTAGGAAGGTGACGGGTGGAGCCCCATCCCGCTGTATGTAAAAGTAATCCAGCAGCTATTTAGCCACTAGGAATGCTTTACATTAAACAGCATTGCTGGCAGACAAAAATATATGGGGATGATGCCTGTAGCTGGTATCACCACACAAAGTCCATGATGTCATTTGATGATCTACGGATGGGAGGTGTTTTATTTTTATTTATTTTTTTTACTTTTTTTAAGCAGATGGAAAGCACAGCTATAGGCACAATTGTCACAGGCGTTTGAAATGAAAGATCACATTAAGTCTTGCCAGGGTAACAAACAAAAATTAATATTCTGTAATATATTAATAACAATACCCTTTGAACAGCTACTAATCCACTTTTATAAAACTACAATAGATGTTTTTCTAGCATGCAGTATGCAGCAAACTATCCAAGACAGCTCCACTGACCACAAACTACAAACCCATCTAAACCCAATGATCATTAGCAGAACTACACTGACAGCTTTCTAATGGTAAATGTACATGTTTTTTTTCTGTATACATTCCAATGGCTAGTGTGACAGGCCTGGAGCTGAAGACAGAAGCATAAGTAAAAAGCCTCTTCTTGTTAACAGAGGGTTAACAGTGTGCATAATTGGTGAGGAAAGGGCTTGAGATGAGTTTTCTTCAGGAGGGGTCAGGAAGTTAAGAAGGTAAGATTAATTAAGATGAGGAAGTACATCAGACAGACATTCTCCACCCTCTCACTCCTTGTTGCTCTAAAAGTGTAAGGCATTGTTTTTTTGTTTTTTTTTATTATACACCCTTCGTATTTACTTCCTTTAAAAAGGGGAAAAAGAACATTTAAAAGACACACAACTACTACCATTATCTCAACTCCCTCTCCTCTGTGGTTCTCTAACCTTTTATGACCCCTCTGTCCTTTTAAAACCCCTCCCTACCTCCCTCCCTCTCTCGTAATCTCCCTTATGACAAAGTGCACACTGTCCCTTCCATACACTGTGTCTATTTAAATAACAGAAATATTGTGTGTTCTTATTTCTCTCTTCTCACTCTTATTTGCCACTTCCCTTCATCCTCTCCACTCCCCCCTTATTTTCCCGGTAATATCCACCTAATCTATAAGTATGACCTCCTCTCCCTAATCATTCCCTTTAAGGGGGGCATCCCATTTTATCTAACTAGGGCTTCCACATCATTAAGAATTTGTCCAGGTTTCTCCGTCTAACAAATACCACTTTTTTCCTCCATACTGTAGCATCCATCACTTTGGTCCATTCTTCTATTGTCGGGGGTCTTACTGATTGCCAGTTCTGAGTTATTATCTTTTGAGCTTGAAATAAACATCTTATTACTGCAATTTTGCTATTTTTGGGCACAGTATTTTCCTCTATTTTCCCCAACAGACATATAGCACCCACCATTCAGGTCCATCTTAAGTCCAAAGGTACGATTAATATCCTCCAATATCTCTGTCCAGTACCTGAATAGTTTTGGGCACCTCCACATCATGTGAATCAGGTCACCTATTCCTTGACACCTTGGGCATTTGTCGTCAGCTCTATGTCCGTACCGAAAAAGCTTCTTTGGAGTGTAGTAAACTCTATGTAGCAAAATAATTGCAATATTTTCTGTGACGGGGAAACTGACACCTGGGAGCTCAGGTCCAATATCCTTCTCCACTGTTCTCCTGTTATTTTTTCCCCCAGGTCCTCTTCCCATCCCTCCTTATTTTTAACCAGTCTTTCCCCGATAATGGTTTTACTACATATCTGTTCATATATCTCTGATATTAATCCCTTAGAGGATCCTGTCATAGCTATTTTTTGTATGGCATTGATTAATAAAGAATTTATTCATGTCTGTGAGCTGATGTGGCAGTAGTTGAGTACAGATGCAACATGTTCTCAAACCAAGTTATCAAAGACTTATTTGTTATAAAGCAGGATAACACTCTGTTGTTTGTGCGCACGACTCCTCCTTAAAGAAGAAGTCCAGCTGAAGCTTGTTTGGCTGTACTTCTCCTATGGATCACAGGAGAGCAATTCGTTTTGCACTCCTGTGAACCGTTTTCATCAGAGAGCGGAAAGAAGCCCGCTCTCTGCTGACGTCACCAATGTCAGTCCAGGCACCGCGTTATCCTGACCATGGTGTCTGGAATATGCCAAATGCCTGGACTTACACTTATCTCAGTCTCTCAGCGAGCCGCTGAGAGCCTAAGATGGCTGCTCCACTCCCTCCACAGCCCAGGGCTCCATTTAGCGAGGAGGGAGCAGAGCTCTCTGCTCATGAAGCTGTGTGAACTGCGCCATTGGCGGTGTTCGATTGCTTGGTTCTCATCGTAGAGGCACCGGGGGACAGATGCAGCATCAAACCCATGCAGCATCCACCTAAGTAAGTATGTTTTTTGAAAAAAAATCCTTTACTTCTCTTTTAATGTTATTATGTGACAGGATTACTCATGATCAATGTGAAACATAACCCAGCTTGTCCCCCATTGAGTATCAGGAAACTCAAAATACAATTTCTCTATTTGCTAAAGTGAAAGAGACAGTATATCAGTTTTTTAGTTGGGAAATAAAACTAAGAGTCTTCTCAGCTGGAGTACAACAAAAAATACAGGTTTCTACGTTCTGGTTCCTGGGCTACAGATTTCTGACAGCACTTTGGCCAGCATGGCTATTTCTCAAATCTCAAAGTTATTCAGTTATATAAAAGTTAAGATGTTCATTTTAACACTTAAGGTTTCCAATCATCCTCTGCACACTGCTATCCAGATGTCCAGCAAAATTACCTCCAAAGTTTTATATTCATGGTCACTCAGATCTTATCTGGAAAAATCCAAGCCAAATAAAATATAATCTGCTACATTTCTGATGCCAGACAAAAGTAGGATGGTATATGATCCAGATAATCACTTACCAATATGGGCACCAAAATGGACCCTTTAGGATTTTCTGGTAGAGCTCAGAATTCATGGTTCCATCAATTATGGTAAGTGATCCAGGCTCTGATGCTGCAAAGCAGCCCCAGACCATCACGCTACCACCACCATGTCTAACTGTTGGTATGATCTTCTTGTTATGAAATGCTGTATTTGTTTTATGCCAGATGTAACGCGACACACACCTTCCAAAAAGTAACATTTTGTCTCATCAGTCCACAGAAAATTTGCCTAAAAGTCTTTGGGATAATCAAGATGTTTTTTGATAAATGTGAGATGAGCCTTTGTGTTCTTTTTGGTCAGCAATGGCTTTGGCCTTGGAACTCTCCCATGGATGCCATTTTTGCCCAGTCTCTTGACAGATACATGTACATTACTTTTTTTCTAATCTGTTATTTAATTTTTTTTTTAGATTGTGGCATGATGTGTGGCTTTTTGTGATCTGTTAGCGTGCCTCACTTTGTCAGACAGCTTCTATTTATGTGATTTTTTGATTCAACAGGTCTGGCAGTAATCAGGCCTGGGTGTGGCAAGTGAAATTTAACTCCGTTAACGCGTTCCAAAAAATTGTGGTTAATCACGGTTCATTCATGATTCAGCATGGGAGGGGGCAATTACTTTTTCACAGGCAGGCTTGAACAGCTTTTTTCCTTTAATAAATTAAATAATAATTTAAAAACTGCATCTTGGATTTACTCGGGTTATCTTTGTGTAATATTAAAATTTGTTTGATGATCTGAATCATTTAAGTGTATGAAATATGAAAAAAATATCAGGAAGGGGAAAATACTTTTTCACAGCACTGTAGATTTCCTTTTCTGTTTGGTGATTATAGTCAATCACCCTCACTTTTTTTTATAGTAAATATTGATGTTATAACATGTATTCCTTCTTCCCTGTTTTTCGAACGCATACTGTACTTGGAATTTTTCTTATTGTACTTCTCTAAATGTTAATAAAATGTTTATCCAAAAAAAAAAAAGAAAAAAGGCCTCTGCCTTATTGGGGTTCCAAATGTGTTGTCTACAAAATATGGAAAAGATCATCTCACGCCATATTTCATGTAGTTTACAAACTACCATCCCACCCATCTCCACCAGGAGTCCGGCCTAGATCATTCCTGCCAAATTGCTTCATTACATGGATAAGGACATTTTTCTCAAGCTGGGCAGAAACAAACTATTGCTGGAAATAGAGAGCTCTAGAGTCCCCATATTTCTGCATTCTTCAGCTAAAATACAGCCTCAGCATGCTACATATTTGTATATCAAGCCCTGCCTGTAACGTAATATCCTAAATGCTATGCTACAGTATACTGTATCTGGCAAAATTATAAATCATTGCTGATGATAAGACATACTTTTCAGAGATACCAGCTTCAGCATCTGCTTGGCTCGACCGTAATGAACTTAGATTTAAACTTGGCAGGCAGGTGTGAGTGTATGTATGTCTGGAAGTACCTGAGCTGATTAACTGTTTCTGATTGAAAACTGTTCGAGTTTTTGTGATGCTGACCTTCCAAGGAGCCATAGTTTCTATGGCTAAAGCCTTAGTATTTAACTTGGCAGGCTGGTGTGAGTGTATGTATGTCTGGAGGTACCTGAGCTGGTTAACTGTTTCTGATTGAAAACTGTTCGAGTTTTTGTTATGCTGACCTTCCAAGGAGCCATAGTTTCTATAGCTAAAGCCTTAGTATTTACCCTTAATTGATTCATGAGTATAAGAAGACCGACAGTTCTGTTTTGTTTCTTAAGGGCTGGTTGGACCTGGTGGTTTCAGACCTTAGGATATTCCTATTTTTGCTGTAATACATGATTCCAGAAAGCACATCCTAATATGTGCTGTTCCTGTCAATTATTTCTTGAAGAATACGTTTTTTTCTTTTTCATGATTAATCAAAAGTTAAGCTAACATTAAATATCCTGGCCACCCCTCCAGACCCTGCTGCACATAGTGGCCATGATTCCCAGTGGTGCCGATGTAGTGGTCCCAACACTGTATACCACAATATACAGCCCTGGAGTGAGCATTCATCATCATTCTCACAATAGTAAATGCTAATTGCTTGGTCAGTGTGACCATGTGACTGCAATGACCAGTGAGAAGCACTTGAATGCACTGGTTGTGCTGACCAATGATCACTTCCTTTTGTGATCATTATGTTAGATAATTACTCCAGGGCTGTATAATACAATGTATCGTGTAGGGACATCTATACCAACACATGGCTTCACAGTAGTAGATCAACAGGGACCTCAAATATATTTACTGAGATGCTAAATATTTTTTCTTAGCTAGTCGTTATGATATATGAAGACAATACCAGCACACTAAAAACTGTTCTCATGTTTTTGTCATACACATTTGACCCCTTCAAGGATTGACCCTGGACTGGGTAACGGCGTTTCAGCACTGTACACTTCCCAAGACTGTTATGCCCCTTGGGGGCTATTGGACCATTTCTCAATACTGCTGTAACATTCATCTAGAGGCCTGGGAAAACTAGGCTCATTTTGGTTGAAAGTTTTCACAAGTTCCATTTGATGTTTTAGGTCAACTCAAAGTCTTTCTTCTTGTAAGCAGGCATTCAGCACCTTGTTGCATCACATGGCCTTTCTAAGAAACGTATACATAAAGAAATCTTCAAGATTAAAACTGTAACCAGGAACTTGAAGATATACAGTGGGAACGGAAAGTATTCAGACCCCCTTAAATGTTTCACTCTTTGTTATATTGCAGCCATTTGCTAAAATCATTTAAGTTCATTTTTTCCTTATTAATGTACACACAGCACCCCATATTGACAGAAAAACACAGAATTGTTGACATTTTTGCAGATTTATTAAAAAAGAAAAACTGAAATATCACATGGTCCTAAGTATTCAGACCCTTTGCTATGACAAACATATATTTAACTCAGGTGCTGTCCATTTCTTCTGATCATCCTTGAGGCTGGGTTCACACTGGTCCGACAAACGCTCCGACATTGGGAGCTCATGTCGCATGACGTGTGAAGTCCAATGTTTTCCTATGGGAGCTAACTGGTCCGACACAAGTCGTTCCGACTTTGGAAATGCTCCTGTACTACTTTGGTCCGACTTTGATCCTACTTCAGCCTATTGACTATCATTGAAGTCGGATCAAAGTCGGATCGCCGTCTCGCATGATCCGACTTCGGCACGCGACTTGTGCTCAGATGATCTTGAGGGGGAACTCTGCGCCAAATTTTAAATAAAAAACCGGCATGGGTTCCCCCCCAAAAGCATACCAGGCCCTTAGGTCTGGTATGGACCTTGAGGGGAACCCCCTACGCCGAAAAAACGGCGTAGGGGTCGCCCCCAATCCATACCAGACCCTTATCTGAGCACGCAGCCCGGCCGGTCAGGAATGGGGGTGGCTCCTCTGCTATCTTCTGCTCTTTTGCCGCTCTTTTGCTATAGCAGAGGAGCCCGGTCTTCAGACTTCTGCCTTCTTCTGATGTTGACACGACGCTCTCTCTGGTTGGAATGCACTCTGCACGCTCCGCTCTGACTTCTCCGGCTGGAATGCTCTCTGTGCGCTCTGCTATGGCTTATATAGGTGGTGACCCCGCCCCCTTATGCCGTCACAGTCCCTGGGCATGCTGGGACTGTGACGTTTTAGGGGGCGTGGTCATCACCAGATGACCACGCCCCCCTATGCCGTCACAGTCCCAGCATGCCCAGGGACTGTGATGGCATAAGGGGGCGGGGTCACCGCCTATATAAGCCATAGCAGAGCGCACAGAGAGCATTCCAGCCGGAGAGAGCGTCGTGTCAACATTGGAAGAAAAGAAGAAGGCAGAAGGCAGAAGTCCGTGCCACCGCTAGCAATAGAGCTGTAGAAGATAGCGGAGGAGGCGGCAGAAGATCAGGACACCAGGAGGAGATGCCGGAGAGACCCCGAAGTCGGAAGAAGACCCTGGAGCTGTCTAATAAATTACTTTAAAAACCTGTGTACTGTGTTTTTTTTATTGATACTTTTTTCCCTAGGTGAATGGGTAGGGGTACGATGTACCCCATACTCATTCACAAAGGGTGGGGGGCCGGGATCTGGGGGCCCCCTTATTAAAGTGGGCTCCCGGATTCCGATAAGCCCCCGCCCGCAGACCCCGACAACCAATGGCCAGGGTTGTCGGGAAGAGGCCCTTGTCCTCATCAACATGGGGACAAGGTGCTTTGGGGTGGGGGGGCCGCAGCGCGCCCCCTCCCCCAAGGCACCAACCCCCCATGTTGAGGGGGTGCGGCCTGGTACGGTTCAGGAGGGGGGGCGCTCGCTCGTCCCCACCCCCATTCCTGACTGGCCGGGCTGCGTGCTCGGAAAAGGGTCTGGTATGGATTTGGGGGGACCCCCACGCCGTTTTTTTCAGCGTAGGGGGTTCCCCTCAAGGTCCATACCAGACCCAAGGGCCTGGTCTGCTCTTGGAGGGGGAACCCATGCCGGTTTTTAATTTAAAATTTGGCGCGGAGTTCCCCCTCAAGATTCACACCAAGACATCTGACATTGTGTTATTTCCTGCCCCCTGCTGTAGCCCCTCCCATTGTGTGTTAATTTTAATTGGTCAAAGAACAAGTGTACTATCTGAAAAGTCGGATCAAAGTAGTATCCTGTTCATGAAAGTCGGATGGATGTAGGACCAATGTAGGATCAATGTAGGACCAATGTAGGACTGATGTCGCAGAGCAAAGTAGGATGAAAGTTGTACTACTGTCGTGTAGTATAGTGTGAACCCAGCCTGAGATGGTTCTACACCTTCATTTGAGTCCAGCTGTGTCTGATTATACTGATTGGACTTGATTAGGAAAGCCACACACCTGTCTATATAAGACCTTACAGCTCACAGTGCATGTCAAAGCAAATGAGAATCATGAGGTCAAAGGAACTTACCATCCAACCTGACAGAACTGGAGAGGATCTGCAAGGAGGAATGGCAGAGGATCCCCAAATCCAGGTGTGAAAAACGTGTTGCATCTTTCCCCAAAAGACTCATGGCTGTATTAGAACAAAAGGGTGCTTCTACTAAATACTGAGCAAAGGGTCTGAATACTTAGGACCATGTGATATTTCAGTTTTTCTTTTTTAATAAATCTGCAAAAATGTCAACAATTCTGTGTTTTTCTGTCAATATGGGGTGCTGTGTGTACATTAATGAGGAAAAAAAAGGAACTTAAACGATTTTAGCAAATGGTTGCAATATAACAAAGAGTGAAACATTTAAGGGGGTCTGAATACTTTCCGTCCCCACTGTATATCATGCAAAGCTTTGAGGCTGTGGAATAAACTTATTTTACAAATCAAACTTTTGAGAATAAACAGTTGTGATGCCCAACAATTATATTTTACTGCTACCTAGATGTAGCAGAAAATAAAAGATTTTTAATGGCCCAAAAAGAGGAGGCAAGGGAAAATACTGATCATGCTAAATCAGAGCCAGCAACTTTATATGCTTAAACTCTTTGTTGTTTCTGGGGGACACCAATTTCTACCTTCAAGCAATTATGAACTTGAAACAGAAATTTGGTTCACACTTACATTTACAATCATTTTTGCTAAATGCACACTATTCCCAGTAGATCCTGTGCCAGATATTCTATCTATAGTTTCTCTCAGATGTAAATATTGGGGATCCCCTATTTGGGCACCCAAATCATATTGGACATCTCAAAATATACAGAGCTGAACATTATACCATGACTGCAAAAATGTAAAAAAATGTAATAGTTGGTGTAAACTGCCACTCACCGTAACAGGCAGATTAAGCCTTATCAAAATGAATATGTCCCCACAATTGCTTTTTGTATTACAAAATGTCTTGATCTGAAAAGCACTAAAAATATTGAAAACAAAATGACACTCTGCATAGAGACTTGACTTTGAAAAAAAACATTGTCATGAAAGTTAACCACTTCAGCCCCAGAAGGATTTACCCACTTCCTGACTAGGCCATTTTTTGTGATACGGCACTGCGTTGCTTATTTTCTTTTTTTTACTAGTAATGGCGGTAATCAGCAATTTTTAGCAGGACTGCGACATTGCAGCAGACAGATCGGGCACTTTTGACACGTTTTTGGGACCAGTGACATTTATACAACGATCAGTGCTATAAAAATGCACTGTTTACTAGACATTTGCACACTGAAATATTTTGTTTCGGAATTTTGTTTTCGTCCGAAAAATACATTTATTTAGTTACTCCCGAAATTTGTTTTCATTTATTACATTTTGTTAAAAAATGCATTCGTCCGAAAATCCGAAATAATTAAGGTCGAATCTGTCATTGAAGGCTTTCGATGGAGCAGCTAAACTGTACGACGCCACAATTGTACATTTCCGGTTCCGGTTTCACCTACAAGCTATAGTAGAATTCTAATGTTGTATGACACTAGTAATAATTATATTTATTATTATTATTACTAGTCAACCAACATTAGAATTCTTCTATAGCCACTCGGGGCGACTGCTTCGTCGAATCTTTATGTCGAATATTTTCTCTCTATGTCGAATAATCTTGGACTAATAGAGTTAGGTCAGGCACATTCGACCTTTTTTGCTATTGTCTCTATAATGTCGAATCTTTTCTCTTTATGTCAAATCTTTTCTCTCTATGTCGAATCTTTTCTCTCTATGTAGAATAATCTTGGACTAATAGAGCTAAGGTTAGGCACATTCGACCACAGGTTTGATTGCCACAGATCGCTATTGTCAGCGTCATGTCGAATCTCCTATCTATATTGAACTGTTGTCGCAACGAAAATGAAGCATTTGTTTATGTCGGATCTTTCGGTTTTCGGATTCTGCACGTTCGTTATCATTTGTTAAAACGATAACGAAAATACCCGAAATTCAGACGAAAATGCATTCGGACAAAAACGAATGCACATGTCTACTGTTTACTGTTTAAATGACACTGGCAGGGAAAGGGTTAACACCAGGGGCGATCAAAGGATTAATTGTTCCCTAGGGAGGTGCTTTCTAACTGTGGGGGGAGTGGAATGAGAACAGACAATCTCTACGCGATTTGCGCAGCTGAGCCAACCTGCTGCAGTACAACTGCGGCGGCTGGTCGGAGTGGACTGACAGAGAGTAGAGAGAGATCACTGTACCTAATCACTAGGAACAAACAATCTCACTCTACTCCCCTGACAGAACGGGAATCTTTGTTTACACTGGCAGATCCCCATTCTGCCTCTCTGTGGAGCAATTGCAGGTGGCCAGCGGACATCGAGTTTGCCGGACCCGCTGATTGGCTCCCCCACAAGTGTCAGCATGTGCGTGCCCACAGATCACCATGTACACGCCCAAAATAAGGACGGCCATTCGCGCAGCTGAGCCAACCTGCCGCAGTACAACTGCGGCGGCTGGTCGGGATGTGGTTAAACTAGGATCTTTCAAATACCTTAAAGTACCTTAAAGTAAAACTAAAGACACAACTTTTTTTTAGTTTTGGATAGAGGGGAGATGTATTAGAACACCTGTCAATTTTTATTGCTGTCTGTGTACCTGGTAGGGAGATTCACCCTCTCTATTTGTCCTGTTTACTATTATCATTGAAAGTAAAAGAAAAAGAAAATCCCATGTTTTGGGTTGTCCCCAGAAATGTAACAGAGGGGAAATATTCCAATGGGGACACTAGTTTTGGTGACCTGGGGTCCCCAAAAGATTCCTTTGCATGAAATTTCCTCTCACTTCCTGTTTGGCTACAGGACATGAAGTGAAGGGAAATCTCTCCAATGGGACAAAGATGCTAAACATAAACCTTACACGGGTTATAACCCTCCCTTGCTCTATCCACAAAAAAAAGTTTTGCCTATAGTTCTACTTTAAGGAATCGGGAGAATTACTAGTCACTAATATAGAATACTACTACATGTTGAGGATAATTTTGACCCAAAACATAACATTCTTTTAATTTTACTTTTTAAAATGTTTAAAATAAATAAATAAAATTTCTTCATACATTTGGGCAAAAATGTATTCTTCTACATATCTTTGGTAAAATAAAATCCCAATAATGTATATTGATTGGTTTGTGTGCAAGTTATAGTGTCTACAAACTATGGTATATATACTGTATTTTTTTTTTTTATATTTTAATACTAGTAATGTCAGTGATCAGCAACTTTTAGTTGGATTGTGATTGTACGACGGACAATCTGACACTAACTGACACTGTGAGGAAGGTAAACTGACTGACACTGACATCATCAGTGACACTATTTCAGTGATCAGTGATAATACTATATACTGTCATTGTACATATGACACTGGCTGGAAAGAGGTCAACATCTCGGAGTAATCAAGGGGTTAAGTGTGTGCCTAAAAAGTGTTAATGTGTATAATATGTGCTGCTTTTTACTAAAAATCTATTTGTTCCTTCTTGCTGCTTTGTAGCGAGCAGAAACAGACAGATTGTTCCCTCTGTACATTGCCCTATGTGTTTGTCAGGTAAATAGAGGTAAGCTTTAAATGGACTGGCCTTTTAATGCAGCTTTGGTAATATCAGCACCCCAGGATTCAGTGTAGAAAAGCAGGCTCTCTCTATCCCTAAAAATTACTATTTTTGGAGTTGATATTTTCGTAATTTTTTTTTCTAAATATATATATCTCTTGGTACCCTTAATGAACCAGTCAGTGAGAAAAAGAGATTTCTGAAATATATCCCAATGGATGAACTTTTGCTCACTGATATCATTCAAAATGTCAGTTAAAACTGTGGAACCCTTTGTACCCTTTGAATTTCTGCTTTCAGAACTGTAAAACATGTTTATTTATTGTATAAATGGTTTTCTTATCATTTGTTTTTCCACACTTTCATGTTGAACTAGATTTAAAGTTCACCAAAAGTTAACTGTATGGTAAATCATTCTTGATTCACCTTTCTTTATGGCAGATTATGTATTTTGTGTATTTGAAATACAGCCAGACTATTTGTATAGTTATGAGAGTATAATAGGAAGCTAATAAATGCATTTAATACATATTTTATTACTCAGCTCACAAATAGCAGTTCTTGAAGTATTATTATAGTAGTATTCGTGAATATTTTAAAAGATGCACATAACATGTAAACTGTGAAACATTTAAATATATTCATTACCAGGGGTTTAGTTATAAGTAGTTTATATCTAAACAAAATTTATATTTTATGTTTCTTGGTTGTGGGATGTAGCAGGTTGTACTCTCTGTATTACAAGTTTATTTTCTGCAAACAAGGATTTATTTCTATCTGAGGCATTATTGGATGAGCTTGGCTTATTGTTTGATGGAGCTGCTTTGTAAATGGATAGTTAATGCCTGGAATCTATAGGGGGAATGTTGTCAGATGATGTACAGTAGTTGTGAAACCTGAGAAGCTCAAAATTATCAGTACCAAGTGTCTTAAGTTCATCTTGTGTCTGCCCCTGCTATATACCAATATCCTCTATTGGTCTGATATGCAACCTCATTAGAAATGCAATGGGGTGGTTCCAAAATTGATCTTACAAGCTGAAGGTTGTGTTTTCATATACTGAGCTCTCTGGCATTAGCACTTTCTGAAAAGGTGTGTGGAGATGAGTTTTACATGCTGCCTAGGAAAAGAAACAGGACGTTTGTCATTTTGTAGGTGGCTTATCCACACCAAACATGCTAAAATCTGATTGCCATCTTCACAATGTTTAAGCATGTCAATTTACAGGTTATATTGATAGAAATATGTAGGCAAGGTCAAGTAAGAAGATAAGCTTTAGAGAAGGAACTTGTCCTCTGAACTCACTGCCCTTTTTTTTACTTCAATAAGCTGCAGGCTGGGTCATTCGTCGCCCTGCAGCACACTCAAACAAAGGGCAGGATGCTGGTGATGTCAGTGCCCTTCAACAACATATTTAGTCAATCACATTAAAAGTAATATTATTGCTGATATGAATTATCTCATGATATTCTTGTTCATTAACCCAGATTGTATTCCAAGTGTCTTGGACATATTGTTTGTAGTCCATAATTATGAGTTATTTATGTACTCGGTTCATCACATTGCGTGCTTGTGACAAGTCATGGCATTTTGAAGAAGTATCTTGGCAGAGTTCTGCACTCACCACCACTCTTGCTGCAAATTGTGATGCAGCAGACCCTCCAGATGAATACCACAGAAGGGGAAATCACACAAGGGAACTACATGATCAGCTATGTTGAACCTCCACTTCCTAAAATCTCCAGCTGCCAAAAGATCATGTCTCCAGTCACAGCAACATGGCACTCACAGTGAGCTCCTAGAGACAGACATCACAGCCATCCCTGACAAACCACCATATCCCAGGATCATGTGTTTTATTCTTGAAAGTTGCCACAGAAAAGACTCTCCTCAGACAGGCCATCAACTCTGCACTCTCTGCTGTAAAGAAGTCTGCTATTTTACTCTCTCTGTCCACAAAATAGGAGATTTGCTACCATGGAAGAATGAGGGGAAATTACCCCAAAGAGTGGGGAGTGGCCACGAGTCTTGTTAAACTCCCTTCTGTGAAAAAGTTTTATCCCTATTGTGGGGTCACCAGTATGGTATTTGTAAATTAAAATCATATCCCCTCTCAAGTGTCTCTTCTCCAGAGAGAATAAGTTCAGAGCTCGCAACCTTTCCTCATAACTAATATCCTCCAGACCCTTAGCTTTGTTGCACTTCTTGGTACTCGCTCCATTTCCAGTACATCCTTCCTGAGGACTGGTTCCCAGAACTGGACAGCATACTCTAGGTGCGGCTGGACCAGAGTCTTGTAGAGCGGGAGAATTATTGTTTTATCTCTGGAGTTGATCCCCTTTTTAATGCATGCCAAAATTTTGCTTGCTTTGTTAGCAGCAGCTTGGCATCACATGCCATTGCTGAGCCTATCATCTACTAGGACCCCCGGGTTCTTTTCCATTAGATTCCCCCAGAGGTTCTCCCCCTAGTGTATAGATTGCATTCATATTTTTGCCACCCAAATGAATTATTTTACATTTTTCTACATTGAACCTTATTTGCCATGTAGTCGCCCACCCCATTCATTTGCTCAGATCTTTTTGCAAGGTTTCCACTTCCTGCGGAGAAGTTATTGCCCTGCCTAGCCTAGTATTTTCCGCAAATACAGAGATTCAACTGTTTACCCCATCCTCCAGGTCGTTTATGAACAAATTAAATAGGATTGGTCCCTGTAGAAGAGAAAAAAAGGGACACGTTTCTTCTCTCCTAAATATGGCATATCCATCCACAGGCATAGTGAGAATATATGCTGATTAATAAGTGAATTCACATTGGACTCCATAGCAATGTTAATGGATTCAAAAGTGTATTATTACACATACACACATATACACATGCACTACTATCAGAAAAGGAAAGTGAGATGTTGTTTGTGATCTTAAAGAAAAAAATATAACATGGAAATGAATATTAGCACTACCTATTCATAGTAGTGGGTTATGTCCCATTCATAGTGGTTGTTAACCCACTGTACTAAAATAGTGTTATCCCCTCTGTATCATAATAACATTTGTCCCTGTGTTTGTGTAATGTAAAAAAACTGCTGACCTGTACCTGTATAAGCTGCACTCCAAGCACTTAGCTGACATGTCAGCTTCCTTGTTTCTCCAGCTCAGAGCTGAAGTGGGCGGGGCCGAGCCATCCTGCTGATGTCAGCCGGTGGAGAAGGGGGAGAGAGGAGAGAGAGCTGACAATCAGCTGAGCGGTGGGAGCCGTTTATACAGGTACAGATCGGCTAAGTTTTTATATTACACAGGGACAGATGTTCTAATGCTACAGAGGGGATAAGCCAGGTTTTTTTAGGGTATACAGGGGGTCAAATTTTTGGGTTAACAAACGCTTTAAAACGGAGTTCCACCCAAAATTGGAACTTCCACTCATTGTACTCCTCCCCCCTCCGGTGCCACATTGGGCACCTTTCAGGGGGAGGGGGGACACCATACCTGTCTTTCACAGGTATGCTTCCCCACTTCCGGGAGCCTCAGCCGTGGGTATTGACATCATGGCTGGGGCTCCTATCGCTTTGCCAGTAGGAGAGAGGAGCGGAGTAGGGTTCCCCTTCGTGGAGCTGAAAGGCTACACTGCTGATTTCCCTTACTCGCAATGAAGGCGGCATGCACCTGACAGTTGGCTTTTCATTTTTACAGTGGTGGGCGGACCTCCGCTTTAAGGCCTCTAGAGATTCTGGTATCCATTTTGAAAATCCAGTAGACTTCTCTTTTGCATAAAAGAGAAAAACTGTCACCACCATATGTCGGGTGATTGACTGTTTCATTGATTTGTATTTTAAAGGCTTCTATATTCTGTTGATGACATTGATTAAAATGATTAAGTACATTTGTGTTTTTATTAGTTCTGATGTCTGAAAGGTGGTCTGTTGTTCTATCACTGTGTCGCCTTGTCGTCCTTCCGATGTATTGAATGTTACATTCTGTGCAATTGCATAGAGTACATACTTAGTGTGACAGTTTACAAGTTGTTTAATAGACGTAGATAGGCCATTGGAGCAAGAAGTAATGATGTGAGGATCTCCTAGAACATTGCAGGTGAAACATCTCACGGCACCACATTTGAAGAGTCCGGTGATGTTTAACCAGGTTCATGTGATGGAATTGGAGGTGTATACACTAGGGGAGATGAAATTTCCTATGGTGCATGCTTTTCTTGCTACATATCTGATTCCTCCTTTTACAGTGTTGTTGTAGCTGTTATCGCTATCTAGAGCCGGGAGATGTTTAAAAATTATATTTTTAATGTTTGGAATTGAGAACTATAATGCATTGAGAATACTAAATGATAATTTGGTTCAGACTTCTTGCAATGATGACTAGTCAAAAGATTGACTCTGTTCAGTTTCCCAACTTGGAGATGGGTTTTTTTTTACTAAAGATTTGTGGTAACCCCGTGCACAGAGTCTTTGTTCCAAAAGGCAAGCTTCTTTGTCATAATCTATTAAGTTAGAGCAATTCTGTATTATGCGGATAAATTGTCTGCAGAGTATCGCTTTAATGGTGTGAGGAACATGGCAGCTTGATGCATGTAAGAAGGTGTTTTTGGACGTGGATTTCCTATACAATAGTAGTGTTACCACGTTATCTTGAGTGGATTCAATCAAAGTGAGATCCAAGAACTTTGTCTCATTTTGGTGTTCTTCGGTAGTAAATCTTAAGTTTAGTTTATCATTAGTGAGGTAATCTGTGAACGCAGTGATTGACAATTCATGTGTAGTAATAAAAATCAGGTCATCTATATAACGGAAATATGAGACAATGTGATCTCTATGTGGGTTGTTTGTATTGAGGTATGCATAAATATAAAGACTTGACGTCACATACAATCTATTTATTGTTTTCATTCCATGGGTGTTGCTCCAGTGCCTGTATAGTTTGTTTGGTATCACATAGATCATTGGTTCTCAACCCTGTCCTGAAGTACCCCAACAGGCCATGTTTTGGGAATTTCTCTTAGATAAAATAGCTGTCCAAAATACCAAGCCATTGACTCTGCTTTATGAAAAAGAGGGGGGTAGGTTGGGACTTTGAATGAGGTGCGCATGATGCAGCCCAATCACACTCACAGAGGTGCAAACATATGTATGTTTATTAAGGACCAATCATCAACATGGCATAAAAACGCATTGCATACATTAAACATAAAAAATCACATATAGACAATAAATCTATGTATATACAATCATAGGACATGGGTAGGTACAATTATGCATCTTAATCCCCCAAGCAAGATAAAAGTCATGTGAAGTAAAAAACATCTGAAAATTGGTCAATGTGTGTTTGATGCATCAAAGGTAGGCCCGACGCTGCGTTTCATGGACTTCAATCCACTTTTCAGGAGCCAGATGCATCTAAATTCTATAAAAAATGTATGAAAAGCAGGATAGTTTCAGGGTCTAACAAGATCAGCAGAAAAGGGGGAAATTTGGGCATAATGGGCCATGCCAAAAAGGTTACTCACATGATAGCCAAAACTGGGACCGTGCGACAAAACAAAGCCAGGGGTGAGCCATGGAGCCTGGCCCGGGAGCTGAGAGGGGGACCTCAACGAGGAACACCGGACTGTGCACACCAACACCCTGCAGTGGAGGGGACTTCTATAATGTAGGAAATATATAAAATGTATCTATGATGATACAAGTAACAAAAAACAAAAAAACGAGATGATATAAGCTGCAGATATCACCAAGGTGATTGAAAAAAGCACCTGGAAGATTACCTTGAAAGATACAAGTGGTGTTTGAAGCCACATAGATGGGAGAGGATCAGGGTTACATAGGTTGTATCAGTACCATCTCTGAATACCATGAAGCAGGGAGTGAGATGCAGCCCCAGCATTGAACGTCAGCTCCTCCTCAGCGTCACGCAGGCACGACACAGTGGAGCAAAGCCCCGGCGAACGCCAGAGAAGCTCGCCACATGTCAGCCCAGCTGATATACCAGACGTCTGTGTGTGCGACGCCCAACCAAGGAGGTCAAATGCACAGTACCGGGGGCGTGGCGCCGATGCAAGGTGGAAAGATCCGCCCAGCCACTCACCCCCAACCCTGTGGAGGGGAGGTAGGAGGGCGGACACCAGCATGCATCGCAGCTCCCGGGAGACAGGACATCTGCCCACCCACCGACAATGAGTCACACAGACCCAGTCTGGCCACAGGGAGTAAAAAATATATAAAGTAGTAAAAAATCAAAGTATGTGAACTGTCAGTGCAAAGAACGTTCCATATCAAGCATGCTGAATTACGGCCAGACCCGGTAGGAATCCGCCATAAGACTATTATAAGATAATAATGGCTTTGTTTTGTCACACGGTCCCAGTTTTGGCTATCATGTGAGTAACCTTTTTGGCATGGCCCATTATGCCCAAATTTCCCCCTTTTCTGCTGATCTTGTTAGACCCTGAAACTATATTGCTTTTCATACATTTTTTTATAGAATTTAGATGCATCTGGCTCCTGAATAGGGATGAGCCGAACACCCCCCTGTTCGGTTCGCACCAGAACATGCGAACAGGAAAAAGTTCGCTCGAACACGCGAACACCGTTAAAGTCTATAGGACACGAACATGAATAATCAAAAGTGCTAATTTTAAAGGCTTATATGCAAGTTATTGTCATAAAAAGTGTTTGGGGACCTGGGTCCTGCCCCAGGGGACATGGATCAATGCAAAAAAAGTTTTAAAAACGGCCGTTTTTTCAGGAGCAGTGATTTTAATAATGCTTAAAGTCAAACAATAAAAGTGTAATATCCCTTTAAATTTCGTACCTGGGGGGTGTCTATAGTATGCCTGTAAAGGGGCGCATGTTTCCCGTGTTTAGAACAGTCTGACAGCAAAATGACATTTCGAAGGAAAAAACTCATTTAAAACTACCCGCGGCTATTAATGAATTGCCGGTCCGACAATACACATAAAAGTTCATTGATAAAAACGGCATGGGAATTCCCCACAGGGAAACCCCGAACCAAAATTAAAAAAAAAAAAAATGACTTGGGGTTCCCCCTAAATTCCATACCAGACCCTTCAGGTCTGGTATGGATTTTAAGGGGAACCCCGCGCCAAAAAAAAAAAAAAAACGGCGTGGGGTTCCCCCAAAAATCCATACCAGACCCTTATCCGAGCACGCAACCTGGCAGGCCGCAGGAAAAGAGGGGGGGACGAGAGTGCGGCCCCCCCCTCCTGAACCGTACCAGGCCACATGCCCTCAACATTGGGAGGGTGCTTTGGGGTAGCCCCCCAAAACACCTTGTCCCCATGTTGATGAGGACAAGGGCCTCATCCCCACAACCGTGGCCGGTGGTTGTGGGGGTCTGCGGGCGGGGGGCTTATCGGAATCTGGAAGCCCCCTTTAACAAGGGGACCCCCAGATCCCGGCCCCCCCCCTGTGTGAAATGGTAAGGGGGTACTTACCCCTACCATTTCACTAAAAAAGTGTCAAAATAGTTAAAAATGACAAGAGACAGTTTTTGACAATTCCTTTATTTAAATGCTTCTTCTATCTTCCTTCATCTTCTTCATCTTCTGGTTCTTCTGGCTCTTCTGGTTCTTCCTCTGGCGTTCTCGTCCAGCATCTCCTCCGCGGCGTCTTCTATCTTCTTCTCCTCGGGCCGCTCCGCACCCATGGCATGAGGGGAGGCTCCCGCTCTTCTCTTCATCTTCTTCTTCATCCTCTTCTCTTCTTCATCTTCTTCATCTTCTTCATCTTCTTCATCTTCATCTTCTCTTCTTAATTTTCTTCTGCGGGCCGCTCCGCATCCATGCATGGAGGGAGGCTCCCGCTGTGTGACGGCGTCTCCTCATCTGACGGTTCCTTAAATAACGGGGGGCGGGGCCACCCGGTGACCCCGCCCCCCTCTGACGCACGGGACATGACGGGACTTCCCTGTGGCATTCCCCGTGACGTCACAGGGAAGTCCCGTCGAGTCACACAGCGGGAGCCTCCCTCCATGCCAGCATGCGGAGCGGCCCGGAGAAGAAATGAAGAAGGAAGAAGAGATGAAGAAGAAGAAGATGAAGAAGAGAAGAGGATGAAGAAGAAGAAGATGAAGAGAAGAGCGGGAGCCTCCCCTCATGCCATGGGTGCGGAGCGGCCCGAGGAGAAGAAGATAGAAGACGCCGCGGAGGAGATGCTGGACGAGAACGCCGGAGGAAGAACCAGAAGAGCCAGAAGAACCAGAAGATGAAGAAGATGAAGGAAGATAGAAGAAGCATTTAAATAAAGGAATTGTCAAAAACTGTCTCTTGTCATTTTTAACTATTTTGACACTTTTTTAGTGAAATGGTAGGGGTAAGTACCCCCTTACCATTTCACACAGGGGGGGGCCGGGATCTGGGGGTTGTGGGGATGAGGCCCTTGTCCTCATCAACATGGGGACAAGGTGTTTTGGGGGGCTACCCCAAAGCACCCTCCCAATGTTGAGGGCATGTGGCCTGGTACGGTTCAGGAGGGGGGGGGCCACACTCTCGTCCCCCCCCATTTTCCTGCGGCCTGCCAGGTTGCGTGCTCGGATAAGGGTCTGGTATGGATTTTTGGGGGAACCCCACGCCGTTTTTTTTTTTTTTGGCGCGGGGTTCCCCTTAAAATCCATACCAGACCTGAAGGGTCTGGTATGGAATTTAGGGGGAACCCCATGTCATTTTTTTTTTTAAATTTTGGCCGGGGTTCCCCTTAATATCCATACCAGACCTGAAGGGCCTGGTATGGAATTTAGGGGGACCCCCCCACGTCATTTTTTTTTTTTTAATTTTGGTTCGGGGTTTCCCTGTGGGGAATTCCCATGCCGTTTTTATCAATGAACTTTTATGTGTATTGTCGGACCGGCAATTCATTAATAGCCGCGGTAGTTTTAAATGAGTTTTTTCCTTCGAAATGTCATTTTGCTGTCAGACTGTTCTAAACACGGGAAACATGCGCCCCTTTACAGGCATACTATAGACACCCCCCAGGTACGAAATTTAAAGGGATATTACACTTTTATTGTTTGACTTTAAGCATTATTAAAATCACTGCTCCTGAAAAAACGTCCGTTTTTAAAACTTTTTTTTGCATTGATACATGTCCCCTGGGGCAGGACCCGGGTCCCCAAACACTTTTTATGACAATAACTTGCATATAAGCCTTTAAAATTAGCACTTTTGATTTCTCCCATAGACTTTTAAAGGGTGTTCCGCGGCATTCGAATTTGCCGCGAACACCCCAAATTGTTCGGTGTTCGGCGAACTTGCGAACAGCCAATGTTCGAGTCGAACATGAGTTCGACTCGAACTCGAAGCTCATCCCTACTCCTGAAGAGTGGATTGAAGTCCATGAAATGCAGCGTCGGGCCTACCTTTGATGCATCAAACACACATTGACCAATTTTCAGATGTTTTTTACTTCACATGACTTTTATCTTGCTTGGGGGATTAGGATGCATAATTGTACCTACCCATGTCCTATGATTGTATATACATAGATTTATTGTCTATATGCGATTTTTTATGTTTAATGTATGCAATGCGTTTTTATGCCATGTTGATGATTGGTCCTTAATAAACATACATATGTTTGCACCTCTGTGAGTGTGATTGGGCTGCATCATGCGCACCTCATTCAAAGTCCCAACCTTCCCCCCTCTTTTTCATGATATTAAGGATGGGGGCGCAAATTTTCCCTTGCGTCCCATTTAAAGTCCTAAGTTCGCTTTCCCCCCCATTGCTTGACTCTGCTTTAAATCATCTGTGCAAGATAAAGGAATACCTGCAAATATGGCCTGTTGGGGGTACTTCAGGACAGGGTTGAGAACCACTGACATAGATGAGATGGTAATCTGGTAACCAGGGGCTATAATAAAGTGTCTACCAAATTTCCCAATGACTCTCCCAGAGAGCCAATATTGGTAACAATGAGTCTACCGTGGATGGGAATATCATTTTTGTGCGTTTTGGTTAAGTGAGGGAATATAGGTACCCCTGGATGAGAAGGGATTTGTTTCTTAGCTTATGTGGGTCTCAAGATTCCAATGGGCACTGCCTCATTCACTATGAATTCTAGACGTTGTTTATATGACTGGGTGAGGTTGGAGGATAAACGGTCATAGGTATTTATATCAGTAAGTTGTCTGATTGCTTTGTTGCAGTAGTCTTGAGAATTCAATATAACAACTGCTCCCCCATCTGATTTTTTTATGACCATGCTCAAGTCATCTTGTAGGTTCTTCAAGAGTTCTTTTTCTTTCTTCGTAAGATTCTGTTGATGTTGGGATGCGTTGTTGGTTGATTTAGCAAGATTTACCAGGTCATGTTCCACCGATTTTTGAAAATTATGAAGTTGAAGTCTGAAGAATCAGATTTGGAACGTGATGAGATGGTAAAACGATCAGGTGGTTTAATTTTATCATTGATAAATTCCCAAAATATCCAAGTGTATCCAATGTGCTCATATCGTAGATGAGGCAGAAGTTCTGAAAGTCAAAATCAGTATTGGATACTGGGTGATCCAGAGGAGGGGTATTTGATGCATATTCTGTCCAGCACACAGGTTTGAAATGTGGTATCTATGGCAGATGAGGTAATTTCACCCTGGCCCATTCAGAAGAGTTTTTACCCAGCCATAACTTAAGATCCAGAGATGTATGTTTTCTCACAGAACTGTTTAATGCGGAGTTGAGGCAGGTAAAAAGCAATAGTTTTAACAGCATTCAAGAAGCAGTGTTGTTACATAGGAGATATTACGCAAAATGGCTCCTAGCAAGGGGAGAGTAGGTGGGGTTACAGAACAACAAGCGTGGAGGGAAAAGGGTCTTAAAGAGGAAACAACATTTAAAGTGGCAACTACAAATACATGAAAGTGGGTGAAGTCATCAACATGACACTCCCCGCCTGAAATCTTTAGATTTCATAACCCAAACAACAATAAAATAATAAGTCCAAGTAATTATAAGTGCTTGGTCCAAACCTAAAACGAGAAAGCATGCAAAACCAACAATATAACAAGAGTCCCAACTTTTGGTTAAAAACATTGTCCATACCCATGGAACATTTGAAAGATATAGGGTTCCAGCGTACTTTGCAGTTCATGGCAATATTCTCCCCACCATATAGAAGGGAAAAACACAATGTGAGAGCCCCCAAAGCTGAATAACCCAAATGTATACAGAAAAATAGGAAGTTTCACCAGGGGTTTTGTAGCAGCAGAGAATTTATACAAAAAGTAGTAGATGTAAAAAATAATTTATTTAACAGACAATAATAATTTCAATTGAACAATAATAAATCATCCATATAGGTAGTGCGACACAAAAACAAACATGGAACATCACTCATAGCAAGGAATACCCTATGTACAAGCATGGTTTGCCAATTGTATTTATGACGTATGTATCCACATGAAAAACCCCGATGCATTTCGACCCTTGCAATTTTTCAGTCTCTTCAGGGGGATTTATATTCTAGGAAAATATCAAAGTATCTAATTAAAGTCATTGGACAATATAAAAAATGTGTAAGTATAACATTTCGAATTGAGTAAAATTATATCTCCATACACATAGAGGTATAGTTACCAATGGGTAGATGAAGACTTGAAGATGTATCGTACAAACTAGCATTGCAGGATTGTAGTTGTCCAAAGATCCCATCGCTGCCGCACATCCCTCCCGCATGCTCCGGGTGGGAGCATAGTCCACCAAGCTTGCAGGGGGCCACGTTCTAGGACCCGGAGAGGAGGATGGGGGGTAAAACACCTGCAGATGGACATGCAAAGACTTTTTGTAAGTAGTCGTTTAGATAATATAGGAGGAGTGTATAGAAGTATTTGGCAGCTGTAGGCTGGTTGTTATTTGATCACTAGTGGATTCATGTTATAGAAAAATTTATTAAGTTATACATAACATAGCGTAGTTTGTTCGTTAGTTGGATTGGTTATAAAAGGGTTGGCTAGCAGTGAAGAAAGGTTGGGTGGGGGATGGGGTGTAGTGATGTGATTAGTGAAGTGAAAGTGCATGATGTGTGATTGACTGATGATGGGGCAAAACAAATGTAAAAGTGAAAAAAAAACAAAAAAAAAAAAACAAACTGAAAAACAAGTGTTAAAAGTGTAAACAATTGTATATGTGAAGTGAGAAGAAAAGGGGGAATAGGTTGAATAAAATGAAATGCTGAAAGTGAGATGGATTTGGGTACCAAAAAAACAAGTGATGTGACACTGAATAGTATATATGGTACGTAAGGTAAAAGGATATAACTAGGGTTTTTACTACATAGGTTTAATGGTGTAAGGTGAAAAAAATCACGATGTTGGAAAATGAGAATAAATGGGTATAACACAAGTACATAGATTAGCCAGTCAAACAGCATTCCAAAAAGCTGCACTTACCAAGCACTCCATCAGTTTTGTATTAGTATATGACAGCATTACCAGGGAACACCTCAGGATCTCCTGGGAGCTGTGGGGTTTTAAAGCGTCTGCATGATTGTCCATTGTCTGCAGGTGTCAGGCCCCTCCCCATCCACCCTTCCAATGGGTCTGCGGTGGCAAAAGGCGTCGTCCGCGTGGTCCCTTCGGCGTTCCGGAAGGCATGGCCCCGGCATGAGCCGTCGTCTCCGACGCAAAAGCGCAACATCATTGACAGTCCGGTGGCGATCACGGGACGCCGTCGGCATGGAGAGGGCTCCCCACAGTGGACCAGGGGGGGACTCAACTGTAGGGAAACACGCATTGGGGAGAATCGCAGAATGCATCCGCGTCTCCCCACTGTGCCGGGAAGCGGGGCAGAAAAGAGGCACCCACCAAATGTCGCAGGGCTGAACACAGCGGCCCGCACAGGGAGGATGGACAAAGTAAAACACTGTAATGCATGCAAAATGATAAACAAAATAAAATGATTTACAAATATTCGTATATAGGTATAGTTGGTCGGAAGAGCCAAGGGCATATACAGTGCCATCAATTAAATGAAAAAAGTGGGGGGCAGAAAAAGAAAATGGCATTTTGCACCTCAAGAAAAAGGATTTGCTCCTATGCTCAAACAGTGATAACACATGTCTGAGCCAATTACAGGTGCCTTTCATTATAAGCTATTAAAGCTTGGTATGCGTCCCTTCATTGTCGCCTCAAGGGTGACTGGATGGAAAATACTTTCATTGTATATATTCAAATATTCAAGAAATTGGCAATATGCCTTGGCTTGTATCGGGGCTCACATGTGTTGGAGGGGGAAAAACGGGTGTTTAGCCACCCAATTGATATATATAGAAGGGTAAAACATAATGTGAGAGCCCCCAAAGCTGCATAACCCAAATGTATACAAAAAATAGGAAGTTTCCCCAGGGTTTTTTTAGCAGCAGAGAATTTGTATAAAAAGTAGTAGATGTAAAAAATCATTTATTTAACAGACAATAATAATTTCAAATGAACAATAATAAATCATCCATATAGGTAGTGCGACACAAAAACAAACATGGAACATCCATCATAGCAAGGAACACCCTATGTACAAGCATGGTTTGCCAACTGTATTTATGACGTATGTATCCACATGAAAAACCCCAATGCATTTCGACCCTTGCAATTTTTCAGTCTCTTCAGGGGGATTTATATTCTAGGAAAATATCAAAGTATCTAATTAAAGTCATTGGACAATATAAAAAATGTGTAAGTATAACATTTCGAATTGAGCAAAATTATATCTCCATACACATAGAGGTATAGTTACCAATGGGTAGATGAAGACATGAAGATGTATCGCACAAACTAGCATTGCAGGATTGTAGTTGTCCAAAGATCCCATTGCTGCCGCACACCCCCCCCCCCGCGTCCTCCGGGTGGGCGCATAGTCCACTGAGCTTGCAGGGGGCCACGTTCTAGGACCCGGAGAGGAGGATGGGGGGTAAATCACCTGCAGATGGACATGCAAAGACTTTTTGTGCCCCACCATGACTTGTAAGTAATTGTTCTCGATACACAAGTCACTCATTAGGCAGGAGAAGTACCAGTTCTGTGACTGGTCGGAAGAAAGTCCGTGCTGTACCCCCTTTGGTCACCTTTACTTCCAAACCTTCCCATCTACTTCCCAGACCTTGGTAATAAGATCCATAGGCCATTCATTGCGACATGCTTTCTTGTCCCTTAGAAGAACAAGGTCTCCTTCATTAAGGTTTGGTCTGGGTATTTGCCATTTGTGACAGCCTTGGAGAACATGCAGGTACTCTTTCCTCAACTGGTGCCAAAACACATTGGATAAGTGTTGTACCTGTTTCCATTGATGCCTGTAAATGTCTTTTGGGTCAATCTCTTCTGAAGAGGCTGTGACGGTCCCAATCTTTTGTGTTAGGAATGAGGCTGGAGAAAGAATTACCATATAATCTGGATCTGAAGACGCTGGGATTAGTGGTTTTGCATTGACTATTGCCGAAACTTCTGCTAGAAAGGTGGTCAAGGTCGCATGGTTAAGCAGCACAGATGTATGGTCCAGTAACATGGAATCAAGAATTCTCTGTGCAATGCTAATCATTCGCTCCCATGGTCCTCCCATGTGCGATGAATGTGGAGGGTTGAATACCCAAGTACACCCATTGTGAGATAGGAAGTTGTCTAACTCTAGTTCCTTACATACGTCAAGGAAGTTGGTACCACAGTCGGACCTTAGTTGCTTAACTGGCCCTCTGATGGAGAAGAATCTTTGTAAGGCATTAATAAAACAAGAGGAATGCATGGACTCGATTACCTTGATATGTATTGCTCTGATGCTAAGACAGTTAAACAACTCGTCCCACCTTTTGCTGTTAGCGGCTCCACCACAAGTCCTCCAAGTAATGACAGACCATGGTCCGAAAACATTGATTCTAATGTAAGAGAAAGGTGGATCGGTACTTAGCTGATCAACTTGTAGATTGGCCATCTGTTGCTGCTGATGTCTTCCCCTTAATTTGTGGCATTTGATGCATTTATAGAGTATGGAAGAAACACATGTTTTCATCCCAATAATCCAGAGGCTAGCTGAAGTGTCGACCTTGGTGTTGTACTCGCTTGTGATGATAGCAAACCAGCAGGGTGGTGATGTGATTTTGACTTGGTATGATAATAGGATTCTGTTCTTTACTGCACACAACAGATCTCCCTATATGACCTCCAACTCTGAGAAGAAGTACTTATTGTTGCACACAGCAGATGCACACAGAAGATGATGACCTCTTCAGCGTATGCAATATCTGCAACTGTAGGGCATTCTGAACAGATAAGCCAGCCATGACACTTTAAGCATGAGTTCCCTTTGAAATAACTGGCAATATGCATCAAATGAGTGATGGCTCTATTTGCAGATACCCAGCTTGATAAACGTTAGAAGCGGTGTGACTTTAGTTTTAGTTTTGAACCCCACAGTGGTATGAAGCGTAATACTCAGTCTTGATTTCTTTGTCGCCTTCAGGATTGATCAGTTCGTAGGCATCTTAAGTGTGATTCCTCATAAAGGAATGCTGGAGACAACAGACACAAACTATCCTGAAGAGCTGCTGAAGGAACGGCTCTGGTCCCACAATCAGCTGGGTTCAATTCAGTAGAGAGGTAATGCCATTGTTCTGGCTATGAGAACTTCTGGATACGTTCTACCCTGTTGCTGACGTACATGTGAAATTGTCTTGTCTGGTTGGAAATGTAACCAAGTACTATTTTACTGTCCGTGTAAAATGTAAAGGACTCAATCCTAATGTCCATTTCACCTTTTATGACTTCAGCAATTTCCACCGCTAACAGAGCTGCACAAACTTCCAGTTTTGGAATGGTATATGAAGGTTTAGGTGTGAGTTTCATCTTGCCCAGAACGAAACTGCAGTATGGGCCTCCATTGATACCAGAGGTCTTCAAATAGTCCACTGCAGCTATGGCTTCAAAAGAAGCACCAGAGAAAATCTGAATCTCTCTCCGATCAGCAGTTGAAATGGAAACAGGGGCATAACAGCGGGGATTTGAAGTTTCTCTAATGACAGCAGAGAATACTTCCATTTTTCCCACCTTTGTTGTTTCTCAATAGGCAAAGATGTGTCCAAGTCTATGTTTTCAGTGAAAAGCTGCCTCAGAAGCATCTTACCTTGGATGGTGACTGGGGCTATGAATCCCCGTGGATCATAGATGCTGTTCACCACAAACAAAACTCCACTCTTGGTGAAGGGTTTATCACAGGTTGACACTTTGAAAGTAAAAGTGTCCAGTTTTATGTTCCAAAGCAGACCTAAGCTCCTTTGCATAAGAAGTGTATCTGATCCAAGATTAAGGTTCTTAAGACTGGCTGCTTAGTCCTCAGAATGAAAGGCGTTCATTAGCTCACGGCTATTAGATATGATCTTGTGAAGTCTAAGGTTTGCCAAAGACAGTATCTCCTGTGTTCTGGTAAGTAGATCAACGGCTTATTCAGCTGTGGGGAAGGATTTCAATCCATCATCCACATAGAAGTTCCGTTCCACAAATTGACGAGCATCGGATCCATATTCGTCTTCTCCCTTCTGGGCTGTCCTCCTTAATCCATACGTTACCACGGCAGGGGAGGGACTGTTGCCGAAGACATGCACCTTCACTTGGAAATCTATTACCTCTTTAGTGATGTCGTTGTCTTTGTGCCACAGGAATCTGAGGTAATTTCTGTTGTCTCATTTGAGGATGAAGCAGTGGAACATTTGTTCGATGTCAGCCATCACTGCTACAGGTTCTTGTCTAAAACAGATCAAGACTCCAATCAGACTGTTGTTCAGATTGGGTCCCATAGGGAGCAGCTTGTTGAGGGAGATGCCTTCATGTTGAGCCCTGGAATCTAAAACAACCCTAATTTGGTCTGGCTTGCGAGGGTGATACATGCCAAAGGATGGGAGGTACCAGCATTCTTCTCCTTCCTTTAGTGAAAGTGCAGGCTCAGCGTGGTCCCTGTCAAAGAAGTTCTGCAAGAAGTCAACAAAGTGTTTTTCCATATTAGGTTTCCTGTTCAAAGTGCACTTTAAAGCGTAATTCCACTGAAAAAAAAAAATTCAGCAGCTACTACAAAAAGTGTAGCTGCTGACTTTTAATAATCAGACACTCATCTGTCCCATGGTCCAGCAATGTGGGCGTACAAAGCCCCGCTCTTCTCCCCCTTCTCTTCATGGTGCCGGCATTCTTACTGTGGGCGTCCAGCTGTGGCTTCACAGCTGGGCACGTACTGCGCATGTGTGAGCCGCGCTGCACGTGAATGGCCGGGCAATCCTCTGGGACCTGTGACGTGTCCCAGAAGATTGCAGGGAGGGAGGGGGGAGAGGTGAACTTCCTTCTGGCGCCACAGAGCCCCGGGAAGAAGTGGGAGCTGGATGCCTCTAAAAAGAGGGTATCCGCTCACCCCCCAAAAAATTACATGCCAAATGTGGCATGTTAGGGGGTAACCATCACTTAAAGAGGAATTTCCATTATTGGGTAGAACTCCGCTTTAAGGAGGCACATCTACCAACAGCTTGTTGTAGATTGTTTGTCAGTCTTTATCTTGGACAGTGAAAGGGTAAAGGTGCTACCCAGCTGTTGGAATCATCCTGAAAGAACTCATGTGCAGTCGCTTATCTTCTCTTTCACCCAGTAGTGGTGAGAACATGGTTTAAAGTAGGTATTGCAACCATTTGGCAGTACATTTGTCTTGCATGAAGAAATGTTGGTAGGTGGTTTCATCTTACCTATGCAGACTTTGCTGATGATGACCCAGCCAAGGGCAAGGAGTTGGCCAAATGGAGCATCTGGAGGTCCATCTATTTGCTGGTGTACTTTATGGACTCTTAGAATGTCGCTTCCCAGCAAAAGCAGGATCCCTGCATGGTTGTCAATTAGAGATATTTCGGCAGCTATAGCCCTTAAGTGGGTGTGGTGAAGAGCAGCTGATGGTGAAGGGATCTCTTGCTTGTTGGCCGGTATTTGGTTGCACTCTACAAGTGCTGGCAAGGATAACTCTAGGTTGCTTTTCAAGGAAGCCACAGCAAGTCCATAGGCTCTTCTCCGGGAAATGACTGTAGTATAAGTACCTAGAGTGTAGGGGTGGACATCCCCTTTTACGTCAAGTAACTCAAACAGTTCTGATCTTGCTAGCGATCGATTATTTTGATCATCTAAGGTGGCGTACACCTTAACAGTCCTTTGTGGACTATCCTTGTGGTACACATTCACTAAGCATAGTTTGGCACAAGACTTACCACAAGGGTCTTCCCCGCAGACTTCAGTACAAGAAGAAGATTTTGCAGGGATCTCAGTCACTTGAGTTGCATTCTCCCCGCCACTCTTTGATGGGGAAGGAAAATTCATAGGTTGCATAGATTTGGGCTCATATGGATGAAGCGCTTGCACATGGTCATCACGGCCGCACTCCATGCACTTGATAGAAAACTTACAGATTTTAGTGAGATATTTAGTCGAAGCACAACATTTAAAACATATCCCAAATGTCTTTAGAGGTTCTTTACATTCCTGAAGTGTTTTCTTCCTGAAGCCAATACATTTTTTGAGAGGATGAGGTTTCTTGTGGATAGGACATAAGCGATTTATGTTTTCAATCTTACCACTCTGTGTCAGAGAAATAGCTCTCACGCAGGCAGTCCAGAGGCTACAAGAGGGCTATTTCCAAATCGAAGACAGTCTCCAGCACCTGACAGTGTCTCTTGCTCCTGCAGATGCCGTTCCGGCATCCTACAGTGGGGCGTCTTCTTCACAGGATCGGGCCAATGCAGCTCCTGCAGTAGTAATGACTATTCCCGTACCAAGGGTCCCCACACTAGAGCGATTCTCGGGAAACCGGAAGAAGTTCAGGGCATTTAAAAATGCCTGTCTGTTATATCTGACCCTCCAGTCTAAGACTTTTTGTACTGAAACAGTAAAAGTCGGGTTCATTATCTCTTTACTGTCTGAAGAACCCCAATCATGGTCTCATAATCTCTTGTAACAGAAAAGCTCCCTAATAAAATCTGTGGAAACTTTCTTCGAATCTATGGCACAACTGTACAATGATCCCCAGTGCGCGGCCACTGCTGAAACCATCCTGCACACCCTGCCTCAAGGAAAAAGACCAGTGGAAGACTACACTGTCTGGTTCCTAAAATGGTCTGTGGATACAGGATGGAATGAAAGCACAAGTGGAGAGGTGCCTCTGGGTGCAGTCGTTTTTTAAAAATCAATTTAATAGACAACGTAAGCTCAACTCACATGTAGTATAAAAATGAAAAGCATGATATCAGAAAGTTGAGATGACGTTACCACATCCTGTGACAAGATCCGTGCTGTGTACGATGACCGGGGATCTTCCGAATGATGTAAACGCTGGCATTTCGACTTTCTGATACCATGCTTTTCATTTTTATACTACATGTGAGTTGATCTTACGTTGTCTATTAAATTGATTTTTAAAAAAGACTGCACCCAGAGGCGCCTCTCCACTTGTGCTTTTTTCAGCTCTTTGGAATATGGTTTCTTCCCTAAATTGATGGCAGCCTTGTGTGCTTTCTGTGGACGTTTTTTTCCCTCTCCCAATACCACTACATAGCTGATTTGCCTGTGTATGCCAGATGGACTATGTTGTCAATTACTAGCAGATTTGTATTGGGACTTTTATGATCTCTGTGTTGATGCGCCTATACTTGTGTTCATACAGGATGGAATGAGGCCACTCTCAAATATCAGTACCGTCAGGGCCTTTCAGAAACACTTAAAGCGGAGTTCCACACAAAAATGGAACTTCTGCTTTTCGGAACCCTCCCCCCCTCCAGTGTCACATTTGGCACCTTTCATGGGGGAGGGGGGTGCAGATACCTGTCTAAGACAGGTATTTGCACCCACTTCCAGCATAGACTCCCATGGCAGTCTATGCCTCTTCCCGTCCCCACCGCGCTGTCTGCTGGGAACACACAGCTCCCAGGAGAGAGCGGATGCGCAGTAGGGAACCGGGAAGTGAAGCCGCAACGCTTCACTTCCTGATTCCCTCACCCAGGATGGCGGCGGCAGCTGCCGAGGACCGAGCGGGTTCTCAGCGTCCCCTGCCGACATCGCTGAACCCCGGGACAGGTAAGTGGCCATGTATTAAAAGTCAGCAGCTGCAGTATTTGTAGCTGCTGGCTTTTAATATTTTTTTTTTTTTTGACGGTGTGGGTGAACCCCCGCTTTAAAGATGAGCTGGCATGAGTTGAAACTTCTACCTCCCTGGAAGACTTGATTCAACTGGCCATAAAATTGGACAGACGCTTGCGGGAATGGCGCTCTGAACGTTTCCAGTCCTTACGGCCTACCTGAATGCTACTCAGTATCCCTCTAGTTCACTCACCTTCTCCGGTTCCTTCTTCTTCCTCCTCTGAAAGTGAACCTATGCAACTCATCTTGCCCTCCCTGTCTCCTTACAGGTGGCAGAAGAGGAGATCTGGCTATTGGCCATCATTGATTCTGGGGCATGCAGTTGTGTCCTGGATGCATCCCTGGCCCGAAGACTGCCTATCCCTCTTCAAGACAAGAAGCAAAGCCTCCAGATACATTTGGCTGATGGATCTCTACCCTGCTCGCGACCCATTACCCAAGAAACTAGACACACTCTCACCACCACAGATTCTGGCCAGTTTCTTTGCTTTGACATCATATGTTCACCCATGTTCCCCATCATCTTGGGACTTCCGTGGTTACAAGCTCATGACCCTCAGATTAATTGGAATAATAAAGAAATATCCTTCTCCTCTGCCTACTGCTCACAACACTGCTTTGTCCCAGTTCATGGTAACACTGCTTTCTGCCTGACCATTCATCCTGTGTCTGACCACCTCCAGCACGTTCCCTTGGTTTACCATGAATTCATGGACATCTTTGATAAAAAGAAAGCCAACAGTTTACCTCCTCATCGGCCTTATGACTGTTCCATTGACCTTTTACCAGGTATATTTTGCCCGTATAGTTCCATTATCTGAGACTGAGTTGGAAGCCTTCTCGTTCTACATTGATGAAAATCTCGAAAAAGGGCTTCATTCGCCCCTTCCTCTTCCCTGGCCGGAGGGGGTATTTTCTTTGTTGAAAAAAATAGATGGCACCTTAAGACCTTGTGTGGACTATAGATAACTCAACAAAATTACAATCAAAATTCGCTACCCGCTCCCTCTCATCCCAGAACTGTTGCAACGTTTCTGAACTGCCCGAATCTTAACCAAACTTGACCTACGAGGCGCATACAATCTTGTTCAAGTGCGTGCAGGTGATGAATGGAAGACAGCTTTTAGGTACAGGTTTGGACACTTTGAATACTTGGTGATGCCATTTGGGCAATGCCCCAGCCACATTTTAGCATCTGGTAAATTACATTTTCCGAGAATACCTGGACAACTTTGTAATCGTTTACCTTGACGACATCCTCATCTTTTCCACCACTGTAGAGCTGCACTGAATTCATGTGAAGAAAGTACTCACAGTTCTCAGAAAACACAGACTTTATATAAAATGGGAGAAATGTGAGTTTGAAAAGACAGTTGTCCAATTCCTTGGATTTATCATTTCCACAGAGGGGGTCGCAATGGACCCGCAAAAAGTAAGAGCAATCCAGGAGTGGCCAGCCCCCTTGGATAAAAAGAGAGTCCAGTGGTTCTTGGGCTCCACCAATTTTTACCTCAGATTTAGAAAAGGGATTCTCGTCAATCATTACACCCATCACTCAATTGACCCCTCGGCAAAATCAGTAAACTAAAAGAGGAAGGTGAAATAATACTGCGCAAATATGTAACTAAATACAACAGCTGCTACACAAATGTGACAAATTGAACAAGGAATGTGAAAAAAATATGCCCCTGTAGATGTCCTATTTGGACGAAACACGTCAGGCTACGCTTACCGTTTCCCACATTGCTTTTAACACCGTGATCACTTTTTATGTACCATTGGTTTTAATAAACCTACCCTTTTTGACCTGCACCATTGGAGCCTCCTCTCTCTTCTTTTCACATACATTGATTGTGAGGAGAGTTATTGCAGCCTTTTCCTTTTGGATACATAACAATTCCAGTCTGGTAGAGTTCCATGAGGTTGTTTGGAGACATCCATGGAGATCCCGGACTTCCACTTTCATCAGAGAGAACCACTATTCCGATTATCCAAGCCTTTATGACCCGGTGTCGCTGACATCAGGGTCCATCAACTCTGGTAAGAGTACCCCATCTTATCTCACTTTTTTTGGATCCATCACTGTTGAAGTTTCACAATAGCGAAGGTATTGTTTTAAAGTCTAATTTGTCCTTTCTGTTTGGCCATTACTTTGGGGGTGGTATGCTGAAGAAAGGCTGATTTTGATTACCAAAGTCTTGCAGAGGTCCTTCCAGAATTTGGAGGTAAATTGAACTCCCCTATCCGACACAATGTTGTTAGGCACTCCGTGAAGCCTTACTACTTCCTTAATAAATATGTTTGCCATATCCAAGGCAGAAGGAGTGCCCAGCATGGGCAAAAATTGTGCCATTTTAGAAAGGTGATTGAATACTACCAGAATGGTGGTGAACCCTTCAGAGGGAGGCAGGTCAACGATAAAATCCATAGAGACCTCCCTCCAGGGTTGTTCTGGGATGGGTAAAGGTTTTAGCAGGCCCCAGGCTTTAGTGTTGGACCCTTTGCTGCGTTGGCAGATAATACAAGACTTAACATAGTTCTTACAGTCCTTTCTCCAACCCGGCCACCAAAAAGAACAATGTATTAATTCAGAGGTTTTTCATACTCCAAAATGTCCTGCCATCTTGTGATCGTAAAAAGTCTTTAAGATTAGGAGTCTTACTTGTTGTGGGATAAATATTTTATTCTGAGCCCATAACAGACCATCCTGTATTCTTCAGGAGAATACCCCTGGTTCTGTACACTGGCCGGAGGCCTGTGTAATGGAAGTCTTTAGATCAGGCTGAATGAGACATAACATTTTGTGGATACAGGATGGTACTAGGTTCTGCTGTCTAGATGGTCTCTGGGAGCATCAGGGAGAGTACGTTCACTTTCCATTCTTGGAGCTAGGTTGGTATGAGATGTGAAAGTTGAATCTGGAGAAAAATAATGCCCATCAAGCTTGTCGGGGTCTTAGACGTTTTGCTGTCCTGAGGTACTCCAGGTTCTTATGATCCGTGAAGATCATGATAGGATGGGGCGCACCCTCCAATAGATATCTCCACTCCTCCAGGGTGAATTTGATGGTCAGCAGCTCACGATCACCTACATCATAGTTCTTTTCAGGTTGGGTTAACTTCCGAGAAGTGAAAGCCACAGGGTGAAGAAGAGCCTTATGACCTCGTCTTTGGGACAAAATTGCTCCTGTAGCTGACTCTGAGACATCCACTTCCAACACATAGGGTAAGGCTGGGTCTGGGTGTTGCAGTATTGGAGTGGAAATTAATAGATCTTTTAGTTTATTGAACAAGGAGTGTGAAAAAAATGTAGTGCTAACAGAATATATGCCCTGTGATTCAGTGCAAAAAAAATAATAGAACAAATCAAACCCAATAAATATGAAAAATGGGCAATAGTATGACTATAATTCTCCAAGCAAAATTCCAAGGTGAATAAAGTGGGTAAAAGTAAAAAAAAAATACAAGGATCAAGTGTGGGTCTTCTATTTGTGCAAACTATGGAAGGACCTCTGCAAGTCTTTGGTAATCAAAATCAGCCTTTCTTCAGCATACCACCCCCAAAGTAATGGCCAAACAGAAAGGACGAATCAGACTTTAAAACAATACCTTCGCTGTTCCTGTTCCCAGAACAACTATACTTCTCTTCTTCTTTGTGCGGAGTTTGCCTACAATCATTCTATACACACAGCCAGCAATTAAACTCCTTTTTGGGCCAATTACAGGTTTCACCCCTCCTTCCTGCCTGATTCCATTCCTGAAGTTTCAGTCCCTGCAGTGCAGGACCGAATAAGTTTGATTCAAATTAATTTTCAGCAGATCCAGGAAGCTATGCAGAAGGTTCAGGACAGCTACTTAAAATATTATGACAGGGGGAGAAGGTGTAACCCGACCTTCAAAATAGGAGACAAAGTTTGGCTATCATCAAGCTACCGTGTCCATCATGGAAATTGGGCCCAAAATTCATCGGCCACTTCAAGGTATAGAGAGTGGTGAATCCAGTGGCTTTTGAATTAGCCCTACCTAGCTCCTATAAAGTACATCCTGTTTTCCACACATCATTGCTGAAACCAGTGGTCCCCAGCCTTTTTTCGGGAAGAGAAGAAATACCAACTCCTCCAGTTAAAATTGAAGGCGAAAATGAGTTCGAGGTTGAGGTGATAATGGACTGCAGGAAAAGGCAAAAGGGGTGGATGAATCCAGTATCTTATTAAGTGGAAGGGGTACCCTCCAGAAGACAACTCTTGGGAATCTTCAAACAACATACATGCCCAACGTTTAGTACAAGCCTTCCACAAAAGATACCAGGAGTACTGGCCAAGTTGGGCATCCGGAGGTTGCCCCTTGGGGGGGAACACTGTCAGAGAAATAGCAGAAGCCTGACTTGCCAGTATCGGCACTTTCCCATGCGCGGTAGAATATGCCTCATGCGGGTGCGCGATACAGCGGGATGGTGCATACGGGTGCTCGATACAGCGTTAGGGCGCGGGCTTGGGCACATGCGCACCGAAGTGCGCATAACGAGATGCCCCCTTGCTGGCCTATAAAAGGCTGACCAGTCCCTTGTCTAAGTGCTGGTTTGTCTCTCAGCTTCCTTTATTCCTGTCCCAAGTTCTGCTAACCTGTGTTTACCTGTTGTGACCCGGATTGACCCTGACTTGCTCTGATCTTCTTTGACCCTGGCTTGCCTAAGGACTTCTCTACTACACCTGCTTCCTGTGTATGACCACGGCTTGTTTAAAGGATTCCTCTACTTACCTGCCTTCCTGTGTGTGACTCCGGCTTGTATTAAATATTTGATTCTGCTGGACTTTCTGTGTTTGACCCCCAGCCTCCTAAGACTTATCCACAGTCTTTACTTATGGATCTGCTGGTAACCCATGCCTCTCTATGCCCTTTACCCTCTGTACCACTTTCAGGGGTAGAGTGCACTCAGCTGCAAGGGGAGCCGCTCTCAGCATCTCGGCCTTGGTGAGTACACTGACACTCTGGTTATTTGCAAGTGGAACTGAGGTGGCAGAAGGGAGAACATGGGTCTTTTTCACAGACACTGGACCTATACGGTTTCTATAGCTGGGATGTGGGCTGCCACCACTAGGGAGAGGTGAAGCAGAATAGAACTCGCCATGAGAGAAACCTGGGTCATTCTTGGTCTCTGCGATGTTCCTAACAAAGTCACAATACTTGGATCCAGGTGTAGACCATCTTTCTTGTAGACTATATGGCAGCTTGGAGACAATTGATAACCCTATGAGAAGTGTCCAGGTAGCTGAGGCCAGGTAGTTTGGGGTCCGCCTTGGCCAGCTGGAGCTCAAGGAGATCAGTCTCTGAAACTCTTGATTGTCCTTACGAGATATCTTTGGGAAACCTTGCAGTCGTCTAAATAGAGCATTCTCTATAGCTTCTGGACTTCCAAAGCTTTGTTCTAGTTTTTCCCAAGCAGCAGTGAGGCCTGTGGTTGGGTTGTCAATGTAGACTGACCTAAGTCTCTTGACTCTTGCCAAGCCACCTGATGAGCAAATCTAGTTCTTCAGCAGCAGTTCGTTGACTGCAGTTCTGAAGGCACATTTCCAACTTCTGTAGCTCCCAGGTCGGTTATCAAAGCTTGTAAGACTTGTCTTAGTAATTTCACGGCTGAGTATGTACTTTGCAAACTCTGCTGTATCTGTAGTCTCTGGCTTTGTGAAGGAAGCTGTTGGCTGGATGGTGCTCTTCACATTGTCACTAACATTGTTGTTAAGAGATGCAGGGAAATATGGTGCAGCAAAGGCATTCAGCTGTGGAGTTGATTTAGAGTTTGATGTCTCGATGACACGTTGATCTGGAACTGTGAAGTTGACAGGAGTTTGGTGACTTGCTTGCAATTTGGTCTGATGCTCTATGATGCATGCAAAAGAGTTAGGATAGTGACCAGGAAGTGTGCAGTCTTGCGTGAAAGAAGCGGCAGGAACATCTTTGGCTTGGTACTTTGGAGTCTCTGGGTTATCAGGAGCATAGAAGACAATTGAGCGTACACTGCTTTGGCTTAGGATATGGTCTTTTGTGTGCTTAAGAGGATCTTCCACTTGTGCAAAGCTTGAGCTGATGCTGTCTTTCTCTCTTTTTCTAAGACCTTTAGCCTCGCCATGGCTGTAGCATAGTACACTGTTTATTTAAAGCTTCTATTTCTGCCCTTTTGCGTGCTGCTTCTGCTTGGGCTTGAGCTTCCCTTGCTGCTGCCTCTGCTTGGGCTTGAGCTTCCCTTGCTGCTGCCTCTGCCTGGGCTTGAGTTTCCCCTGCTGCTGCCTCTGCCTGCATATCTGCTCTCTTTTGCTCAAAAGGCAGCCTGTTCTTTGGTAGCTTCAGCTTCTGCATGGGCACTGATTAGTTGCTCGCTAAGCGTAGAGTACCTTGAATGTTGAGATCTTTTTAGAATGTCTAGTAGATGCGGAGATGTGGGATGCACCATCATGTAAGTGTGTGAGTCTTGCGTCTGCCTTTGCTTTACTTTGATGTTTTCATTTTTTTTGCCTGTTGTTTGATATGAGACGTATGAGGCAGACAACTCCTTAATGGCACCCTCTAGTTGCAGTACCTCATAATCCAGAGAGGTGGTTTTAGACACAATGGAGAGAACTTTGTCCCAGAGATGTTTTAAGCTAGCTGATAGTTTGTGTCTGTCATATTCATAGTTCTCCTTAACCACTTACAGACCAGAAGATTTTCCTGCTTAATGACAAGGCCATTTTTGCAATACGGCACTGCATCGTTTACACACACAAATCCCCATTCTGGCTCTCGTGCCCATGATTGCGGGTGGCACTTCCACTTTGCTGACATATATCTGTGTGAGACGGTTGGTAAGTGGTTAAGCTTCAAGGTGGGCTTTACAGTGCGCTTTGATAATACAGCAGTGTCCTGTTGCTGGCTTGCACTATGTGTTGCTGGGAGCAGTGGTTCATCACAGAGAGACATTATGGAGCCTTCCTGACTAGTTGTAGAATGAAGGAGACAGGCTGCTGAATGCTTCAGGTGTGTAGCACCAAAAGTAAATGAACAGTGATGAAATGTGAATACTGTGTCATAAATGGACATCACATTGAAATAAAGTCCAAAAAAGTGTAAAGTAAAAAAATACGAAAGTGAAAAAAAAAAAAATATATATATAAGTCCAATCTTGAATGGAAGTCAACAATAAAAAAACAATATAGTGAAAAATATAGATTTAAATGCACAGTCCCATGATAGGATCAGCAATATAAACTTGTTGGTGAAAACACAATAGGTCAGTGCAAAGATGTGCAGAAAAAATTGGTGGTGACTTGAAAAGTGAAGAGTTGATCCAGTACAGTGCTCCAGATTCATCCACTGCACCCCTGTGAAATGGACACTCACCGGAAAAGCTGGCTGCCATTACAGCAGCAAACACGCACTCAGTATAGAACCGCCATCTGTTGTGGGGAAAGCTGTTCAGCAACTCGCACCATCCAGATGTAGCTGTAGTAAATAAAGGTCACTGGGAGCCAGATGAAATCTCCATAGTGTAGTATTCAGGGCCGTTCCTGAGCGGGTGCAGAGGGTGCGCCTACTGCAGTGTGCACATCCCTTTCTCATCTGCTAAACATCCACCGCTGCAGTGTGCACATCCCCCCGCCCCGTTGTATAGTCCGTATGAGGAGGGAAGAGGAGGTAGGCTAGGTCTGCCCCACCTCCTCCCCATTAAGGATGAGCTCCGGCGTGTTCGCATGGCGCACGTGCCGAGCCCGCCAGGAAGTCGGCACGGCGCAGCGCTAATCACAAGCAGTGAGACATTTCCCGATGTGCGGCTGCAGAGATCGGGAAATGTCTCACTGCCTGTGATTAGCGCTGCGCCGTGCCGACTTCCTGGCGGGCTCGGCACGTGCGCCATGCGAACACGCCGGAGCTCATCCTTACTCCCCATGTCCCTCCTGTGTCCGCACACAACCCCTTTGTGCTTCCAATCTGTGCCTGCAAGGGGTTGTGGAAGGGAGATTTCAAAGCAGCCAGTGCTCCTGTCCTGATGTCACTGCCTGTGCCTCTGAAGACAATGCAGTCCTGAGTGAAGGATCTCTCCCCTCTCTCTCTTCCCTAAATGTGCCATAGTCTTCCAGTCTTTCATGTGCCAGTCTTCCAGCCTCCCATGTGGCAGTTTTCCAGCCTCCCATGTGCCATAGTTTTCCAGCCCCCCATGTGTCATAGTCTTCCAGCCTCCCATGTGCCATAGTCTTCCAGCCTTCCAGCCTCCCATGTGCCATAGTCTTCCAGCATTTCACGTGCCATAGTCTTCCAGCCTTCCATGTGCCAGCCTCCCATGTGCCATAGTCTTCCAGCCTTCCATGTGCCAGTCTTTCAGCCTCCCATGTGCCAGTCTTCCAGCCTTCCATGTGCCAGCCTTCCAACCTTCAATGTGCCATAGTCTTCCAGCCTCCCATGTGCCATAGTCTTCCAGCCTCCCATGTGCCATAGTCTTCCAGCCTCCCATGTGCCATAGTCTTCCAGCCTCCCATGTGCCAGTCTTCCAGCCTTCCAACCTTCAATGTGCCATAGTCTTCCAGACTCCCATGTGCCATAGTCTTCCAGCCTCCCATGTGCCAGTCTTCCAGCCTTTCATGTGCCAGACTTCCAGCCTTCCATGTGCCATAGTCTTCCAGACTCCCATGTGCCAGTCTTCCAGCCCTAAATGTGCTATAGTCCTTTAGCCTTCCATGTGCCAGCCTCCCTTGTGCCATAGTCTTCCAGCCTCCCATGTGCCATAGTCTTCCAGCTTTCCACCAGCCATAGTCTTCCAGCCTTCTGTGTGCCAGCCTTCCATGTGCCATAGTCTTCCAGCCTCCCGTGTGTGAGTCTTCCAGTTTTCCATGTGCCATAGTCTTCCAGCCTTCCATGGGCCATAGTCTTCCAGCCTTACATGTGCCATAGTCTTCCAGCCTCCCATGTGCCAGTCTTCCAACCTCCCATGTGCCAGTCTTCCAGTCTTCCATGTGCCGTAGTCTTACAGCCATCCATGTGCCAGTCTTCCATGTGCCATAGTATTACAGCCTCCCATGTGCCAGTCTTCCTGCCTTAAATGTGCCATAGTCTTCTAGCCTTCCATGTGCCAGCCTTCCATGTGCCATAGTCTTCCAGCCTCCCATGTGCCAGTCTTCCAGCCTCCCATGTGCCATAGTCTTCCAGCCTTTCACGTGCCATAGTCTTCCTGCCTTCCATGCACCATAGTGCTCCTTCCTGCCTCCCATGTGCCATAGTGGTCCTTCCTTCCATGTACCATAGTGAACCTTCCTGCCTTCCATGTGCCATAGTGCTTAGGGAGTCAAAAATCCTTCCACCAGCCTGTTGCAATGTCAGGTGGGTGGTGGCGGGAGTGTGATACGGCAGCCTCCTCTGGGTGCAGGCATCTCCACATGGTGAGTGGGTGGCCCCGCAGAAGGAGGCTGCATCTGCGTGGAAGGTGAACACCGAGGGCAGCTGGGAGCCCAGGAGAGAGAAGAGCTTCACAGTCTCCTTAACCCCAAAGTGGCGCTCAGAAGCATCCCCGGAGTCTCAAAGCCTGGACTCTGTTTCCTCCAACCTCCTCTCTGCTCCAGCATCAGCAGGGAGGTCTGGAGGACAAGGGCGAAAGGGAGGCACAAGCTGCTAGGGAGCTGCTGGAAGAAGCAGCAGAGCCCCTCCCAGATCAAGAAGATAGTGGGCATCATACACTGACACAGACCTACCTGCAAATACAGATTGGAATGGTGGGGCAGAGGAGGGACTGTGGATAGGGATAGGACTAGGGGTCCCCCTCTCTCATCTCCTCCCCCTGTCTGTCAGCCCCCCCTCTCTCTCAGCCGCCTGCTCTCTCAGCTCCACTCTCTGTCCACCAGCCTCCCTCTCTCTCAGCCCCATGCTCTCTCTGAATCCCCCCTCTCTCTCTCAGCCACACTCTCTCTGAGCCTGCTCTGTCTGTCAGCCCCCTCTTTATCAGCCCCCTCTCTTTCAGGCCCGCTATCCGTCAGCTCTCTCAGCTCCCTCTCTGTCAGCCCCCTCTCTCTAAGATCTCTCTCTGTCAGCCCCCCTCTCTGTCCACCACCCTTTCTCTCAGCCCCCTCTCTGTCCACCACCCTCTCTCTGAGCCCCCTTGCTGTCCACCACCCTCTCTGTCAGCCCCTCTCTCTGTCAGCTCTCTGTCAGCCTCCTTCTCTGTCTACCACCCTCTCTCTGAGCCCCCTCGCTGTCCACCACCCTCTCTGTCAGCCCCTCTCTCTCTGTCAGCTCTCTCTCTGTCAGCCCCCTTCTCTGTCCACCACCCTCTCTCTCAGCCCCCTCTCTGTCCACCACCCTCTCTGTCAGGCCCCCTCTCTGTTAGCTCTCTCTCTGTCAGCCAACTTCTCTGTCCACCTACCTCTCTCTCAGCCCCCCTCTCTCTCTTAGCCACCCTCTCTCTGAACCCCTCTATCACAGCCCCCCTGCTCTCTCTCAGCCCCCCCTCTCAGCCACCCTCTCTTAGTAGAGATGGAGTGCTCTGCAGTTTGTAGAGCGGTATCTAGGGGTCTAATCAGGGTAATGGTATCTGGGGAGGTTTGATCAGGGTGGGGTGGGTCACCTGGGGGTGTGATCAGAGTGGGGTTATCTGGGGGTGTAATCAGTACAGGGGTATCTGGGTGTATGTGATAAGATTGGGGGGTATTTGGGCTTGCAATCAGGGTATGGGTATCTTTAAATCTAGTTCTAACTATCATCTTATTATCTAATTATAATTACCTTACCATCGGCTGATTCCATTGCTTTGTATCCAAATATATCTCTCTATGCATAGGGACACAACGATTGACATAAGACAGGTTGCTCTACAATACACCGTTCCACTTTTATTATCTTCGGCATGGTGTTAAATAGTGGTAAAAGGTAGGCGTTACGACCACCGTCCACCAATGAGGGGTACATATTCAAATGACACATTTCCTTTTTAACATACAATCAACCAATCATAGTCATTAACTTTTTATCTAAGCAAACCCATCATGTTACGTTATTTTATGTCACCTAGACAGATTTAAATGCAGACATCTCATGACATATGTAACTTCCTATGTCTGGTTTTGTTTTCAACACAAGACGCATCTTTACACAACAATATATTTTTACTTAATCAGCAAAATGATAACTTTTAAAGGAACAGTCGTGTATTAGATTGCAAAACACAAGGGGGCTTTTTTCATAACTCTTTCAATCCTCTCTATTGTCACGAACGTGACAATCACAAACCCTGTTGTCCCCAATATGCCCCCAACATTCACCTGGACTACTTTCCCATAAATATACCACTATCTTAAACATATAAAAACAGAACAATAAACACATAATCTCAGCTGCATAGCAATTGTCCATGAAATATAAAGGGGAAGGGGCGTGACAGTCCATAAAAGCAAGTGGGAGGGGCATGACAGCCTTTAGGCCAAATAAAAAATAGTCCCATAAAAAAACACAAAAATAAGTCTCTTGTATGGCTTATGAATGTCCATAAAATTCAAAAAGGAAAGAAAAGGAAAATGTCCACATTTTAATTTTCATTCTCCTAAACCCTTTCCCAAACTTTTCCCAAACGTTTGGTTCAATTCAGTGCTCACCCATATTTTACAGAGATCCCCTGCCTCTTTGTAAGGACAGAACTCGACATCCATCTGACAGACGTGAGTAGAGGAGAGCCGAACGGCGGCTCTCCTGACAGGGGGGTCTATGCTGATTGTTTATCAGCACAGACCCCCCCCTGCAGATGTCCACACTGAACCACCAGTGGTGCCGCCAGAACCACCAGGGATGGCCAGCACATGGATGACCAGGTATGCCCCCCATGGCCACCAGGGATGCCACACAGTTCCCTAAAAGATGCTAATCAGTGCCCAGAAATGGTGCCAGTCAGTGCCAACTACAAATGTCTGCCAGATGTCTCCTCATCAGTGATGCCCAGCAGTGCCACCCATCAGTGTCCATCAGTACCACCTATCAGTGCCCATCCATGCCCATCAGTGCCCACCTATCAGTGCCCACCTATCAGTGCCCATTAGTGCCCATCCATGTCACCTATCAGTGTCACCCATAAGTACCTATCAGTGCAGCCTTTCAGTGCCAATCAGTGCAGCCTATCAGTGCCCATCAGTGCCGTCTATGAGTACCCATCAGTGCTGCATACCAGGGCCATCTATCAGTGCCCACCAGTGCCGCCTATCAGTGCCCATCAGTGACACCTCATCAGTGCAACCTCATTGGTGCTACCTAATCAGTGCCCATCAGTGCCACCTTATCAGTGCCCGTCAGTGCAGCCTCATCACTGCCCATCAGTGAAGGAGTAAACTTACTTATTTACAAAATTTTATAACAGAAATAAAGAAAACTTTTTTTTTCAAAATTCTCAGTCTTTTTTTATTTTTTGCGCAAAAAATAAAAACCCCAGCAGTGATCAAATACCACCAAAAGAAAACTCTATTTGTGTAACCAAAATGATAAAAAATGTGTTTTGGTACAGTGTAGCATGACTGCGCAATTGTCATTCAAAATGTAACAGGTCTAAAAGCTGAAAATTGGTCTGGACAGGAAGGGGCGAAAGTGTCTGGTATTGACGTGGTTAAAGAAAACTTAGCAGATTATTATAAACATATATACAAAAGTATTTACCACTCTCACGATATTTGAATATAAGCAAGGGAGATTCCTAAGTTACTTTGTCCCTATTTCTGACTAAAATTCCTACCAGTTCAAGCGCTTTACGTTCCTTCCTATGAGCTTCCAAAGCTACCAATGGGCATGTACACCTTTCCACAGTGTTCCCAGACCACTTATAGCCAACCTGGGCATAACATCATAGAAACCCCAAGCTACCAAATAAAAATGCAAGCAATTTAGCAATACCAACCAGCAATCACACGTTATGTTACCAGTGTAATAATACCAATTTGCACAAACTTCAAAATACTTCTTAAGTACTTGCTAACTTGCATTTGCCCTATAAGGGTGGGCAATCCAGGTGAAAGTTGGAGTTAACCAACACTGTCACCAAAGGTGGGTCTGCACCCTCCCCAAAAGCACTATAGCCAAAGTACTGTTAAGTTCTACTTTGCTAAGTACATTTCTGACACCAATGAAAGGTGCAATTTCACCTTTAAACTCTAGTTCATCTTATTATCTAATTATAATTACCTTACCATTGACCGATTCCATTGCTTCATATCCAAAAATATCTCTCTATGCATAGGGAACACAATGATTGACACAAGACAGTTTGCTCTACAATACACTGTTCTGCTTTTTTTATCTTCGGCATGGTGTTAAATAGTGGTTTAAAGGTAGGCGTTATGACCACCATCCACCAATAAGGGGTACATATTCAAATGACACATTTCCTTTTTAACATTCAATCAACCAATCATAGCTCGATTTTAGGCAGGGAGTAGCAAGAGGATGGTGCGGATGGGTTGGGGGGCGGCAAAATGCATCTTCGCCTATGTAGTCAAAAATCCTTGCACCGGCCCTGAGTGCCAGAGTGCCCCCCTCCCTCTTTCTCTCCTTGTGTATGTCACACAAACCGCATGAGCTTTGGTCTGAAATGCCCAGCGGTGCTGTAACAAATTCCCGCCTCCTAGACTGGCTCCTGTGATAGACGAAATATTGATCCAATGCCGCAAAATTGAATCAGTGTGACTTGTACCATAGGAGCTGTGAGCCGGTCTAGGAGGTGGTACATTGTTATAGTGGCCACCCAGGCGATTCAAATACAAGCTCTGTGACAGCAGGAGATTGCCACTCTGTGTGATCCAGGGGCACTGGTAGGCTGAATTTGGTGGGTACTGGTAGGCTGAATTTTGTGGGCACTGGTAGGCTGCATTTCCTGGGCACTGGTAGGCTGCATTTGTTGGGCACTGATAGGCTGCATTTGGTGGGCACTGGAATGTTTCGTTTGACATGCTTTGATGAGGCTGCATTTGCTGGGCACGGATAAGCTGCATTTGGTGGGCACTGATAAGTCTTCATTCGGTGGGCACTGGTAGGCTGCATTTGTTGGGCTCTGGTAGGCTGCATTTAATGGGCACTGATAAGCTGCATTTGGTGGGCACTGATAAGGCTGCAATAGATGGGCACTGGCAGACTGTAATTGGTGGGCACTGATAGGCTGCATTTGATGGGCACTGGTGAGGCTGCATTGATCTTTTGTATCATTCCCACAGTTTCTGACCATCTCTTGTATCATGTCTGCAGTCACTGACCATCTCCTGTAGTATGTCTGCAGTCTCTGACCATCTCCTGTACTATGTCTACAGTCTCTGACCATCTCCTGTACTATGACTGCAGTCTCTGACCATCTCCTGTTGTATGTCTGCAGTATGTCTGGGGGCTCTTTCTAACAGACTCTCTAACAGTGGCCCTCTCTGTGTCTATTAGAGAGACCCCCCTCCAGGTCCCATTAGAGTACTCTGCTTCTCTTCCTATATTTTGTTTATCGCAGAGCATCTCTGTGTTTAAATCATTGCCATAGAATCATTTGTAAAGGGGAGGGGTTAGCAAAATTACCACACCCATGTGGGGGCACCAAAAATATTTCTGCATCCGGTGTCTGTGACCCTAGGATCATATAGTATTTATATGGATTTGTATGTTAAAAGCCAAAATAGATTGAATCATAAAAACATATGACAATGGGTGCCACTGCCGACCCTGTATCGGCCTGACGTCAGCACTAGCGTCTCCTCCTCCTCCTCCTCCCCTCCCTCCTGGGGAGCAGACGCCAGTGCTGATGTCATGCCACTGTCTGAAACCGGGTCAGCAGTGGCACCCATTGTCATATGTTTTTATGATTGATTTTATTTTGGCTACTTGATCTGCGGGTGATGATACATTGTTAACCCCAAACGTAGATCGCAAACGCACTGTGTTTATGGACACAAGATCGCATGGTACTGCAGTATCAAGCAATTTGGCAAAGTGCATTTTTGAAAGTAGTGCATGCACTACTTTTTGTGATGTCTGATGCAATCTGCAGCCAGGGCAGGAATTACATCTCTGGAGCCTATAGACAGAGAATTCTGAAGCCCCCTCACCCCAAAGAAAAGATAGTAGTACTGACCAAAAATAAAATAAAGTATTACAAGAGAGTACAAGGTTTAGGAGTGTGTTTTGCAGAGAATGCAGGGTTAAGGAGTGCACTTTGCTCAGAATGCCGGGTTAAAGAGTGCATGCCCGCAGTCGACAGGTAGACCGTGATCAATGAGTTGCCGACCCCTGAACTATGGCATATGCAATGCCCTTTTCCTTAAAATGTTTCCTGATCTCAATAAGGATATAGGAAGTCTGGGAAAATGGTGATACAATTATCAATAAAGTGCAGTTTCCCAGCAATTCAGGCAGCTTGCAGTATGGCTAACTTATCACAAAAGTTCAAAATATCTGCTGTGGTCTAGAGGGGGGTGGTTGTGGAGAAGTGTGCTTACTTTATAGTGAAAGAAGTAGAAATCTCCAGGGTAGGTAGATATTCTTTTTGCCAGTTTTTTAGAAAATTTCTGCAATGGAACCCTCAGTCTTTTCAGAAAAGCTAAGAAATTGTCTGGGCCAATTCTCCAAATTGTCCAGTTTTTCTTGCCAAGCACGCAATTCTGTTTTAGTGGCCCAGGTCTCTATAACAAGGGGATCCCCTTCTGTCGCGATTCTGTCCAGTGAGTTCTGGACATCCTTTTTTTTATCACTGAAACATCAATCATTCCCCCACTTGAGATGCCAGGTTTGCATTTACATTCTTACAACCTCAATGATTTGGAGTAAGGTGGACTGTGTTTGCTTAGGGATACTTTCAGTGTCCTGTACTGCTACGGTGCCAGGAGGTGATAATAGCTATTACAGGGTGTTTGGATTAAGGACCCTATTGCTGAAGGGTAGGGGTGGGTCCCAGTCTAGATCAGGCTCAGGAAGCTGCAGGTGAGGTGGAGATAGCACCATTTTGTGTGTGGTGGAACAGGGCCAGCTTTTAACTAACCTGGCATGATTCCACACGCCAGGTAGAACAAGTTGTAAGCATACTATTTTGTATTAACATATGAAAGAAAAAGGGTTCATTTACACATACAGTGGATATAAAAAGGCAATACACCCCTGTTAAAATGTCAGGTCTCTGTGATGTAAAACAATGAGACAAAAATAAATCATTTCAGAATTTTTTCCACCTATAAACTTTTTAACAGGGGTGTGTGTACTTTTTCTATCCACTGTATATATGGTGGATCAGCAAAATTATACTTTTTCATATTTGTAATTTTAAAATTTATCAGAACAGGAAGGAGACCTGGGATATGGTGGGAAGGTATTTTACTGGGAGAGGGAGAGAAAGTTGGGAGGATTACATCATGTATGAATGCTTTAACATTTAATTTTCTGTTTTTTGGTTGATTTATTTTTTTTTCATTGAAAAGATTATTAAATATAATATTAAAAATTCAAGAAATGTGGGAAAAAGGTTGGAAAATACAATACTAGTTCTATTATAAGTAAATAAACCAGGGTGATGCTACTCCTTTATCATCCTCCTTTGCAGCATTTTTTTTCCAACACTACAGGTGCCCTTTAGAGGCACGTGGCCTTCAGCTTGTATAAGAGCAGCGTGAACAAGAAAGTTTTACTAAGCATTTTCAGAGACCAGATCATAACAGGAGTGCTGTCACTTTAAATGAGCTTCTAGCAGAGTTCAGTATTACTTGGACAGATACAGGGACACAGCTCAATGCACTGCACTGCTTATATAGGCATTGTTTCATATGCATGCAAGTCTGTGAAGCAAGGTGAAGGACAAAGTGTTGAATGCAGCAACACAAGTTGAAGCATTGTGCACCAAGCTCTGCATCTTCAGAACGCACTTAAATCCTAAAAACAGGTTGTTGTCTTTGTTATATAGCAAAACCTACATATAAAACAAAAAGTGCAAAAATATACTATTAATAATCATTGATTAATGCTTTTTAAAGTTGAGCACAGTTTACATATTCTGAGTACTTTATTCCTCTCTTTGAAACAGAAACAGATTCTACTGTCTTCAACTATATAGTCAAACTATCTAATTTTATTTTTTTTTACTTTTCACTGTCATTCTTATGAAATGTGCATTTCAAATACTTAACACATTGGTAGACTTCACAGTCTAAATAAAAATTAGTCACTATTTGAACACCAAGCTAATAAACAAATACAAACTTGTATCTAAATCACACGCTCAGAAAAACGTCTCAAATGTATTGCAAGACATTATTTCCTTCTACTGTATGTGCTGGAGTTATATTTCAAAATTATCAGTAGATTGCCATGCAGAGTTTTCATGTAGAGAATTTAGTTTAGTTTAGCCCTACCTCCCAATTGGTCAGTAAGACTGTCCATAATACTGAAGAACCAATAAAGAGGCTAAGGAGATGATAAGGGGCCAAGCTTGATTTTGATATTATAACTTGTGATTTACCTATTAGTTTAGGTACATAGGGAGCAACGGTAAGATTGTTTGGAACTTGGTGTCACCCTTTTTCGGAAAGGGGTACCACTGGTATGTGGACAATTATTGCACAAGCGTGCCACTTTTCAGTCACCTTTTTAATTTTTGATTTTGGAACCCTGTGCGATCTAATTGCTGGGGCTTCCCCTAACGGCTTGTAGATGCCCAACTTAGACGGGGGAGAGCCTGATTAAGGTATAATAAATTGCTTGCAGTGAAGTGGAAGGACACATGGAATGTTTTAGTTTTGTCCTCTATTCACGCAGATACAACTGCCAAATCTACAACTGCGACTGGTGTTGTTGAGAAGCAGCTCTGTGTCTACGAATACAACCTTAACATGGGAGGAGTGTACTTCAACGACCATACGATGGCGTCATACTTAATTGCCAGGTATAAAAAAGTGTCTGTATACCAATTGGCTCTGCTGAATGCTTATGTATGTCAAGGCTGTGCTCAGCCCTTCCTCCTCTGAGTTGGCTGCTCAGCTGTCGGCTAATTGCCAGCTCCTATCTCTCCACAGTTACTCAGCTGTTTATGATATCCTGCTCATCAGTCCTGCCTACTTAAGCCGTCCAGTCCAGAGGAGCTCTGCCTTCGCCTTGGTCAACAACACAGAAACTGAGATGCTCTCCTGCGATCCTGTTCAAGACTTGCTTTGCTGACATCCCTTCTGGCTCCAGATCCTGCTTGGTGTTCCACTACATTGATCCCTGACTTCTGGCTTGGCTGACTATCTATTCTGGTTACTGAACTTTGGCTATGGTTTGATTACGTTTGTTCTTTTTACTTTTATTATTAAACAAGTGTGATTTAACTGTACTTCTGTCTTGGCCTGATTTTATGGTTTCTGACGGTAGGCGAAGGCCATGAATTCAGAAGATGCAGTTAATCCACTTGTTGGTAATATTTTTCCAGATTGGATGAACTGGATCACCACAGGGATCAGTTTGCCATGTCATTACAAACACTCCTGAGTCGCACGGCTCCCACTGTGGCTGCCCCGGTACAATCTATGTTGCAGGCCGACACTGCTACTGCTCCAGTCTCTGTGCAGGCACCTGCCTCAAGAATTACCTCTATAAGTGGTATGTCTGGTTCAGCTCCGCTTCCCCAGCGATTTGGGGGCGATCCAGTCCAATGCAGAGGGTTTCTCAACCAGGTTGAAATATACTTTTAAATGCTGCTCCAGGCATTTCCCATGGACAGATGCAAACTAGGTTTCATGATATCTTTGCTTTCTGAGAAAGCCTTGGCCTGGGAAAACCCTCTATGGGAGGCGCAAAAACCTGTTGTCTTGAGTTACCCTGGGTTTGCGGCCTACTTTAAAAGGGTATTTGACGTTCCCGCACTCTCCGCTTCTACTGCCAAGTGCCTCATGTCCATCAAACAGAGTACGAGAACTGTTGCCAACTATGCCATTAAATTCTGTACTCAGGCAGCAGAGGTTGCTTGGAACAATGAGGCACTCGTGGCTGCTTTTTCTCATGGTCTCTCGGATTCCATCAAGGATGAGATAGCAGCCTGAAATATACCCACTGAGCTGAAGAAGTTGATCACGCTTGCCATCCTCATTGACTCCAGACTTAGAGAAAGACCCTCTTTTAAGGAGCGCTTGTGCAAGCCTCCTGTATGTTTGCCTCCGAGCTTTGCAGTCCCATCCATGCCTCCCTCACCTCCCATGCCTCCTGGTACCGAGTCGGTCAGTGAAGATGAACCCATGAACTTGGGCTTCACGCGTCTCTCTGTGGATGAGAGAACCTCTGGGAGGAGGGAGAGATTGTGCCTTTATTGTGGCCAGCCAGGTCACTTTTTGAAGTCTTGTCCTACCCATTCAGGGAACGCCGAACCTTAAGGTCCTGTCACGGACAGACCTTAGGTGGCATTGTTTCATCCCCAGTTATCCAGAAGGATAAGCCCCTGGTTTCGGTCACCCTTTCTTGGGCTCAGTCGTCCATCGAGATACAGGCTCTAATCAACTCTGGGGCTGCAGGCCTGTTCATTGATGCTGCCTTTGGTACGAAGCACCCAATTCCGCTGCAGCTGCGTGACACTCCACTTGCCATTGAGGCTCTTGAGAGACCTCTACAGCCTGCCCATGTGACTCATGAGACGGTTCCATTGTCCATGGCTGTAGGGGCTTTTCACCATGTGATAATCCAATTTCCTAACCTAAGTTTCCGCTGGTTATTGGTTATCCTTGGTTACAGAGGCACAACCCCTCTTTTGATTGGCTCCGTGCTGAGGTTCTCTCCTGGTCACCACAATGCAGTGAGACATGCTTCCAGAAGGTAGCCAAGGTCCTGTGCACTTCTTCATCCTCCTCCCTGCCGGAGGAGTACTGCAATTTTAGCGATGTCTTTGACAAAGATCAAGCTGGTAGTTTGCCTCCACACCAGCTGTATGATTGCACAAATAACGGAATTATTTGACCGCCTCAAGGGAGCAACGGTTTTCATAAAGCTTGATTTGAAAGGGACATACAATCTCGTGAGGATTAAGGAGGGCAACGAGTGGAAAACTGCATTTCATACCAGAACAGGCCATTATGAGTAGCTTGTAATGCCTTTTGGCCTTTGTAACACCCCAGCAGTTTTCCAGGAATTTATTAGCGATGTCCTCCAAGATTTGTTGCAGTTATGTGTGGTGGTTTGTCTCAATGATATTCTCATATTTTCCAATTCCCTGGAGAGCTACCACACAGATGTCTGTCGTTTGCTTCAGAACCAATCTCTATTGTAAACTGGAGAAGTGCGAGTTCTATCATGAACAGGTTAAATTCCTGGGTTATGTCATTTCCACTACTGGTTTTTCGATGGACCTAGAGAATCATTTCGGCAGTTCTACAGTGGCCCCGACCCATGGGTTTATGTCCTCTTCAGTGTTTCCTGGGCTTTGACAACTATTATCGGAAGTTTATTCGTAACTTCTCATCTCTGGTCAAGCCCCTGACTGATATGACCAGAAAGGACGGTAACCCACAGAGTTGGTCTTCGGAGTCCATTAAGGCCTTTGAGAGTCTCAAGGCTGCCCTTGTTTCTGCTCCTGTGTTAGCACATCCTGGTCCTACGTTACATTTTATCCTTGAGGTTGATGCTTCTGAGACTGGTGTTGGTGCCCTTCTGTCTCAACTTCCTACCTCTGAGAGCGCTATACGAGCCAATCAGTCCTTGGAGCAATTCCTACATTGCTATATTTCTGACCATCATAACAACTGGTCAGACCTATTACCGTGGGCAGAGTTTGCTCACAACAGTGCCTTAAATTCTGCTTCCCGATTGTCCCTGTTTATGGCGAATTATGGTTTCCAACCTTCCATGTTGCCTCACTCGTTTGTTACGCAGAGTATTCCTGCATTAGAGGAGAATCTACAAGTCCAGGAGGCTTTGCGAAATGCTAATGATAGGTACAGACTCCATGCTGACCACAGATACCTGCCTGCGCCTTCCTACCAGGTTTATTGTGCCTTTCCGTATTCTTCACAGGATTAATCCAGTACGCATTAGACTTTACTTCTAGTATGCGTATTTTTTTTTTTTTTTTTTTAAATCAGAAAGATGTTTATTGAACAAATTCACATAGCTTCCATTGTACAAGCATCATGCAACGACATACATTCATGTAAATAGTACATAGTACATTCCACTCATCATTTGTTACCAAAAGTCCTGTAACATTTCAATGCTCTACCACTTTACGGTCAGCAATCGTTTAAAGAACCTCATGGGCCCCCCGGGACACTGCAACATTCTGGACATTACCAGCTCCCTAGGACTCAGTCCAGGGGTATCTAACCATGGTGCCCAAATCCTCTCAAATCTATTGGAGCTGCCTCTGTGTTGGTAAATGTATTTTTCCATAATCAGGGTGTTACCCATGTGCTCTATCCAAGATTTCACTGATGGTGGCGCGGTCGATTTCCAGCCAAGTAATATAAGTTTGTGTGCCTGGAACAGTGCCCTAGTAAATGCTATTCTAGTCATCTCTTCCGGTACAATATCTTCCAGGACTCCTAAAATACAGTGAATTGGATCAAGGGGAATGGTGGTCTGGAACGCTTGATTAAGTGTTCCCATAACCTCACTCCAATACCTATGGAGTTTTGGACATCTCCATAGTAGATGAATGAGATCACCTTGATGTCGCTCACATCTGCTACATATAGGATCAGGCCTCCTACCCATATTGTAAAGTTTAAGTGGGGTGTAATGCACTCTAAGTACAATATATAGTTGGGATACCTTTTGGGCCACATTGAGAGAACATATATTAATGGATTGCAGAATTTCTTCCCATTGATCTCCCGTAATTGGGCCTATGTCCTGCTCCCATAGGGACAGTGCCCTATTCGGGTGTGCTTTCAAAAGTTGCATCCATAGCATTTGATAGCAATATGAGATAAATCCTTTAGTTTCTGTGCTGGACTGTATCAAATGGAAAATAAGGGTGATTGACAGTGTCCAGGGAGCAGCTTTTCCCTGTGTGTCCACCGCATGTTTGAGCTGGATATAAGAATAGTACATAGTATTTGGGAGGTTGTATTTATTTTGTAGCTCTGAAAACGTCAGCAACTTGCCATTTCTAAATATGTGGGATAAAAGGATAATGCCAAATGAGCGCCATTTGGGACCCTGTTGCAACTTTGCTAGCTCGACGTACAAAAGATTCCCCCATATTGGGCAGTATTCCGTGAAACCTGTCACTTCCTGCAACTGCCTTCCCTTGTTCCAGATTTTCTGTATTAAAGTAAGAGTGGGTTTTAGTTTATTGGACTTGTGAAACAACTGAGCCTCTAGGCCTAGTGGGATTGTTTCCGCTCCTGTCCCAATCAGCATTAACTGCGCTGATGAGCCAGCAGGGTCCCGGTTCATAGATCCAACCAGGTCCTGCAGCTGAGCTGCTATATAGTACAGCCAAGGGTTGGGTACTGCCAGCCCTCCGCTGTCCTTAGGGTTTTGTAGCTGTTCCAGCTTGATTCTAGGTGTGCCTGTATTCCACAGTAATTTCCGGAAAAGAGTGTTAACCACCCTAAAAATCTTTAAGTGTATCACTACTGGGGAGTTGTGTAAAAAATAGAGTAGCTGCGGCATGAGAATCATTTTTATTAAATTTGCTTTGCCCGCCAGCGACAGTTTGAGCCTGTTCCATGTGTTGATTTTGTCCCTAAATCTGGATAGCAGGGGGTGTATGTTTAGTGGGCAATATTCCGCTAGTTTAGGTGAAATTTGTATGCCTAGATATTTAAATGATGACGTTACCGGAACCGAGCAGGAATTCAGTAAATTCACCTCTCCCCCCTCGTCCAGCGACATCAGAGCTGACTTAGACCAATTAATTGTCAGGCCAGAAAAATGGCCGAACCCAGTAATGATTTTTGTCACCTCGGCCAAAGACATTGTGGTGTCCCCCAGGAAAAGCATCATGTCGTCAGCATATAGCATAATCTTTTTGTGGAGGTTCCCATATTTAAAGCCCGTGATCCCCTGACTGGCCCTTACTGCAGCCGCCAATGGCTCAATGGCGATGGCAAAGAGCAGGGGAGACAGGGGGCATCCCTGCCTTGTGCCCCTGCCCAGAGCAAACGCATGAGACATCCTACCTGACATCCTGATAGTCGCCTTTGGGGAGGCATACAGCAGTTTGACCCATGCTATAAAGCGACTTCCAAACCCAAGCTTTGATAGTACCGCCCATAGATATCTCCAGCCCACACTGTCAAACGCCTTATTGGCGTCTAGGGAGAGCAGAGCCCTGCTCCCTTCATTATCTGACTGCAGCTGCATATTTAAAAATAGGCGTCTGAGGTTGGTGGCAGGGGACTTTTGCGGCATAAACCCAGCCTGATCGGGATGTATTATGGAGTCAATGATCCGGTTGACCCTAAGCGCCAGGGCCTTAGCCAGGATTTTAACATCACTTTGCAGTAGTGAAATAGGCCTGTATGAGCCCGGGTCAACCGGATCCTTCCCAGGTTTCAATAATAAAATTATATTAGCTCTAGTCATGGAGGTTGGCAAACTGCCTTCTTTAAGCGAGTCATTGAACACTTCCAGCAGGAGTGGCATTATCCACTCGCCATACTGGGCGAAAACCTCCATGGGGATACCATCCTCTCCTGGAGCCTTGCACGTAGGAAAGGAACATGCCGCATGTTGTAACTCTTCCAGTGTCAGGGGAGCTTCCAGTGATTGCCTAGCCTCTCCAGATAGAGAGGGCAGATCAATCCCTGAAAGGTATGCCTCTAGCTCGTTATCTGTGTAATCATCCCTCGCTCTATAAAGATCTTTGTAAAAGGATGCTAGCTCAGATAAAACTTGATCCGGGCCATTGACCACCTTTCCACCGGCCGTGCGAATCGCCCCAACCGCTGGAGACAGTTGCTGGGACCTGGCTATTTTTGCCAGTAAACGTCCCATTTTTCCCCCCTCTTCATAAAATGCCTGTTTGCTAAAGAACCTTTTGCGTTCTGCGGCGGAGGTTCTCAAGCGGTCCAGTGAATCCTGGGTCGAAATCCACGCCTCCCTCGCAGACTCTGTAGGGTCAGTAACATAGGCAAGCTCCAGCTGGCGCACCTGATCTCCAACCTGCTCCAATAGTGCTGAGGAATTTCTCTTGACCGTGGCTATTTCGGCAATAAATACTCCCCTAAGGTAGGCCTTAAAGGCTTCCCAGGTTTGAATTTTACCTGTTAAATACTTATGAGAGTTAAAGAATATTTCTATTTGATTAGGAATTTGCTCTGGGGAATTAAACAGTTTCAGCCAAAAGGCGTTGAGCTTCCATGGCGCCCTAGGTAATGAGGTTGGGGGTTGAGCAGTCAGCCACACAGCCACAGGTGAATGGTCAGATATTCCACGAGGGAAGTACTCTATCTTAGAGATATATTCTAGCAAATTGGGGGTGCCTATACTAAGGTCTATACGGGACAGGGATCCGTGAGTTTTAGAGAAGCATGAAAACTGCTTTACATTAGGGTTGCGTATGCGCCAAAAATCGGTCCAACCTATTTCCAGAATTAGGCGGCTGAGTGCTGTACCCCTACCACCCCTGGGAGAATGGACTGGGGGATGCCTATCCAATTTAGGGTCTAGGTAGCAGTCAAAGTCTCCCATGATCAGCAGTGGGACATCAGGTTTGCCCGCCAGGTACATCAGCAACAACTGTAGCACCTCCCGTGAAAACGGGGGTGGAATATATATAAAGGCTATAATCAATGTTAAGGTATACAACTTGCAGTAAATGAATACATATCTACCAGCACCATCCACCAGCGAGTCCAGCTCCTGGTATGTCAAAGCTTTGTGTATCAGTACACTCACCCCGCGGGAATAGGCGGTGTGAGTGGAATGATAGGACTTGCCCACCCAGGCATACTGCAGGCAGTTCACATTGTCCCCCAGGAGGTGTGTCTCCTGAAGGGCAATAATGGCCGGATGGAATTTGCGCAAACCAGAGGAGATCATGGTCCTTTTTAAAGGGTCATTCACTCCGCGCACATTCCATGAAACTATGGGCATGGATACCATTGCAAATATTCAAAAATACATTGAGAGGAGATTCTTCTGAGAGTCAGAGCTGATCTGGTATTATGGTTACCCATGAGCATTAGAATTTGTTGCATCAAAAAGCATTTTTTCAATAAAAGGTTGTCCCAATGGAAGCTCAGTGTTCTGAAAGGATGGATATTCTCGCGCAACTGCGCGGCAAAACAGTGAAAAAAAACAAAGCAAAAGTAGGAACAGACTGTGTGGAGGGCCCTGGATCCCGCCGCGCCGTGGCGCATACATCCAGAACTGTCCTGAAACTGTAGGGTATGTGATCTGTCCTGAATATTAACGCCAACAGGGCATTGAAACATTAGCCATGTATCCCATGACTTCAAGCAATTTCTACTTATTCTGCACGATATCGTCCCCTGTGCGGGTCTGTGCTTCAAGTGAACAAAACTGGTTGTGAAAGATATAACGGTATTTCAGTGGTAGTCACTCGCTGTGTAAGCAACTGGTATAGTTCCTCTTCAGACTGGTATACATAAAAGGGAAAATGGATGCCCTGCTTTCTCTTGCATTTCTTCTGCCATCTCTGGTTTATCCGGCTCCGTCATCCCGGCCCTGGCGGCGCAGAGCTTGCTCATTATGATCTAGCCATGTTGCAGCATCATGTGCATTTTCAAAAAAGTGGTTCTGTCCGTTGGCCGTTACTCTCAGCTTGGCTGGGAACATCATTGCATAGGATAGTTGCAGCCTTTGTAGCCTCTTTTTAACATCTGCAAATTTTGATCGCCTGTGTTGTACTTCGGCGGAAAAATCTGGGTAAAATTATACTTTAGTGCCGTTGTGTTTAATGTTGCCTTTTTCCCTGGCCAGTCTCAGTATCACCTCCCGGTCCTAGTAATTCAGGAGCCTGGCCAGCACTGATCTTGGGGGGTTCCCAGGGGGAAGAGGGCGTGGGGGTACTCTATGGGCCCTTTCCACTGTGTAGATGGGAGAGAAAGCTTCTTTACCAAAGACTTCCTGTAGCCATTCTTCAATAAAGGCAGTGGGGTCACGTCCTTCCACTTTTTCAGGGAGTCCCACTATGCGCACATTATTGCGTCGCAGGCGGTTCTCGATTTCGTCAGTTTTACTAAGGGCCTGAAAGGCATTTTGAGTGGCCATCCTGACATCTCTGTGAAGGGGGGGCAACTGGTCCTCCACATCGCTCACCCGGCCCTCCACTGCTGTGGTTCTTTCCCTGATCTTTTGTAGATCTTGGCGCATAAGAGACTCTGTTTCTTTCAGGCCTCCAAATTTCTACTTCAAATCATCAACTGAAGCAGTGCATTTGTGCACAGCATGCAGGATTTCACTCAGAGAAGGCTGTACATTGTCCTCTGTGGGGGAGTCAGATGGATCAGACATGAGATCCTGCTGCAGATCTAATGGCACTGTGTCATCTAGCATGCTTGTATCCTCCCTGTTAGTCAGCTCAGAGGTGTATAAGGGCTGGGGGGAGTCATGCAGAGGGGAATTAGAGTGTCCGGCCAGCTTTTGAGCATAATAAAGCATGTCCCTGGATTGCTCCTTGCTTTTAGGAAGTTTGCTGGACTTACCCCCTGTTCGGATTTATTTTCCAGGCCGCGCTGTGCTTTAGGAGGCTGAGACCGGCCGGTGCCATCTTGGTCAGCTTGGGACTCCCAGGCCTCGGTCTCCATTTGGTTCCCCGGGTCATCATCAGCTCCAATCGATCAGCCAACGACACCGGGTGTCTCCAGGAGGTATCAGGCAGCTCTCTGGGGCAAAAACGGGCGATCACGATGGTGAGGAAAGGATGTTAGGCAGGATTCTCAGCGGGAGCTCCGTGCAGCAGGTCTGCTCACATGCCTCGTCAGGCCACGCCCCCCCCTAGTATGCGTATTTTGAATGTATTTCATGTGTACCTATTGAAACCTTTGGTCTGCACCCGCTTTATCACCTCCATGCCACGTCCTCACCCTGTACAGGTTAAGAACCATGAGGAGTATGAAGTACAGTCCATTTTTGACTCCCGTAGGTTCCGTGAGTGCAAACAGTACCTGGTGCATTGGAAAGGGTATGGTCCGGAGGAACGCTCTTGGGTCTCATCCTCGGATGTACATGCCCCTGTCCTCCTCTGTGATTTGCATACAGGTTTTCCCCTCAAGCCCGGTGGTCCTCCGAGGGGGAGGGGTCATTATGGAGGGGGTACTGTCAGGGCTGGGCTCAGCCCTTCCTTCTCTGAGCTGGCTGCTCAGGTGTCGGCTAATTGCCAGCTCCTATCTCTCAACAGTTACTCAGCTGTTGATGATATTTATTTATTTATTTATTTATTTATTTATTTATTATGGTTGAACTAGATGGACTTTTTTCAACCTGACTAACTATGTAACTATGTACCTATCACAGTTCGCTGGCCCTGAAATGTCAAGATAGCACAAATGCCACCCAAATGACCCCATTTTGGAAATAGACAACCCAAGTTATTTTCTGAGAGGCATGTTGAGTCCGTGGAATATTTTATATTTTGTCACAAGTTTTGGGAAAAAAAAAAAAAAAAACATTTTTTTACACAAAGTTGTCACTAAAAGATATATTGCTCACACATGGCATGGGTATATGTAAAATTACATTCCAAAATACATTCTGCTGCTTCTCCGGAGTACAGAGATACCACATGTGTGAGACTTTTTGGGAGCCTAGCCGTGTACAGAACTCCGAAAACCAATCACCGCATTTGGGCTTTTTAAGGGCATAAAATGGTGATTTTACTCCTCACTACCTATCACAGTTTCGGAGGCCCTGAAAAGTCAAGATAGCACAAAGCTCCTCCCCAAATGACCCCATTTTGGAAAGTAGACACCCCAAGGTATTTTGCTAAGAAGCATGGTGAGTATTTTGCAGCTCTCATTTGTTTTGGAAAATGAAAAAGGAAAGGGAAAATGTATTTTTTTTCTTTTTTTCAATTTGCAAAACTTTATGACAAAAAGCGAGACCTGCAAAATACTCAACATGCCAATCAACAAAAATTTTGTAATTTTCCTGAGACTTGTGGCAAAATATAAAATATTCATGGACTCAACATGCAAATATCTTGGGGTGTCTACTTTCCAAAATGGGGTCATTTGGGGGGTTGTGCTATCTTGGCATTTCATGACCTCCAAAACTGTGATAGGTAGTGAAGAGTGAAATGAAAAATGTATGCCCTTAGAAATCCTGAAGGGGGTGATTGGTTTTCGGGTCCTTTACGTGGCTAGGCTCCCAAAAAGTCTCATACATGTGGTATCCCCATACTCAGGAGATGCAGCAAAACGTATTTTTGGATGTAATTCCACATATACCCATGGCATGTGTAAGCAATACATCATTTAGTGACAACATTGTGTAACTTTTTTTTTTTTGTCATTTTTGAATCACTTGTGACAAAAAATAAAATATTCAATGGGTTTAACATGCCTCTCAGCAAATTCCTTGGGGTGTCTACTGTCCAAAAATGGGTAATTTGGAGGGGTTTAGTATTGCACTGCCATTTTAGCACCTCCGTAAATGAGATAGGCAGTCATAAACTAAAAGCTACACAAATTCCAGTAAATGTACCATAGTTTATAGACGCTTGAAGTTTTGCACAAACCAATAAATATACGCTTATTAAATTTTTTTTACCCAAGACACGTGGCTGAATAAATTTTGGCCTAAATGTATGACTAAAATTGAGTTTATTGGATTTTTTTATAACAAAAAGTATAAAATTTCCAGTCTTTTTTTTATTTATATTGCAAAAAATAAAAATCCCAGAGATGATCAAATACCACCAAAAGAAAGCTCTATTTGTGGGAAAAAAGGACACAAATTTTGTTTGGGTACAGCATTGCATGACCGTGTAACTACCAGTTAAAGAAGCACAGTGCCAAATTGTAAAAAGTGCTCTAGTCATTAAGGGGTAAATCCTTTCGTGGCTGAAGTGGTTAAGTAGTTATACTTTAAATGCATTTTAAACCTTCCTACCCACATCTTGTTTTTTTCACCTGAATAGGTTGTGCATTGATCATTTCATAATCATGTCATTTATTGGCTTGACCGCATAGCCTATAGTAGAGTAAATCTTTACATTCCTTTGTCAGCAACTTCCCTACTCCGCTCCTTAACAACCAGCTTAAATTGTCAGCACAGTGCATTGCAGGGTGTTAGGTGGGATGAACATCCTGCAAATTCAGGTGTTCAGCGAATGGCCAAACAGGCAAAGGATTGGCCCAAACTTATGCTCAGGCTGAGCCATTTGCCCATCCCTAGTGGTCAGTAGAAGTGCTATTTAACATCCCCCACATGCCCCTTCCTTAGTGGTAATCAGTGTTTTATAACAGCCCAACCCCATTGTTGGTCAGTGGCAGCAGTGAAACATAGCCTCCCATCATTGGTAATCACTTAACTGATAACACTCTCCTGAGCTGCAACCTGCACCCCCCCATGTCTGATCATTCATTGCTGGAAGATACAGAGAAGAATCCCAGATCCTGTTGAGGAGGTCAGAACAGCAGAATCCCGGGACCCGGTATGTACCGGGCCGGTGATCACCCCCATCCCATACAAAGCCCAGCACCATAGGCATGTGCAGGGGGTGTGCCAGGTGTGCCTGGGCACACCCTAATCAATATATGCAGTGTCATTTCCCCCTCCTGGCAGGGCTTCTACCCACAGTGTTTCACCTCCCCCTAGCTGCTGTGAGGGGGAATGTTTCAGGATGGGGAGTGAGGGAGGAGTAAATATGTCTTTTACCGGCCCTTTCCTTTTCTAAATGTACACAGTGAACACACTCACTCACTGTGTTCATTCATAGCTGAAGCCTAGTAAACTGTGTTTACTAGGGTTCAGTTTTATGAATGAACAGGAAGCCACTCAGCACAGAGCACTTCCCATTCATTCACTGTCCAGTGCAAATGAGGCTGCAGAGAAAAACATTAGAGTTTTGGGGTGCACACCCTAATGCAATAGGCTGTGCATACCTATGCTCAGCACTCACCATTCTGACCAGCCCAGACCAGCAGGCAGCCAGTGATGAGAAGGGTGATCTACCTGTTCACCATCCCCCAAATCTCCATTCCAGCTGCCGACAAGGCGAATGCATACTGGGGTCCCACCACCTCCACACACAGCCAGGCTCAACTTCGACCCATCACCCAGGCTCCAATCACATCACTCAGCAGATCCCAGCTGATCCCATGCATGTGCAGGTGGCAGCAGGCACAGGCCTTGCAGCGCCAGGATCTTGGGATTGCTAGAGGGACTCCTTTTAAAAATGTGAAGCCCCAGCAAGTGGCTCGGGATTTAAATTTTACAGCCCCCTCTATCCGGTTGCCCTAAGGTGGCTACTTAGTCTGTCTTTTCTGGAGCCAGTCCTGGGGCTAGCTGCAGCTGATTAAAGAGAAGTAACAATAAGGTAAATTGAGTGAACTTGAGTGATATATTTGATTGTAGCAGAGTTGCAGTGTTTTCTGGATAGAAGTTTTGGTAAGCCTAGCTAAGCTGAATTTTCCTGTTGGTTTCTTGCTTGCTGTGCATATATTTATTGTTTGCACTATTTTATCAACGTTAAAGATTAAGTCCAGAGTGGGAATAAAATTAATTCCTGTTTTTCAGGAATGTACAAAATAATATTGTAGTCCTATATTTTGTACATTTTCTACTACATAGTTTCATACTAACACAACTTTATACACAACCAAAAACCTGGCTGCACAAAAAGATATTAGATTTAACCAGAAAATGAAGAAATATTAACTTGTCCATCTAGATAAGGCTTATACAAAAAATGTAACCTCATTATTTCTCTAAAGGTTCATTCTGAAACATCCCCACAAATAAAAAGTACTCACAAAGATATGTAAATGGAAAAATTCCTTTTGAAAAAAAGGTTTAAATTTAGATGTTGAGTCTTGTAATACAGCCTATTTTCCAGGTTACAGCAGCTGAATTGATCAATACACTATGGATCCAAGCAAGCACACTTTTTTTCTTAAGCAAACTTTATCTTCATTATAAGAACTTTGTATCTTGTATTTTCCAATAATATTTTAATATGACATACCAAAGAAAGAAGGCAAATATTTTTTAATTGTTCACCTGGGTCTATGTATAAAAATAAATAAAAAGCGGAAAAATGTTACCATTTGAAAAAGTGCCTGGTGCCATAAGATGACAGAATCTTATAGAAAAATGACACCAGCTTATTAGTTTCTTTTACTGCCGTAGGATATTTTGCCAAGTATGTTGTAAAGGAAGAAAAATGACTGCTTTATTTGTATACATTTGGTTAAATCTAGAGACTTAAATAATAAAAAATCAAGAAATAAATGGAAATATATAACACATTTAAGGGAAAAAAAAAATGCTAGAGGGCTTGAAAATGTAAAAAAAGTCAAGAAAAAAATGTAAAAGCTGCAGACAAGAGAAATTGCAATGTTACACTGGATATACAGTGGGGCAAAAAAGTATTTAGTCGAGACTCTCCTCTTTACCCGATATTGGGAAACCCTTCTTCCCCCCCTGGTTTAGAACAATCGGAGTACAAGACACTTACATTGTCCGGCAGGGACCGGGCATCACATTTCTTGGTTGAAAACCAATGGCCCTCCATCTCAAACCTGACTGATGTGGAGGGACAATTCCAACTGCCATTCTGGAAAGCAATTAGAATGCACCAGGTGCGCCGGACTTTAAAACAGACGGACTTGCCCACACACGACCGGACTTTGCGGTGGGCTAAGTCCGTCCGTTTTTCCGACGGACTTTCGGCGGAGTTACGGCGGACTTTCAGAATGAACGGACTTGCCCACACACGGACAAGTCCGTTCATTTTGAACGTGACTCAGGTGTGACGGGACTAGAAAAGGATGTCAATCTTGCCGCTTTTATCGGCGAGATTAACACCTTGCGAGCCCCGTCGCGGGGCATACCAGGCCCTTAGGTCTGGTATGGATTATAAAGGGGAACCCCCCTACGCCGAAAAAACGGCGTGGGGTCCCCCTAGAATCCATACCAGACCCCGATCCGAGCACGCAGCCTGGCCTGTCAGGAAAGGGGGAAGGGACGAGCGAGCGCCCCCCCTCCTGAACCGTACCAGGCCGCATGCCCTCAACATAGGGGGGGTACTTTGGGGGAGGGGGCGCCCTGCGGGGCCCCCCACCCCAAAGCACCTTGTCCCCATGTTGATGAGGACAAGGGCCTCTTCCCGACAACCCTGGCCGTTGGTTGTCGGGGTCTGCGGGTGGGGGGCTTATCGGAATCCGGGAGCCCCCTATAATAAGAGGGCCCCCAGATCCCGGCCCCCCCACCCTATGTGAATGAGTATAGGGGTACATGGTACCCCTACCCATTAACCTAGGGAAAAAGTGTAAATAATAAAACACTACACAGGTTTTTAAAATATTTTATTAAACAGCTCCGGGAGGGGGGGATCTTCCTCCGACTTCGGGGGTCTTCTTCCGGCTTCGGGGGTCCCTCCGGTTGGTTCTTCTCCGCTCTCTTCTCCCGGTGTTACAGTTCTTCGGCTGGCTCCTCCGCTGTCTTCAGGTAGCTCTCTTGCCAGCAGAGGTCCGGACTTCTGGGCTTCTTGTCTTCTCTTCTCCAGATGTTAACACAATGCTCTCTCCGGCAGGACTGCTCTCTGAGGGCTGCGTTGTGACTTATATAGGCGGAGACCCCGCCCCCTTATGATGTCACAGTCCCTGGGCATGCTGGGACTGTGATGTTTTAGGGGGCGTGGTCACCGAGTGATGTTGACCACGCCCCCTAAAATGTCGCAGTCCCAGGGGCCCACTTATTATAGGGGGCTCCCGGATTCCGATAAGCCCCCCGCCCGCAGACCCCGACAACCAACGGCCAGGGTTGTCGGGAAGAGGCCCTTGTCCTCATCAACATGGGGACAAGGTGCTTTGGGGTGGGGGGCCCTGCAGGGCGCCCCCTCCCCCAAAGCACCCACCCCCCCATGTTGAGGGCATGCGGCCTGGTACGGTTCAGGAGGTGGGGCGCTCGCTCGTCCCCACCCCCTTTCCTGACCGGCCAGGCTGCGTGCTCGGATTGGGGTCTGGTATGGATTTTAGGGGGGACCCCACACCATTTTTTCGGCGTAGGGGGGTTCCCCTTTATAATCCATATCAGACCAGCATACACACGAGCGGGCTTTCCGTGGACTAGCACACAGACGAGCGGACTTTCCGCCCGAAACTGAGTCTGACGGAAAGATTTAAAACATGTTTCAAATCTAGGTCCGGCGGGCTTTTGGGAAAAAGTCCGCCGGAAAAGTCCGCCGGCGCCTACACACGGGCGGATTGTCCGGCACACTCTGGTCCGCCGGACCAAGTATGCCGGAAAGTCCGACCGTGTGTACGCGGCATAATACTACAGACAGATGTTGGAGATGTCAGACAGACCTTGGGACACTCCTCCACATTTTCTGGTCCTGCCCTCTGCTTCAGCATTTCTGGACAACAGTCCGGACGATCACCCAAAAATTTACAGATCACATCATAAGCGATGACCCAGCTTTCATCCTGCTCCACGCCACCACAATACCCGCACGGAGCTACAAAAAGTCCATAATAAGACACCTACTGAATGCGGCTAAATATTGCATCCCACTTATGTGGAAGAAGTGCTCACCACCGACTGTTGTGTTATGGCTACGCAGAGTGGAGGAGATCAGGAAGTTGGAGGACTTAGTCCTGACGGCACATAACAAACAAGAACAACATTCCAAGGCATGGAGGCTCTGGATGATGTTTATATTCTCTGATGAAGGGATGGCGCTGCTAGCCACATGAATAATAAAACCCCACAGATCTGAAGATGGCGTGCCCTGTCGCCCGGGCCCAAAATCCCCCCCCCTCCCTCTCTCCCTACTCCTTCCCCTCATTCTTTCTATTGACTCTCTTTCTCCCCCTTTTCTTTTTCTCTCCTACCTCATTGGAACCTGTACGTTCTTTTCCTTTTTTTTTTTTTTTTTCTTTTCTAATCACCATGCTTTAGCTCGCCTTGCCTCTCCCTAAACATATCTCTCTGGTTTTATGTTCTTTTGCCACTCAGGGAATGGGCAGTAGAACCAGATTTACAACTACGAAGACGTGGTGAGACTTACTGTCCAGTACACCATTTTATTTTGTAGATGGAAAGTATGGAAGATGATTATACCATTGTGATTATGGCTGGTACCGATATTATGGTTACCATTATCGCATGTCACTACTCATGAACACCAGTTGTTAAGGCTGGCACTGTACTGTAGTATCTGCCGTTTCCATCCTTTTATTTATTTTTGTTTTGCTTTGTTTTCTTGGCTCCTATTCTTTGCATTTTTTGTTCTTTGAAAAACAATGAAATTTATATTTGAAAAAAAAAAAAGTATTTAGTCAGCCACCAATTGTGCAAGTTCTCCCACTTAAAAAGATGAGAGAGGTCTGTAATTGTCATCATAGATATACCTCAACTATGAGAGACAAAATGTGGAAACAAATCCAGACATTCACATTGTCTGTCTGATTTTAGAAAAGAATTTATTTGCAAATTATGGTGGAAAATAAGTATTTGGTCAATATCAAAAGTTCATCTCAATACTTTGTTATATATCCTTTGTTGGCAATGACAGAGGTCAAACGTTTTCTGTAAGTCTTCACAAGGTTGTCACACACTGTTGCTGGTATGTTGGCCCATTCCTCCATGCATATCTCCTCTAGAGCAGTGATGTTTTGGGGCTGTCGCTGGGCAACACGTACTTTCAACTCCCTCCAAAAGTTTTCTATGGGGTTGAGATCTGGAGACTGGCTGGGCCACTCCAGGACCTTGAAATGCTTCTTACGAAGCTACTCCTTCGTTGCCCGGGTGGTGTGTTTGGGATCATTGTCATGCTGAAAGACCCAGCTACGTTTTATCTTCAATGCCCTTGCTGATGGGTTAAAGAAAAATTATTTTCCCCATGGGGCTTTAAAACAGCAATGCACATAATGAAAGGAAGTTCTTAATGGATGTATAAAAAGTTTTATCCAATATCATGGTTTGGAGTACAGTATAGAGAATCATCTGGTACAGTAACACACATCTTATTCCCCAGTGCAGTAACAAACACATATTAATACACATAGTTAGGTTATATAATGTTACATAAATAGCAAGCCCCGACGCGTTTCGACCTGTATATGGTCTCTTCAGGGGGACAGTTGGATCTAAAAAAGAATTACATAAATTAAATTCAAATAGATAAATATATATATTATTGTGCATCACTTGGATTAAACCAAGTCTTTACCGCTAAGTGGTGGAATGGGTGTCCTCTAGTCCAGGATATGTGCTGAGGGCCAATGGAAACACCGGAGGGCTCGGGGGGCCACCCTCACTCTCCCAGGAGAGCCAGCCTCAGGGGGCTTACAAGGAGCCACACTTAGCGCACCCCCCGGGAGGGGGGGGAGGGAAGATGAGGGGGAGGAGCCCACACCTGCAACAGAAACGCAAGAATAGCCATGTATTAGTTAGAGGAAGTTTAATAATTTACTTGGTAATGTACTGAGTGTTTCCAATTTGTCTATGTGGAGACTGGCGTTGGATAGGATTTTTTCTATGTAAATATATTGAGATGTTAATTCCATCCCATAAATGTAATCAACAAAATTTAATGATCGTGTGATCCAACAATGTAGTGGTATGGTAGGTCTATTTTAATGGATAGGTAAATAAGAAGGATGAAATGGGTGAAAAAGAGGGGGAAAGGTGTGTGTGTAAAAAGAAAAAACAACAACAACGATGGCCTAAATGGAGAGGAGTGCATTATGTGGTGGAGGATAGTGTGAATGAGGTGGTGCATGATGTGGTAACATGACATGGTGCTTGCTTGGTGCCTACTGTGTGAAAACAAAAATGAAAAGTAAACTAAAAAGTGAAAAAAGTCTAAAATTAGGTGAAAAGCCAATCAAAATGTGAAAGTGTGTATGTAGGGTGGTGGAAAGGGCTATGTGGAATAAAGGTGAAATAACAAGAAGTTTACCTTATCAGTTGTATAAATCGTGTAGGCTGGAGGTAATGCTGGACTTGTTGATAAGTTCAATGTGATAAGCTTGGTGGCGATCATGCAAACATAGGGGCTCTGTGTAGAAAGAACCTGGCAGCAGTAGCATTTATCCTGGCCTGTAAGAGATCATGATCTGATTGTCAGGCCTCCAGTCTCCCTTTATATCCAAATTCAGGCAAATGGGATAATCATGTGCAGGTGCAAACCCCCCACCCACACCGCCCACAAGAAAAAAAAAAAAAAAACCTGGAAGGATTGGCGCTGGAACCGCTGATGGAGCGGCCCCTGTGTGGCTCCCTCGGCGTCCCAGAAGGCCAACAGGCCCTTGCTGATGGGAGGAGGTTTGCACTCAAAATCTCACAATACATGGCCCCATTCATTCTTTCATGTACACGGATCAGTCGTCCTGTTCCCTTTGCAGAGAAACAGCCCTAAAGCATAATGATGCCCCCCCCATGCTTCACAGTAGGTATAATATTCTTTGGTTGCAATTCAGCATTCTCTCTCCTCCAAACACGACCAGTTGTGTTTCTACCAAACAGTTCTACATTGGTTTCATCTGACCATATGACATTCTCCCAGTCCTCTTCTGGATCATCCAAATGCTCTCTACTAAACCTCAGACGGGCCTGGACATGTACTGGCTTAAGCAGGAGGACACGTCTGGCATTGCAGGATCTGAGTCCCTGGCGGCGTAGTGTGTTACTGACGGTAGCCTTTGTTACGTTGGTGCCAGCTCTCTGCAGGTCATTCACTAATTCCCCCCGTGTGGTTCTGGGATTTTTGCTCACTGTTCTTGTGATCATTTTGATCCCACGGGGTGAGATCTTGCGTGGAGCCCCAGATCGAGGGAGATTATCAGTGGTCTTGTATGTCTTCCATTTTCTAATTATTGCTCCCGCAGTTGATTTCTTCACACCAAGCTGCTTGCCTATTGCAGATTCAGTCTTCCCAGCCTGGTGCAGGTCTACAATTTTGTTTCTAGTGTCCTTCGACAGCTCTTTGGTCTTCACCATAGTGGAGTTTGGAGTGTGACTGTTTGAGGTTGTGGACAAGTGTCTTTTATACTGATAACAAGTTCAGACAGGTGCCATTAATACAGGTAATGAGTGGAGAACAGAGGAGCCTCTTAAAGAAGAAGATACAGGTCTGTGAGAGCCAGAAATCTTGCTTGTTTGTAGGTGACCAAATACGTATTTTCCACTATAATTTGCAAATAAATTCTTTCAAAAATCAGACACATTTCCACATTTTGTCTCTCATAGTTGAGGTATACCTATGATGACAATTACAGGCCTCTCTCATCTTTTTTAATTGGGAAAACTTGCACAATTGGTGGCTGACTAAATACTTTTTTGCCCCACTGTAAATTATAGTGCATATGAAATACTAGAAGATTTGTTTTTTTTTTAAGTAAACATTGTATTCCCATAAGTACGGTATATAAAATAGCAAACAAAACCTTAGCTAACGCTTTGGAAATACACTATACTAATGGTCTAGGAATACAATCAAGTAACTCATCCACAGTAAGTCATACTGTATACAGTAGTTTCAATTCCACATCTGATTTTGAACATATGGATGGTGTCCTTACCTACATCTTATATAAAGAGAAAATATAGAAATAGTGATCATACCTGCTGACATGATCTTTAAAAAAAAAAATTGTAGTAAGCCTGGGTTGAGAGGTATTTTTAAAGTGGCCTTTACTATAAAAAAGAAGGCACATTAAGTTTCTTACAGAACACCTCCAGCTCAACTTTCATTAGAGGAATTTCTAAATATATATCAAATGCATTTTGTTTCGTGCTAACTCTTGGTACTCATTGTATGAAGCTCAAATAAAGCCCTGCTTTAAAGTGGTTGCAGAGGCAGAAGGTTTTTTTATCCTACTGCAATTTCTGCATTAAGATAAAAAGCCTAGGAGGCACATAAGCGGAGATCCCGAGTATGGCACCAGACTCAGAGGACAGGAGAGAGGATATGGAGGAAAGCATGGATGGAGCCACCGCAGGTAGCTCCCCAGAGTAACATCAATCCAATGACTACGCTACTCCCCACAAAACTGTCCCCAGCATCCACTGAACGCTGGATGGGCTCCTGCTCACCTCCGTCTGGCAAAAACAATAGACAAAGAGATCCAGGGAGTCCCACCCTCCATGACCCCCAGAGGTGTAGGGGGGATTTTTCCTATCATCTGTCCATCTTTTGATTCCATGTCCAGGAATCACAAGACTTTGAATAACTGAATGATTGTTCCTCAGGGAACCACTGTTCTTCCATGGGTCCTAAATGTTTTGGGACAATTTTTCCATTAGTGTCCCACTTTCTGAACTGCGATCCAAAGTTGCACTTTAAAAGGAGGTTTTGTTTTGTTGGGTACTTGTTTGCTAGTTAGTTTAGGCCCGTGTCGGGGAGACCAGGGAGTGGTTATCCCCTGGGTTCTCCTGGATATGAAACATTGTTAATTTGAATTTCGCTGCGAGTAATTGAATATTGGGTCTCCGGAGTCCTCATAATTTGCCAAGTCTGTTACCTTAGTTTCAGCCTATGGGACCTCCGTTAAGGGGACCGGGGGATGGGAGGGGAGCATCCTGGCTAGGGTTTCCCCCCTGGGTCTCTGGGGGTAGGTCCTCATTAAGGCGTAGCAGGGAGAGGGGGACCTAATATATCAATTTACGCTTACATTTAATGGGGGGGCCTAATATATCAATTTATGCTTACATTTAATGGAGGGGGGTTTACAAGTTAAGCAAAAATAGGTGCTGGTTGGGCCGGAGCGGTTCCCTCTGCCTCTTCGCTGGAGATGATTTCTCACATGGAGGCAGATGTATGTTTGCCATTCAGACAGATGTTTAAATGATTTTGTGCTTTGGGGATGGACAGACCTGTTCCTAACTTCCAGGACCTGGGGGGTTCATGGTTAGTTTCCTCTATGCACTCCACAGGCCTCCTCTTTCTCTGGGACTGTCCCACTTCCTTCTTTTCTTTTCATCTTTCCTTACTTTTTCAGGCTCCCAACAGATATAGGTGCCTCTTCTTCAAGAGACCCACTTCCCTAAGCAGTTCAATCCAAAATTTATTCATGCTAAATTCCCTCAATTCTATTTGGCCAATGCAGGGGATAAGACTAAGGGAGTGGGGATTTTTTCTTTAAAATGACTACCTTCTCTCCCTCACAGGAAATCAGAGACCCTCAGGGTAGATACATTCTACTTTTGGCTCCTTAGAAGGGGCCCAATATACCTTAATTTCCTATTATGCTCCTAACAGAGGCCAAGCACAATTCTTCTCCTTCATTTTGGCCACCCTTTCTCACCACTTGGTGGGCACAGTCATCATGGGAGGGGATTCCAATGTGGCACTAGATCAGATGTTAGATAAATCAGGACAAGGTGGTTCTCGCCTTCTGCACCCTTCTGGACAGAGTTTGAAAATTGCTAAGCTCATACACTCCCAGTGGTTGGTGGATATTTGGAGGGAATTTAATCCAACCTCAAAGGATTACACCCATTTTTCTACACCACACCAAACCTTTGCTAGAATATACCATATCTTTATTGCTGTCTTCACCATCCCATCTGTTACAAAGTCGTTTATTAGGGATTCCCTATTGTCAGACCACTCAATGGTATTCATGCTCCTTTTGTAACCCCAGGGCATGTTCCAGTGGCGCTTAAATTAATCCTGTCCAATGCTCAATGTTGGATAAAGAAATAGGCAAATACTTTTGGGTTAATGACAATGGAGAAGTCTCTCCTGCAACACTCTGGTCTGCCCATAAAGCAGTCATCAGAGAAAAGATTATTACATTTTCCACCAAACTCAAATGTGAATGGAAGGCCGATATCAACAAGTTAGAACGGAAATTCCACAAATTATCTAAAGACCATAGATGTAAACCCACTCCTAAATATCGCGCCCTATTGGAATCAAGTCACTTATCCCTCAACCTGGCCCTAACCACCCGGGCTGAAAAAGCCTTAGGTGAACCAGTGTATGTTTCTACGCCCATAAAGATAAAATAGGCCCCAGGCTGGCTGCTAAGTTGACATCCCACCCCCGTTCCTTTTCCTTCCCCAAATTGCCTGACTCCAAGGGGTCACTCATGTAAAACCCACAAAGGATCATGGCAACATTTCATGCATTTTACTCCAAGCTTTACAGGGCAGATGAGGAGGTCAGACCTCTCCTCATCTCCGAATTCCTAGATGACAACCCACTTCCAAAATTGAAAAGGGACCACACATCAAGGCTTAAGAAACACATAGGGGATGCAGAGGTCTTGGGGGTTATTAAAAATTATAGGTTAGGTTCTGCTCTAGGGCCGGATGGGTTTTCTTCATGTTATTATAAAATCTTTGTATCCACGCTCACTCCGTATTTGAGTCACTTCTTCAATTTCTGTTGGGGGGTCCACGTTAGTAAATGAGGATAACATGGCCTACCTTTCAGTCTTCCCCAAACCAGGTAAAGACCACTCGGAGGTTGGTAACCATAGGCCCATTTCTCTGATCAACAATGATCTTAAAATCCTAACCACAAATATGGTCAACAGATTGTCAGCCCTCATAGGTGGATATGTTCATAAATACCAGGTGGGTTTCATCCCGGAAAGACAAGGTCTGGATCAAATACATAGAACGGTGGATGTTATTTATCTTTTGCGAGCTAACTGGGGTGGGGAAAAACATCAGGAAGGTTTCTTACTCCTGTTTGATCTACAAAAGGCATTTAACACGGTAGAATGGCCTTACTTATTTGAAGTGTTAGAAAGATGGGGATTCGGTCTGTATTTTATACTGGTCCTACGGGATTTATAATCAAACCCCAGTGCACAGATAAAATTACAAGATCATTACTCAGATCCCTTCCCAATACACAAGGGGACTAGACAGGGATGTCCTTTGTCCCCATAATTTTTGCCATCACAATTGAATCCCTGGCCTTGGCCATTAGGAATAACCCAGATATTCATGGAGTAAGATGTGGTCAACGCATCCACAAATGCACCCTATTCATGGATGATTTGCTGCTTCTTCTGACTTTCCCTCTCATATCGACCCCTAATGTTTTTAGCCTCCTAAAGGCTTTTGAAAGGATCTTGGGTCTGCATGTTAATATGGCCAAGTCAACTGCGTACCCCTGCCTCCCTGGTCGAACGACTCAAAAGCAACTCCTCATTTGCATGGAGTAACATCTCTATCCCTTATTTGGGGGTCAACTTGGCAGCTACTGTGGATCATCTATATAAAGTTAATTACCCCCCTCTATATAAAAAGCTGGAAGCAGACCTGTCCAGTTGGTCATGTGGGGACATTCCCTGGCTGGGAAGGGGTAATTCTGTTAAACAGACCCTCCTTTCCAGGATACTGTACCTCTTTCATTCTCTCCTGGTTCCACTTCAGAAACCTCACCTCCAAAAATTTCAATCACTGGTAGTTCATTTTATTTGGGGTAACAAAGGCTATAGATGCCCCAAAAGTGTACCGGGTACAGACCACTCGGAGGTTAGTAACTATAGGCCCATTTCTCTGATCAGCAATGATCTTAAAATTCTAACCAAAATCATGGCTAACAGATTGTCAGCCTTCAAAGGTGGATATGTTCATAGAGACCAGGTGGGTTTCATCCTGGTACGACAGGGTCTGGATCAAATATGTAGAGCAGTAGATGGTATTTCTCTTTTGCGAGCTAACTGGGATGGGGGCAAACATCAGGAAGGTTTCTTACTCTCGGTCTATCTACAAAAGGCATTTTACATGGTAAAATGGCCTTACTTATTTGAAGTGTTAAACAGATGGGGGCTCAGTCTGCATTTTATATGGGTCCTAGATGCCCCAAAAGTGTATTGTTTAGAAGCTGATATCAAGGAAGATTGGGGGTTCCTATCCTCCGGGAATACTATCAGGCGGTCCAACTAGCGCAGTTCTCTATAGTTTATTCAGGAGGACATAGACCAGATTGGGTGGACATGATGAGACAGGCTATTCCTAGACATACCATTGATTACTTGGTTTGGATCCCTCCTAAAATTAGGCCCTTGATATTTGCAGCTACACTTTCCCACCCTATGGCTCCTTGTGATTCCCTATACAAATCTCCTGTGCTGATTTCGGAACTCCGGCCATTGATGCATTTTCCATAATCCTCCATTTCCCCCTGGGCAGGACATCTGAGCCTTTCAATGGTGGAAAAATAAGGGCCTTTTCAGGACTGGTTATTTCATGTCTTCTTTGGGTCCCTTAACGGCGACCCATTGTATTAGTAAATTGGAAATGCCCTAATCTGAGAGATTTAGACTACACCAAATCCAACACATATATCTTCTCTCTTTGGCGATCTAAACCCAATCCCCCAAGATTCACGTCTATGAGCAGTGGTGTTCGCAGATCATGGACCAGAGGGGAGGCAGCTCTCTGATTTATGCTGCTTTGGCAGTGGGATGTGGAGATCAGTTGGGAGGCTGACACCTGGTACAGACTTTTCCAAAGAGCATTTAAGTAAATTGTAAAAATAATTACAAGATGGCATTGGGTGCCCTTCCGACTGGCCAAAATATTCCCGGGCACATCGCCGCATCTCCATGAGGTTATGGCCATGTGGGCTCTCTCTTCCATACCTGGTGAATGTCCCTGCATTAGGGACTTTTGGAATAGGATTTTTCGTTTGCTGTGCAGGGTAACCAGTATGGCAGTGCCTAAAACTCCCAAAATTGCCTTGCTGAACAGTAAGCTGGTTGGATACTCTATGAGCCTATAGAAATTCACTCACTTTATTTTGCTGGGTGCTAAAATCACCATAGCCCAAGCTTGGAAACAGCCGACTGTGTCCTGTGCTGCAGCAAAACTAAAGATATCCTGGATAATGGTCCAGGAGAAGGCGGTTGGCACCCTTATGGCCTCCTCCAAAGCATATGAGGTGGTATGGTAACTGTGGAATATCTACATACATCAACCCCTGTGACTCAGTTTGATAGAACATGGTATCCAATGTCCCCTAATGCCTGTATCATCAATACTCTGTTTGAATCTCTTCTTCTCCCTTCTTTTCTTTAGGTTTCAACTTTTGACATGATTTATGATACTTTTAGATTTGGTCAGGTAACAGGGAATTCCTCTTAGCAGGAATGCCTTCTTTGTTGGAGGGGGGTGGGGGAGTGTTTACCCCACTCCTGGAAACTATCACTTGACCTCTGTATACATGTCTTCCAGTCACCATACTAGCAGAAGGTTTCATCTCTTGGTTGTAAGGTTGATCTAAATTTTCAAGTCCAGAACATTTCCCTAATTGAAGCTAATTTTTTTTTTAAATAGAATTTATTGAACGATACATCATACAAGGAAAAGTATCAATAGTGTCAGAATTTTTTATTTTTTTTGTACACAACGGCAGTTATGACAAAAGTAGCAGAGTACATACCATAGCAAACAAACAAAAGAAAATAGAACAAAACGGAGGATCTTGTACCCTAAGGGTAGTGAATTTGAACCCCCATAGGAGGGGTAGCAACATGTAAAAGAATAACAATTCAAAAGTATGAACCTTCTAGTTGAACAAAAAAAGGTAACTGGATGGATCTAAGGAGGAGAAGGGTCCTAGGGTTACCAAGAGGGTACTGTTGGACGATTCCTAAAAGAGGTGGGAGGGTAGAGGGAGTTGACGGGAGGGGGGGGGAGAGCACCAAGTTCTTAGAGTGGTTGTATAATGCTAGTAGACAGTGAGGTTGAGGCATCGATTTCAAAAATTGCATTTTCCGTCGATGTGTTTGAAGGGAGAGAAGGAGTCGGTGAGCGAGAAGTGAACTCGCACGGTGATTAAGGCCTTGACAGGAGCTGGGTTTCTTATTTTGTTGGTCTTTTAGTTTGAAGGGAGCAGCATCACTCATGTTGTAGGTGATGATCCATAATATGAAAAAGAGAGTTTCTCAAAGTTCGCCATGTCCAAGGAGAGAGTGTTGAGGCCATGAAAGCATGCCATTTGTGATAGAAACGTGTTTTAGTCTTTTCATATGTTAAGTCCGTATTAAGCTTATCCTTGTAGAGTAGTTGTAGGAGGTCTCTTTTGATCTGTGATGTATAGGTGCAATGAAAAATCTGGACTGCCGCACTCCGGATTGGAATAATAAAGATAAAATCTTCTTTATTGAAAAAATGACATGGTATAAAATGCATACATTGCTCTGTTGAAGTGATACAGCATAACCGCTGACGCGTTTCACGCTCCCATAGAGCGCTTACTCATAGCTGGTTTGTACAACAATGAAAGTCACTTATATACACATTATAAGTCTCACACATGACCCCATACTGATTGTATAACTCTGAACAGCTGATCGTTAGATTGTATGGCCTCTTAACATAGAGTTAATTGGGTGTGTGTTTTATGGTGGAGTGTTTATTGAAGATGTGAATGTGCAGACAAGATGTTTCTATAGACAATACAAAAAATATCCATAAATAAAAAGTTTATATTGCTTTTAAAAGTCTTTTGAAGAAGGAAAGTTAGGAAGATATAAAGTTTCCTTTCTTTCCACGGGACTGAGATAGGTGCTAAAATGCTAAAACGAGCGCTTAGACGTATAAACATGTAAACCATTATATAAATGAATGCAGGTATATATGAGCCATATGGCCCAGCAGCCACGGCATAGTGTGAAAGATATCATATGTCTGCTCAGTTTACAAAAAATTTTTTTGATATATAAATGAGAATATTGTAAAGGTTATTATGAGGAAACACTATGAAAAACCACAGTGTTTTGTAAACGATAAAGTCTTACATGTGAGGATCTGTGACAGTGTTTGCATGACTTTCAAATTTCATGACTTTATGTGAACTCTACCAGATTTGAGATGCAAACAAAGTGTATGCATATATGGTGTGTGGGTGCTTTTTTAGTGATCTGAACTCCATAAGGAGAAAAAAAATTTAAACCCAGTTACCTGGAGCGGTGGTCACCAACCTGATGGATCTTCTGGAGAGTAGGAGGCACATCAAGGTCCAGTCTTTGCCGGAGGGGGGTAGAGTTGGTTGACCAGGGTAGTAATTTGGGGTCCCAGTGGTCAAAGATGAAAAGTATAGAGTCTTTAGGTAGTTTCAGCAGAGTTAGTTCAAAGATGTATGCAAGAACTTGATCCCAGAAGGTGGAAATGAACGTACACGACCAGAAGCGGTGGGTCAGTGTAGGCTGGGGTGCTGACAGAGAGGGCAGTTGGGTGCGATGTGGGTCTGTTTGTTCGAAAGGAAGGGGATGTGAGCTCGGTGTGCAATTTTCAATTGTGTTTCCCTCCAGGATTCGTTGGGAACTAGTCTGTGAGTGGTATTGAGACCTTGTAGAATTTTGTCTGCTATCTCAGTATCCAGAAAGTCTTTTGCCCAGTTGGCTGCTGATGAGGATGTGAGAGAGGGAGTAGTTTTCAGGAGAGGTTTGTAGATGTTTGATATTTTGTATGAGCCCTCTGAGAGAAGGGAGTCCGTGAGAGACGATTTGAATCTTTTGTGCTCTTCTTCACACGCGCTCTTTATGAAGCTGATACATTGTCTGTAATGGAAGGAATGTGATTGAGGAAGAGAGAATTTTTCAGCTAAAGATTGGAATGCGATGGGGAGACCAGTCTCCATGTCACATAAGGAGGAGAATTTAGTAAGGCCATTCCTCTGCCAGGTGACGTAAGACTGATGTTCCAGACCTGGGAGGAAGCTCGGGGTTTCCTTGTATTGGAAGGTGGCTGGATATGAAGGTTGAGAGTTTGAGCCTTTTCCGGACCTCCCTCCAAGCAATGGCTGTGTCTCGTAGCAGGAGGTTATGTTGGAGAGGCGGTGGGATGGACTTCCACTTGCAGTGGAGTAGGGCCACCAGACAGTATGGCTGAACCATCGCTGTTTCAAGGGGAAAGTTGGAGTAACAAGATGTTTGGGCAGTCCAGTCCAGTCCTGTCCTCAATAGGCAGGCCAGGTTGTAGGTTCTGACATTCTGGAGAATAATATCCCTTTCGCGTTTGGGAAGATATAGCTTTGCAAAGGCTATAGTTGGTCTTTTGTTTCGCATTTGGAGATGGCAGTATTGAGAAGTTTTGAGTCTTTATAGTGTAGAAGCAAGGGAATGGTTTGAAGTGGGCAAAGTAAACAGGCGAAACTGACCATTTTCACTAGATGGCATCTACCCAGGAGCGAAAGGGGCAGATCCATCCAGTTATCAAGTTCCTGAGAGATTTTGAGAGCAGGGGGGGGTAATTGAGGTGATACAGAGAGGAGGGTAGTTTCCCTATTTTTATTCCTAGATAAGTGATGTTTAATTTCACTACTGAGAATATGGATTTTTGAGTCCACGGGGGGTTAGACATGGTACCTAAGGGAAGGATTTTGCTTTTGTTATTATTAATGCGAAGCCCCGAACATAGTCTAAATTGTTCAAATATTGATTTGATAGTTGACATTTCGGAAGAGGGATTTTCTGAGAATATGAGGACATCGTCCGCGAAGAGTGAGGTGCGTAGTTCGTGTTTACCGATGTTGACGCCATGTAATGGGGCTATATGTGACAGATATCTAGACAGGGGTTCTAATGCAATATTGAAGAGGAGAGGGGATAAGGGACAGCCCTGTCTTGTTCCTTTGTGGAGACGGAATTGATCTGATAAGAGACCTGCCGCTACCAGCCTAGCTGCCGGGGCGGCACACATGGTGTTTACAAGGTGGGCAAAAGGGCCGGAGAATCCCATTTTGGACATGACCATGGAGAGCCATTCAAAGCTTATGCTATCGAAAGCTCTTTCTGCATCTAAGGTGATAATAGCGTGATCCCCCTCAGGGTTGCTTTTGGCATGTTCCAGGGCCATCATCACCTTTCTGATGTTCATGGTGGCTGTCCTGCCTTTCACGAACCCTGATTGGGCAGGGTGTATCAGAGAGGGTATGATGGTGGCTAGTCTATTTGCTATTATTTTGGAAAGGATCTTGACATCAAGATTTAAGAGTGAGATAGGGCTATATGAGCCCGGTTCTTGTGGATCTTTACCTTTTTTTGCTAGTTATTTAATGATGGGCTTGGTTACCTGTGGGTAGCTAAGAGCCTCCTGACCATATGTGTTGGTAGACTTCGTGGAGGGTGGGTTCCAGGAGTGTTCGCAAGGTTTTATAAAATTCACCCGTGAAACCGTCTGGGCCTGGGGCTTTAGATGGGGCTAGATTTCTGATGGCATTGGAAATTTAAGGGAGGGAGACGGATGTGTTTTAGAGCATCTAGTTGAGAGGGAGAGATCTGGGTTAAAGGTATTTTCTCAAGAAAGGAGAGTGCTGTTGGTACATCTATTGGGTCTGCCACGTACAGAGAGGAGTAGTAGTGCAGCATGGCATCGTTTATGCCTTTTTGAGTAGAATGAATGTTACCCGATGCGTCTCGAAGGGAAGTGATATAGGTCGGCCGGTAAGGGCCCTTACAGAGTCTTGAAAGTAATTTGCCTGCCTTGTTCCTGAATTTGTGAAGGGTGGCCTCCATGTGTGTTTTTTTGATTTGTTCAAGATTTTCAGCCCAAGCATCAAAAGATTGCTTTGCTGACAGCCATGTCTTCCTGTTGTCAGGGGAGTCATTCGTGTATAAGGATCATTGGTCTAGGTGCAGACATGAGCTGGCCATTTTGTAATTTTTGAGGGTATTCCTTTTGAAAGAAGCTGCGTATGAAATTATACGACCTCTATGGAAGGCTTTGCCTGCTTCCCAGAATAGATTTGGGTTATCAGAGTGCACTGCATTGGTCGAAGTATATTCAGACCATGCATGCTCCATGTACTGTCAGAAGTCCGAGTTATTTTGAAGGTAGGATGGGAAGCACCATATTTCGGGGCTTGGATGTAAATCAGGGTTGTCAAGCATTATCGAGATGGGTGCATGGTCTGATATAACAATGTCTTGAATGTCAGATATCAGTGGGACAAGAACGTCTGAGCAGAAGAAGTAGTCAATTCTGGTGAAAACATTTTGGGGGTCGAGTAAAATGTGAATTCTCTATCAGCTGGGTGCCGGAGGCACCAGATGTCGTGGAGATGTAACAAATCTATCGTGGATGCTAGTAGTGTCTGAGTATTTGAGTCCTGTGGGGTACGTGAGCATTTGGGAGAGGCTCTATCGTCAATTGGGTGCATTGTGGAATTGAAGTCCCCGCCGATTATGTGTGGGAGGTGTGGGTCACGTAGGAGCCAAGTCGAAAGTTCACTGAAACTCTGCTTAGTGGGGCTATTAGGAGCATTGGTGTTGAGATTATCAAATCCCTGGTCCCTATTTGAACATGGACTGATAGAAAGCGTCCCTGGGGGTCTGAGTCAACAGATAGCACCGTGCAGGGGAGGTTTTTATGTATGAGTATCAGGACTCCTGCTTTGCGTCCATTTGAGTCAGAGCCTAGAACTGTGCCTACCCATAGTTTTTTTATATGGTGGAAGTCTGGAGTGGAAAGGTGGGTTTCTTGGAGTAGAGCAATGTCAGTTTTTAGTCTTTTAAGGTGGCGGAACATTTTCATTTTTTTATTGGGGGAACGAAGCTCTTTCACATTCCAGGAGACCAATTTCATATTGGGGGGCCTTAATGGGGGTAGGGGCTGGTGTTGTATTTGGTTGAGTGTAATGGCATTCGGTGGTATGGTGAAAGTGAATTTGGAGATTTGAAGAAGCTTAGGCTGAGTGGGTGAGCTGAGGGTCATTTGGTGCAAGTGTAACCCAGGATGAGGGTAGTTGGGATAGAAGAGGGTTCAGGAGGATGGGGGTTAAAAGAAGAAAACATATTTGAGAAACTTCACTTTTTTCCACATGGAGCCACTGAGTAGGTCAGCTCCCAGTATCAGACCCATTTGACTGCAGTAATTAAACCCACGATAGAAAACCAAAAGCAAATAAGGCTGTTCCATGCTCTGAGGGCATTCCTAAGGGGAGGAACTGTCACGGTCCCTACCGTGCCTTGCAGACGGCCAGGCGTGGTCACGCCCCAAGTGGCTCTGGGTGGTATTGAACTCATGACTGTCTGTTTTTGCTCATGTTTCTTTACCTCAGTTCTAATCAGCTTGCTTTCCAGCCATGCCTAGTTTAGCATGAAGTAATGTGGGCAATACTCTGTTTGTACCTGTCACTCCTGGATCAGCTGAGGCAGGTTACCTAATTAGCTGGGTATAAAACCCTGTCTGACTCTGAGGGCTTGGTCAGTTCATTTTTCTCATGTTTGCCAAGTGTTCTGTCTTCTGTTGCAGTGTTACAGTGTTCCAAGACTGACCCTGGCTTCAGACCCTGACTTTATGTTTATTGTTATCCTGACTTCTGGAATCCCTGACTGCAGCTTTACCTCAACTATCCCTTGGCTATTGCTGTCAATCCCCCGTGCACAGATTCACAGCCCAGGTAGCTTATCTCTTTGTTATCGTTTGCTGTGTGTATTTGCAAGGGTGAGCGTACATCTCTGCGCCATGGACTCCAACCTAGTTAAGCCCTTACATAATGAACCGAACAACATGGAGTCCGCAGAGATGTACAGGATGCTCACCTCCCTTGCTCTGCAAGTCTCCAGCCTGAGCCAGACCGTTGCTGAGTTGCAGCAAGAAGTCTGCCTGTTTAAAGGCACAGTATGCCCAACCCTGGAACCTGTATGTCCGGAACCGTTTGTTGTGATGCCTGAGAAGTTTGGTGGGAATCGTGCATCATTCTTGAACTTTAGGATGGATTGCGAGCTGTTGTTCGCTCTTAAGCCTAGGACCTATGCCTCTGACATTATGAAGGTTCACGCATCCATCAACCTGCTCACTGGGTTAACCAAGATATGGGCTTTTCAGCTATTACAGGAGAGGAGTCCAGTCTTGGACACCTGGGAGGCTTTCATGTTTGCTCTGGACTCTTATATTACAGTTTCTAAGAAAACCAGTGTTCCCAAATCTGCTCCTAGTTCACTTGGCCTATGGGTACCCAAGGACAGGAATACCCTGTACAGATACAACTCCAAGCCATCCCAGTCTGTGCCAAGTTATGAAGCCTTAACCCCTCAAAGCCTAGACGCTCCTGAGGTTTTACCCACTCCTACCCTGGTGGAGATTGGGTCCATCTAGTCCAAGCTGTCTAAGGGAGAGAGAGAGCGGAGGAGATGCTGTGGACTTTGTTTCTATTGTGCCCAACTCGTCCACCTCAGCCAAAGTTTCAGCAAGTGGGTACTACTAGGATCCTTCCTGCCACCTCTGAATCTTTGCCTGCTATCCATCTTGAAGTTCCTGTGCCCCTGTCTGACGTCCCAGTGCCTGCTACCCAGTCTGATGTTCCGGTGCCTGCTACCCAGTCTGATGTTCCGGTACCTGCTGCCCGGTCTGATGTCCCTGTGCCCATGTTCCAGCTAGAAGTTCCTGCGCTGGTGTCCCCACTTGAAGTTGAAGTTTCTGTGCTTCTGTCCCCGCTACCTCCTGACTGTACGTATGCCTCGAATGGCACCATAGTCCATAAGCAGGATCTGAAGATTTTTGAAAGAGCCTTGCGAGCGACGAAAGTCTCCCCAGCTGGAACTTCTAAAACAAAGAAATCCCAAAGGAAATAAGGCTGTTCCATGCTCTGAGGGCATTCCTAAGGGGAGGAAACTGTCACGGTCCCTACCATGCCTTGCAGACGGCCAGGCGTGGTCACGCCCCAAGTGGCTCTGGGTGGTATTGAACTCATGACTGTCTGCTCTTGCTCCTGTTTCTTTACCTCTGAGCCACACCTCAGTTCTGTTCAGCCTGCTTTCCAGCCATGCCTAGTTTAGCATGAAGTAATGTGGGCGATACTCTGTTTGTACCTGTTACTCCTGAATCAGTTGAGGCAGGTTACCTAATTAGTTGGGTATAAAACCCTGTCTGACTCTGAGGGCTTGGTCAGTTCATTTTCTCATGTTTGCCAAGTGTTCCTGTGCTCCTGTCTTCTGTTGCAGTGTTCCAATGTTCCAAGACTGACCACGGCTTCAGACCCTGGCTTTGTTTATTGTTATCCTAAATTCTGGAATCCCTGACTGCGGCTTTACCTCAACTATCCCTTAGCTATTCCTGTCAAGCCCCCGTGCACAGATTCACAGCCCAGGTAGCTTATCTCTTTATTATCGTGGGCTGTGTGTATTTGCAAGGGTGAGCGTATTTAAAATGTTTATTAAAAAAAAAGATATAACAGTTGAGCAAAAATAAATAAAGACCATAGGAGGAGCTAGTGCAATATGAGGGGAATCTCCATCATAAACATAGAGGGTACAAAACAAACAAAACAAGGGAATGAACAAGGTTTGATAGGTACAACAATCCTAAATGACTCTGCTTAAGGTCACCCCCAATCGCCCCACGCACCCCAAATGGGAGCCTGCTGTGCTAGGGGCAATTGGGTGTGCGACCAAGTACTGCAGGGAGAGGGCTAGGCCGCTCCCCTGATCACGATAAACAAACACAATTGGAGTCGTGTTAATTAGGTAAACATGGTATTGACAGCAGAAACCTATGGTGTTCAAGTGGAGATCATCATGAAGGGTACAAGAGGAGTTTCCTCTTTTCTCAAATGATTTGGAACACTTGACAGAAGAGCCATTCCGGAGCATTGGCAAACTCCAGAACGCATAGTGGGCTGGATCAACCTAAGGTTGATAATAGGGTAGAAGGAGAGGAAGAAGCGGGAAGAGGAAAAGAAAGGGGACAAGAGAGAGTGGGAAGAAAGAGGATTGAGAAAGAAGGAAAAAAAGGGGGGAGGGGGGAAGCTTCACGAAGGGTAGAGGATACAGGCCAGCAGCATGACTTGCTCAGGCTTAAGGGGGCTTCTGTTCCTCAGGGAAGTAGAGAGATTCCTATATATTTAGCCCAGGGTTCCCAAGTGAGTCTAAATTTCTCTGACGTGTTGAGTCACATAGGGTCATGGAATGTTCCAGTGTGGGGGAAAAAATTGGAGGTCGATCTTTCTGTGGGCTCTAAACTAGGAAATCTAGGGTATGGTTGGGGGGTCGCCTGTCTTTCTATGTCTACCCAGTCTGGTTTTGGGCCTTTGGAAAAAATGACAGAGAATTGGCAGAGTTGGGCAGCCTGATAATACCACCATAGATTAGGTAGTCCTAGTCTCCCTGTTTTACTGGATCTAAATAGCACCGTCTTGGATAGACAATGTCCTTTACTGCCCCAGATGAAGCGTATAATCACTGACTGCAGTTTATCTAGTGGACGCTTTGTTATGGGTATGGGAAGGGAGCAGAAGAGGTACAAAATTCTGGGCAGCAAGGTCATCTTGATCGCATTCACTCTCCCCAGCCAGGACATTTCATATAGGGACCAGTGAGAGAGGTCTTCCGACAGTCTCTTGAATATAGGAGGGTAATTGCATTGGTGTAGTTGCTCAATTTTAGAAGTGGGCTGAACGCCCAGGTAGGGGAGAAAGGATGGGCTCCAGGAAAAGGGGGAGTTTTTTTAAATCTATCGACTAGGTCTTGGGGGGTGGAGATGTTTAGGGCTGTTGATTTGGTCATGTTAACCTGCAGGCCTGAGACTGATCCAAATGTTTTTAGGAGTCTGAGAATATTGGGAGTGGATATGAGGGGGGAGGTGACAAAAAGAAGAACATCGTCGGCGAATAAGGCACATTTATGGGTCAATTGACCACATTTTACCCCATGTATGTCCGGGTGTTGTCTGATGGCTAATGCCAAAGTTTCTAACGCAATGGCGAAAAGGATGGGGGAAAGGGGGCATCCTTGCCTGGTACCTTTCAGGATGGGGAATTGGTCCAAGAGGTGACCTTGTAGTTTGATTTGGGCTGAAACCCCATTTTTGTAAGATGGTGAAGAGGTAGGGCCAGGTGACCGTGTCAAAGGCCTTTTGAAGATCTATGGAAAGGATATATCCCTCCTGGGATGGACCTCCATCCCAAGAGGATTTCATGAGGGAAATTAAGTCCACCACTCTCCTAATCTGGTCCGGCCCCTGCCTCCCAGGGATGAATCCCACCTGATCCTTATGGATATAGGTATCGATGAAGGAAGACAGTCTATTAGCTAAGATTTTTGTCATAATCAAATTTAAATCGTTTATCGATTATTAATTAACGAAATCGGTCTATAATTCCCCACTTCATTGGGGTCTTTACCCTGTTTGGGAATATCAGTGATATAAGCTAGATTGGCTGCCGGTTCTAGGGGGGAGCCCTCACGCAGGGAGTTGTAGAGACAGACCAGATGAGGAGAGAGGACTTCAGAAAATTTTTGGTAATAAAGAGCCGAGAAGACATCAGGGCCTGGGGCTAAGCCTTTTTTAAGATTTTTAATGACCTCTCGGACTTCATTTTCCTGGAAGGGAGATTCCAGAATAGAGCGATGTGAATCTGAGAGCTTGGGAAGGTTTATGTCCTTGAGGAAAGAGTTAATAGAGTTAGGGTTATTCGGGTCATGTGCAGAGTAAAGTTTAGAGTAAAAGGAGTGAAACGTATCCAGAAATCTTTTGGGGTTCTAGGTCAGGGTACCTGAAAGGGATTTGATTTTGGGGAGGGAGAAAGTCTTTATCCTGGGGGAGAGTTTGGCCGCCAAGTGTGGGCCAATGTTGTCAGCCTGTAAATGGAATCTGACACTCACCCAGTGAAGATGTTTGTCCGCATTAGAGGTCAGAGCTAGATTCAGAGCCACTCTAGTAGATTCAAGATTTGCATAGGTATCAGAAGTTGGGGTATGCGGCTGAGGGAATTGAAGTTTTTTTCTTGTTTTTCTATATCTACTTTACTTTCTCTTTTTAATTTGGAAGCAATCTGGATCATTTTTCCCCTTAAGACAGCTTTATGTGCCCCCCATAGGGTACTCAGAGTCATGTCCCCAGTGTCATTGATGGGAAAGAATTCCCGAATGTCCTTTTCAAGCATAATACAATGAACTGGGTTGGAAAGGAGGGATTCGCTAAGGCGCCATTGATGGGGTCCTGGAGGGAAAAGGGAGCTGGTGGTTCTCAGGATAACCAAAGAGTAGTCAGACCAGGGAACTTCGTGATTTGATGCATGTGTGGCCATGTGGATCTTTGAGTTGGGGATGAAGATATGGTCAATTCTGGCATACATCTTGCGTGGGGCCGAGTAATGTGTATAGTCTTTAGATGTGGGGTTCAATTCCCTCCAGGTGTCAATCAAGCCCAGGTCATGCAATAGTCGGGCTATGCGGAGACTGTGTTTAGGAGGTTGTTTGAGATGCGGTCTGTCGAGGGTTGACTTGTCTAGCTAGAGATCAAATGTGATGTTGGAGTCACCTCCCATAATCACTCTCCCTTCCAGTAAGGGGGAGAGGGTTGACAACATGGAGGAGAAAAAATGTGCTTGGCCTCAGTTAGGGGTGTAGTATGAGATGATGGAATGCATCTCCACTTCAATGAGCCCTTTGATCAAAATATATCTTCTGTCTGGGTCCCTAACTGTGTGTGTGTGTAAATGGGATCCGCTTAGCTAAAAGGATGGCAACCCCCCTTTTTTGGAGTTGGCATTCCCCAAATAGGTGGGGAAATTACGGTGAAGGAAGGATGGGGTGTAGCTAGTAGGAAAATGGATCCCTGTAGTAATACAATATCAAGGCCTCTAGCTTGGCAGCTTTGGAATGCCTTCCGGCGTTTGGATTGGGAGTTGAGTCCCTGCGTGTTGTGTGAAGTAATCCTGAGAGACATGTGGTGGGGGTTCAAATCAGCCATGAGCGTCTGAGGGGGTTAGCGAGTACATGTGAGGGGAACTTACCTCTGCCTCTGGAGATCGGGGATCGACCCTCAAGACCCTGAGAGTATCTGAAAGTCCTGAGGACAGATCGGGGGATATTCTCTCCGAAGGTTCCTGTAGGAAGTAGTTGAAAAGGTTAGAGGAGGGGAGACAGAGTATAGAAAGAATAAGAAGCAGGGACAAGAAGGAAAAATTTGAATCAATGAGTTCAAACAAATACAGCGTCTAACAAAGTAGCAACAGGACTGGCAAGCCAAGTCCTTGACCGAACCTCCTGATAGGGGTGGGATCGGTGCAGAGGCAATCCTGGTAAAGGTTGCTGTCCTGGTGTCACCAGAGGAGGAAGCTCCCCTGCGTCACAACAGATGGAGTGGCATGTTGGGCTGCTCTGGCCGTCAGGTCAAGATAGTGTTGTGGGTCCTTTGAGGGAGGGAATAATGAGGAATATTCAGGTTCAGAACAACAAAATACATTAGTAAATTAAGTTGCTCATTAGCGGTAAGTTATGGGGGGCACTGCCAGGGGAGGGGGAGAAGGGGAAGGGATGGTGGGGGGGACAGGGAGGAGGACAAAATACATCCAAGAAAGGACAACTAGCGGGATCATAACAATGTGCAAACAGTCATTGGCAAGTGGGTAATGGGGCTCACCCGGGTAGGGGACTGGAGGAGAGAAAGGTATCCTATGTAGCCATTGAGAAGGCTAACGGTATCCAACCTAATGGGACCTAAGGTCTAACAAGGCAACCAGTCACCAAATGTGGGGCAGACCACTACAAAAAAGTATAGGGCAGCCATCCGGCTCCAGAAGTGAAGGTAAAACATCCCATCAGGGATTCAGGGTAAGGCTGTTTATCTTTGGGGGTGAGCATCTTGGTGCCTCTTTGAGAGTTACTTGTTCCACAGCGGGGTCAGTGGGCTGTTCGTAGGGGGTCGCTTGGAGGAGCCTGGCTTGGCTACAGGTTGCTGAAGTGGAAATTCTTGGGCGATGAATCCTAGTTGCAATAGCAAACGTTCGCTGTCTTGAAAGTTGGTGAATCCATCTGATTTGTCTATAAATTGAAACTGGAGGCGGAAAGGGAATGACCAGCGGTATTTGATGGATTTTTGAATTTCAAGGAGAGGCTTGAGGGATCTCCACTTTTGGATAGTGGTGGGGGAGATATCAGCAAAAATTTGAATTTTGTTTCCCTAATTGTGAAGAAAAATTGAGGTTTTTGAAGAGACTCATATGCTATTGATCAGCCAACATCCCAAACTTAGATATGGTACAGAGTTTTCCCCAGAGAGGGTGGGACTTTAAAGGCATAGATTGTCAGACATATCATATAGTAAAAAAGAGATTTTATTTAAACAAATGTTAAAACATTTTTTTCCATCAAAAAGTGAATCATATAACATTGGTACAAATAATTAAAAAGTTGTTATCTGTGCAAATAGCTTTTGAGTGTATGATATCTCTGGTAAACCTCAGAGAACAAATGCACTCAAAAATGTGGACATGAACATGTAAGCATAAGCATTCGATATATCCTACGCATTGCAGAGTTTCCTACACTCCTTCTTCAGGGATGATCCGATATGCAATAGTATTCTACATGTAACAATCTAAAATATAAAGAGATACACATTTTTCCTTGTCAAAAGAAGTTTATTGAGTATACAATATTATAAAGATACATAAAGTAAGTTTACAAGGATCTATAAAGTAAGCTCATTGTTTTACAGTAGGGTTTATATAGGTAAATATCATGAAATTTAAAATATTAAACATTGGGTTCACGTAAACCTAAATTAAAGATAAAAGATATATATCATTTCCTTAGTTACTTTTGTAGGTATTTAAATGATTTATACCTACTATACATATTGTTTACAAGTAGAGTGTATATAGGTCAAATAAATTCTGATAATGAGCTTTAATCGTAAGGTGGAGAAAAGGAAAGAGAAAGAAGAAAAAGGGTTGAAAGGTAGAGGTATGGTCCACAAGGTTGTCCCGCTCGTCAGTTTATTATTCTTTTTAGTTCTCTTTGAAGCCTTAGAATGGGTGTCTCTGTAAGTCATTTAATCTGTTACCATGGCAACAGGACAGAGTCATTGAAGTTTGACAGGAACTGTTGTTTTATCCAAGGGTGCCAAAGTTTTTCAAATTTTGGAATTTGATTTTGATCGATGGCTACCATCTTAGCATGGGACATTATTCATTCTGTGAATTGTTTCTGCTAGTACCAATGTAGGAGATTTCCATGCCTTGGCCACTGTTTGTTTTTCAGCCGTTATTAGTTGGATCGTAAGTTTGAATTGAGAGAGTGTTAACCATTCCGGTTTTAGATTAAGTAAAGTTAAATATGGATCTGGTTGTATTATTTTTTAAAATATTTTAGATGCAATCACGAAGACTTCCTTCCAGAAGGTTTGGATTACTGGGCACGTCCACCATATTTGTAAATATGTGCCTATTTCTGGGCATCCTCGAAAACAAAGAGCTGAGGTATTAGGTGAATATTTTGTCACTCTAGCGGGTACAAGGTACCAGCGAGTTAGGACTTTATAATTTGTCTCCAGTGCTAAGATGTTGGGTGAAGATGACTTAGATGTGAGCCATATGTTAGACCAGTCCGTGTCTTCTAAAGTTCGCCCCAGGTCCTCCTCCCACCTCTGAACGTAAGAGGGTCTATTAAGATTTGCTACTCCATATAATTGATTATAAAGTGATGAAATTGTACCTTTAGCAAATGGATCTTTTGTACAGATTGATTCAAAAATGGATAATTGGGATAATGGTGTATCCCCCTTTAGGAATGGTGTATAGAAATTTTTGATTTGGAGATATCTAAATATCTCAGAGTTTGGTAGATCATATTTTTCTCTAAGCGATGGGAATGAAAGGAATGATTTAGATGCTATGAAGTCATTTAGTGTCTGAATGCCTGATGTTGTCCAAGCTTTAAAAGAATTTGGGTAGATCCATGCCGGATAAAAGGCCGGATTTCTGATAAAAGAAAGGAGAGGATTGTGTGGAGATTGTAACTGATATTTGGTTTTTAGTTTATCCCAGAGAGATAAGAAGTGTTTAGTTATGGGATTATGAATTTTAAAGTGGTCTTTAGGATCAAGCCATAATAAATTTGATATTAATAGAGGGTCATTTTTTGAAGCCTCTATAAATACCCATAATGGGATTTCCTGTTTTGCATGGTATTTGGACAGACTGGCCAAATGTGCTGCTCTGTAGTAGTTCGTAAAATTAGGGTATCCCAGGCCTCCTTTATTTTTGGGAAGATGTAGTGTGTGTATAGGTATACGTGGTTTAGAAGAGCCCCATATAAACAAAGTTGCTCTTTTTTGTACTATTCTCAAAATATAGGAAGGAATTGGAATAGGGAGGACTCTGAATAGATAAAGCAATTTGGGTAGAATAGTCATTTTGATTACATTAATCTTCCCTATCCAGGATAAAGGAAGTTGCGACCATTGTTTTATTAGATTTGTGATCTGTCTTAATACAGGAGGATAATTGGTTGAGAATAAGTCAAAATGAGATGCTGTTAAATGAATTCCAAGATATGGGATTGATTTTTCTGCCCATGTGAATGGGAGTGCAGCCCTAGCCGGGATCAATTCCATGTTTGTGAGTGAAATATTAAGCACTAGGCATTTCTTAGGATTAATCATAAGGCCGGATAGGGCTGCAAATACATCAAGAGCTGGTATTAAGTTAGGACCAGAGACCTGTGGTAATGATAGAAAAAGTAATATATTGTCTGCAAATATACATAATTTGTGTGTAATACCTCCTACTTCAATGCCAGTTATAGTTTGGTTTGTTCTGATGTATTGGGCCATGGGTTCGAGTATAAGGGCAAATAATAAGGGAGATAATGGGCAACCCTATCGGGTACCTCTTTCGATATTAAAGGCTTCAGATTTGTATCCAGCATATTTTATATAGGCTTTGGGTTTATTATATAATGCTTTGATCCATGTTAAAAAGTGGGGTCCAAAAGCCCATTTTTGTAATGAATATTGCATATATTGCCAGGATACTGTGTCAAATGCCCTCTTAATATCGAGAGATAGAAAACATAAAGGGATTTTCAGTTTTTTAGCAATATGTGCCAATAACACTGCCCTGCGTATATTATCGCCTGCCTGTCTATTTGGCATGAAGCCTACTTGATCTCTATGTATTAATTTTCCTATAATGCTATTGAGGCGTTTTGCTATTATTTTTGCTAATAATTTAATATCGAGGTTTAACAGAGAGATAGGCCGATAATTCACACAGGAAGTATCATCAGAAAGGGGTTTTGGGATCATACAAACAATTGCCATTAGTGTTTCTTGACGAAAAGAATGTCCATCTAGAAGTTTGTTAAAAGTTTCAGTGAGAATGGGAGAGAGTATTTCTGAGAATGTTTTATAGTATAAAGCCGAGTAGCCGTCTGGGCCTGGTCTTTTGTTAAGTTTTAGGTCTTTTATGGCGTTAGCAACTTCATCTATAGTTATAGGCTCATCCAAACTGCTTTTTTGATTCTGAGATAACTCAGGTAAGGTTATTTTTGAGAAGAAGGATTCAGCCTCTGTAGGATTAAATTCATTGTTTGTCTTGTATAAAGTTGCGAGATGTGAGTGAAATTTATGGACTATTTTAACTGGATTACAAGTGTAAACATTTTTTGATAATTTCAAACGTATTGGTTTGAAAGATTTGTTAGTTGAATTTAATGCCCGAGCCAAATATGTACCTGGTTTGTTTGTATTCATGTAGAAATTGTGTTTGGAGCGTTTAAGGGATTTATCAACTGACTCAGTGAGAAATAGATCGTATTCCAATCTAGATTTTTCCAGATGAGATTTTGTACTCTGAGATGGATTATCTTGAAATGATATGTAGGCTGCATTAAAATTGAGTTCTAGTTTTTTTGCTAGATTTTTGCGTTCCCGTTTAAATAGTGCCATTTGTCTTTGTATTGTACCACGCAAGACAGGCTTATGAGCTTCCCACAGTGTTATTGGGGAGATGTCTGTTGTATTATTAATTGATATGTATTCCTTTAAAGCTTGTTCAATGGCCATCTGATGTAGTGGGTGTTTGAGCATTATGTCCGGTAAGTACCACGTTGGGTCATGCGCTTTTGGTATGGCTGAGGCTATAGTAGTGTATACTGCATTATGGTCAGACCACGGAATCGGAATTATATCTGATTCAATAATTTCTGGTATCATTCCTATTGTTAGAAAAATATGATCTATTCTGGTGAAGGTTTGATGAGGGTGCGAGAAATAAGTGAATTTCTTTTTCATTGGGTTACTTTCTCTCCACGAATCTACCAGATTGTATTTGGAAAGAAGTTGAGAAAAAGGTAATCTAGAGGTTAGTTTGGATGGTGTAAAAGGTGATTTATCTAGAAATGGGAGGAGGACCTGGTTCGAATCCCCACACATTATCACTGTTCCTATTTTGTGTGTATTAATCACTTGTAATATATGTGAGAGGAATGGTGTAGGTTGTTTGTTAGGAGCGTAGTAGGAAATCACCGTGATTGCTGTATCCATTATATAACCCATGAGTATCAGGTATCTACCTTCTGGGTCTATAATTTCTGATGATAAGGTGAATGGTGTGGATCGGTGAAATGCAATTAGAGTTCCCCTTTGCTTGGTACAGGCAGAAGCCGTGTAAATTTGTTGATAAAAAGGAGAAATATATTTTGGAGTTGAATCTTTGGTGAAGTGTGTTTCTTGGAGGCATACTATGTGAGCCTTCTTGTTATGGAAAGTACGGAAGGCTTTGGTCCTTTTTTGAGGGACATTTATTCCCTGAACATTCAGGGAAAGTATATTCAGTGGTGCCATGGCAACAGATCAAATAGTTTTGACTTACTTTTTGTTATGCAGAGCTGACTGCGCAGATCAACCTGTGTGGACTGAAGAGATGAATAGATAGAAAAGAAACCAGTGAATTCTGGATTAAAAAGTAAACAAAAAACATATGAGATTAGATGATACATTGTATAAATTATTTTTTGCAAGTAATCACAATTTACCCGTGAAAGAGAGTAAATATCTCTCTCAGGGGAATAAGTGCCTTCGTCACACTCCCACTTAATATGGTTGGGAGAATGAGGAGGGCTAATGGGGGTACACGGATCTTCCGCTTACAGGAGAGAAGTGCTAAAGACATCAAAAGACATCAAAATGATGTTTCATTAATTGGAGTGCAGAATATAGTTTTTGTTGAAATTATTTATTCCAGGGTGGTTGTATATGGTTAGTCTTGCCCTAGGCTAAATAATTCAGTTAGAAAGGTACTGTTAATAACTTTGGTATTGATGAAGATAGTTTGAATTATTTTGGGATTTTAACCCTTTTAGAGTAAACAATTACATATTTTATTCATATGTAACTGTTTAGATATGTTAACTCATAAAATTGAGGTTGTATTGCTTCAGATTAGAATAAACAAAAACATAATTCTAGGAACTGGTTAGGTAATAATATATTTGTTTTAAGAAAAGAAAGAAAAAGCTTTCATTACTTCTGGATTATTGAACATATTTGGCCTAAAAAGTAATAAATCTATTGTTATTACCTGATACTATATAACTGAACAAGAATTTCCTTATTTCACTTATATATTCTAAGGCTATATGAATCAGAAGTAATAAGAAATATAACTGGAATGTAACATGATCCCACACAGTGTGTGACTATGAGAATGCAGTTACATTCAGTTATAAATACAGGTTTTTTATAGAGAACCATCTCTTAGTATAATAAATGAAGAGATATCAGGAATTAGGATGTCAGTCCATTGAATCTTCTTGGTCCATGGATAATGTGGCATAACGGCCTCTTTTGTGAGAATGATGATTCCCATTTTGTTCTGAAATTTTCTGAGTGCTGCCTGAAGGTGAAGATGATGTCATTCTTCTGCGTGTGGGAGAGTTGCTGCTTGTGGGTTCTGTCAGATTTAATTTTAAAAGGGTTTGTTGTAGTTCATCTGCTGATCTGCTTCTGTAAATTGTAGCTAAATCTGACTGAAAAGGGGAAGCCCCATTGATACATAATGTTGTGGCGTTGCAGTTCCATTAGTTGGGGTTTCATGGATCGTCTTTTAGTAATAGTAAGTTGGGATAGGTCAGCAAAAATTTGATAATTGTGTCCTTAAAAATTAAGTTCCTTTTTTTCTCTTGCAGCAATTAGTATTTGTTCTTTCATTCTGTAATAATGAAATTTTGTGATTATATCACGTGGGGGTCCATCTTTCTTTTTGGCTGTGAGGGCTCGGTGTACTCTGTCCAGTTCTAAACGTTCAATAGGGATATCTGGCTTTAGTTCTTGTAATAGAGCAGTAATAGTAGATTGCAGGTCTGTCACAGTTTCAGGTATTCCCCTTATGCACAAGTTTGAACGTCTGGCTCTATTTTCGTAATCTTCAAGCTTAGTTTGAAGTATTAAATTCTCTTCTTTTAGTTCCAATTCTGTTATATTTACTTGGGTTGTAATTTCAATTTCATCCATTTTTATTTCTAAGGCTGCGGTGCGGTTTCCCAGCTCTCTTATTTCTTTGGTTAGGCTTTTTGTTATTTGGTCTGAGGTTTGTTTTAAAGCCTTATGAAGCATCTTTTCAAATTGTAATAATATTACTGGAGATGCTGAGGAGGCTTGTGGAGAAGTTTGTGAGAGGGTTTGTTCTGTATCTGACTCAAATGGAGAGTCTTGCTGTGACATTTTCTGTCTGTGAGAGCGCCCTGATGCTGTATCTTGTGAGGTGACTGGAGCTGCTTTAGTTGCAGTGAGTGCCTGTGAGCTCTTTGTGAGGTGATTTTTATTTCTGCCACGGTTTCCTCCCAGTACCATTTTTCCCGTCCAAACTTTCACAGTTTGTTCCCTGGGGCAAAAAGGTTCAAATGGATACCTTTTGAGCCTACAGGCTCCGCTTTGTCCTTCTCTTCTCTCCTCAGTGGTGCAGAGCTCTAACAATGCATGTCTGCTCTGCTAGGCTCCGCCCATCTCCCCCCAGAGATACATATTTTTAACAACAACATAGTTAAATCAGTGCTTGTATCCATCAAAGGCACCAGATGGTGCAAAAATGCATATATGTTGCTACTCTACTCACGCGTCCAAAATGCAACCAGAGCCTCACAGAATTGGCCAACTGAACCAAAGAAACAAGATTAAAAGATAGATGAGTTCCTGGTAGGTGTGACAGATGGATGCAGAAAACAGCTGAGAGCAACCTGGACCGCAAGCTTGCAGGAAGATGGGAATAAGAGAAGAAAATAAAAACTCTCACAGTGTATGGCTACCATTGAATATATTAATCCCCCATTGTTTACAAAAAACCTCCCAGAGGAGGTTAGCCAGGAGGTCAAAAAGGGGCCAATCTAAATTTATTTTGCAGTGTTCAAAGAAAAATACATATGTATATAGTAAAACAGTAATATATAGAAAAACAAAAAGTATATAGACGTATACCTCAAAAGGGTGCTGTGTATACACAGACACAAGCAGCATAAGATGAATGAACACACTGAGTCAGGAGGATATGATGCACATCCCTGGTCTCAAACAATGTGGGCTGATAAAATATACGTATCAGGGATAGATGTTTCGATTCGAGAGCTAAAAAAAGGATCAGAGCGGAGCTTCACAAGCATCCCATAGGTATAGTCATCCAAAGACGATATAATCTATAAATCATAAGAGAGGTAAATTAAATATGACCAAAGTCAATGTAGCCAAACAACACTCAAACAGCCACAATGTTGGAGCAGAAAGTGTATGATGAAAGATAGCATTTACCTGAATCAGTGTTCCCCAGTGATATGCCGCTCTGTCAGAGACCACAGCACTAATGCGCCATTGCTGGGGCTAGCTATAAATATAAAAGCTCAATGAGTAGAGTAGCAATATATATGCATTTTTGCACCATCTTGTGCCTTTGATGGAGACAAGCACTGATTCAACTTTGTTGTTGTTAAAATATGTATCTCTTTATATTTTAGATTGTTACATGTAGAATACTATTGCATATCGGATCATGCCTGAAGAAGGAGTGTAGGACACTCTGCAACGCGTAGGATATATTGAATGCTTATGCTTACATGTTCATGTCCGCATTTTTGAGTGCATTTGGTCTCTGAGGTTTACCAGAGATATCATACACTCGAAAGCTATTTGCACAGATAACAACTTTTTAATTATTTGTACTAATGTTATGTGATGAACTTTTTGATGGAAATTTTTTTTTAATATATTGTTTAAATAAAATCTGTGAGGCCTAGGGGGGAGTTCATCATGGGGGGTGTGGAGGAGATCTCCTATTGTCCTGCTCAGCAGGGATTCTGCGGAAGCTGGGGGAGATCACTTGAGGGATCATGCTACTTACAGGGGTTGCCAGCAAGGGGGGAGGCTGCTGGAGTGATGGAGGAGGGTCGGCTATGGATTCCTGATCCTCCAGGCCTCCTTGTGTGTGCAATGTGGCTGCCATCTTGGACAGTGCAGGGGCTGCCAGGCCAAAGTCCAGCTGGTGGCTAACATCCTTTTTGGGGGGGTCGCCTGGCATGTAAAGCTGTGCCCTGGGTCTTCTGGGAGGTGTGGGGGTCTGTGCGAGGTGGGTCCTGCTCGAACAGACGGCTTGGGGGGCTGAGAAGGGCCGGAGCGGTGCGGAGCGGTGCGGAGCGGTGCGGAGTGGTGCGGAGTTCTCGGCTGCGGCATCCTCCTGGGAATCCCGCGCATGCACACTCTGTGCTCCTATTTCTTTACCTCTGTGCCACACCTCAGTTCTATTCAGCCTGCTTTCCAGCCATGCCTAGTTTAGCATGAAGTACTGTGGGCGATACTCTGTTTGTACCTGTCACTCCTGGATCAGCTGAGGCAGGTTACCTAATTAGCTGGGTATAAAACCCTGTCTGACTCTGAGGGCTTGGTCAGTTCATTTTTCTCATGTTTGCTGTGCCCTGGGTCTTCCGGGAGGTGTGGGGGTCTGTGCGAGGTGGGTCCCGCTCGAACAGACGGCTTGAGGGGCTGAGAAGGGCCGGAGCGGTGCGGAGCTCTCGGCTACGGCATCCTCCTGGGAATCCCACGCATGCACACTCTGTGCTCCTATTTCTTTACCTCTGAGCCACACCTCAGTTCTATTCAGCCTGCTTTCCAGCCATGCCTAGTTTAGCATGAAGTACTGTGGGCGATACTCTGTACCTGTCACTCCTGGATCAGCTGAGGCAGGTTACCTAATTAGCTGGGTATAAAACCCTGTCTGACTCTGAGGGCTTGGTCAGTTCATTTTTCTCATGTTTGCCAAGTGTTCCTGTCTTCTGCTGCAGTGTTCCAGTGTTTCAAGACTGACCCCGGCTTCAGACGCTGGCTTTGTTGATCATTATCCTGACTTCTAGAATCCCTGACTGCAGCTTTATCTCAGCTATCCCTTGCCTATTCCTGTCAACCCCCCATGAACAGATTCACAGCCCAGGTAGCTTATCTCTTTGTTACCGTGGGTTTTGTGTATTTGCAAGGGTGAGCGTACATCTCTATGTCATGGACTCCAACCTAGGTAAGCCCTTACACATTCACACTCTCAGGGATATCTTGGTATCTAATTTCCCCCTATCTCCTTCTCTCTTCTCACTTTTTGGCAGTCTACTCCTACAGGGGGAGTAGCTTTTACTCCCCTTGTAAGTGGTAAACAGTTAAACGCTAAGACCAGTAAGAAAACACACTTTAATCAGATCAAGGTTTGGACTAATATGTCCTATGGGTTTATATAAAGATGGCGCTCCCCTGTCCCAGGCCAGCAAACTGTTGTATCCTTAGATGTGTTTGGGGGATTATGGTACTTGCCTCCATGTTGCAGTGGGGGTATCTTCACATCCACATATTGATCCCACAGGGGTGGTGTGGTGATGTCCTTTCATGCATGAGTGACCTGGTTTGTCGTCCCATTTGGCTTCTGTGCACCACCAGACTCTTCTGTGTCCGGGGCCATAGGGGGAGCGCAAATTTTCGAGAGGCACTTTATTGTTTCCTATAGATATTCCGCATTTTCAACCTTGTACTCTATTTAAGATCTGGTTACAATGTCCTTCAATTTATTATATTCTGTTTATATAATTGTATAATTTCACTCTTGAGCCTTGCGGGCTGATTTATCTTTTGTTTACATTTGTTTTTTTCTGTTAAAACTCAATAAATATATGGAAAGATAAATGTTTAAGTCCTATCTTGATATGGATGGTGAGTATTCCTGTTGTATTGCCTTACTCTGTAATTCTTCTTGTTTTTTTTCAATAAAAATATTGAAAGTAAGAAAAAAGTCTTCTGTGTGCAGCAGACCCCTCAGCCTCCAAAAACTCACCTGAGCCCATCTCGATCCAGCGATGTTGCCTGAGAGACTCAGCTGTCCGGGACTCTCCCTCCTTGTTGGCTGAGACAGCAATGAAAGCGCCATTGGCTCCCGCTGCTGTCAACTAAAGGCAATGAGGAGAAAGAGGGGGCCGGGCTGTAGCTCTGTGTCTGTATGGACACATGGAGCTAAAGCTCAGCTCGGGTTCCCACCATGGTGAGCTGTTTGCTGTGGGGGCACTCGTCAGGAGACTCTCAACAAAGATTCCAGGATCTCTCTCAAATGACCCTCTGACCCTCACCAAGAGAAAAGCTACTATATGAAACTTAATTTGCTCATTCTACAACACCACCGCATTGCATATTGCTGGAGCTTTTTTCTACCCACTTCTCTCACAAAGGTACCTCCTATGTGTACAAGTCCACGGAAGACCTCATAACCACACTGCGAGACCTCCATCTATCAACACCTAAAGCCACCTCAGAGGGATCCAAGGGCTGAGTGGCATCATGCTCCCCCAAATAGCTTCAGGCCTCTCCAGATCATCAGGCCCAGTCCAGTGTCCACAAACAGGGTCGATTCGCCTCACCAGCCCCAGAAGATCCGATTGACTGACTTTTCTCTACAAGGTGATGTCCTACTTTGTCAATCTACCCCTCAACCACACTCACCCAGCAAATTCATAAGTGACACCACCTACTGTAACCATCTCTTTATTACAAATGATATTGATATTGAATTTTACTGTAATCTGAATCTTCCAATTAAACATTTGAACAAAAAAAAAAACAAATAATTATGATTATAAATGAAGTGTTAGCAGCAAATAGTCCAAAGTGAAAAGAGTCCTTCTATATCTCACTCTAAACAAATAATATCTTCGAGTGACCCAAATTGTTGAATGTGAATGATAAGGATATGTATCTAGTAGTTAGGGTTAGAGGCTTACCAGAAATATTGGCTGCTCAATCAAGTGCAGCAAACATGCATATATTATGCCAATGTTAAAGGGTAGATATCTCTTCTTATCAATCTTAGACTATAGAACTCCAGGTATATATATAAAAAAAACTCATATAGTGTAATATTGTTGTGATGCAAGTAATGATCACACTCAAGTAAGTATGATATCACTACATGCAAATGTGCGTGCAATCACCGATCACCAATCTTCATCCCAATGCAATACGCACTAATAGTCTTTTATGGACAAAGGGGGTTACAATTTTAGTCAACAGGAGTGCTCCCTTTGTTTTGTCGGAACAACTGATAGACCCGGAGGGAAGGTACATTTTCCTGAAAGGGACATACGGAGAATTGCCCATCACCATAGCGAATGTCTATTTCCCAAATAAAGCCCATTTAGCCTTCTGCACTCAAATGGTGAATAAATTGCAGGATTTCACTTTGGGATGTCTGATCATGGGAGGGGACTTCAACATACCCTTGAATCCCCTGACAGACACCTCTAATGGGTCGACTAGTATTAGATACAGGACACTGAAGAGCATCAAAAACCATCTTCACTCCCTTAAGTTGATAGACTCCTGGAGATTCCTAAACCCGACCGGTAGAGACTTCACGTTTTATTCAACGCCCCATGAGAAGTATGCACGGCTAGACTACCTTTTTATTACACAAAATGACCTCCACACTCTCACAGAGGCATACATAGGCACACAATCCATATCCGATCACGCCCCTATTGCCCTAACCCTAGACTTGACTAAAAGGACACCAAAATCCCAGATTTGGAGACTTAACTCCTCCATACTCTCAGACCCTACTTACGTACAAGATCTGAAGGACTCTCTGAGAGACTTTTTTGACCGAAATACTACGCCAGGGATGGACCCAATAACACTTTGGGAGGCCCACAAGTGTACAATTAGGGGGGAATTGATCTCGATAGGCTCGAAGCGGAAAAAACAGAGAGCAAAAGAGACTACACGTTTGATAAATCGCATCCACTACCTTGAAACTTTACACAAACAGTCCCTGTCGGCCTCTACGGCCTCGGAACTATTGGACACTAGGAAATCCCTGCAGAACCTCCTTGACACTAAGGCAAAACGCTTCTTGTTCTTCAAGAAGAAGATTTACTACGAGGGAGGTAACAAACCTGGGAAGACACTAGCAAGGGCTTTACGAACGCACACCCACAACACTAACATTCCGGGTATCAAACGTGCAAACGGCTCTTTAGATGTCTCCACAGAAGATATTGCAAAACATTTTCACGAATACTACACAAACCTGTACAATTTACCACCACAACATAAACTGCCAGGAATGACAGGTGACAGACCACAGATCATCAGAGAGTACCTAGTAAAAAGCGGACTCCCATCTTTGGAAGACGCAGAGGCTAATACATTAGAATGCCCAATTGACACATTTGAGATCAAACTCGCCATTAAAGATCTGAAACAAGGCAAAAGTCCGGGCCCGGACGGGTACACGGCAATTTACTATAAAACATTCACAGATCTCCTGACGGCTCCCCTGGCGGCGGCCTTGAACTCCATGTCTGACTCCAAGGAGACACCACCTGAATTACTCTCGGCATTCATTACGGTCATCCCAAAAGAAGGCAAAGACCCTCATGAATGTGCTAGCTACCGTCCTATTTCTTTGTTGAATATAGACGTGAAAATTTTTGCAAAAATACTTGCCAACAGACTGAAACCCATCCTCCATAAACTAATTGGCCCCGAACAGGCAGGTTTTATGCCCGGTCGGGAGGCCAAGGATAATGTTATTAAATCTTTGTTGCTAATAAACAAAATTAGAACAAGCGATACAGAGGGCCTTCTCCTGTCCACGGATGCGGAGAAGGCCTTCGATCAAGTGGCTTGGGACTATATGCTGGCCACCTGCAAACACGTGGGTCTGGGCATGAAGATGTTGGCTTGGATTTCAGCACTTTATCAAAAGCCTACGGCTAGATTAAAAATCAATGGCACACTTTCCGAGAGAGTTCACATTGCCAACGGTACAAGACAGGGGTGTCCTTTATCCCCTCTCTTGTTTATACTGTCCTTGGAACCATTTATCAGAAAAACCAACTTAAATCCCTCGGTAAAGGGCTGGCTGGTAGGGGATAGGGAGTTCAAGATCGCCGCATATGCGGATGACCTGTTGTTTTTTGTCTCGGGGCCGCATATCACTCTCCCCAATCTCATGAAGGAATTTGGACTTTATGGTTACGTTTCTAACTTAAAAATAAACTATTCCAAATCAGAGGCCCTGAACATTTCGCTTAACGCCCACTCACTTTCTTCTGCAATGACCAACTCCCCCTTCAAATGGGATCCCAAAAAACTGAAATATTTAGGGGTTAATTTAACGCCACAGATCTCGTCATTATATGACCAAAATTTCCCCTCGCTATTGAAAAGTATTGACAGAGACCTACACAACTGGCACACAGGAACCTTTTCGTGGTTTGGCAGGGCGGCCATCATTAAAATGACCGTTCTGCCCAAGCTCCTCTATGTAATACGCACATTACCGATCAAGCTACCACCAAGCTTGTTTAAGACCTTAAGAACCCTGTTCGTGAGATTTATCTGGGCTCACAAAAAACCTAGAATCAAGTTCGAAGCATTAATGAAAGCAAAAGAAATGGGGGGGCTTGGAGTTCCCAACCTGAGAGATTACTATATAGCATCACACGCTGCCAGGATCATTGATTGGCATTGTCATCGGGACAGTAAGGATTGGGTGGGGTTGGAGATGGCCCTCTTTTCCACGCCACTTTCTTTCGCTCCTTGGGTACAATGGTCCAATTACCCTGACAAACTAAAGCACCACCCCATAACAGGTACCACTCTCAAATTGATGCATGATTTACCCAGAGGTAAAGTGATCACCTCAGCTTTAGGTCCATTAACACCAATGAAAGACAATCCGGGTTTTATCCCAGGGCTTGATAACCCCCACCTTCAGTCTCCTAACACTGACAGACCTTTATTAGCGGGCGAATGTTATCACCAGGGTAAAGTCAAGGAGTACCAGGCCCTAAAAAGGGTCGACAATGTAGCAGAGCTGCCCTTTTGGGTGTACTTACAGGCTAGAAGCTATCTCAAGGAAAACCACAAGGGGGGAGACTTCTCTAGATCCCTGACGGAGTTTGAGTCGGTGTGCCGTAAGGGGGAACCGGTTAACAGAACAACGTCCATGGCGTATGCCTGGCTACAGGAAGCAAAGGGACCAACAGATGACAGACTTAGGAAGGGATGGTCTGTCGCCCTACAGATAAACATAACTTCTACACAATGGAAGAACGCTTGTATTTTAGCACATGAGTGCTCCATAAGCACTAAGGTCCAAGAAACTGCGTACAAATTGATGACACGGTGGTATCTAACACCAATGAGACTAAACAAATGGTTCCCACAAGTGCCAGACCGCTGCTGGCGTTGCATGAAAGATAAGGGTTCGTTGTTGCATATCTGGTGGCAATGCCCTTTAATCGCTAACTACTGGAATGAAATTCTTGACCTAATTAAACTGATTACGGAGACAACTCTGCCTCTCGATGCAGCGAGCTGCCTAATGCACATCTCCAACTGGCCTCTAAAAAAATACAAGCGTTCTCTCACAAGACACCTATTAAACGCTGCCAAATCATTAATCCCAATTTACTGGAAATCTACACGAGTTCCAACAGTCTCTGAATGGTTACGCAGAGTAGCAGACTTCCATGAAATGGAAGATACGCTTGCTCAATCCAATGAACAGGTAGAAAGCTTTCTTGAGACCTGGCGTCCCTGGATCGTTTTCAAATATTCCAAGGCTTTCAGTGACATTAAAGATGTCCAGACATCTGGTCCTGTCTGAGACAGGATAGCAGGTATTTACATCAACAAGCTCCACTTGGATGCAATCAGCTGGGCAACGCGATTGATTGATTGATTATCCGCTTGACATCTACTTGACGAGGTAATGGTCATAAATCTCTTTATTCTGTTCACCTTCTCCTTTTTTTTCCCCTTTTTTTTTTTTCTTTTCTCATCTCCAGTGACACGTATTGTCTTTCCTGACTCCGACATGCAAGTCAGATGATTATCTCCTTAACTTTATTACTGAGGATAACTGGTCATGACAAAGTTAAGTGTATAAGACATGAGAGCTATAACAATGTCATATTATATATCCAAGGTTGCACTTAACAATACTGTTGTCTTTTCACATTATAAAAGAAATTGTTCACTTTCGATAATATTGCAAACTAGCGAGGACCAAACATGGCTTTAGGTGGATCTTTGCTGTGATTACAGTTAACTTGATTTGTACTGTCTTGTCAACTTTTGAATAAACTATTTTGTGATGTAAAAAAAAAAAAAATAGTCTTTTATGGCAGCATTGGTGCAGTGGACACCAGCTGCAGGCATCAGCATAAACCTCCTTCTGAAACTCTCTCACTTTTCAGGGTAGTGCTGCATTCATATATGCCATAGTTCCATAGTTAATAGACACTTTATTTGAATTGATTACAGGGCTGTATATATTGTGTACTTATTTTTTCTATGCACCACCTTCATACCCAGCACCATTGTTCGTGGATCTCCAGCTGAATATCTTCACCTTCTCAGTGCAACTCACAAACATCCAAGATCTCACCCTTACCTTTATGCCACTGCCACCTACAGGTACTGATATTTCATTGTTCTTGACTGTAATAAGTTCTTCGCTACTCCTTTTTAGCTCTATACAAACTCCCCATGGTACTTAGAGTGCTTTCCATGAATGTGCATGGCCTCAACAGTACTGTGAAATGGAGAGTTATGTAGCAGAAAATACTGTATTTATTAGCGTATAACACACACTTTTTCACCATGAAAATCGTGTGCAAATAGTGTGTGCGTGTTATACACCGATACTTCAATTTTAGCTGCCTCGGAGGGGACAGGGAGGGGGGGCGGGATGAGCGCCATCAGGTTACATACAGTGAATATCTCCTGTTTACTTGCCGGCCTCTGTAATAGAAAGTTCCATCTCCTGGGCCACCGTTGGACCACTGTTCTGTCTATCATAGGAGATTCTCACTGTATGTAATCTGTCAGCGCTCGTCCCACCCCTCCTCCCTGTCCGCTCTAGGCTGCAGATGGGCATCGATCAGGCTGCTCTGATGGCAATGTTGAGGCTGATGCATTGAAGGCAATGGTGAGGCTGCTGCATTGAAGGCAATGGTGAGGCTGCTGCATTGATGGCAATTGTGAGGCTACTGCATTGATGGTAATGGTGAAGCTGCTGAATTGATGGCACTTGTGAGGCTGCTTTTGATGTGGACTGATAAGGCTCCATTGATGGAACTTGTGAGGCAGCAGATGGGCATTGATCAGGCTGCAATGATGAGGCTACAGATGGGCACTGACCCTTATTTTTCTTCAAAGTTCCTTATATAAAATTTACGTTTTTTTCCTGAAACTTCCCTCTTAAAATGAATGTGCGTGTTATACTCCTGTGTGTGTTATATGCCGATAAATACAGTAAAAAAAGCTTCAAGGGGATGTATTATGCACCTAGAAAACTCACTTCACAATGTAGAAACAACCTAAACACTCTAACAAATTATTCCCCCACATCTTCACTGCTTTCACAAATGTTAAGAAATTAGGAGTTCTTATTGCTTTTAAAAACTCTATTCCCTTCTCCCTTCTCCCTGGTCGATATATCATTCTGTTATGCGACTTCAACAATATTACCTACACTCTTGTCAACTAATATGCCCCAATTAAAAAAAAAAAACTTGTTCCCTCAAGAAACAGTCTAGCAGGGTTCAAAGGGGTTCTTTCCTTATGTGCAGGGATTTCTGCTGTTATGTTGACAAATCCTTAGATTGCTCCTCCCCTTCTATGGCAAGTCGTAACAAACTAAAAGCCTTCTAGCATTCTGCAGATTTATATGATACCTGGCAATGTCTGAACTCCTCCAAAAGAGACTATATGTATTTCTCAACACCTCATAAACCATATTCCAGAACAGACTTGATTCTCTCTGACCTACCTTTACTCCAAAAGCCCCATCAGTGTGTATCCATTCTATAACCTGGTTGAACCATGTACTAGTGTCCATTACCCTAGAAGAGAAATTAATGTTAAACTTTCTTGCATGTGGCACAATAATGTTACTTTATTGACCAGATCTCCTCATAAGGAAAGGTTACTACACCACTTACAGGAATTTTTTCATCTTGATATAACTCTGGATATTGACATTTTCTCCTTATGGTTTTCTCATAAGGCCTACAGCAGGGGGCTTTTGATTCAAATGACAGCGAGGGAAAAGAAGTGGAAAGACCCGACACTTCATTCCATTCTATCGAGATTGAAAGTATTTAAAAAACAACATAAAAGCACCCTTTCATCTTCCATTGTTGTTCCTTTGCAGACAGGATTTGAGATTGCTTCTTTTCTCTGAGCATTAATAAGCTCTATGGAAGCTTAAAGTGGTTGTAAAGGAAAACATTTATTTTTTTAAATAACAAACATATCTATACTTACCTGCTCTGTGCAATATAATTGCATGGAGCGGCCCTGATCCTCCTCTTCTCGGGACCCCTGCTGATGCTCCTGGCTCCTCATTTCTTGCTGGAGCCCTCAATAGAAAGCCAATTCCCATGGGGGCACTTGTACTGGCTTGTTCCTGAGACCCACTGCTGCATCCGTTGACCCAGCCCCCCCCGCCCCCTTGTCACTGAAGTTGTTTGACATGAAGCCAATGGTTCCCGATGCTATCGATCTGCAAAGTGAGTGTTGAGTCTGTAACACAGAAGTTTTTTTTTAGCTTAATGCATAGAATGCTTTTGCTAATTCCTTTCAGAAATACTACAATACACTCTATAAACTAAACTAAGATCCGCAAACTCTTCAACCTACCAAAAACCTAATTACTGGTTTTCTAAACTCTGCTAACCTTCCCTCATGGATGCCCAATCTTTAACATCCTTGAATGCACCTATTTCCATTAAGGAAATAGTTACAGTAATCCAATATATTGTCACCACATAAATCATCAGTTCCAGATTGCTTTTCCGCTGAATACTATAAGGCATTTAAAGACATTCTACTTCCTCATTTAAATAATCGAATCAACCCTGCCGCTGTTTCTGCCTTTTTTCCAGAGGAAATGCTCCAGGCCAGTGGTTCTCAACCCTGTCCTCAAGTACCCCCAACAGGCCATGTTTTGGGAATTTCTCTTAGATAAAATAACTGTCCAAAATACCAAACCATTGGCTCTGATATAAAGCGCCTGTCCAAGATAAAGGAAAACCTGCAACCACGGCCTGTTGGGGGTACTCAAGAACAGGGTTGAGAACCACTGCTCCATGCCACTATAGTTACTCTATATTAAAGTAGAAGGAGGCAACTTGACCACAGAACTTTCAGCCCATTTCACTTTTAAATATGGGTTTAAAGATATATGCAAAGGTTTTGAAAACCGGTTAGCTAATGTAACTCTTGCTTTTGTAAAATCGGATCAGGTTGGATTTGTTAAGGGTGGACAGGCCCCTGAGGGTACTCATCGCATGTTCAATCTCCTTTAAATTGTTTAAGATTGCCCACAGAGTTCCTTACCCTAGATGCTGAAAAAGCCTTTGATAGAGTGCACTGAGGATATCTTAGGGCTACAGTAAACAAATTTGGATCTCTGGGCTTTATTCACTTAGCTATCTCAGTACTGTATACAAAACCTTCTGCTTGTGTGTATACTTCCAACGCTATGTCCAACAAATTTTACATTACTAATAGAACCCATCAGGGTTGACACCTGTCGCCTTTTATATTGTGTTTAGTAATAGAACCCCTTGCATAGGCTATTCGTTCTGACCCAGACATAGACAGTATGGTAAAAAGTGGCAGATTATACACACAAAGTCTGCTTATTTTCTGGTTATGTAGTCCTTACTCTAACTAACCCGGTTGTGTTTTTTTTCTTATTATGAACTTAATGTAGCTATGTCATCCATACTGACAATGTGGGTTGCTGCTTCTGCTTTTAAAAGCTTGCAGCAGCAATTTCCATACCAATGGCAATCTAAAACTTTACATTACTTAGGGATAATCTTAGCTTTACCTACTTCAGCCACTTACAAGTCCAATTATCGTAATTTAATATCTACAATTAAAAAGAAGACTTAACTCACATAATGAAATATGGACTTACTTGGATGGGATGAGTGGCAGCCTTAAAAATGCTACTACCAAAACTTATAAATTGTTTCAAAACCATACCTATCTCTCTGCCTTACACTTTCTTCTACATAATGGGGAAATTGTTTAGAAGTTTCTTTGGAGAGGTAGGATAACTAAGCTTTCATTCCCTATTTTGATTTAGCATAAACTTAAAGTAGGTACCGGTTTTCCTGTAGTACATAATGTCATTACTATTATGCAGCTTTCAGATCAAATGAAAGCCTGGTTCAACCAGAATACTGATAAACTGTGGGTAACTATTGAGAAAGCAGTGGTCCAGAATAGGGATCTACCTTCACTATTAGCCAAACTTGCACAATAGGCTATGCACTATCCACCTTTTCCTTCTATAGATGCCACTTTATAGGCTTGGACAGTCTTAACTACCACTGCCATTGCAGAGCCAATTTTATAACTCATAAGGAAATCTCACTACGAACATACACATTTTTGATACCCTTAACTAAGGTAGCCACATGGCTCCAACAAACTTTTCAAATTATATGGATATCCTTTCAAGATATTTCTCGGATATGTCCTATATGTTTATCCAACTATGCCACATCCACTCTAAATTTCCAAATACAGTGTAAATACAGATATCTGGGGGTATTTAACCACAGGGCATTTGTGGCCTAAAGGTATATCCTGGTTCTATACTGCCCTACAACATAGAGGGAAAATCACCAAGACCTTAAGTATGCTAAATTGGGAATGGTATTTGGGAATCACCTTCTCTTTGTCAGAGTGGCAACATGCTATTCAATCAGGACTTAAATACCCCCACTGTGTTAACCATTAGGAATTAACTTTGAAACTCTAACATAACTCTAACATAAAAGCTACCTTACCCCTTTTCTCAGCTCTACCCAAAGTCATCTGCTTTTTGTTGGAGAAAGTGTGACTTTAAAGGCCATTTAATTCATATCCTATGGGAGTGTAAGTGTCTTCAAGGTTTTTGTAACTCTGTATTCTCCCTTATTTCCTCAGTTACTGGCATCATTATTACTCCATCTCCCCATCTGGCTATCCTCAACCTTACAATTAATTTATTACCACTGCAATTTCAGAATATTACACATATTTTAATTGTGGCACATTTTACTCTTACTTCTAGTCTGAAAACAACCAATACTCCAAATGTTTCTGAAGTAAACCATAGAGTACAATGACAATTTATATATGAAAAGTACTTTGCACACACTATTCAGGGGGGCTCCGTCTCTTTGCAATATTGTGATTCCTAATATTGTTATTGTAGTTAAAAGACTACATCTTCTACAGAATTGTAAAGGATTCTACAGTATCTATGTAAAAACTGTGAAGTTTGTAGGATTAATCATTTTAAGGGCAGAAAAATTACCTCCTTTATGTCTAATCAAACTAAAAGGGAATATAATATTGACACCCTTATGACATGTAACACCAAGTGTGTAGTGTACATGATTGTTTGCCCATGCGTGCAGAAATATATAGGGAGAACTGGAAGGAAAATACAGACCAGACTAAAAGAACACCTTCAAAATATCAGGACTGTTTTTTCTGGTCATGGTGTCTCTAAGCACTATGACAGGTGTCCTATCCCAATGATACTACTTTCCTGGCTATTGACTATTTTTTACCCCATTAGAGAGGCAGCTCCTCTAAAAGGGAAATTTAAAGTCTTGAGACCCAGTGGATTTACTCTTTAAAATTGTATGTCCCATTCGGCTTAATTGTCGAGTGGGACCTTTGTTTTTATTAATAATGGGTAAATATTAATAATGATACTTTGCTCCACTCTCCAAGAGGCTAGATTTTCTTTACTTAAATGGGTATTTTTTTTCCATTTCTATGTTCATTAGTTTTTGTTTTTGATTTTGCCCTCTCCAATTTTCCTTTGTTTTGGGGATTATGTTTTTTATTTAATGTGTATGTCAGGTACACCTAGGACATTTTTTTTAAATCTGTCTGTGTTCATACTATATTTATGATTAGGGATGAAGCATAAGTTCAGGCCGAACTTTTGTTGTTTGGACGTTCGGAGAACAGCCGAACAAACGGGACGTTCGACCGTTTATTCGCCCCCCTGAACCGACCACAATGCATTGTGGCATTGAACAGTGCATTGCATGCCCTAATTGGCTGAAGCAGTGAAAGCTTCAGCCAATCAGGGCACAGAGCACTGTCAGAGTTATGATTGGACACTGTCATCATGACTTTATCCAATCATGGCTCATTCCTGCCCCACAGTATAAAAGTATTCTTTCAATGGCAGCCATTTTCAGCGTGATTTTGGTATGGGGAGAGATAGAACAGGGCTCTGTTCAGTGCTATTGGTGTGCTATACTGTGCTATTTTGCTTCAATTGTCAGTGTAGAATATTAGTTTAGTGTCAGTCTAGGGCTAGTGTGAGTGTGGTGAGGAGGACCATCATTCAGTTTTTCATAGTGTGCAGCTAGACTAGGGACAGCTCAGATAGTTTCAGTGTAGCGTAGTGAGACCGTGTCACTAATCTTGACATTAGTATATAGCTAGAGTAGGGACAGCTCAGATAGCTTCAGTGTAGTGACGGTTGAACACCATCTATTTTATTGCGTTCCTGTCAGTTTAACGCCATATTGTATTGCGCGCATTACTGCCAGTTTAACGCGATATGGTTTTGCGTGCATTACTGCCAGTTTAATGCCATATGGTTTTGCGTGCGTTACTGCCAGTTTAACGCCATATTGTATTGCGTGTGTAACTGCCAGTTTAATGCCATATAGTTTTGCGTGCGTTACTGCCAGTTTAAAACCATATAATTTTGAGTGCGTTACTGACAGTTTAATGCCATATTGTATTGCATGCATTACTGCAAATTTAACGCCATCTCGTTTTGCGTGCGTTACTGCCAGTTTAACGTCATATAGTTCTGTGTGCGTTACTACAAGTTTAACATCATATAGTTTTTTGCATTACTGCCAGTTTAACGCCATTTACTTCTGTGTGCGTTACTGCCAGCTTAACGCCAAATAGTTCTGTGCATCACTGTACGTTTGGCGCATTATATTGCAGTATATTATATTGTATCCATGGAGTGTGTCTGTGTAGTGTGAGTACTCAAATTAAAGAGCACCAAACACCTCTTTACAATGATTAAAGTGCATCTACGTACAGATTTCAACTTCTCCTTTATATTTGCTTATAAGAACCGCCCCCTCCCTCCCAATAATGTCTGGGAGAACAACAAGGAGAGGCAGACGTTCCCTTGGCACTGTAAGGGGGCCAGCAACAAATGTGTCCACAGGCAAAGGTGGACATGGTGGTCAGTCCTCAGGCAGGGCATTATTTCCTCTGTTTAGTGAGTTTGCCCATGCTATCCAGCCACAGCATGCAGAGGAGGTGGTGGACTGGCTTACTAAACCATCCTCATCCTCCTCATCCTCTGTCACACAAGCAGAGACAAGTGTGCAGTCCCCTGCAGTTGCCAGAGTGGATAAACCTGCCTCCTTGTCCACATCTATTCCTGTCATAGCCCAGCCATTACTGGATTCAGATGCTGGTTCTGAGGTTGAGGATGACAGAAACATGAACCTAGAGAGAGGGAGGAACACTGGAAGACAAATTGGCAATACACTGTGGGTTGGGTAACATGAATGCTAAGTTGTCTCCAGTGGTAATGATGAAGTTGGAGGAGATGGAGATGATGATGATGATGATGATGAGGTCACTGATGCGAATTGGGTGCCAGATAGAGCAGAGGAGGAAACTGAAGGTGAGGCAACACAACCCCAAGGAGGTTGGCATCAAGAAAGAGTAGAGAGCAGCCACCCTATTCCATCACATTCTGCAGCTGTTATCTCCCGGCCCACTCCCCACAGCTCAGCTGTCTGGCCTTTTTCAGCACATCTGCAGCAGATCGCACTGTTGCTATCTGCAAACTGTGTGACTGCCACATCAAACGTGGCAAAAACACCAACCATTTGGGTACCACATGCCTAACAAGGCATTTACCGTCCAACCACTCAGCCCGTTGGCAAGAGCACCTAAAAGCCACACAAAATGGGCACAAATCTGTCCCTTCTCCTCCTTACCCACTTCAGTCTGCCCCTGTAATACCGAGTTATTACCTTTCATCAGCCTCCACTGACAGGGATGATGGTATAGCACAGGGTGTCCAAGGTCCTAGCAGATCATCTACCAGCAGCACACCACCAGCTGTAGACTGTAGCCGGCAAATTTCTCTGCCGCATCTTCTGCAGCGGAAAAAAAAAATACAGTCCCTGCCACCCACATTCTTGCTTTCATTAAGATTATCTCTATAGGGTTAAGGTGGGAAGGCACCACAGACACCCAAAGACCAATTTTAACGCACCTGTTACTTCTATCCAAAGTCAAAGTGACACCAGAATGTATCCAAAAAATCTCTAATCTTGTTCCCAGTGCACTACATTGTGGCCTCATCATACACACTGGCTCCCCAGCTGTTGCTGAGCAAAATAAAGGCAGCTTGCAGGCTTTATAAATTCAGTTATTGCTGCAGCAGATTCTAGACATGGTACAGATCTGTCACTTTACAGTTAGACTAAGGGGACCCCCCTGGCACTATATTGGAAGGAGTTTTTCATTTTTAGGCTTTCATTTTAAAAATCAAAAAATCACTGCTCAATTAAAAATTATGTTTTTCACAGACTTTTTTTTATTGATCCATGTGCTAAAGGACAGGACCCAGACCCCTATAACCATTGTATGCCTAATTACTAGCAATTGACTTTAATGGGGTTCGGTGTTCGGGTCCGAATGTTCGTGGTGTTCGGAAGTTCTGGTCTGAACCAAACAGCGGTCCCTTTTGGCCCATCCCTATTTATAATGAATTTTTTGTATTATTTGGCATTTTTTAGGTATAGCCGGTTGCCGGCTTTATATGAGTAGTTCCATTTTTTCTCCATAAGATGCCGCTGTTGCCAGCGTATTATTAGTATGTGTTTTTTTCTCTTTTGAAAGGGCTTTCATTAGCCTTTCAGCTGGGTGCACCTTGTATGTTTTAGGTGCGCTCACTTGTAATTAATGTTCATTTGTTTCAGAGCAGGCATAGGCACTATATATTCTCCTCAATGCGTGATGTTCATCACTCAACCCATCCTCCGAAGACGTCTTGTTGATGATGAGATGCATCAGGGAGTGGCCTACCAGTGACGACATCACGCACGCCGGACCTCTAACCAGCGGTAGTGTTCAATGCCGACAGCCTGCTTCTCTTTTATTATACAAAATAAATGCTGTCTATGTTTTGTATGAAGGTAATTGTAGCTATTTTTTAACCACTTCCCGCCCAGCCTATAGCAGAATGACAGTGAGGAAGTGGTTGAGTGATCCTGACTGGGCGTCATATGATGTCCAGCAGGATAATCAGCACAGCCCCATCAGATGTGCTACCAGTCAGTGCCCATAAGCTGCCAGTCAGTGCCCCATAAAAAAACATGACAGTGCCCAGATCAGTGACAATTAGTGCCCACCACAGTGCCAGTTAGTGCCCATCACACTGCCAATCACACTGCCACCAGCAGTAAAACCTGTCAGTACCTCATCAGTACCTCATCATCAGTGCTGTCCATCAGTGCCACCTGTCAGTGTCAATCAGTGCTGTCTATCAGTGGCGCCTGTCAGACGAATGTGCCTAGTATTGAAGTGCTTAAATTAAACTCTTTTACATCATGATTGGCTTCACTATGGGAGTTTTCCTTGTTTTTTATTGTGCGTCTCCTCTCTACAATCTGTGATCCATGTGATGGTTACCCTCCTGGATAAACTTCTTGCTGCTTGTTTGACCATTATAATTTGTGGCCTTGGACATCTGGTAAGAGTGTGAGGGTGTTGCTGGTGATGGATACTTTGACTTGCATGGTTAATTCCTTTATTGGATTGTTTTGCACTTATGGACTGTTTATGATTTTTTGGTGTTACATTGTTAAGATTGAGTTCTATTTTTGCACATGAACACTTTTTTATTGTTTTTTTGTACAATTTAATGTTATATATTGTTGCATTATTTGGAGCGCTGCTTGTTTTCTCTTTATTATTTATCAACTGGTATCACGTTTTTTTAAGTGGATGCTATTTTTCCTTATTTACACCGAGTACGGATGTTAAAGTGGAGTTCCACCCACTTTTACAACTCTTCAGCATCCCTCACTAAACTGTGCACTGTAAACGAATTGGATATTTTTAATTTTTTTTCTCAGCACTTACTGTATATCTGCTGTATTCATTTTTCACTTCCTCCTTCCTGGCCGCGGCCCATCGCATCATTTCCTGTTTGCAATGCCTTCTGGGAAGGGACGGCAACTTCCTCTGACACTGCTGTTGCTATGGAAACCTGACCTGAAACCTATTACACTGCTTGTGCTGCACTGAGCATGTGCGAGATCCGCAAGGATGAAATTCAGGAAGAAATACAGTCTGGCTTAAGATGCCTAGACTTAAGATGGCCACGGCCTGCTGTAAGTTTATAAAATAACAAACTACTGCTATAAACTAACAAAACAGACCTTAGTTTACAGACTAACTTTACTAGAATACATTAAGCTTGTGTATTATAGGGGTATTTTTTATTTAAAAAATATAATTTCGGCCGGAACACCACTTTAAACTCTTTTACACTTTGCACACACTACCCAAACTATTTAGACATTTCACGCCAAAAGAAACACATGGTCCCTTATGTTTCCTGAAGTTGTTCCTTGAGTATAGGTAGTGAGATTTCTTGAGGTGTAGATCAGCAGCCAATTGCCTATATATGATTGGTGCTTTGTTATTACTGTTATTCTTGTTGTATAAAACTTCTATACAATTTTTGTTTAAAAGACATAATTGTTTGTCGAGCTAATACTATGCAAAACAGATGTTAAAACATGGATGTTAATTCTATAACTGCTGGATTTTGTAACATTATTTTGCTTCATCTATATTCTCTTTATGTATGATGACAATAAATTGTACATGTCTCTGTTTAAGCTTTAATAAAAACTATGGAAAAGAAAATGATTAATGCGCTACCTGAAAAAGAAAAAACAAAAGCTGCTACAAACCATGTGACTAAAATGTGTACCAATATTCAATAAATTGTAGCGCTAAAAAACACATATGTCATATAAACAGAATGTCTCTGTAAACATAAACTAATGTCCCAATGGTGACGTATAATCAGAGGAAAAACGTGATGATCCACAGTGAATGAATGTGAACAGTGTAACAGTTCCTTCTGCTTCCCAAATCTCAATTCAAATGTCATCAAACTCATAAATGGATGGGGTACGCTTACCGGAACTGTTGGATTCTACTGCCATTAGCATAGAATCAATTGAGCTGTGTGCCACCACGGGCAGGTAAGTAAAGTGGTCGAAGGCAGATGGAGCCTCTGTAAGGCCTGGATGTCACCTCTGGATACACGGGAAATAAGCCAAAAACTGGTTCCAAGGTTGAAGCTGTTTCTCAAATCCCGAAAGTATATGGAAAAAAAGAGGGATGCCTCCACATAGTGTAAATCAGGGTACTTTATTACTAAAAAACCGCTATACATAAAAGTGATCACAAATGTAAAAAAGGCAGTGTACAGGGTATAAAACCACCCTACGCGTTTCGATCAAAAGACCTTCAACAGGGGCATAGAAGACCCTCATAACACTGCCCAGATTTATAAAATTCTATAAAATTAATAAGTAAGTACAAGACCAATCAGCTGTGAGAACATAAACAAAAGTAAATCTTATTGGACGAGGAGAGGGTCCCATAATGGGGCGTGACCAGCCCTCTCCTGGAGTCCAATCAATATACACATAATTCAGTGTGGTTACAAGCTTGTGGATCTGTCTACCAATAGCAAAATCCAATGTCACCTGTGTCCATGACCTTACTGGAATCCCGAGTGGGCGTCTCATGCTGGGAGCCCGGGAAGCCGGAAAACCCGAGCACGTGATGCTAACACCCGGAAATATGTGTGCCGAGCGTGAAGGTTGCTTGGCAACAATACACGCTGTGTCATGAAAGCCCGCAAAACACCTAGCACGTATTCGCGAGGCAATCACATGACCCTCGGCTGCTCCCCCATGTGGTGCCTGACGTCACTCGCATGTGGGGAGTGTTGCCAAGCAACGGCATGCGCCCTGTCGAGGCGCGGGAATCCTCGCGCGGCGATCACCTGATGCACAGCTGATCTCCCACATGACCGCTGACGTCAGTCCGACAAAGGGAGCGTATCAGCGTGCTAGAAGTGCCGACGCACAGCTGATCTCCCATATGCCAGCCGACGCCAGTCAGACAAGGGGAACATGTCATGTTAAATACAACATGTGCATCCTGCCGAAAAAACACACAAACAACAAAATAATCATGTGACCTTCCTATAATGAAAGAAGGGCACGTGATTAGTACCGGATAACAGAAAAAGTAACAACAAATAAAAATACATAAGAATGGTGGACAAAGCCAGAATCTAAACACACTATACCACACTGTACGACATATTGGGTTCTAATCATGGGGTATATTGGGAAATCTAGAAGTAATTCTATATAGGTTATTAGTAGGGAAAAAGGAGAAACAAAAATAAAAATAATAATGTATTAAAAATGAAAAATGAATAAAACCCATTTAAGGTTTAGATAATGTAAAATGGGATGAGAAAAAATTACACCAGATAATGAAAGCTATGAAAGATTAATAAATGAATTCAGATCCCACTCCACATTGAGCCCTAACGGAAAATAAGATCTGAGCTCATGTATCCAATACGTCTCTAACTTGGAGACACCCCGTAAGCGAGACTCGCCCCGCCAATGGGGGACAAACCTATCAATCACTTGGAATATGCTACCTGTAGGATCCTTGTTATGATGTAATAGGTAGTGTCGGGGTACCGTGTGCTTATCTTTGCCACCTTTTATGCCAGCAATATGTTCATTCATACGTATGGTGAACGTTCTAATGGTCCTACCAACATATTGCTTTTTGCATGGGCAGGTAAGCAAATATACAACATATTGAGTGGTGCAGGTGGCAAACTCTCTCATGTGATAGATGCGCAGAGTAGTGGTGGAACTGAAAGTGTCAGTTTTATGTCTCACTGTGGCATTATGTGCGCACACATTACACCTGCGACATGGATAAAAGCCTTGACATTGTTGAAAGAAGGAGACTTTCTTGGGGGGTCTATAATGTTAGGGGCAATTTGTCCTTGTATAGAGAGGGCACCTCTGAAAATAACCTCAGGTAACGCAGGACCCAGGAATCTATCACTCCTAAGTACTCCCCAATGATTTCTGAAAATGGCCTTAATTTCTTTAGACTGGGTGGAATATGTAGTGAAAAAGGACTATTTAGCTCTGGAGTCAGAGGTTGTGGTGGAACTTTCAACTAAAGTGGAGTTCCTGTCAATCTGGGAAACTCTATTAATTTCTGCATCAAGTTCTCCTGCATTATACCCCTTGGCCACAAATCTATCTTTCAATATGTAGGATTGGGCATAGTAGTCGGAAATGTTAGAGCTATTGCGGCGCAGTCGTAAAAACTGGCTGTGTGGAACAGACCGTAGCCACTAAGCATGGTGGCAACTGTCGGACAGGATATACCGTTACGGTCTGTGGGTTTGAAGTAGGTTTTAAACTCTAAATGCTGATCAACTATTATAATTTCTAAATCCTAGAAAGTGAATGGAGTTTACGCTGGCCTCATAACTAAGGGAGATCCCACGGTCATTTGAATTGAGAACAGCCATAAAACAATCCAAAGACTTGCGGTTCCCCTGCCATAGGAGGAGGATGTCATCAATATACCTAACCCAGAGAACCAATTCTGGTCTCTGGGAGGCATAGACGACATCCTCCTCCCATTGGACCATGAAAAGGTTGGCCAAACTGGGGGCAAATTTAGCCCCCATGGCCACACCTTTTTGTTGTACATAAAACTGGTTCTGGATCCAAAAATAGTTGTGGCTCGTGGCAAACCGCAAAAGTTGCATAATGAAATTCCGCTGTAATAATGGCAAAGTGTTATTTAAAGATAGATGTTTTTCAACTGCATTGAACCCCAAGTTGTGTGGTACATATGTATATAGGGCAGCCACATCGGCTGTGACCAAAAAGGTTCCTTCATTCAATTTTACATTTTCAAGTCGTTTGATAACATCCCTAGTGTCCTTAAGGTAGGACGGGATAGATTGGACCAATGGTTGGAGGTAAAAATCTACATATCTCCCTATCCTCAAAGTGACCGAGTCTATCCCACTGACAATGGGTCTGCCAGGGGGACAGACTGGGTCCTTGTGGACCTTAGGGAGATAGTATATCACAGGGATCTGCGGGACAAGGGGCATGAGATAACTTTTCTCCTTTTTATTGAGAATCCCCAAAGAAAAGCCTTTGTTGACTAATTCAACTAAGGCTCATTTGTACTGAAGGGTTGGATTAAAGTCAATGGGGGTATAGGTATCTCGATTTTGGAGAATCCTATGCATTTCTCTGATGTAGTCCTCTTTGTTTAAGACCACAATCCCCCCACCCTTATCTGCAGGTCTTATGATAAGGCCCTTCCTGTCGCAAAGTTCTTTAAGTCCTGTTCTAATCTGTGGGTCCACACAGCTCGATTGATTCTATGCTAATGGCAGTAGAATCCAACAGTTCCGGTAAGCCTACCCCATCCATTTATGAGTTTGATGACATCTGAATTGAGATTTGGGAAGCAGAAGGAACTGTTACACTGTTCACATTCATTCACTGTGGATCATCACGTTTTTCCTCTGATTATACGTCACCATTGGGACATTAGTTTATATTTACAGAGACATTCTGTTTATATGACATATGTGTTTTTTAGCGCTACAATTTATTGAATATTGGTACACATTTTGGTCACATGGTTTGTAGCAGCTTTTGTTTTTTCTTTTTTAGGTAGCGCATTAATCATTTTCTTTTTCATTGTATATTTTGACTTCTTTGTTTTTTGCTGCTTCCTTTTTCACTTATAACTCCATTGCACATTTTTTTACACATGGATGTATTTGATTACAGGACCGCCAGGTCCTTGAACACAGAAGGTGTGTTTGTTTTCACCAATCCAGATTCCGAAATAGGTGGTCTTTTTATGAGGCTAAAAAACTTGATGATAAGTGAAATTCACTTCCAATGGACCTGTAAGTTCCAATGGACTTACAATATATTCGAGAACGGATGGTACCCAGGGGTCTCCGCTGGGATGTTTTTCCTCAGCAGGATGAACCTGATGTTAAATCATGGTTTAATTATTTTAACGATGTAGGGATTCAACTTTTAGATTTTCTCATTAAAAGAAAACGGACCAAGTTGTCCTTAATTGATATATTTCCCTTTCCTCCACTCTGAAAAACAACTTGGAGAAGGAGGAGAAGGATCAAAAAAAAAATAGAAAAAGAAATACAATAGGGATTTTTCCGATTATAGTTCTCACATGGTTTTTATTTGGCAAAAAAAGATGGCTTCTTCTGCCCCTTTAGAAAATGGGTCCCTTCCAGTTGAGACTCAACATCTAATAAAAACCAATCCGGATAGGAGATTAGTATATGAACCACCACAGAATACAGGGGGAGGTTTGGGGCCATCTTATCAAACCCCTAGACGCCCCCCAGACTCTAAACATAATAATTCTAGGAATCAAGGTCCTAGAAATGCCCCCCAATGTCCACCATTTCCTTTTCAGCCCCCCCCCAGTTATAGAGGGGGAGGACCAAATAATCGAGGTAGAGGCTATTCAGGGGGGTATCCAGCTGGTCCACCTCATCATGGAGCCCCTGGGTCTTCCCCATACAATTGGCGAAATGGGGCGGGCAATCAAAGATCTAGATCACACAATCGTGATTATCCTTACTAGACTCCAATCCATACCCAAAATCGCTACTTACCCCTACAAGAACAGCCATTGCAGGATGGGTATCACGAGACTTATTCCCAATATGATAGGGAGGAGGATGCATACAATAGGTTCCCTTATAATTATAACCAAAGTAGTTTCGACCATAGATCGGGTTTTCAGAGACCCACGGAAAGCCATTCTGGCTACCAAGAAGGAAAAGAGGGACGAGAGGGGGGTGGAAGGCTAGAAGCAAAAAGAAAAAGAGTTTGAGAGGCACTGGGATTTTCAATCTTAGTACTGTCCACTTGACTGAAGCCGAGAAATCGGTTCTAGACAAGGGACTTAAGTTTGTTCCCCCAAGACCTTTGAATAAATTTAGCACATTTATTGATGTGCTAAAGTTTACTAGAAAACTAAGTATACAAAGACACTTCTTGAGCCAACCTTCCTTTCCCTCCACGGTGAACCACCCTTCCAGACACACAGATTATGTACACTCCGGATTAACCAACCCATCACTATTTAACCCCCCAGGAAATTTAGCCCCTTCTCTTCAGGTTTTCAAAAGCCTAGTCTTACAAGACTTAGATAAACTTTCCAATTGTAAAAAGAGGGTCCATATGGACCCACAGATTAGAACAGGACTTAAAGAACTTTGCGACAGGAAGGACCATATCATAAGACCTGCAGATAAGGGTGGGGGGATTGTGGTCTTAAACAAAGAGGACTACATCAGAGAAATGCATAGGATTCTCCAAGATCGAGATACCTATACCCCCATTGACTTTAATCCAACCCTTCAGTACAAACGAGCCTTAGTTGAATTAGTCAACGAAGGCTTTTCTTTGGAGATTCTCAATAAAAAGGAGAAAAGTTATCTCGTGCCCCTTGTCCCGCAGATCCCTGCGATATACTATCTACCTAAGGTCCACAAGGACCCAGTCTGTCCCCCTGGCAGACCCATTGTCAGTGGGATAGACTCGGTCACTTTGAGGATAGGGAGATATGTAGATTTTTACCTCCAACCATTGGTCCAATCTATCCCGTCCTACCTTAAGGACACTAGGGATGTTATCAAACGACTTGAAAATGTAAAATTGAATGAAGGAACCTTTTTGGTCACAGCCGATGTGGCTGCCCTATATACATGTGTACCACACAACTTGGGGTTCAATGCAGTTGAAAAACATCTATCTTTAAATAACACTTTGCCATTATTACAGCGGAATTTCATTATGCAACTTTTGCGGTTTGCCACGAGCCACAACTATTTTTGGTTCCAGAACCAGTTTTATGTACAACAAAAAGGTGTGGCCATGGGGGCTAAATTTGCCCCCAGTTTGGCCAACCTTTTCATGGCCCAATGGGAGGAGGATGTTGTCTATGCCTCCCAGAGACCAGAATTGGTTCTCTGGGTTAGGTATATTGACGACATCCTCCTCCTATGGCAGGGGAACCGCGAGTCTTTGGATTGTTTTATGGCTGTTCTCAATTCAAATGACCGTGGGATCTCCCTTAGTTATGAGGCCAGCGTAAACTCCATTCACTTTCTGGATTTAGAAATTATAATAGTTGATCAGCATTTAGAGTTTAAAACCTACTTCAAACCCACAGACCGTAACGGGTATATCCCGTCCGACAGTTGCCACCATGCTCAGTGGCTACGGTCTGTTCCACGCAGCCAGTTTTTACGACTGCGCCGCAATTGCTCTAACATTTCCGACTACTATGCCCAATCCTACATATTGAAAGATAGATTTGTGGCCAAGGGGTATAATGCAGGAGAACTTGATGCGGAAATTAATAGAGTTTCCCAGATTGACAGGAACTCCACTTTAGTTGAACGTTCCACCACCACCTCTGACTTCAGAGCTAAATGGTCCTTTTTCACTTCATATTCCACCCAGTCTAATGAAATTAAGGCCATTTTCAGAAAACATTGGGGAGTACTTAGGAGTGATAGACTTCTGGGTCCTGCGTTACCTGAAAATGCTGGGGTTATTTTCAGAGGTGCCCTCTCTATACAAGGACAAATTGCCCCTAACATTATAGACCCCCTAAGAAAGTCTCCTTCTTTCAACAATGTCAAGGCTATTATCCATGTCACAGGTGTAATGTGTGCCCACATAATGCAACAGTGAGACGTAAAACTGACACTTTCAGTTCCACCACTACTCTGCGCATCTATCACATATATACTTGTCAAAAAATGATGATAATAGACATAGCCAGACCTTTACTTACATTTTCTATCAAGAGAAGACGAAGGAAAAAATAATAGGATAAATAGATTGGGTTGTGCTGTCCTCAAACTCAATAGACGTCCAAAAGGAGGGTCCCCGGATTTGGATGGTACAATCTATATATATATATATATATATATATATATAGCATAAATACGGTAAGTAATATAGTTTAGGTGCCATAATTGAGTTCAAAAAAAGATGAAAAAGGGAGAGGGGGGGGGAGAATGGGAGGGAAAATGAAAAGAATGGGAAGAAAGCGAATTGGATAATTATAGTAGTATTAATCTCACCCAGCAAGTCCAAAAACAGCCAAATACGGCAGGAAGTTGGCAATAAATTGGTGCCAAGGATAAAAATATCATCAAATATATCCAGGTATAAGCTGGATCAGTCTAGGGCATCCCAATTGCAGTGAGGTTACTGCTGGTATATTTCCTGACAATTGCCTGTTGGAGAGGTAATGGTAAGTATGCTTCTATGTGTTATGAGCAGAGTCAGAGAGTAAGGCCACGTACACACGGTTGGACTTTCTGGGAAGCTAGGTCCGACGTACTTGCCGCCAGACTTCCAGCGGATTACCGCCGGACTTTCTGAACAGATGGACTTGCCTACACACGACCGGACTTTCCGGAATCCGATCTTCCCGATAGACTTTTAGAATGAACGGACTTGCCCACACACGGTTCATTTGAACGTGACTCGGGTACGACGGGACTAGAAAAGGAAGTGAATCTCGACGCTTTTATCAGCGAGATTGACACCTTGCAAGCCTGGTCGTGGGGCATACCAGGCCCTTAGGTCTGGCATGGATTTTAAGGGGAACCCCCTGTGCCAAAAAATCGGCGTGGGGTCCCCCAAAATCCATACCAGACCCCGATCTGAGCATGCAGCCCTGCCGGTCACGAAAGGGGGTGGGAAAGAGCGAGCTCTCCCCCCTCCTGAACCATACCAGGCCACATGCCCTCAACATGGGGGGGTGCTTTGGGGGAGGGGGCGCCTTGCAGGGCCCCCCCACCACAAAGCTCCTTGTCCCCATGTTGATGAGGACAAGGGCCTCTTCCCGACAAACCTGGCCGTTGGTTGTCGGGGTCTGTGGGCGGGGGGGCTTATCAGAATCCGAGAGCCCCCTTTAATAAGAGGGCCCCCAGATCCCGGCCCCCCACCCTATATGAATGAGTATGGGGTACATGGTACCCCTACCCATTCCCCTAGGGAAAAGTGTCAATAATAAAACACACTACACAGGTTTTTGAAGTAATTTATTAGACAGCTCCAGGGGGGTCTTCTTCCAGCTTCGGGGGTCCCTCCGGTTCCTCTTCTCCCGGCATAGTTGGTTCTTCTCCACTCTCTCACTGCCTTCTTCTCCCGGTGTTGCAGTTCTTCGGCCGGCTCCTCCGCTGTCTTCATGCCGCTCTCTTGCCTCATCAACATGGGGACAAGGTGCTTTGTGGTGGGGGGCTCCGCAGGGTGCCCCCCTCCCCCAAAGCACACCCCCATGTTGAGGGCATGCGGCCTGGTACGGTTCAGGAGGGGGGGTGCTCTCTCGTCCGCACCCCCTTTCCTGACCGGCTGGGCTGCATGCTCGGATCGGGGTCTGGTATAGATTTTGGGGGGCCCCATGCCGTTTTTTTCGGCGTAGGTGGGGTCCCCTTACAGTTCCATACCAGACCTAAGGGCCTGGGATGCCCCCCACGCTCGCCGCAATAGGAAAATTTGTTTTTCCTATTGCAGCGAGTGCGAGATGCAGTACCCTGCTCCTCCTTCGTATCTGGTCCGTCGGACCAGCATACAGACGAACGGGCTTTCCGTCAGGAACTGAGTCCGGCGGAGTTACGACGTAAAGATTTGAAGCAAGTCTCAAATCTAAAGTACGTCAGATTTCCGACCGAAACAGTCCGTCGGTAGTCCGATGGAGACCACATACGGTCGGATTGTCTGCCGGATTTGGTCCGGCGGTGTCCGTCAGACTTTTGTAGCCGAAAAGTCCGACCCTGTGTACGCGGCATTACTCTTATTAATGTACATGCAGTAATAGTGTGTAAGCGTATAGAAGTAGAGTATTTACCTTGTATTGAAAGAGCAGCTTGCTGTGCACTGTAAGCAAGGCAAGGGATTTAGAGAGTAGAGTACTGAGCATTGTGCAGCGTTGTGCAGCCCTCATGATCAAGTCTCATGATGTCCTAACAAAGGACGAATTCCCAAATACTGTAAGTAGAAGTGGGATATGTGTCACAAATACTTACCACAAGCTGGAAGCTGTGAAGCTGATCAACTCAAATATACATTCCTGAGATGAATCAGATAAAAGGAAAACCGGCCTATGATCTCTAGAAAACAAATGTGGACTGAACTATTTAAGGTGGGAGTTCCTATACAGGAAATAGATGGGATTCCTACACCAGCTTTACTTAAGTGCTAGAAGCAAGTGGCTGGGAAGACTAAATTCAGTCACATTAGGTGTTTTTGTTGTCATAGACTGGGCCACATTGCTAGAGTGTGCCATGCTGTGAAAACTTAATGACAGCAGGCCAGTGTTTCCAGGACAGCAAGGAGACAGAAGCAGTAGTTTTTTCTCTAGAAATCTATGCCTTTCTTTAAGAATGTTACAAGGCAACAATGGGCACCCTACAATGGGTTTGCAGGCAGAAATTGACAGATAGACACATGTGAGCAGTGAGCTATGTGTTTTGGCACAGTTGGAAGGAACACATAATCTGCTTTGTCTTTTACTCTTTTGAGGTAATGAACTTTGACAGATGGAACAGGCAGAGCAGATGACCAAGCCAGATAGGATGAGGCAGACCAGAAGAAGAGATGAAAACAGGAGTAAGATGCAGATTATTTCTTGATGATGGCTGAACTTGAGTGGACTTTTATCTCAGCATTTCCCTTATGGTCTAGAAGACAGAAACAGAATCTACAACCCAAGTTAAGTAACTTTTAGTGCATTCCTCTTGCATACATTATCCATGCTAATTTTCTGGGAAGGATAGATACACTATATTTTTAAAAAAGACTGGGATGTCATTGAACTTTAATGGCATCCCAGTCTCAGTCCGTAGGGTTCAATATTCAGTTGGCCCACCCTTTTCAGCTATAACAGCTTCAACTCTTCTGGGAAGGCTGCCTACAAGGCTTAGGAGTGTGTCCATGGGAATGTTTGACCATTCTTCCAGAAGCAGCACATTTGTGAGGTCAGGCACTAATGTTGGACTAGAAGGTATGGCTCGCAGTCTCCACTCTAATTCATCCTAAAGGTGTACTATTGGGTTGAGATCAGTACTGTGTGCAGGCCAGTCAAGTTCCTCTACCCCAAGCTCACTCTTCCATGTCTTTATGGACCTTGTTTTTGCACTGGTGCGCAGTCATGTTGGAACAGGAAGGGGCCATCCTCAAATTGTTCCCACAAAGTCGGGAGCATACATTTGTCCAAAATGTCTTAGTATGCTGACACCTTAAGAGTTCCCTTCACTGGAACTAAGGGGCCAAGCTCAACCCCTGAAAAACAACCCCACACTATAATCCCCCCTCCACCAAATGATTTAGACCAGTGCACAAAGCAAGGTCCATAAAGACATGGATGAGTGAGTTTGGGGGGAGGAACTTGACTGGCCTGTACTCTTGTCCTGACCTCAACCCGATAGAGCACCTTTTGGATGAATTAGAGCAGAGACTGTGAGCTAGGCCTTCTTGTTCACCATCAGTGCCTGACCTCACAAATACGCTTCTGGAAGAATGGACAAACATTCCCATAGACACACTCCTAAACCTTATGGACAGCCTTCCCAGAAGAGTTGAAGCTGTTACTATGGACTAGTACTGGAATTCCATTAAAGTTCATGTGCGTGTAAAGGCAGGCGTCCCAATACTTTTGACAATGTAATGTAGTTTGTTCATCTGTATATTGCATGCAAATTTTGTGTTACTTGGTATGCCATGAATTGTTTTTCCTACAAGTGAGTACAGCCATTTTGTTTAGAAAAGCAAATTAATATACACTACATAGGTTTTTATGCTTTCTTGTTTTTACTGCAAAGCAACCTTAAAGACGTAAAGCAAAACAATTTCTTTGCAACATAGTAACACAATTTGTCAGTATAAGTTATCAAACATCACTGACCGCTATCACACCCGGAAATGACGTCAGTGTGTGACTCCGCCTTATGCACGTTTCGTTATCTTCTGAGGCAGTGAAGACTGCCTCAAAAGACGTTTGATAACAAAACGTGTGTATAGCGGAGTCATGCACTGACGTCATTTCCCGGTGTGATGGCGGTCAGTGAGCCTGTGGAACGCAGCTGGAGCGCACGCTGCAAGCGAGACACACCACAGGTCTGAAGCTGTCATTTCTCCTGTAGTTGTAGGACTTTGTGAGGCGTTTCCATAGTATGGAACATATGTTTTTATTTTTTTTTTCCTATTTTTACTTTTTTTGTCTTTCTATTTTTACTGTTTTAACTTTGGAATAAAAGCATTTCCTTATTTAAATACTACACTATGGGAGCCCATGTCTCATTTCTTGCATGAAAACCTTACCTATACTGGATAATGGAGAGAGCATTAGGAGAGGAGTACAGCTGGTTGATTTGGGCTTGGAGAATGATCTTTTGCACACACAATTCGATCTAGCTGCGGGATATCCTTGGAAGGTCCGTAGGAGCTGGATACCGGTTAGAAAAGTTGGAGCCTGGCTGCAAGATTGGTGCATCAAGCCTATATGTTATGCGAGATACCCCTGTAGGGATTACTGGAGCTGGTGAGTAGGGACCCAAGAGGGGGAGCACTTAAAATTTTGTTCCTGTGTATTGTCACCAAGCACTTAACTATCACATAAGTCTTTGGTTGGATTAATTTTTTTGATGTATTTTTTGGACTTGGCACGCTAAATTTTTTGATTTGTTTCATATAATTTCAACTATTTTTTAATATTTTATATTTGTCTTACACTTTTGGGACTATTTATTATTTTTATTTGATTTTTATTTGATTTATTTATTTATTTTCATGTACCTGTATTTTTGTCATTGTAGTATCACGTTTTTTGTATCACTTCTAAACATTTATTTATATCTAGTTTATTTGGCAACCTAGTGAGGTTTGCAACACTAGCACATGCACATTGGTAATTCATTAGGATTGCACTATTGGTATGCACATTCAATAGTCACTATAGAGGCACATAGCACCTAACAAGGTAATAGGGTCTGTCACCTTTCATTATATAGGTAGCGCCATTTTCCCTCATACTTGCACTTAAAAATATTGTTGTTTTTTTCAAAATCTTTAGTCTTTTTTTCATTTATAGTGCAAAAAACCCCAGAGGTTTAAAATACCTGGCCTGCTCATGAAGGGGGGGGGGGGGGGATCTTTCGGAGGTCAGGTGGTTAAAATGTGTTAACTAGCACTAGTATCCACACACTTTATTTTTAGCTTCAAGTATGCATATGTAATGATGAAAAGAGGTCCTGCAACATTATGGCTATGATAAAGTGCTGGAGATAGCAAAAAACGTGTTAGCTCTCTGTGCAGCTCCATCTTTATTGTGCCTGTTTGTTGCTTTACGAAATAATACAATAAAGGTGATTTTCGGGATATAAACAGAAAAGTCAGTGCTACTACACATACAACACATTTCCGGGATATACAGCTGTCTAAATCATCTTTTTTTCTTTAGTTATGAGCTATTATACTGTAAGCTTCTATATGATGGCTTAAAGTACCTTCAGGAGTACAGAGAAGTAAATTAAAAAACTTTGTATGACCTTCTTAAATGTTGTACAAGTTCTTTTTACTTTGGTAGTGAAATCTTTGGAGCTGTGGACAATGTTCGAGAGCTTTATTATACATTATAGCATATATTATATATATATATATATATATATATATATATATATATATATATATATATATATATATATATATATATATAATACAGTATTCATATATGTAATAAAAATATATATATATATATATGTAATAAAAATATATATATATATATATATATATATATATATATATATATACATATCTCAAAGCAAATTTCCCCATAAGAAATAATGGAAACTGAGTCATTCCACAACCATTTATTTATAGGTCTTTCAGTTTACAGTCCATATAAAAAGATTATAGCAAGTTTAAAAGAGAAGAGAGGCTCCTCTAATGGCGCGTACACACAATCGGATTTTCCGACAACAAATGTTCGATGGGAGCTTGTTATTGGAAATGCCAACCATGTGTGGAATTTCTGACAACAAAAATTTGAGAGCTGGATCTCAAATTTTCTGACAACAAAATCCGTTGTCGGAAATTCCGAGCGTGTGTACACAATTCGGACACACAAAATTCCACGCATGCTCTGAATCAAGTATGAGACGGAAGCGCTTGGTCTGGTAAAACTAGCATTCGTAATGGAGATAGCACATTCATCACACTGCAAATTTTGAAATCTTTCAATGCAGCGCATTCTCTTCTTCTTTATAATGCTATAATTATGAAGTTGTTTTGCAGCTGATATTCACACAGAGTTCTGACAAACTGATTTCTTTATTATTACTTGTGATCTCATGAATAATTTTTTTTTTCGCCAGATCTCCAGAATAATGTTTTTAATTTTTGTTTATAGTAATCTCCTTTTTTTTTAAATCAAGATCTCCTGTTTTTTTTTTTTTCTAGTGATCACCATAATATTTTTTTTTTTGTGTGTCAAGTTACCACAACACCATTATTATCTTGTATTTTTTAACCTCAAGGAGATTGGTTGGTGTCCCTTGTTAATTTGACATGGTCTTTTTGAAATGTACCTGCCTACTTACAAACAAACTGTCCTTTTTTAATTTTAACACATAGCCAATGATTTTAGACAAAAAATAGACATTTATTAGGAGACATAACAAAATAAAGAGGAAGCCAATGCTGGATGAAATTGGCGAAGCCTTTGTACCCAGGGCACACATCAACTATTTGACAGGCAAAATTGGGAGCCTGAGGAGTCCATTTAATAGGGAGCACAATCCAGTCCAGGACTCCGAGAGATCAGGAACAGCAGCAGGTGACATATATGTCCTCAGGCTGTGGGCTTACAACAGCCTGCGTCTTTTGCCAGACCAGACTGAACCCAGGCCATCATTCTCTTGTCTTCCTTACATGTTTCCTTCCACGCTTGCTTCCAGGCTGTGGCTCTGGTGTTATAGTTGTGGCAGGAGGTGGAGGAGGAGGAGGATGGTCCAACTCACACAGGTGGGTTTTGCTTGTGAGTTTGCCCCTCAACCCCTTATTTAGAGCCATACATATCACTTCCTCACAAAAGAGGCGTTGGCTCACCTCCATTTCCTGAATTTTGTTGGCAGCCATGCAGGCATAGGCCTCAAGAAGACTGGGGGGTTCTGAGGGCCGTAGAAGCCTGCCGAATTAACCCAAGTGCCGACTCCTCCACACTCCTCCCCTTCCTGGGCCTTTTTTGTTGGCAGACGGAGGGGAGGGACCTGGGATTCAGTCAGGGTACTGGGCCTGGCCACCTCCTGGCTGCCACTTACCCCCGCCACCTCCTGGCTGCCACTTTCTCCTGCCACCTCCTGGCTGAGGAGTTGCTGTGTATGAAAAAGGGACATAGTTTTAATTTATTGTTCATCAATCACACACAATTTTGAGAAATATGTTGAACAATGCTATACCTGACTCAAGCTGGCTCCTCCAAAACTTCTTCCTGGGTGAAAGGCCCAGGTTGTATGTTGGAAGCCTCAGCTGGGGTGGAAGGAAGAGTGAAAGGAAGGGTTGAGAGTGATGGCCTGATTTCAGTCTGGTCTGACAGAAATCGCAGTCTGCCATAGTACCAAAGCCTGGGGACATAAATGTCATCTGCTGCTGCTCCTGATCTCTGGGAATCCTGGACCTTCTTGCGCTCCCTATTATATGTGCTCCTCAGGCCACCAATTTTGCACTTCAAATAGTTGATGTCTGCCGTGGGGATCTGCAGCTTTACAAATTCCAGCAATTTATCCAGTGCTGCCTTCCTCTTTAGTTGATTTGTATAAAAGGGGTGTTATGTCTGCCACAGACAGGGCAGCTCTCTGTACAAATCAATGAATCGGGGGAGGAAATCATGATGATAGTTGAATCGATCCATTTTATCTGCAAAACACAACACAAGACAAACCCTAATGTCAGGCATAATCTTGTCCCAATATAGGCCTCAATCTCTAAGCAGTATAGGCCACTGATGTCCCAAGTTCAAATTGTACCTTTGTTAGCATGATTGGTGCTTTCGCTACTCCATCCTTCATTCACAGATCGTACGTACAATGCACACGTGTTACGCTTCATATACACTGCGCGTGCGTGAAACTCCGCCCGCCCCTGACCTTCTTTATAGTATATTTCTCTTTCGGCGCAGTGGAAAAGCACATGGTGGAGATAGAACAAGGGCATGAAGACAGCAGCAGCAATGACGAAACCCTGGAGCCACGAACGTCCCGATCCCGGAGGAGATTTAAGGCCTCTAATATGTCTTTTGTAGAGATGGTGGAGATGGTGGACATTGTGAAGAGGGAAGGCTATGATGGGAAGCATGGACCTTACCCAAACTCAAATCTGAGCAAGGCCAAGATCATGACTAAAGTTGTGAAAAGTCTGCAGAAGAATTTTGGGGTATGGCGATCCAAGGATCAACTGAGGAAATGATGGTCAGACCTCAAATTGAGGGAGCATGATCAGTATAGAAGGATCAAGAGAGTGCTGCAAAAAAAAAGTAAGTATTTTGCTGTGTGTTCCTATTCTTATTACGTTCATGCTGCTCCATGTGCTTTTTCTTTACTGTTGTACAGTTTAAAACAGTTTCAGATTCGTGGGCACAGTAAATCGTTTGTAGTAAACTTCGTTGGTTCGCCCACTAATACAATGTTTTTGGCAGATGCAGGTTAACTACATTTGTTCATGCCTATTTGGATTAAAGAAGTTTAGGACATTGTTGTCTAGGTGTGTTTGTAACTAGAATGAAATGCAAACTTGATTCAGTGTAAGGAGAGGACACTCAGCAGCTGTTTACACATCTGGACACAGGATCTAGTGTGGGACACCCAAACAAACTTTTTAGGGTGTCCCACACAGGTGCTCCAGTGGATACTAGGGGTGTCTCCATGTGTGAAACTTTACCCAAAAAAGGAAGTAGTCCAGCTTGAAGAAAGGGAGCAAATCATGTCTTCAGCTTGGAACTGCCAAAATAGACAACTGTACGACACTTCAAGCAATGTTTCATATTCCTATTTCTTGCCTCAAATATCTGTGTGCTATGTGTGCTAAGTATACCTATTTTTTATTCACATAGGAGAGAAAAGAATCGGGACATCAGAGGACATCAGGGACCCCCAACCTCCTAAAGAAGGAGAAGTCACCACACCACAACCTCAGGATGTGGAGGAAGGAGAGGTTTATGAAGTGGGTGAAATAGTGACCACAACAGGTGAGTGTCTGAGACCACAGCTTCAGGTAATAGATGTATGTCTGCATATTTATAATACATGGTGTGTTTTTTTTATTTTAGGTGATGTGGATGTTGTGGAAGAAGAATCTAATTTCACAAGTACAAGTGCACACGTCCTCATTGGGGAGATCATGGTGTGCAATAGGGATTTACAGAAGATCAAAGAAGACATCAATGATGTTGAAAAAAGACTCAGAAACATCATTGATGTTTTAGGCAGAATATAAAACACACCAACATTTCTTAATTGTTTTATTTTTACTAGAACTTTTCTAAAAAATGTTGAAAGCCAAATTTTGAAGAAGTACACAGTGTGTCAACATGTGCTATCTGCCATCACGGGATATCAAGGTAAGCATTTTGTGGGTGCAACCCCTTCCTCACAACTCAAGTAGCTGAGAGGAAGGGGTTGTACCCTTGAAACATGTCCATTGATTGCCCATGATGGGAGCTAGCACATGTTGACCTTAGGCATGGGATCAGGAGTGAAATCCCCATTTTGACTCCCAATTTGTGTGCATCTTCAAAATTTGGCTTTCACAGGGGTGACATCACCCCATCTGATGAAGGCAATATCAACACAGTTTGGACATACTAATGTCTGATATTGCCTTCAATTTATTAAAGCTGAACTTTGTAAGTTTCTGAGTTATGTATTGTTGTATGTTTTGAAAAACATGCCTGTTTACCACAAAAAAAGATATTTCTACTGTCCCAAAAAAAAAAAATATATTCCAAAAAATATGTTGGTTTGTTCAAAAACCCTTTTCTAAATGCACATGTGAATGTGCACAGAGTAAAACATTTTCTACTCAACAATGTGTGGCTTCTTCTTTCAATGCTCAATAGCAGTTTTTTGCTTAAGTTGGTGTTTACAGTGACAATGGGGGTTATTTCCTAAAGGCAAATACACTTTGCACTACAAGTGCACTTTCAGTGCATTTTCAGTGCAGTTTCAGTGCACTTTTGCAGTGCAGTTGTAGTGCAAAGTGGATTTTCCTTTAGTAAATAACACCCACAGTGCTTTATAATTTGCATCAATCAGGCAATTATCGTCACTCCAAAAAATTAAGTCAGGATGCTGAAAATGATGAATATTATTATCATTAATTCATTACATACATTAACAACAAAAAGAAGGTGTGTGTGTAGTAGACCCACAACATAATAGTTAGCTGAAGAAGAGATTGTCACCTCATGTATCAAAGAAATTACATTGAAACTATTGAAGAAAATGGCCAAAAAAAAAACACACTGGAGAACCTAGGTGACAGCTAAAAGAAACACAAGCAGTAAATCAAAGGAAATATTTTTCAGTTTAAAATACAAAATTATTTTAAAAATACATTTATTTAAATACATATAATGTGATGTTAACCCCCCTGGCGGTTTTCCCGAGTCTGGCTCGGGTTGGATTTTACATACCAAAAGCGGTATCCCCGAGCCAGACTCGGGCTTGCATCGCAGGATCCAGGAAGAGCATATTTACCTTGTCCCCTGGATCCTGCGATGTCTCCCCGCTGTGATCGGCGAGCCGCTGTGTCTCGCTCGATTCACAGTGCCGAGCTCCGTTCCCTGCGAGCGTTGCGACGCACGGGGACGGAGTTCGGCGGTAAATTCAAATAGTGAAACACACAGTATAGATACAGCATACTGTAATCTTACAGATTACAGTACTGTATCAAATAACTACACATCCCCTTTGTCCCTAGTGGTCTGCCCAGTGTCCTGCATGCAGTTTTATATATATAAAACTGTTCTTTCTGCCAGGAAACTGGAGATTGTCTATAGCAACCAAAACTGTCTCTTTACATCAAAAGTGGTTTTAGAGCAGCTAGAAAAAAGCGATAATAAATTAGAATCACTCGCAGAATTGAGCGATAGTGATTTGTGGGGAGATCCGTTATCAAACACTAAAAGTAACGAAAGCTAAAATTCTGCAACTGAGCAAATTTCAGTGTTTTTGATTTGATTATATTATTATATAATTTTTATTATTATTATATTATTATTTGTTATAATTATTTATAGTTATTTATTATATTATAATTTTTTATTTCGTTTTTCAAACTTTATCATACCCGGGATGTCTACTAGACTCTTGTTTGGACAGATTTAAGTGAACTATTCCTAAGAATTACAGGCCTACAATATAAAACGCCAAATTTCTGTGCAAAATAATTGTACCGCTTTCAGCACCTAAAATCAGAAATAATCATACCGCCAGGGAGGTTAAAGGATAAAACTTACCCTAATATAGTCATTTTGCATGACCTGAATGATGGCAGAACAGGTCTCTGGAATAATGATCCCCAGAGCCTGGGGGGAGATGCCTGTTGAGAACTTGATGTCATGCAGACTTCTCCCCATCGCCAAGTACCGCAAGGTGGCGACTAGCCTCTGCTCGGGAGTGATGGCTTGCGACATGCAGGTGTCCTGCTTTGTAATATAAGGGGACAGCAAAGCCAACAGACGGTGAAAAACGGGGTCCGTCACCTGGAGATAATTCCTGAAATCATCAGGATTATTCTCATGGATCTCCCACAACAAAAGCATATGAGCGAATTGGTCATGCTGGAGCAAACAATTCTTTGTCCATGAACTCCTCCCCGCCCTGTTCATGGACTGGACTCGGGTCAAAGTAAGAACCCCAACACCAAGCCCCTGCGCAGCACGAACTCTACGATGAGTACGTACCCACAACATGGCTTAAAAATGGTCGGCTGGTCAGAACGAACTAACAGAACGCACTGAAAATCAGAAAGGCCTGAGAAGAGAATAGCTGAAAATCAGAAACAAGCAGACAAGAACGCACTGAAAATCAAATACGTAATATAAAAATACGCACTGAAAACCAGATGCGAACGGACTACACGCACTGAAAACCAGATACGAACCCACAAGCACAAACTGAAGAGCAGTAACAAACTGAAAAGCACGAGGCTGAAAATAGTCTCTCACCAAACTTCTATTAACACGAGATAAACACGAGATTAGCAGAAGGAGCCCAAAGGGTGGCGTACTGGCTATTGAACTTCCTCTTTATAGTGCCGTTGTACGTGTTGTATGTCAGCGTGTTCTTTGACGATTGGAATTTCCAACAACATTTGTGCGACCATGTGTATGCAAGACAAGCTTGAGCGGAAAAAAATCCCAGGATTTCATGGTCAGAATGTCTGATCGTGTGTATGCAGCATAAGTATAGTAATATGGTTACATTTAATGAAGGTTCAACATTTAGCAACTCACATGGTTGATGATTAAAAGAAGCACATCTAAGTATGCAGGCATCCGGGGTGAAGCTGTCCACATAGACCATCCTCCGCACCACCGACTCTCAGTCTGCAACCATGACTGGGAAGACTATCCTGCAGTAGAGTGATCTGAAAGAAAAAACTTGAAGCACTTGGAGCGCAGCGTGGAAGAGATTACGTTGATGGCAGTGAGGAGGATAGTCTATGCAGCTTTACCCTGGATGCCTGCATACCTAGATGTCCCTGTTTTAATCATCAACCATGTGAGTTGCTAAATGTTGTACCTTCATTAACTGTAACCATATTGCTACACTTAGAGACGCCTCTCTTCTCTTTTATACTCCGTTGTGACTTGACGCTACTTGTATATCAAGACATCACTTGTATAGCAAGTCAAAATTTATTTTAAAATGTTGCTTGTCTTGCAAAACACTCGCAAACCAAGGTTTTACTGTATATATATATATATATATATATATATATATATATATATATGCTTTATCTCTAGAAAGCTCATCCTAAAAAAGGAACCTACAGTTCAACCTAAAAAACAAACAACTAAGCAATTCCTGTTACTTTTTGCCTTGGCTTTACAATGATATATTACATTATCCATTTCAAGAAGGTTTACAACAAATTGTGTATACAGAAAAAAAAAAGCAAAATTGTGTTGGTGGACATTGCTGTCATTTTGATGACGTCCAGTATATTCGTTTTTAATACATGACTGTTTTTATGTGAAAAGTAGGCTTTGAATAAATGGAGAATGAGATATAATCATATTGTGCTACTATGTATGTTTATATGGCCATTGATTTTAGAAATTTTTATTCAGTCCAACAGTTAACTAGCACATTAAAGAGTGTTAACTCTGTATGACTAGTGTACAGTATGTAAAGGCAAAACATTATTTTAGTTTTTGAATAGAGTAGAGAAGGGTTAGACCCTTTGATATGACTTTTTTCCCACTGGGATATTCAAGTCTCTATTTTGACCATGGCCACTGGGATAGAAAGTAACTGAAAATCCTTAATGTTAGGGTTATCATGAGAGCAAGAGAGAGGGAGAAATTTTCCAATGGGGACAAACGTTCTAGTGACAACTGTCCTCTCATTATCTGTTGCATCACAAAGAGAGGAAGAGAAGATCCTACTCAAAACTTAGAAAAAGAAAAGTTTGTGCCACATTTATATACTTTGATTACAAATGTGTACATTTTGAGCTATATAAGTCTTCTGTAATAATGAAAATTAGGCTGTTTATAGGATAAGATTTATTTACTACGTAACGCTAGGAAATGGAGGACCTAGTATCATAATATTCAAGGGTTTTGTCAAATGTATGTCATTAAAATTGCAAACACTGCGTGGTTGATTTACTAAAGGCAAATAGGCTGTTTATTTTGCAAAGGAAGTTGCACTTTGCATAAGGAATTTTCCCCAGAGCTTAGTAAATGTAAAGTTTCCTTTTGCAAAAAATACCCAATCATGTGTAAAGGAAAATAAAAAAAACAGCATTTTTGCTAGCACATGACTGGATGATGAAAGTAATTGGAACAGTCAACAGAGCTTCACTCCATTCATTAAGCTCTGGAGCAAATTCCTTTGCATATTGAACAGCCTATTTGCCTTTAGTAAATCAACCCCCGTAAATGAATTGCATTTCCAAATGAACCCCTTTCAATGAATTGTAATATATAGCAATCAGATCCCAATTGTGTTTTCAATACTTGTAATATATGTTTATGCAGATGTATTTGTGGTGTTCTTAGCTTTTTTCTGACAACAATGACATAAGAGGTCTCATAAAAACCTTACAGAGACCCATTTACAATTTTACTTATAGCATTACCTATAATTTTGTTTACTTTTACTTAGAAGCAAAACACCTGGCTCTAATTAGAACATTAATTGTGATAAGGAAATTAGGCATCATTCACAGTCTCATGCATACTAATTCTAAATTGCTCTTGTTGTCAGCACTTTGTATATAATATATTCAGAAAACATTGAAAAGGTCATTTACCTAAAGCAGCAGAAGACAGAATTAGCTGTTGGCTTGAGAACATCCTGTCTATTCAATTTATTTACTGCCCACCTGTTGCTATATATACTCTTAAATTTACAGTATATACAGTATATATATATATATATATATATATTCCACACTGTGCGTTGCAACACCACTAAGAAACTTTCATAAGTGAGGCACTTTCTAACTTCTGATTCCATCTCTAGCCAGTGAAAAACAGATCTGATACAAAATATCTTTCCGTGTACTTTTATTTGCACCACGTTAGTCAATACAATTTTCTTTTTGTATTTCATTTTAATCACCTATATGAAAAATATGCAGGGGTCAAGTCCTGGGAAAAAAAGTGTGGGAACTCACCCATGATTCCCGCCCCCCCCACCTCAAAAATAAAAAAGTGTGTGTGTGTATGTAATATATATATATATATATATATATATATATATATATATATACATATATAAAATATACACACACACAAACACAATGTCCCCTAGGCTGCCTGTGTTGATTGTGCTAAGTGGGGTCCAGGCCCCGCCTGCTCACTCCTCAGTGCCCATCAAATGCAGCCTGATTAGTGGCAATCAAATGCAAATTTACCAGTGCCCATCAATGCCGCCTTACCAGTGCCCAGCAGTTGGCCTTACCAGCGCCCAGCAATGCAGCCTTACCAGCACCCAGCAATGCAGCCTTAACAGTGCCCAGCAATGCAGCCTTACCAGTGTCCAGCAGTTGGCCTCACCAGTGCCCAGCAATGTAGTCTTACCAGCGCCCAGCAATGCAGCATCACCAGTGCCCAGCAATTCAGCCTGATCAGTGCCCAGCAATGCAGCCTGATCAGTGTCCACAGCAATGTAGCCTGATCAGTGTCCTCAGCAATGCAGCCTGATCAGTGTTCCCAGCAATATAGCCTGATCAGTGCCCCAAGCAATGCAGCCTGATCAGTGCCCCCAGCAATGCAGCCTTACCAGCGCCAACAGGGGTCAGTCTGCCCTGGGTGGCACACATTGAGGAGGAGGGTACCATCCCAGCGCACCCATCATTCCCTCCCTCAGTCCTCCTCCTCCACCTCCAGCAGCCCCTATAACATGGTCCCGCCTCCTATAATACACGCCGGCATTGTTAAGCCTATCACTAGACTTTATAAGGCGGGTCCTTGTTACAGGGGGAGCAAGGAAGGGGAGGATGGGTGTGCTGGGATGACACCCCCTCCCCAATGTGTGGCACCCCGGGGGCGGACTGACCCCCATTGGCATGGACACCCTCCCTTCCAGCACACCCACACAGCCTGCCATACTCTCAGTCCTGCAGGACATGGTTGCTAATGGGAACAACGTTCCTGCTGTAAAAAAAGTGCAGGAACGTTGTTCCCATGCGTTTCTGCAGGACTTGAGCCCTGATAAAGTGTATGAAGAAATGGAAAGTTGCTAAAGTTACAACATGGACTGTAAATGTGCTTTTGTATTTATTTATTAGTAATATGAACATGTGACTATATGGATTTATTATAAACTATATTAATAAACCCAAATAGATATCTACATGTGCATATTACCAATAAATAAATCTCAAAGCACATTTATAGTCCATATGGTCACTTTAGCAACTTTCCATTTCTTCATCCACATTATCATGATAGATTGACAGTATAACATCTCTAACAGCAACCTAATGTCCCAGTGACAATGATAATCATGGATATCTGCAACCTTCATCACTTAATGCTGACAAGAGAACAAAAGCTTTGCATTGCTATTTTAAAATCAGACCTGTAGATGTCTGTGATCAGGCTGGATTCTTCTGCACTGTGTGCCCCAGACAGCAGCCACCTTCGCTCTTCCCTCGATGCGGGCAGCCTGTGCCTCTTTCTCTCTCTCTCTAGCTGGGAAAGATGCCCCGCCCCTCCTCCAGCACCTGTGTCCTCTGTGCAGAGCTCTCACTGCAAGCACGGAGGTGAAGAGGGTAGGAAGGGGAAAGAAGCTAACTGCTGTAAGAGCCTCTTCATTTCACTAAGGCCACATTCACACCTGAGCGCTTTGTAGCTTAAAGCCTGAAGCTACAAAACGCTGGAGGGGAAAAAATTTATTATTCTCTATGGAGATGGTTCACTTCTCCACTCCAAAACGCCTGAAGCTCCAAAACCCCTGAAGCTTAAACAAGTTCTGGAACTTTTTTTAGGCAGATTTGGGTGTTTTTCTGCTTTTCACATTGGTGACCTTTTGACCTGTACAAAATTGTGGCAAAATGCGTCAAAATCATGTAAAAATGCGTAAAAACGCAGTTAAACGTGGCAATAATCGAGGCAAAATCATGGTAAAATCGCATGGCTTTTTGCCTGAAAACGCTACGCTCAGATGTGAATGGGGGAGGCAACCTGAAAACATCCAGGGGACAAACAGCAAACAAGTGGGACTGCATAGAGCTATGAACAGCCTGCCCTTCCTCCCGACTCTCTTCTTCTCACTCCCAGGGCTGAGCTGACAGATGCCGCTTTCACTACTTCTGCCAGTGGGTGGTAGAGTCCATCAGCCACTCCTGACTCCCAGCCAGGATGCAGCTGCTAATGGGAACAATGTTCCTGCTGTGCAAAAAGTACAGGAACATTGTTCCCATGCATTCCTGCAGGACTGGAGCCCTGAATATATGCACACTATAAGCAAAAAGGCAGATAAAATAATGCAATTGGAAGACATTTCATCATATGTTCAACAATTTTGTCTTTTTTAGAATCCTAAAACAGAAAGATTACATAATAAAATTAAATACAAATCTAGGTCCATATTAAGACATTTTGGTTAAATAGCATCCAAGCAATAAATCCATTCTACTTCTTTTTATTTGAGTTTCCATTGTCTCCCTCTGCTCAATTTGGAAATATGGTCATTTGCCAATTGCCACATATTTCAGCGGTGTAATGCTATGGGATTTATCAATGAAATATCTTGCAACAGGCAATTGTTTAGGGTTATTTTTGATAAAGTATTTATGTTTAGCAGTGCTCTTTGTGATGTCTCGCCTATGCAACAAAGCCAACATGGGCATTTAATCATGTAGACTACAAACTGCTCAAACTGCCCGTGTTGATGGGGACAAAGGCCTCATCCCCACAACCCTTGCCTGTTGGTTGTGGGGGTCTGCGGGCAAGGGGCTTATCAGGATCTGGAAGACCCCTTTAACAAGGGGACCCCCAGATCCGGCCTCCCCCTATGTGAATTGGTAACGGGTACATTGTACCCCCGTCACGTGGCGTTGGGGGGGGTGGGGTCACCCATTTACATCACCAGGTGGCCCCACCCTCAGCTATATAACAGCTGTCACCGAGAAGAAGCGTTACTCTGTGGGAGTCACCAATAGAGGCAGAGCTGTTGCAGCTTTTTTTTCTTTTTTTGGCTCATCGGGCGGCATGAGATGGATTTACATTGTGGGACATTTTTATATTTTTTTATTTTTAATAAAGGACTTGTACCAAAGTGTCTCCTGTCTTTTTTACTATTTTTGACACTTTTTTGTGAAATGGTAGGGGTACAATGTACCTGTTACCAATTCACATGGGTGGAGGCCGGGATCTGGGTGTCCCCTTGTTAAAGGGGGCTTCCATATTCTGATAAGCTCCCTCCTGCAGACCCCCACAACCACCGGGCAAGGGTTGTGGGGATGAGGCCCTTGCCCCCATCAACGTGGGAACAAGGTGCTTTGGGGGGGCTACTCCAAAGCACCCTCCCCATGTTGAGGGCATGTGGTCTGGAATGGTTCAGGAGGGGGGTGCTCTCTCGTCCCCCCTCTTTTCCTGCAGCCTGCCAGGTTGCATGCTCAGATAAGGGTCTGGTATGGATTTTGGGGGGACCCCCATGCCATTTTTTTTTTAAAAATTGGTGCAGGGTTCCCCTTAAAATTCATACCATGGGGGGCGTGGCTTGACCTCGTAGAGAATGGCTGCTTAACTTCAGAGCTCCGCTGACAGGGATAGAAATCTGAATTTTAAAGACGGTCAACGGCCTCCCAAACACCCGAAAAGCGATGGGTACATCCTCTAGAACTTCGTCGACCTCCCGGTCCCGTTCTCCCCGTGAAATACCGGCAAGATCCAGTCAGAACATCCCGGAGATGTTCCGGGCACAGATGGGAACTTCAGCGCCGGCTCCCACCTCACGGAGCCAGCATCAGCATCCTCCTCACTCTAATGCTGCTGCCTCTCCATCTCACGCTGAACTCAATGACGGGGGAATTCTCCTCACTCCTCATCAGCATCCGAGCCTGAGCGATCTCAGATCCGTAGCTGAGGACATTAAGGACACCCTGACAGCAGCAATCTCAGATTTAAAAATTGAAATCCAAGCTATTACAGGCAGAGTTCAGGCGGTGGAACAAACGACTGCCCTTCATTCATCCAAGATCCGTCACCAGCATCTGGCGATTGACACACATACACGGCAATTAAGAGATGTCAATCGCCACTTGGAAGATTTAGACAATCGCGGCAGACGCCATAACCTCAGGCTGAGAGGTTTGCCTGAAACCGTGGATGCGGATCATCTTCAAAGTGAAGTTATCCATATCTTTAATAACATACTCGGCAGACCCAGAGAGGTTCCTATTGCGATGGAAAGAATCCACCGTGCCCTGCGACCGAAGGGAAAAGACTCTGACCCACCTAGGGATGTGGTATGCTGCATTATTGACTACCGTTTGAAGGAAGACATTCTGAGGGCTGCACGTTCCCTGACCCCTTTACTACATAACGGCACAGAACTTCGTCTATTCCAGGATTTATCAAACATAACCTTGCAGCGCAGAAGGGAACTGCAACCCCTTCTGACAGTACTCAGGGCTAAAGGTATAATTTACCGCTGGAAGTTCCCTTTTGGTTTGACGGCAACAGTACAAGGACGCTCAGCTCTCCTCAGAGTCCCTGAGGATCTACATTCCTTCTGTGATACGCTCGGAATCCCTCTCATGGAGGTCCCAGATTGGTACGCGGAATTTCGTACCCCTACAGCATCTAAAGCACCTTCCAGGAGTGAAGCAATGGAGACCCAACATACAAGCTACAGAAGACACCGTTCGCCATCGGAACCGAGAATTCATCAACCCGACCCGCAGTCTCCTTCCATCTACAGCCCTACGAAACCTCCACGCTCCAGAAGAGCTAGAAGAGATCGGTGAACACAGATGGCATCTGCAACATAGACTGAAAGATTTCCTCTGACTGTTCATGTGCCATTTTTAGAATATTGAAAGTTCATACCCCGGCTGGTAATATGCTCCTAAAGTATTTCAAACTGATAAGTTTAGTTTATGTAGATCATAGTTCATACACACAGGCATATCTATATCCCCCTTAACGCTGACTACCAAAGCAGCGCTGTGTCTGCATGGCTTGTTCTGTCACACCTTACTCTCCAATACAGCCCTACACTAGCAGTTCCACCCTTCATTAGAGCTTTATTATAATTAAATTCTTATGTGACTGTACTTTCCAATCTAGTGAGGTATAGGGTCATCAGAGATCTCCATAGTCTATTGCCATGACAACCAGCTGTTCATCGCTCTATTGGTTGCTGTCTTTTGGCGCAAATTCATGAGAGAAGCCAAGGTCTGAGGTAAAAAGTTCTCCCCCAACATGACTCATGCAGTCGCTCATTGGCTCTCACAAGGCTAGAGACCTGACTTGTTACCGTGGTGACACACTGCAGACCTCTCTCCCCTGCCTCCACACACGCACCTCCCATAGGAGGATGCCTGTATCATCCCAGCCCGAGATGGTTGTGACACATGATTCATCTCCTTAGTAGTCCTAACATCACCTTATCTGTCATGAATTACGCAAAGATTAGGGCACTCACTACCCTGTATGATTATATAGAACTTATCCTTACGAGTGCCTTTCCCTGACTAGACAGCTGTCTACATGCCAAACGCGGAACTGACAGGCTTCTCAGATAAAGGCACTCTAAGGGACTTTCACAGACACTGATCTTTCTCATATATTCATCCCCTCCTATCCACTGAGATATGCTCCTAAATAGCATAACGATCTACATGGATACTTCGTTTTATTAATTATTTTGACAAGCTTCTTCATAGCCTTCAGGGGTAGTTCATTATTAATTAGTTCAGGCACGGTTTATCTATCTTAAGAGATAATACTTTCTACCTATGTTGAATACTCTGCTCTGCTAACTGTTCAAGTTTTCTGGCTGACTGTTTAACTGAATTATTACATAGACTTTTGCGCTATGAATATCTGCGCCTCACCAGATGTTTATTTTATGTGCTACTCATGGGGATTTTTATTTCTTTTATTTCTTTTATTTTTCTGTTTTTTTTTGGTTTTTTTTCTCATTCTTTCCTCTCACTTAACGATCACCAGGGGAACGATCTCACAAAATGTGTCATTAACTTAATGTTTCATCTGACCATACACCTAATTCTTTATCTGCTTTTCGCAAATCTGACCCATGCTGTTTCTCCAAATCCACTGAGAAAGTTAATAGGCGGCATTCACAGCAATCTAAATGCAACTATTTCACACATGGACCGTCTTCAGTCCATGCCTTCTTCCTACATCTATCCCATATGTCAGCGGCTCTTGTCCCTTACTGACAGGTTTTACTTTTCTCTACGTTACCGTTTGGTCACCTTCCCAAACAGTGGTTTCAATTGATTACCTGATTTCTTCACTCAACCCTCCTTTAAACCACCACTGACCCATTCCGGTACCTTATATCACGAGTGCATACTCGTACATAGCCTAGCGAGCAGGCATCGCTAGTCCCCGGATTACTTTTCACTACCTATAACCCCTAACAACACTACACAGTGGTCTTCACAGTTTCCTCTCCCCCGCATACCCAATATCCCTCACATCACTCTCTACTCCTGAACAATCTACTCTCATCCTGAATAGAATCTCATCACTCTCCTAGAACGCGCCTTCCACACATAAGAACATAAGGCACAAGTCCAACTACTGTTCTTTTTCTGCCACACATACACCTGCACCGCGGACTATCTTCAGTAATCACCACTCCAGTCTAACTCACAACACCTCCTAAATTACAGAATGACACCGGTCTCACACAATTCTACATCAATATCTCACCACAACGCCACTACTAAACTAGTCTCGCTCAACGCACGGGGACTAAATGTCCCTGAGAAACGTACACAAGTTCTCCTTTCTATGCATAAACTCAAGGCAGACATTATATACATCCAAGAAACGCATTTCAAAACGGACTCTATCCCCAAATTCTCCGACTTACGTTATCCAACAGCTTTTCATGCTACCAACAAACAATCAAAAACAAAAGGAGTCTCTATCCTTATCTCAAAACAGTGTCCACTCATAATCAAAGACACTCTAGCGGATGAAGATGGAAGATTTCTTTTTGTCAAAGGTTCACTTTTCGGTAAACCTTTAACCTTAGCAAACATATACGCCCCCAACATTAAACAAGTCCCGTTCTTCCAACACACACTGCAATTGCTCGCATCGTTTCAAGAGGGTATACTATTAACTGGAGGAGATTTTAATGTTCCCTTAAACCCAATACAGGATACATCTTCGGGTGCATCCAAATTACCCTTCTCAGCGTTACGAGCAATTAAACAATGTTTTCAAGAATTGACATTACATGACGCATGGCGTACTTTAAACCCCTCAACTAAAGATTACACTTTTTTCTCCAACCCACATGGCAGCTACTCCAGACTTGACTATTTCTTTATTTCACAAAACGATCTCCCCATGCTCAAGCACACCTCCATCGAACCAATGTACATATCAGATCACCACCCGATAACCATGTCCTTGGAATTTCCATCCAAACATACTCGCTCACAAATATGGCGTCTTGATCCCTCACTGCTGACAGACATTACAATTGTGTCTACTATACACGACAATCTAAAACTTTATTTCCAGGATAACGACTCCTTGGACATATCCCCAATGATAAAATGGGAAGCCCACAAATGCACCATACGGGGAAAATTAATAGCTATCGCTTCCAAGAGAAGACGAGAAAGACAAGCGCATATTTCTATCCTTTCCAAACGCATACAGAATTTAGAAAAAATACATAAGAAAACTCGAGCGCTCTCCACGCTTGAGGAACTTACTCAGGTGAGGACAGAGTTGAAAGAAGTGTTACATAAACAAATAAAACGCAAATACATATTATCACAAAAAATATTCTACGAACATGGCAACAAATCCGGTAAAATTCTAGCCAGAGCCCTCCGTGCAAAAAGATCCTCTACAACACTTCATTCCATTAATGACCCTTCGGGTTCTAAAGTAACGTCTAATACACTGATAGCAGACCAATTTGTGAATTATTTCTCGCAGCTCTATAATATCAATCCTCATCAACCCACGATAAACAATGATCGTAGAACACACTTGATTAAAGAGTTCCTAGCCCAACATGGTCCCAAACCCATTTCTGATGCAGAAGCTTCGCATCTAGAACGTCCCATCTCTAAGGACGAACTAGAGATTGTGCTCAAACAACTCAAAACAGGCAAAAGTCCAGGTCCAGATGGCCTAACAGCAGGATACTATAAGGAATTCATAGCTACGCTTTATCCTCACTTCTTAAATGCTTTCAACTCCCTTTCATCCGAGAACCCCCCTCCCAGAGATCTTCTCACAGCTCACATAGTGGTTATTCCAAAACCTGATAAAGATCCAAATTTAGTTCACAACTACAGACCAATATCTCTACTAAATGTTGACCTGAAAATATATGCAAAAATTTTGGCTAATAGACTTTTACCCCTTCTCCCTGGCCTCATCTCCTTGGACCAAGTTGGTTTTGTCCCAGGTAGAGAGGCAAGGGACAACACTCTAAAGGCAATTAGTATTCACAATTGGCTGACTTCAAAGAAACAACAGGGATTCCTTCTCTCCCTTGATGCGGAGAAGGCATTCGACAGGGTAGCCTGGGACTACCTAAAAGAGGTCCTAACACACATTGGCATACGAGATCGCATGCTACAATTTATTCTTGCTCTATACTCCACCCCAACTGCCAAAGTCCGGATAAATGGACACCTGTCGAATGCCTTCTCCATATCTAACGGTACAAGACAAGGATGCCCACTCTCTCCGCTTATTTTTGTCTTGGCACTGGAACCATGTCTAACGCATCTAAAAAACAATCCAAATGTTAAAGGAATAACCATCGCAAAATCTACCTATAAATTAGCGGCATTTGCGGATGACATCCTACTATTCCTGAAAGAGCCACACATTACGCTACCCAATCTCCTCAAAGATCTTACTCTCTTTGAAAATCTCACATATCTTAAAATTAACTTCCCTAAATCAGAGGCCCTAAATATCACTCTACCACCAGATATAGTGAAACAATGTCAAACTAATTTCCCTTTCATATGGAAACCGAGCGCCATTAAATACCTTGGGGTCTACATTCCAACCTCGCTATCGGACTTATACAGCAAAAACTATACTCCCATTATCCAAAATATTCAAAAAGACCTCAACACTTGGTCAACGGGTTTGTTCTCATGGTTTGGCAGAGTCTCCATTATAAAAATGACTATAATGCCAAAATTACTATACCTGCTCCAAACAATCCCAGTGTCTCTACCACAAACTTTTTTTAATGCGTACCGCAAATCCTGTATGAAATTCATCTGGAACGATAAGCGACCTAGAATGAGTTTCAACAGAATGACCGTACCCAAAATGAAAGGTGGATTAGGCCTACCGGATCTTCGAAAATACTATTGGGCCTGTCAACTCTCTCGAATAGTGGACTGGAATGTTCACCCTAAAACGAAAGCGTGGATCGCAATTGAACAAGCCTTCTCACAAATCCCGCTCCATAATCTACCCTGGATTCACCCTCGCCACATCTCTCCACATTGCAAACAACATCCCCTTATCGGTACAACACTGAATTCCTTTAAAAAGACATGTAAACATTTGCACATTTCCTCCTCTCCAGGCCCTCTCACGCCAATCAAACATAACCCAGACTTTCCACCAGGCAATGATGATTCGTTCCTTCATCACATAGGATCCCAGACAAGGATGACAGCGGGAGATTTCTTCGCTAAGGGGAATATTAAACCGCTGTCCTCATTGAACTCCCAAGAAACGAATCACCAGATCCCTTTCTGGTCTTATATGCAACTCAGACATTTTCTTCTTGATCCCCAAACTAGGGCTGCATACTCAAGAAACCAATCACACTTTGAATCCCTTTGCTCTGCCACTGAACCCCAAAGACACCTGATATCCACCATATACTTGAACCTCTTTCTCGAGCATACTCCTAAAACAAATATAGCTAGTGCAAAATGGGAAAAAGATCTTTCCATCCACCTCTCTGATAAGGAATGGGAAAAGATATACTCTAACATACACAAAGGCTCCATTAATGTAACAACTCAAGAAAACGGATACAAGCTTTTCTCCAGATGGTACAAAACGCCTCTCAAGTTACACACCATTAATCCAGAGATCCCATCTAATTGTTGGAGATGTAATGACAAAAACGGATCACTCCTTCACATATGGTGGGACTGCCCTGCGATTTCTGCCTTCTGGACTAAAGTTTTTCACCTCTCCTCCCAAATCACTACACTTCAGCTAGAATTCTCTCCAGCACAAGCCCTCTTACACCACTCCTCCCTACCGATGAAAACTTATCACAAATCCCTAGCACTACATCTAATCAATGCTGCCAAACTCTGTATCCCAGTTCTCTGGAGATCTCCCAACCCACCCACAATCGCAGACTGGTTCAAAAGAGTAAACAAAATAGCTGAAATGGAGGAACTTGTACATCAAGCACAGGATTCCTATACTAAATACAGGAACACTTGGGCCTGTTGGCTACATTTCCGCACAACATCTGAATATACCCAATTAATCAATTAGGAACCCTCCTCCAGCACACCATAAGACACATCATACATCCCATCCCAACTGTCTATAGTCCTCCCTATAGTCGTGCATGAAACAAAATTCAGGAGGTAACTATATCATTACGCATACAGAATTCACTTCAAAAGCTCTATTATGCTTTTCTTCCTGGGACTTGGTCCTTCTGTAAAGATATTTCCCGTTAGACCCATGGCTGAGCCAGGGACGGGAAATAACTTTCCCCTACCTTCCCTTTGTATTTCTCACTATATTTTGACCACCATTTAATCGAAACTTTGCTATGTTAGATATCCATGGTTGTATGCTATGATTATATCTCTATCTACAGACATTACCCGACTTATGGACACCACGCACCAGGATCAATTTCACACTCTCACACAGACATAGTAATTAACGATTATTCCAAACACAATCCAACAAAAATCTCAGACTCATATACTAAGGCTATCATAGGCAATCTATTATAATACGGTTTTTACTCCTCTCTCCCTTTTTAATGTTTTTCGCCCTCAAAAATCAACATGTTTAAAAAATGTTTTACCTGCTTTACTATATGTTCTTTATATTTTCTGCCCACACTACTCTGTAATCCCATTTATCCACACACCAGATGTAATGTGTTTTTCAACAAATCCACAGTCGTAGATTTGAATACTTGTTAAAATACAACGTTGTACTCTCTGGACTGTTCCCTCTGTATAACACTATTGTCATTTTATCTCAAACCTTGCTTTTATGTACTACTTTTCTGTATGGATTTAACTTAATAAAGCTTTATTTGGAAAAAAAAAAAAAATTCATACCATTTTAGGTCTGGTACGGATTTTTGGGGGGCCCCTATGCCATTTTTAAAAAATTTGGTGCAGGGTTCCCCTTAATATCCATATCAGAACTGAAGGGTTTGTTATGGATTTTGGGGGGACTCCCACGCAATTTTTTTTTAAATTTTTGGTTTAGGGTTCCCCTTAATATTCATACCGGACCCAAAGGGCATGGTAATGGACTGGGGGGGACCCATGCCATTTTTTTCAATGAGTTTGATCTATATTGCTGAGACCTGACAATTCATTATAGCCGCGATCAGTTTTAAATTACTTTTTTCCTTTAGAAATGTCATTTTGCTGTGGTACTGTTCTAAACATGGGAAAACTGTGCCACTTTACATGCATACTATAGACACCCCCCAGGCACGATATTTAATTTTTATTGTTTCACTTTAAGCATTATTAAAATCACTGCTCCCGAAAAAACGTCAGTTTTTAAAACTTTTTTTTGCATTGATACATGTCCCCTGGGGCAGGACCCAGGTCCCCAAACACTTTTTATGGCAATAACTTGCATATAAGCCTTTAGCATGAGCACTTTTGGTTTTTCATGTTAATGTTCCATAGGCTTTAATGGTGTTCCGCATCTTTCGATTTTGCCACCAACACCGCATAATGTTCACTGTTCGGCAAACACCCGATGTTAGAGTCAAATTCACATTCGACTCAAACATTGGGCTCATCCCTAATACTATATAATGTATATTTTAACCACTTGTGGACCACCCACCATAGATATACTGCAACAGGGCTGCCGCTCTGTGCCCGATCACGTTACTAGTATGTTATCTGACACTTCTGGTGTGATCACTTGATGTCCGCCGGCACCCACCAATTGTTCATTACACAGACAGAACAGTGATCTGCCTATGTACAAGTCTGTCAGTAGGGAAGGCATTGATTCTGTGTTCCTGCTAAGCAAGGACACGGATCTATGCCTTCCATTAGTAAAAGCACATCCCTCCCCAGTACAGAAGCACTGGCTAGGAAAACATTTAACCCTTTGATTGCCCCTGATGTTAATCCTTTCCCAGCCAGTGTCATTTGTACAGTGACAGTGCATTTTTTTTGCACTGATCACTGTATTATTGTCACTGGTCCCCAAAAAGTGTCAGTAGGTGTCCAATTTGCCCACCACAATGTTGCAGTCCCACTATAAGTTGCTGATCATTACCATTGCTAGTAAAAAATAAATAAAATATCCCATAGTTTGTAGACATTATAACTTTTGTACAAACCAATCAATATACGCTAATTGGGATTTATTTTACCAAAAATATGTAACAGAATAAATATTCACCGAAATTGTTGAAGACATTTTTTATTTTTTATTGGATGTGTTTTATAGCAGAGAGTAAAAAATATATTTATTTTTTCAAAATTGTCTGTCTTTTTTTGTTTATAGCACAAAAAAATAAAAACCGCAGGGGTAATAAAACACCACCAAAAGAAAGCTCTAGTTGTGGGAAAAAAAGGACATACTTTTTTTTGGGTACATTATCGCAGGACCCCGCAATTGTTATTTAAAGTGACGCAGTGCTGTATCGCAAAAAATGGCCTGGTCATGAAGGGGATAAATCTCCTAGAGGGCAAGTGATTAATAACTGTATTGTGATGACTTGTGAGGAGACGCAGCATTTCTAAAACTATTCAGGAAAGGAAAACTATTGAACCAAGAATGATACCTCTATTTGACACGAAAGATAATGACCAAAACTTAGACATGGGTTTTCTCACTCATTATCCAACAGTTTAAACCCCACTCTGTGACTGCCATATCCCCCCAGTCTATAGCTCTCCCTCTGTCTTATTTCACTAACTGTGTTAGTTTTTTTTTTTTTTAAAGAAAGTCTTTAACATTTGGGGCAGGTTGCACAACAAATTCTTTCAAACAGCTGCATTGCAGGACAGTATATTAGTTCATTCAAGTGTTCTGCATGCAAAGGGCGACTGTTAGGTGTCAAATACCTTAATTGTTCAAATAATTAGCTTAGTAAGGATATGGCAATGTAAATGTTGTGTATATGTAGTTTCTTAATTAAAACTGGCTTTAGGCATTACTAAGTAGAGGGAACTTATTTCATATTCTAGCTGTTCATGAACAAATCCAGAAATTTTAATCTTCCAACATTTTTCAAAAGAAATAATCAGGACTTCCAGTTTCAACTCTTCAGCTCCGCCCCTCTGCTTTTTCTTCTTTCTGCAAAATCCAGCATTTCTGCAGGCACCTTGACAAAGCAGATGCTGGAATCCACTGCAGACACAGGCATAGACAGAAAACTAACAAAATCGCTGTCTGCCAAGTGCAACCAGATTAATCATAAAGACCACAAGAGGTGGCCACTATCCAAGTGGTTGCAAACTGACTATAAAAGACTGGTACTAAACTCTGGGCAGATCACTCCCGGATATACATAGAGATAGTGCAAGAACACTTGACTGAGTTACATGAGCATAAGACCCAAATTATTTCATTAGAGCACAGGGTCAGCAACATAGGAGGCTCTAACATGGCTTTACTAATGAGTGCACAAAAATTAAATGTGTTTGTAGAAAAGGTAGATGACCTAGAAGATAAATAATGCAGGAATAATCTGCAGATTATAATACTGCTGGAATCCTACAACATTGCCAATTTTCATAAGTTTCGGGTCATAATACTGGGACTGCGGTCAGCCGAAAATGTACACAATTTCCCCCCCCCATTTTCAAAATGATATAGCACTTCTACAGAAAGTTCACCTCTTATAAAGAGACCTCTGGTTTTTCAGAAGTCATGGGTGGGGGTTAGGACACCAACACGGGGCCATAAAGCACCTCTGTTATTAGCTAGGCATAAGAAACTTAAAAAGACAGATAGTCTGCTCTCAAACTGAGGATCAATAGGAATTACTTTAACCACTTGACGACCGCCTCACGCCGATGTACGTCGGCAAAGTGGCACGGACAGGCAAAATCACGTACAGGGTACGTGATTTGCCTTCCGCGGGTGGGGGGTCCGATCGGACCCCCCCCCGGTGCCCGAGGCGGTCGTCTTTTGTCCAGCGGCGATCGGTGATGAGGGGGAGACCATCCGTTCGTGGCCCCCCCCTCGCGATCGCCGCCGGCCAATGAGAACACTCCTTTGCTGCTGTATGCTAAACAGCAGCAAAGGAAGTGATGTCATCTCCCCTCGGGTCGGTATTTTCCGTTCCGGCCCGAGGAGAGACGACATCTATGTGAGTGCACCAACACACACACACACACAGTAGAACATGCCAGGCACACAAAACACCCCGATCCCCCCCCCGATCGCCCCCCGATCCCCCCCCCCAATCACCCCCCCCCCCTGTCACAAACTGACACCAGCAGTTTTTTTTTTTTTTTTTTTTTTTCTGATTACTGCTAGGTGTCAGTTTGTGACAGTTACTGTGTTGGGACAGTTAGTATTACCCCCCTTTAGGTCTAGGGTACCCCCCTAACCCCCCCTAATAAAGTTTTAACCCCTTGATCACCCCCTGTCACCAGTGTCGCTAAGCGATCATTTTTCTGATCGCTGTATTAGTGTCGCTGGTGACGCTAGTTAGTGAGGTAAATATTTAGGTTCGCCGTCAGCGTTTTATAGCGTCAGGGACCCCCATATACTACCTAATAAATGTTTTAACCCCTTGATTGCCCCCTAGTTAACCCTTTCACCACTGATCACCGTATAACCGTTACGGTTGACGCTGGTTAGTTCGTTTATTTTTTATAGTGTCAGGGCACCCGCCGTTTATTACCGAATAAAGGTTTAGCCCCCCGATCGCCCGGCGGTGATATGCGTCGCCCCAGGCAGCGTCAGATTAGCGCCAGTACCGCTAACACCCACGCACGCAGCATGCGCCTCCCTTAGTGGTATAGTATCTGATCGGATCAATATCTGATCCGATCAGATCTATACTAGCGTCCCCAGCAGTTTAGGGTTCCCAAAAACGCAGTGTTAGCGGGATCAGCCCAGATACCTGCTAGCACCTGCGTTTTGTGCCTCCGCCCAGCCCACCCAAGTGCAGTATCGATCGATCACTGTCACTTACAAAACACTAAACGCATAACTGCAGCGTTCGCAGAGTCAGGCCTGATCCCTGCGATCGCTAACAGTTTTTTTGGTAGCATTTTGGTGAACTGGCAAGCACCAGCCCCAGGCGTCAGGTTAGCGCCAGTACCGCTAACACCCACGCACGCACCATACACCTCCCTTAGTGGTATAGTATCTGAACGGATCAATATCTGATCCGATCAGATCTATACTAGCGTCCCCAGCAGTTTAGGGTTCCCAAAAACGCAGTGTTAGCGGAATCAGCCCAGATACCTGCTAGCACCTGCGTTTTGCCCCTCCGCCCGGCCCAGCCCAGCCCACCCAAGTGCAGTATCGATTGATCACTGTCACTTACAAAACACTAAACGCATAACTGCAGCGTTCGCAGAGTCAGGCCTGATCCCTGTGATCGCTAACAGTTTTTTTGGTAGCGTTTTGGTGAACTGGCAAGCGCCAGCGGCCTAGTACACCCCGGTCGTAGTCAAACCAGCACTGCAGTAACACTTGGTGACGTGGCGAGTCCCATAAGTGCAGTTCAAGCTGGTGAGGTGGCAAGCACAAGTAGTGTCCCGCTGCCACCAAAAAGACAAACACAGGCCCGTCGTGCCCATAGTGCCCTTCCTGCTGCATTCGCCAATCCTAATTGGGAACCCACCGCTTCTGCAGCGCCCGTACTTCCCCCATTCACATCCCCAACCAAATGCAGTCGGCTGCATGAGAGGCATTTTTATGTCCTCCCGAGTACCCCTACCCAACAAACCCCCCCCAAAAAGATGTTGTGTCTGCAGCAAGCGCGGATATAGACGTGACACCCGCTATTATTGTCCCTCCTGTCCTAACAACCCTGGTCTTTGCATTGGTGAATGTTTTGAACGCTACCATGCACTAGTTGAGTATTAGCGTAGGGTACAGCATTGCACAGACTAGGCACACTTTCACAGGGTCTCCCAAGATGCCATCGCATTTTGAGAGACCCGAACCTGGAACCGGTTACCGTTATAAAAGTTAGTTACAAAAAAAGTGTAAAAAAAAAAAAAAATATGAAATAAAAAAAAATAGTTGTTGTTTTATTGTTCTCTCTCTCTCTATTCTCTCTCTCTATTGTTCTGCTCTTTTTTACTGTATTCTATTCTGCAATGTTTTATTGTTATTGTTATTGTTATTATGTTTTATCATGTTTGTTTTTCAGGTGTGTAATTATTTACACTTTACTGTGCTTTATTGTTAACCATTGTTAACCATTTTTTTGTCTTCAGGTACGCCATTCACGACTTTGAGTGGTTATACCAGAATGATGCCTGCAGGTTTAGGTATCATCTTGGTATCATTCTTTTCAGCCAGCGGTTGGCTTTCATGTAAAAGCAATCCTAGCGGCTAATTAGCCTCTAGACTGCTTTTACAAGCCGTGGGAGGGAATGCCCCCCCCCCACCGTCTTCCGTGTTTTTCTCTGGCTCTCCTGTCTCAACAGGGAACCTGAGAATGCAGCCGGTGATTCAGCCAGCTGACCATAGAGCTGATCAGAGACCAGAGTGGCTCCAAACATCTCTATGGCCTAAGAAACCGGAAGCTACGAGTATTTCATGACTTAGATTTCGCTAGATGTAAATAGCGCCATTGGGAAATTGGGGAAGCATTTTATCACACCGATCTTGGTGTGGTCAGATGCTTTGAGGGCAGAGGAGAGATCTAGGGTCTAATAGACCACAATTTTTTCAAAAAAGAGTACCTGTCACTACCTATTGCTATCATAGGGGATATTTACATTCCCCGAGATAACAATAAAAATGATTAAAAAAAAATATGAAAGGAACAGTTTAAAAGTAAGATTAAAAAAGCAAAAAAATAATAAAGAAAAAAAAAAAAAAACACCCCTGTCGCCCCCTGCTCTCGCGCTAAGGCGAACGCAAGCGGCGGTCTGTCGTCAAACGTAAACAGCAATTGCACCATGCATGTGAGGTATCACCGCGAAGGCCAGATCGAGTGCAGTAATTTTTCCAGTAGACCTCCTCTGTAAATCTAAAGTGGTAACCTGTAAAGGCTTTTGAAGGCTTTTAAACATGTATTTATTTTGTTGCCACTGCACGTTTGTGCGCAATTTTAAAGCATGTCATGTTTGGTATCCATGTACTCGGCCTAAGATCATCTTTTTTATTTCATCAAACATTTGGGCAATATAGCGTGTTTTAGTGCATTAAAATTAAAAAAAGTGTGTTTTTTCCCCAAAAAATGCGTTTGAAAAATCGCTGCGCAATTACTGTGTGAAAAAAAAAAATGAAACACCCACCATTTTAATCTGTAGGGCATTTGCTTTAAAAAAATATATAATGTTTGGGGGTTCAAAGTAATTTTTTTGCAAAAAAAAAAAAACTTTTTCAGGTAAACAATAAGTGTCAGAAAGGGCTTTGTCTTCAAGTGGTTAGAAGAGTGGGTGATGTGTGACATAAGCTTCTAAATGTTGTGCATAAAATGCCAGGACAGTTCAAAACCCCCCCAAATGACCCCATTTTGGAAAGTAGACACCCCAAGCTATTTGCTGAGAGGCATGTCGAGTCCATGGAATATTTTATATTGCGACACAAGTTGCGGGAAAGAGACAAATTTTTTTTTTTTTTTTTTTTTTGCACAAAGTTGTCACTAAATGATATATTGCTCAAACATGCCATGGAAATATGTGAAATTACACCCCAAAATACATTCTGCTGCTTCTCCTGAGTACGGGGATACCACATGTGTGAGACTTTTTGGGAGCCTAGCCGCGTACGGGACCCCAAAAACCAAGCACCGCCTTCAGGCTTTCTAAGGGCGTGAATTTTTGATTTCACTCTTCACTGCCTATCACAGTTTCGGAGGCCATGGAATGCCCAGGTGGCACAAAACCCCCCCAAATGACCCCATTTTGGAAAGTAGACACCCCAAGCTATTTGCTGAGAGGTATAGTGAGTATTTTGCAGACCTCACTTTTTGTCACAAAGTTTTGAAAATTGAAAAAAGAAAAAAAAAACGTTTTTTCTTGTCTTTCTTCATTTTCAAAAACAAATGAGAGCTGCAAAATACTCACCATGCCTTTCAGCAAATAGCTTGGGGTGTCTACTTTCCAAAATGGGGTCATTTGGGGGGGTTTTGTGCCACCTGGGCATTCCATGGCCTCCGAAACTGTGATAGGCAGTAAAGAGTGAAATCAAAAATTTTCACCCTTAGAAATCCTGAAGGCAGTGATTGGTTTTCGGGGTCCAGTACGCGGCTAGGCTCCCAAAAAGTCCCACACATGTGGTATCCCCATACTCAGGAGAAGCAGCTAAATGTATTTTGGGGTGCAATTCCACATATGCCCATGGCCTGTGTGAGCAATATATCATTTAGTGACAACTTTATGAAAAAAAAAAAAAAAGTGTCACTTTCCCGCAACTTGTGTCAAAATATAAAATATTCCATGGACTCAATATGCCTCTCAGCAAATAGCTTGGGGTGTCTACTTTCCAAAATGGGGTCATTTTGGGGGGTTTTGTGCCACCTGGGCATTCCATGGCCTCCGAAACTGTGATAGGCAGTGAAGAGTGAAAGCAAAAATTTACACCCTTAGAAATCCTGAAGGCGGTGATTGGTTTTCGGGGCCCCGTACGCGGCTAGGCTCCCAAAAAGTCCCACACATGTGGTATCCCCATACTCAGGAGAAGCAGCTAAATGTATTTTGGGGTGCAATTCCACATAGGCCCATGGCCTGTGTGAGCAATATATCATTTAGTGACGACTTTTTGTAAATATTTTTTTTTTTTTTTTTTTTGTCATTTTTCAATCACTTGGGACAAAAAAAATAAATATTCAATGGGTTCAACATGCCTCTCAGCAATTTCCTTGGGGTGTCTACTTTCCAAAATGGGGTCATTTGGGGGGGTTTTGTACTGCCCTGCCATTTTAGCACCTCAAGAAATGACATAGGCAGTCATAAACTAAAAGCTGTGTAAATTCCAGAAAATGTACCCTAGTTTGTAGACGCTATAACTTTTGCGCAAACCAATAAATATACGCTTATTGACATTTTTTTTACCAAAGACATGTGGCCGAATACATTTTGGCCTAAATGTATGACTAAAATTTAGTTTATTGGATTTTTTTTATAACAAAAAGTAGAAAATATCATTTTTTTTCAAAATTTTCAGTCTTTTTCCGTTTATAGCGCAAAAAATAAAAACCACAGAGGTGATCAAATACCATCAAAAGAAAGCTCTATTTGTGGGAAGAAAAGGACGCAAATTTCGTTTGGGTACAGCATTGCATGACCGCGCAATTAGCAGTTAAAGCGACGCAGTGCCAAATTGGAAAAAGACCTCTGGTCCTTAGGCAGCATAATGGTCCGGGGCTCAAGTGGTTAACGGTCCCAGATCAGTCAATGGTCTATTCTATGACAACCTCCTAAATTTGGTGTTGCGGATGCTGAAAACCCACTGGACAATATATTTTCAGTCAAATATTTGGTCCTCACTTTCAAAAATGTAAGAATGATCATTTTCCAACATTTCTATTGTAGGTGGTCTCAAAAACCTATGGGGGTTCCAACATTTCCTGTGCCTTGATTATATCTAATGCAGTGTACACACGGTCGGACTTTTCGACCGGACTGGTCCAACGGACGCCGATGGACCAAATCTGGCGGACAATCCAATCATGTGTGTGCTTCACCGGACCTTCAGCTGACTTTTTAAGTCGCAAATCTGACAGTCTTTAGATTTGGAACATGCTTCAAATCTTTACATCGTAACTCCGCCGGACCCAGAAATCTGCTCGTCTGTATACTAGTCCGACGGACAAAAAACGGCGCTAGGGCAGCTATTGGCTACTGGCTATCAACTTCCTTATTTTAGTCCAGTGTACGTCATCACGTACTAATCCGTCGTACTTTTGTGTGATCGTTTATAGGCAAGTCCATTCATTAGAAAGTCCGTCGGAAGTCCACCAAAAGTCCGTCAAAAGTCTGTCGGACAGGCCGTCGGACTTTTGTTGCTGAAAAGTCCGACCGTGTGTACACGGCATAATATTCACATATACAATTTTTTTTGGAGCTCAAGTGGTTAAATTGCATGGTTGATTATGCAATTGTATCTGATTATGTTGAATGTAATGCGCAACATAAAGAGGATCCCAATCTTTTTTTGGGAAACCGTGAAGGCAATTTTGTATGGAAAGCTCTTGGCCTATGGGATATCAGTAAAAGAAAAAATATTGAATAACTATATGGAGCCTTGTCATAAGTGGCACAGATCTTATACACATTACCAATCTCACATTTCTGAAAATCACAGGGAAGGATTACTGAAGTGTAAACACATTTGTGATCATTGTTTAAAAAAATATATGATATGCATATTAGAACACAAGTTGATGTGAGACGGTTCAGGATGGGTAACAGCCATCACCGAACAGCCTATTGTCTTTCATAAATCATCCACACTGAAGAAAAAGATATAGACATGAAGGGACAGGAAGTAAGTTATTCTTAGGATTACAAGGTGAAAATAAAGGCAATAAAGTCTGTAAAAAGAAAACAAATGCAGCCACCTCATCCAAGGATTGATAATCTGCAAATTCATTTTTTTTAGAGGTTTAGATACAAATTAAAAGATACAGTAAGGTAAATTGGAAATGTTTATATTTTTTCAGTCAGCTCAACTCTTTCTTTTGCAGTAAGATTTCTTTATTTCTCTAGAGATATAGGAGTATCAGAAAAGTAGTTCAGCAGTTAAGTGTGGCAGTTGTTTTGTGTTTTTTACCTGAGAACCAGCCTTTGGGTCCTTTCTTTATTACTGACACCTAAAAAAGGGTAGAAAATCACTTGTTTAAACTAAGAATGTATACAAAATGGCTTGCTTCCCCCTTGGCATTTTAAGGGTTATATATATTTTTCCCAGCCAGGCAATGAAAGCTATGATTTTTAGGACACAATAATATACCTTGTTAAATGGTTAGAGTTCAATTGTCAGCTTCTTAGTTAAGTTTATTATTTTTTGTATGTCCTAGAAAGATGACTAGTAAGTCAATGAGAAATAAAGAGGGTCAGAATAGTAATATAGTGTGTGGATAAAAGCAGATTTTCAATTATCATGGAGATATCAGAACAACACAAGGGACATATACTATTTGTAGTACTGCAAAGGAGTGAATAAAATAATGCTAAGACGTGGTGGGAAGATTTGAAAGTAATTTTTTTTGTGTAATTGTACAAAGCAATTTTTGTGTCATTGCACAGAGCAGGTAAAATATCATCTTTTCTACATAAAAAAAAAGTTTTACAATCACTTTAAGGGAATTGGTTCACTCATCCCCAATTAACAGTCTATATGCCTTGATAATTTTTCCTAAAAAAAGTTTATTGCTAAAACGTAGCGGGCAGATTTGAAAGTCAACAATTTTTTCACTGAAAAGGTTTAGTTTTCATGTTGCTTTAACTAAAAATTTCACAGTATAGAAAACTTAAAAAAGAATGGATGTTGGCATAGATCTGAGTTCAACAGTTTTGTTCTGTTGTAATTATGTCTTTAGAGTAAAGTCTCACTCTATATTTAGTACTTTATATTTTTGTAAAGAAAACAGTTTAACAAAAGCCTGCACAGAATTCTGCAGTCTTCTGATAAGTTGTAAAAGAACAAAGCATGTTTCTACAGTTTTTGGCAAGGATGTTTCAGTGTAGAGATGAACATTTAAATTACTCTCTGGAGTCCTTTTGATTTTCATATGTCTTACAAAAAAAGTACATACCAAATGATGTAGTAAATAGTACTAATGTGCTTTAGCTTAAGTCCAGCCATATAGATTATAAATAGTAAACCAAATTTTTACCGGAACTTATTGTTGGAATTATCAAAGAACTGTTTGCGCCTGTTCTCCATCTTATAGGCTTCATTAACCACTTCAGCCCCAGACCATTATGCTGCCTAAGGACCAGAGGACTTTTTCCAAATTGGCACTGCATCGCTTTAACTGCTAATTTCACGGTCATGCAATGCTGTACCCAAACGAAATTTGCGTCCTTTTCTTCCCACAAATAGAGCTTTCTTTGGATGGTATTTGATCACCTCTGCCGTTTTTATTTTTTGCGCTATAAACAGAAAAAGACTGAAAATTTTGAAAAAAAATTATATTTTCTACTGTTTGTTATAAAAAAAATCCAATAAACTCAATTTTAGTCATACATTTAGGCCAAAATGTGTTTGGCCACATGTCTTTGGTAAAAAAAAAGTCAATAAGCGTATATTTATTGGTTTGCGCAAAAGTTATAGCGTCTACAAACTAGGGTACATTTTCTGGAATTTACACAGCTTTTAGTTTATGACTGCCTATGTCATTTCTTGAGGTGCTAAAATGGCAGGGCAGTACAAAACCCCCCAAATGACCCCATTTTGGAAAGTAGACACCCCAAGGAAATTGCTGATAGGCATGTTGAACCCATTGAAAATTTTTTTTTTGTCCCAAGTGATTGAATAATGACAAAAAAAAAATATTTACAAAAAGTTGGCACTAAATGATATATTGCTCACACAGGCCATGGGCCTATGTGGAATTGCACCCCAAAATACATTTAGCTGCTTCTCCTGAGTACGGGGATACCACATGTGTGGGACTTTTTGGGAGCCTAGCCACGTACGGGCCCCGAAAACCAATTACCACCTTCAGGATTTCAAAGGGCGTAAATTTTTGATTTCACTCCTCACTACCTATCACAGTTTTGAAGGCCATAAAATGCCCAGATGACACAAAACCCCCCCAAATGACCCCATTTTAGAAAGTAGACACCCCAAGCTATTTGCTGAGAGGCATGTTGAGTCCATGGAATATTTTATATTTTGACACAAGTTGCAGGAAAGTGACAATTTTTTTTTTTTTGCACAAAGTTGTCACTAAATGATATATTGCTCAAACAGGCCATGTGCATATGTGGAATTGCACCCCGAAATACATTTAGCTGCTTCTCCTGAGTATGGGGATACCACATGTGTGGGACTTTTTGGGAGCCTAGCCGCGTACGGGGCCCCGAAAACCAATCACCGCCTTCAGGATTTCTAAGGGTGTAAATTTTTTATTTCACTCTTCACTGCCAATCACAGTTTCGGAGGCCATGGAAAGCCCAGGTGGCACAACCCCCCCCCCCAAATGACCCCATTTTGGAAAGTAGACACCCCAAGCTATTTGCTGAGAGGCATGGTGAGTATTTTGCAGCTCTCATTTGTTTTTGAAAATGAAGAAAGACAAGAAAAAATATTTTTTTTTCTTTTTTCAATTTTCAAAACTTTGTGACAAAAAGTGAGGTCTGCAAAATACTCACTATACCTCTCAGCAAATAGCTTGGGGTGTCTACTTTCCAAAATGGGGTCATATGGGGGGGGGGGTTGTGCCACCTGGGTATTCCATGGCCTCTGAAACTGTGATAGGCAGTGAAGAGTGAAATCAAAAATTTACACCCTTAGAAATCCTGAAGGCGGTGATTGGTTACTCAGGAGAAGCAACAGAATGTATTTTGGGGTGTAATTTCACATATTCCCATGGCATGTTTGAGCAATATATCATTTAGTGACAACTTTGTGCAAAAAAAAAAATTGTCTCTTTCCCGCAACTTGTGTCACAATATAAAATATTTCATGGACTCGACATGACTCTTAGCAAATAGCTTGGGGTGTCTACGTTCCAAATTGGGGTCATTTGGGGGGGTTTTGAACTGTCCTGGCATTTTATGCACAACATTTAGAAGCTTATGTCACACATCACCCACTCTTCTAACCACTTGAAGACAAAGCCCTTTCTGACACTTTTTGTTTACATGAAAAATTTATTTTTTTTTGCAAGAAAATTACTTTGAACCCCCAAACATTATATATTTTTTAAAGCAAATGCCCTACAGATTAAAATGGTGGATGTTTCATTTTTTTTTCACACAGTATTTGCGCAGCGATTTTTTAAACGCATTTTTTTGGGAAAAAACACGCTTTTTTAAATTTTAATGCACTAAAAAACACTATATTGCCCAAATGTTTGATGAAATAAAAAAGATGATCTTAGGCCGAGTACATGGATACCAAACATGACATGTTTTAAAATTGCGCACAAACATGCAGTGGCGACAAACTAAATACCATTTTAAAAGCCTTTACAGGTTACCACTTTAGATTTACAGAGGAGGTCTACTGCTAAAATTACTGCCCTCGATCTGACGTTCGCGGTGACACCTCACATGCATGGTGCAATTGCTGTTTACATTTGACGTCAGACCGACGCTTGCGTTCGCCTTTGCGCGAGAGCAGGGGGGGACAGGGGTGCTTTTTTTTTTTCTTTATTATTTTTTTGCTTTTTTATCTTATTTTTAAACTGTTCCTTTCATTTTTTTTAAATCATTTTTATTGTTATCTCAGGGAATGTAAATATCCCCTATGATAGCAATAGGTAGTGCCAGGTTCTCTTTTTTGAAAAAATTGGGGTCTATTAGACCCTAGATCTCTCCTCTGCCCTCAAAGCATCTGACCACACCAAGATCGGTGTGATAAAATGCTTTCCCAATTTCCCAATGGCGCTGTTTACATCCGGCAAAATCTAAGTCATGAAATGCTCGTAGCTTCCGGTTTCTTAGGCTATAGAGATGTTTGGAGCCACTCTGGTCTCTGATCAGCTCTATGGTCAGCTGGCTGAATCACCAGCTGCATTCTCAGGTTCCCTGTTGAGACAGGAGAGCCAGAGAAAAACACAGAAGACGGTGGGGGGGCATTCCCTCCCACTGCTTGTAAAAGCAGTCTAGAGGCTAATTAGCTGCTAGGATTGCTTTTACATGAAAGCCGACTGCTGGCTGAAAAGAATGATACCAAGATGATACCTAAACCTGCAGGTATCATTCTGGTATAACCACTCAAAGTCGTAAATGGCGTACCTGAAGACAAAAAAATGGTTAACAATAAAACACAGTAGACAGTAAAGTATAAAAAAATGCATACCTGAAAAGCAAACATGATAAAACATAATAACAATAAAACATTGCAGAATAGAATACAGTAAAAAAGAGAATAATAATAATATTAATAATAATAGTAATAGTGAGAGAATAGAGAGAGAGAGAACAATAAAACGACAACTATTTTTTTTTTAAATATTTTTTTTTTTTTACACTTTTTTTTGTAACTAACTTTTATAACTGTAACCGGTTCCAGGTTCCGGTCTCTCAAAATGCGATGGCATCTTGGGAGACCCTGTGAAAGTGTGCCTAGTCTGTGCAATGCTGTACCCTACGCTAATACTCAACTAGTGTATGGTAGCATTCAAAACATTCACCAATGCAAAGACCAGGATTGTCAGAACAGGAGGGAAAATAATAGCGGGTGTCACACCTATATCCATGCTTGCTGCAGACACAACATCTTTTTTGGGGGCATTCATTGGGTAGGGGTACTCGGGAGGACATAAAGAAAATGCCTCTCATGCAGCCGACTGCATTTCGTTGGGGATGTGAATGGGGGAAGTACGGGCGCTGCAGAAGTGGTGGGTTCCCAATTAGGATTGGCGAATGCAGCAGGAAGGGCACTATGGGCACAACGGGCCTGTGTTTGCCTTCTTCTTGGTGGCAGCGGGACACTACTTGAGTTTGCCACCTCACCAGCTTGAACTGCACTTATGGGACTCGCCACTTCACCAAGTGTTACTGCAGTGCTGGTTTGACTACGACCGGGGTGTACTAGGCCGCTGGTGCTTGCCAGTTCACCAAAACGCTACCAAAAAACTGTTAGCGATCGCAGGGATCAGGCTTGACTCTGTGAACGCTGCAGTTATGCATTTAGTGTTTTGTAAGTGACAGTGATCGATCGATACTGCACTTGGGTGGGCTGGGCTGGTCTGGGCTGGGCCGGGCGGAGGGGCAAAATGCAGGTGCTAGCAGGTATCTGGGCTGATCCCGCTAACACTGCGTTTCAGATATTGATCCGTACAGATACTATACCACTAAGGGAGGCGTATGCTGTGTGCGTGGGTGTTAGCGGTACTGGCGCTAACCTGACGCTGCCTGGGGCTGGTGCTTGCCAGTTCACCAAAACGCTACCAAAAAAACTGTTAGCGATCGCAGGGATCAGGCCTGACTCTGCGAACGCTACAGTTATATGTTTAGTGTTTTGTAAGTGACAGCGATCGATCGATACTGCACTTGGGTGGGCCGGGCGGAGGGGCAAAACGCAGGTGCTAGCAGGTATCTGGGCTGATCATTTAACACTGCGTTTTTGGGAACCCTAAACTGCTCGGGATGCTAGTATAGATCTGATCGGATCAGATATTGATCAGATCAGATACTATACCACTAAGGGAGGTGTACGGTGCGTGCGTGGGTGTTAGCGGTATTGGCGCTAACCTGACGCTGCCTGGGGCTGGTGCTTGCCAGTTCACCAAAATGCTACCAAAAAAACTGTTAGCAATCGCAGGGATCAGGCCTGACTCTGCGAACGCTGCAGTTATGCGTTTAGTGTTTTGTAAGTGACAGTGATCGATCGATACTGCACTTGGGTGGGCTGGGCCGGGCGGAGGGGCAAAATGCAGGTGCTAGCAGGTATCTGGGCTGATCCCGCTAACACTGCGTTTTTGGGAACCCTAAACTGCTGGGGACGCTAGTATATATCTGATCAGATCAGATATTGATCCGTACAGATACTATACCACTAAGGGAGGCTTATGCTGCGTGCGTGGGTGTTAGCAGTACTGGCACTAATCTGACGCTGCCTGGGGCGACGCATATCACCGCCGGGCGATCAGGGGGCTAAACCTTTATTCAGTAATAAACGGCAGGTGCCCTGACACTTTAAAAAATAAATGAACTAACCAGCGTCGCCCGTAACAGTTATACGGTGGTCAGTGGTGAAAGGGTTAACTAGGGGGCAATCAAGGGGTTAAAACATTTATTAGGTAGTATATGGGAGTCCCTGACGCTATAAAACGCTGACGGCAAACCTAAATATTTACCTGCCTAACTAGCGTCACCAGTGACACTAATACAGCGATCAGAAAAATGATCGCTTAGCGACAGTGGCGACGGGGGGTGATCAAGGGGTTAAAACTTTATTAGGGGGGGTTAAGGGGGTACCCTAGACCTAAAGGGGGCTAACCCTAACTACCCTAACACACTAACTGTCACAAACTGACACCATGCAGTAATCAGGAAAAAAAAAAAACTGCTTGGTGTCAGTGTGACAGGGGGGAGGGGGGATTAGGGGGTGATCGAGGGGGGGATCGGGGGGTAAAGAGGTTTTTTTTGTGTGCCTGGCATGTTCTACTGTGTGTGTGTAGTGTTACACTCACATTGCAGTCTTCTCTCCTCGGCGCTGGAACGGAAAATACCGAGCCGAGGAGAGATGACATCATTCCTTTGCTGCTGTTTAGCATACAGCAGTAGAGGAATGATTTGATTGGCCGGTGGCGATCGCGAGGGGGGGCATGAACGGATGGTCTCCCCCTCATCTCCGATCACCGCTGGTCAAAAACGGACTGCCTCGGGCACCGGGGGGTCCTATCGGACCCCCCGCCCGTGGGAGGCAGATCACGTATATGTACGTGTTTCTGCCTGCCCGTGCCACCTTGCCGACGTACATCGGCGTGAGGTGGTCCTTAAGTGGTTAAGGACACTTAAGAAGTATTGCAAGATGGCGATTATATCTTGTACACACCCAAGCGTTGTTTTTCTTTTCTATAACTATATATAGTAATATTCTAAGATTGTAAGGTTTGCTGACGCAGACAATAAAGTTAAGTCCAATGAGCTGCCAGCATATGCCCAGAGACTCATGACTTCTGTAACTTCCCCTTTTTACTACTATTAAAGGCTAAGTCTGTGGTAACTGGGTGTGACTCCTTGCTTGAATCTATGCATGTAAGGACCTCACCCATATGTATCGATACCTATGAATAAAGCTTCTTCCTTGCTACGGACCAGAAGTCTTGATTGATCTAAGGTGACCAGGAGATTTTCCTGACATCGTGGAGGGCTTGTCTGGGATCTGACCATTGGGTGCCATTGTCCGTGGACCTATGGTTGATCTGAGTAATTTGAAAATATTCACCAAAAATAGACCCTCAGTTGGATTGACCGTAAACAGGGGCCAATCGGAGACCAGATATTTGGTCTGAGGTCCAGATCCATAACCCGTAGCTCTTGTCCTCCCGCTCCGAGTAAGGTAAGAATCTTTCTTTTGGCTTATGATTGTAGGGGAAATAGTGTTATCTTGTGGTCTTTGTATTGTGGTGATTTTTCCTATGTATGATAGTGATAGTATTAGTCAAGTTGTTTTTCTGGTGTTCTTTTTTGGTTTAACCACTTAAGGACCGCCTCATGCCTATATACGTCGGCAAGGTGGCACGGGCAGGCAAAATCACGTAAATATACGTGATCTGCCTCCCACGGGTGGGGGGTCCGTTCGGACCCCCCCGGTGCCCGAGGCGGTCCTCTTTTGTCCCCCGGCGATCGGAGGTGAGGGGGAGGCCATCTGTTCGTGGCCCCCCCTCACGATCACCGCCGGCCAATCAGAACATTACTTTGCTGCTGTATGCTAAACAGCAGCAAAGGAAATGAGGTCATCTCTCCTCGGCCCGGTATTTTCCGTTCCGGCGCTGAGGAGAGACGACATCACTGTGAGTGTAAAACAAAAACACAGTCAGTAGAACATGCCAGGCATACAATACACCCCCGATCCCCCCGATCGCCCCCCGATCACCCCCCAATCCCCCCTCCCCCCCTGTCACACTGACACCAAGCTATTTTTTTTTCTGATTACTGCATGGTGTCAGTTTGTGACAGTTACTGTGTTAGGGCAGTTAGGGTTAGCCCCCTTTAGGTCTAGGGTACCCCCCTAACCCCCCTAATAAAGTTTTAACCCCTTGATCACCCCCCGTCGCCAGTGTCGCTAAGCGATCATTTTTCTGATCGCTTTATTAGTGTCACTGGTGACGCTAGTTAGGGAGGTAAATATTTGGGTTCGCCGTCAGCATTTTATAGCGTCAGGGACTCCCATATACTACCTAATTAATGTTTTAACCCCTTGATTGCCCCCTAGTTAACCCTTTCACCACTGATCATCGTATAACTGTTACGGGTGACGCTGGTTAGCTCGTTTATTTTTTATAGTGTCAGGGCACCCGCCGTTTATTACCGAATAAAGGTTTAGCCCCCTGATCGCCCGGCGGTGATATGTGTTGCCCCAGGCAGCGTCAGATTAGCGCCAGTACCGCTAACACCCACGCACGCAGCATACGCCTCCCTTAGTGGTATAGTATCTGAACGGATCAATATCTGATCCGATCAGATCTATACTAGTGTCCCCAGCAGTTTAGGGTTGACAAAAACGCAGTGTTAGTGGGATCAGCCCAGATACCTGCTAGCACCTGCGTTTTGCCCCTCCGCCCGGCCCAGCCCACCCAAGTGCAGTATCGATCGATCACTGTTACTTACAAAACACTAAACACATAACTGCAGCATTCGCAGAGTCAGGCCTGATCCCTGCGATCGCTAACAGTTTTTTTGGTAGCGTTTTGGTGAACTGGCAAGCACCAGCGGCCTAGTACACCCCGGTCGTAGTCAAACCAACACTGCAGTAACACTTGGTGACGTGGTGAGTCCCATAAGTGCAGTTCAAGCTGGTGAGGTGGCAAGCACAAGTAGTGTCCCGCTGCCACCAAGAAGAAGACAAACAGGCCCGTCGTGCCCATAGTGCCCTTCCTGCTGCATTCGCCAATCCTAATTGGGAACCCACCACTTCTGCAGCGCCCGTACTTCCCCCATTCACATCCCCAACCAAATGCAGTCGGCTGCACTAGAGGCATTTTCTTTATGTCCTCCCGAGTACCCCTACCCAACTAACCCCCCCAAAAAAAATGTCGTGTCTGCAGCAAGCGCGGATATAGGCGTGACACCCGCTATTATTTTCCCTCCTGTCCTGACAATCCTGGTCTTTGCATTGGTGAATGTTTTGAACAAAAAAAGTGTAAAAAAAAATATATATATAAAATAAAAAAAAATAGTTGTTGTTTTATTGTTCTCTCCCTCTCTCTATTGTTCTGCTCTTTATTACTGTATTCTATTCTGCAATGTTTTATTTTTATTATGTTTTATCATGTTTGTTTTTCAGGTATGCAATTTTTTATACTTTACCGTTTACTGTGTTTTATTGTTAACCATTTTTTTGTCTTCAGATACGCCATTTACGACTTTGAGTGGTTATACCATAATGATGCCTGCAGGTTTAGGTATCATCTTGGTATCATTCTTTTCAGCCAGCGGTCGGCTTTCATGTAAAAGCAATCCTAGCGGCTAATTAGCCTCTAGACTGCTTTTACAAGCCGTGGGAGGGAATGCCCCCCCCACCGTCTTCCGTGTTTTTCTCTGGCTCTCCTGTCTCAACAGGGAACCTGAGAATGCAGCCGGTGATTCAGCCAGCTGACCATAGAGCTGATCAGAGACCAGAGTGGCTCCAAACATCTCTATGGCCTAAGAAACCGGAAGCTACGAGCATTTCATGACTTAGATTTTGCCGGATGTAAACAGCGCCATTGGAAAATTGGGAAAGCATTTTATCACACCGATCTTGGTGTGGTCAGATGCTTTGAGGGCAGAGGAGAGATCTAGGGTTTAATAGACCCCAATTTTTTCAAAAAAGAGTACCTGTCACTACCTATTGCTATCATAGGGGATATTTACATTCCCTGAGATAACAATAAAAATGATAAAAAAAAAATGAAAGGAACAGTTTAAAAATAAGATAAAAAAAGCAAAACAATAATAAAGAAAAAAAAAAAAAAGCACCCCTGTCGCCCCCTGCTCTTGCGCTAAGGCGAACGCAAGGGGCGGTCTGTCGTCAAACGTAAACAGCAATTGCACCATGCATGTGAGGTATCACCACGAAGGTCAGATCGAGGGCAGTAATTTTAGCAGTAGACCTGCTCTGTAAATCTAAAGTGGTAACCTGTAAAGGCTTTTAAAGGCTTTTAAAAATGTATTTATTTTGTTGCCACTGCACGTTTGTGTGCAATTTTAAAGCATGTCATGTTTGGTATCCATGTACTCGGCCTAAGATCATCTTTTTTATTTAATCAAACATTTGGGCAATATAGTGTGTTTTAGTGCATTAAAATTTTAAAAAGTGTGTTTTTTCCCCAAAAAATGCGTTTGAAAAATCGCTGCGCAAATACTGTGTGAAAAAAAAAATGAAACATCCACCATTTTAATCTGTAGGGCATTTGCTTTAAAAAAATATATATAATGTTTGGGGGTTCAAAGTCATTTTCTTGCAAAAAAAAAAAATTTTTCATGTAAACAAAAAGTGTCAGAAAGGGCTTTGTCTTCAAGTGGTTAGAAGACTGGGTGATGTGTGACATAAGCTTCTAAATGTTGTGCATAAAATGCCAGGACAGTTCAAACCCTCCCAAATGACCCCATATTGGAAAGTAGACACCCCAAGCTAGTTGCTAAGAGTCATGTCGAGTCCATGGAATATTTTATATTGTGACACAAGTTGCGGGAAAGAGACAATTTTTTTTTTTTGCACAAAGTTGTCACTAAATGATATATTGCTCAAACATGCCATGGGAATATGTGAAATTACACCCCAAAATACATTCTGCTGCTTCTCCTGAGTACGGGGATACCACATGTGTAATACTTTTTGGGAGCCTAGCCGCGTACGGGACCCCGAAAACCAAGCACCGCCTTCAGGCTTTCGAAGGGCGTAAATTTTTGATTTCACTCTTCACTGCCTATCCCAGTTTCGGAGGCCATGGAATGCCCAGGTGGCACAAAACTCCCCCAAATGACCCCATTTTGGAAAGTAGACACCCCAAGCTATTTGCTGAGAGGTATAGTGAGTATTTTGCAGACCTCACTTTTTGTCACAAAGTTTTGAAAATTGAAAAAAGAAAAAAAAAATGTTTTTCCTTGTCTTTCTTCATTTTCAAAAACAAATGAGAGCTGCAAAATACTCACCATGCCTCTCAGCAAATAAATGTATTTTGGGGTGCAATTCCACATATGCCCATAACCTGTGTGAGCAATATATCACTTAGTGACAACTTTGTGTAAAAAAAAAAAAATGTGTCACTTTCCCGCAACTTGTGTCAAAATATAAAATATTCCATGGACTCAACATGTCTCTCAGCAAATAGCTTGGGGTGTCTACTTTCCAAAATGGGGTCATTAGGGGGGGGGGTTTGTGCCATCTGGGCATTTTATGGCCTTCAAAACTGTGATAGGTAGTGAGGAGTGAAATCAAAAATTTACGCCCTTAGAAATCCTGAAGGCGGTGATTGGTTTTCGGGGCCCCGTACGCGACTAGGCTCCCAAAAAGTCCCACACATGTGGTATCCCCGTACTCAGGAGAAGCAGCTGAATGTATTTTGGGGTGCAATTCCACATAGGCCCATGGCCTGTGTGAGAAATATATCATTTAGTGACAACTTTTTGTAAATATTTTTTTTTGTCATTATTCAGTCACTTGGGACAACAAAAATAAATATTCAATGGGTTCAACATGCCTCTCAGCAATTTCCTTGGGGTGTCTACTTTCCAAAATGGGGTAATTTGGGGGGGTTTGTACTGCCCTGCCATTTTAGCACCTCAAGAAATGACATAATAAACTAAAAGCTGTGTAAATTCCAGAAAATGTACCCTAGTTTGTAGACGCTATAACTTTTGCGCAAACCAATAAATATACGCTTATTGACATTTTTTTTACCAAAGAAATGTGGTCGAATATATTTGGCCTAAATGTATGACTAAAATTGAGTTTATTGGATTTTTTTATAACAAAAAGTAGAAAATATCATTTTTTTTTCAAAATTTTCGGTCTTTTTCTGTTTATAGCGCAAAAAATAAAAACCGCAGAGGTGATCAAATACCATCAAAAGAAAGCTCTATTTGTGGGAAGAAAAGGACGGAAATTTCGTTTGGGTACAGCATTGCATGACCGCGCAATTAGCAGTTAAAGTGACGCAGTGCCAAATTGGAAAAAGACCTCTGGTCCTTAGGCAGCATAATGGTCCGGGGCTAAAGTGGTTAAACACATTAATTAAGAAAGAATAAGAGTACCGGTGACCCCAGTAGGATTCTGTAGAGGGAATCTCTAGGGTGCTGAAGACAGAGCCATCTGGAACGGGCCCAAGGTAACTAGAACTGAGTCCTCTGCCTAGGTAGAAAAAAAAAAGATAGTTTTGTCACAAGAGAAGAGATATTATGAGTCAGCGCTGTATTGTTATAAATGTCCGGACATCTAAGTGCACTTCCTCTTTTGTGTGTGTGTGTGTGCAATGTGTGTATGTGAGTGATTTCGGATCCTGATGACTAATTTTACTGTTTCTGCTTTAGCCAACTGTACCTTCTGTGGTGAAAAAGGTGAAGGTATAAATAGTTTTTTTATATATATTTCCTGTTGTTTGGGAAGTTTAGACTTTCTGTTTGTTATTATATAGATATTGGCAGGGTTTGAGAGTAGAATTACCAGTCTTGTATTCTAAACTGAAAACTGAAGCAAAAGAAACAGAGGCATGGGGAGCAACATCTGTAAGGGGGGATGTGCCTGTCTCTGCTGCTGCTGTGTCCCCGCAACTCCCTTAGAGGAAGACAAAAAGTTTATGCATAAAAAGGACCCAGCAACTGTTAAATACTGTACTAAGTGGGAAAAGAAGTTTGGGTTTAATAACAAGCTTAATGTTAAAGGGTGTGAGGAACTAGTTGAAAAAATTAGCAAGTTGGGCCCTAAAGAATAAAAAATTATGGTTTGGGTGCGGCTCAGAACTGGTTAGAACAGGCTAGAATTTGTGCTCAGGAAGTTGCAAGAGCGCCTTCCCCTCTTAGACAGGGAAGATGAGAACACCGTATTTGTCCAAAGGCCCCCCTCAAGTCCCTCTGCAGCCGCCCCCATATGTAGCCCCAGAAGGGGTCCCTCTCACTCCAAATACATCCACCCCCCTTAGACGGGACACTTCCCCTGAACAAAACAGAGCTCCCCTTCCACCCGTCTCACCAGTCCAAGTAGAAACCCCAAGGAGAGCAGGTGGAGAGGGATCTCTCACTGACCTTTCAGTCCAAAGTCTGGAGCCGAGTGCTCATGGTCTTACTAGGAGCCCATCCTTAAATCTGACTAAGATGAGTAGATCTTTACAGGATACCCTAGCTGAAGTACTCAAAATGCTAGGGGAAAGATTTCTGGATGGAGAAGATAGAGATAGACATCCACCCTGCAGGGCCTGGGTCCCTAACTATTCCACACTGACAGCACCTTTGGTAGAGTTGATCCATGGAACCCCATGCATTTCAGGACAACATAACATGGACTGATCAGAATGTAGACATGTTTTTTAAAGTTAAAAGGGATCATTTCTGAATCCTCAGTACTAGGCCTACCCATTTATGACAAACCATTTGTACAGACAGTAGACTTGAGAGAAAGACACATGACTTCAGTCCTGACCCAGGAACATGGTGGGCGACAGAGACCAATAGTCTACTATTCTACTAAATTAGACAGTGTTGCCACCTTGTACAAGCTGTTGTTGCAGCAGCAGATGCAATAAAGGCCTCTGCTTCCATTGCGTTATATCACCCTCTGACTCTCAAAGTACCTCATGCAGTGTCTGTAATTCTATTACAGCAAAAGATCTCCCACCTTAGTCCAGCTAGACATTTATCTCGCATGACTGTAGTATTGACACAGCTACATTTAACAATGGAAAGGTGCTGTTCTTAACTGTTCTTAACCCCTCCACATTGTTACCAATACCAACTGATGGTGAACCACATGATTGCACTGCAGCAATAGCAGAAAAGGTGCTACCTAGGAAGTATCTGAGTGACACACCATTAGCCGACCCTGTTATGGTACTGTATGTAGATGGTTCTAGCAAAAAGAATCCTAAGGGCACATGTGAGACGGGATATGCTGTAGTTTAAGCATTCTTTCCAAAGGTAAGGCAGTAACCATTTATACAGACAGCCAGTATGCATTTTCCACAGTACATGTATTTGCACAACAATGGAAAAACAGGGGATTGATAACTTCTAGTGGAAAGCCCATCACACATAGGGACTTCATTCTCCAACCAAAAGAAGCAATTCAATTACCAAAACAGCTAGCCATATGCAAATGGCACATACAAATTCTCCAACTACAAGAAGCAATTCAATTACCACAACAGCTAGCCATATGCAAATGGCACATACAAATAAAACAGACACAGTCTCAAAAGGGAATAGGAGAGCAGATGAGACAGCCAAACAAGCAGCCATCACAAAACTTACAATGATAGAGAGTACAGAACCTAATCAAGTTATACTAGATTACACTGTAGTGAAGGAAATGCAACAAGTTGCCCCACTAACAGAAATCACAACGTGGAAAAACAAACATTGTACACTTATTAATAGAATTTACATGTCACCTGACAATAAACCAGTGTTACCTAAGTCACTATACCGGTATGCTGCAGTATTGAGACACAGGGAGTAACCCATGTGTCAAGCGGAGGGATGGTTAAATAAGATTTGTACAACATATGGAATCACAAACTACTTATAAAAATGTGTTTACAATGTATGATATGTGCCAAGAGCAACCCACAATGAGGGATAAGGTAAGTTTCCAACACCATAATATCTTTTCCAGCACATATGTATGGATTTTATAGAGCTACAAATGTGAGAGGAAAAAGAATTGCCTAGTAATCATAGATGCAGTGGGTAGAAATATTCACCACGGTGAATGTGGATGCACATACAGTAGCAAAAGCAGAGATATTATCCCAAGGTTTGGGATCCCTGGGAAAATATACAGTAAAAATGGCCCATACTTTGTGAAGAAAACAATTACACACTGAACTGAGGCTATGGGAATACAGATAAAATATCACTGTGCCTGCCACCCAAAGTCAGCATGGCTGGTTGAGAGACACAATGGTATACTAAAAAGCAAACTAAGAAAAGCTATGCAAGAAACAGGGAAGAATTGGAAGAATTGGAAAAGGGAAGAATTGCTTACCATTAGCTGTTCTCAGCAAGTTCAAGTAGGTGATTGGGTAATGATCAAGGTCATTAGGAAGAAGCATTGGCACACACCCAGATGGAGAGGGCCTTTCCAGGTCCTTCTGACCACCCCTACAGCAGTAAGAACAGTAGAAAGATCCACTTGAATTCACCAGTCCCACTGTAAAAAGGTTTTTCAGGCAGAGTAGGAAAAGGTTACTGTGGCAACCCAGGAAGTCTGGCCACAAAGGGGAGTTGAACGATAGGTACAACCCGTCTCAAACCGGTGAAGTCTCCACTACCCTACCCTTTGGGAAGCCACAGTCAGGGTGAAAGGGACAGCGTTTATTGCAGGGACTCTGGTGAGTTTAATGTGGGTCTCAAACACCCTGGATCTGAAGAGAGACCCCACACTGTGGAAAAAAACATTTTTAAATCTAACTTTTGAGGAGGGGGTGACAAGTTGACAAGTGCGATACTAGGTCAATAGGTCAATTGGTGGACTGTGGGAGTTATCAGCAAGCACAGAACCTAGTGGGATCAGATATATATCTATATATATATATATATATATATATATATATATATATATATATATATACCGTATTTATCGGCATATAAAACGCACAGGCGTATAACACGCACATTCATTTTAAGAGGGAAGTTTCAGGAAAAAAACTTAAATTTTAAATAAGGAACTTTGAAGCAAAATAAGGGTCAGTGCCCATCTGCAGCCTCACCATTGCCCATCAATGCAGCCTGATCAGTGCCCATCTGCAGCCTCGCAAGTGCCATCAATGCAGCCTCATCAGTCTACATCAATGCAGCCTCACCATTGCCATCTATGCAGCAGCCTCACCATTGCCATCAATGCAGAAGCCTCCCCATTTCCATCAGTGCAGCCTGATCGATGCCCATCTGCAGCCTAGAGGGGAGGGGGGAGCGCCGACAGTTTACATACAGTGAGAATCTCCTATGATAGACAGAACAGTGGTCCATTGGCGGCCCAGGAGACGGGACTTCCCATTACAGAGGCCGCCAAGTAAACAGGAGATTCTCACTGTATATAATCTGATGGTGCTCATCCCACCCCCCTCCCTGTCCCCTGCAAGGCAGCTAAAATTGAAGTATTGGCGTATAACACGCACACAATATTTGCACCCAATTTTCATGGTGAAAAAGTGAGTGTTATACACCAATAAATACAGTATATATATATATATATATATATATATATATATATATATATATATATATATATATATATATGTTATCCGTTATGGGGAACTGATTGTACCTCCTAGAAATCCGCTCTATGGACAATGGCTAACTGGGGGTATACCAACCCATTGGAGCCCTATGCAGGAGTATGAGAACCTGCTAAAGGACTAAAGACCAGACTATCAGTAACAAGAGCTGCAAACTCCCCTTGCAATCACCAGAGGAACTGTAATCAGTTGCTGATCTAACTGACCGAACCCCAACTAGGGGACCGGCGACTTTTTGCTATCGGCATATACATCACTGGAATTGATCCCATGGGGTTTTCTTGCTTGCAGTTAAAAGTGAAATTGAGACAGGGCCCCAGATTGAAGAAGAGAAAGAAGGGCCATCAAAAACAGTAGTAGAGCAAATGGGCCCTGTGATTAGGTTCACTAATCTGCCGTTAGAAGATAGTTTTGCTCTGGAGACAGGATACCAAGATAAGAATGAGTGGCTGGAATGGTTGACGTATACAGCTAGGACACTGATAAGGGAAAATTGCCTGGTATGCACTGGAGCCAGGCCTCATTTGGCTACAGTACCTTTTCCATTAGATGATCAAACTGATCCTGAAGGACTACAATGCATGTTGAAACTGTACAACAAGGGTTACACACTTAATATTAATACATCTTGTCATACTTTGAGTTTGATGTTTTCCCAGGTACAGAGACCTCAAATTCCCCTAGCCGTCATGGCGTATCCTGGTGACTATTCTTGTTTTGCACTCCCTTGGGAATGAGAGCGAAACAGACTTGGGACAATTACCTGATGACTACTGTAGGAATAGAGTGGTTACAAAAAAAGGTGGCTGGGTTGAACATGATACCCAGAGGGCTGATGTTTGTTGGTTGTGTGGTGACAGAAAGCTGAGAGCCAGGATCCCAGCCAATGCCTGAGGGGATTATGCTTTGGTCCAGCTAGCTATGCCCATACGCCTCCTTTCAGAATGCCCATGGAAGGAAAGCCACCCACGAGAACAGAGAGACGCCTATCCAAAAGGATCTTTTGATTCCCAGTTCTGTATTGATGAGATAGGGGTCCTGCTGGGAGTGCCGAATGAGTTTAAGGCCAGGAACCAAGTGGCAGCAGGGTCTGAGTCTCTGTTCTTCTGGTGGAGTATGATAAATAAGAATGTTGACTGCATAAATTACATTTATTACAATCAGCAGAGATTTGTAAATTATACTAGAGATGCAGTTAAAGGTCTAGCTGAACAACTATTTCCCACATCACTTATAGCTTGGCAAAACAGAATGGCACTAGACATGGTGTTAGCAGAAAGAGGAGGAGTTTGTAAAATGTTTGGGAGCCTGTGCTGTAATTTCATTCTTTGTAACACGGGCAATCGAGGGCCTCACCGCAATATCAAATGAACTGGCCGAGAACTCCGGAATAAATGACCCATTTTCATCCTGGTTGGAAGGATAATGCTGAAAATGGACCGATTGATCACATCAGCACTGATCTCCATCATCTCTATCATCTAACATCCCGTGGGATATCACAAAAACTGATTGAGACGGCAATGATAAGAACTATCAGACAGTCCCTGCCTCAGATGAGACTGATGATGATGTTGGAGCTGAAACTGCGATTGATGATGACCAGGCTGAAAGTGTGTCCAACACATGCACTGTGTTTGAAAACGACCACAGATGAAGAACAGCCACAAAGAGGAGGGAAATGTTGGAATTATCAAAGAACTGTTCGTGCCTGTTCTCCATCTTATAGGCTTAATTAAGGACACTTAAGAAGTATTGCAAAATGGTGATTATATCCTGAAGATTGTCTGGGGTTGATTTATAAAGACACATAGGCTGCTTACTTTGCAAAGATTTTTTTACTTTGCAAATGAATTTTCTCTTTACTTTAGTGAATAAGGTTGAGCTCTGCTCACTTCCATTGTCCAATCATATTTAAGCAAAAATGTTTTATTTTATTTTATTTTTTTTTACTTGCATGTGATCAAGTATTTTTTGCAAATTGAATATTCACCCTGTTAGAAGATTGTAAGTTTATTATTATGTTAAGTGATAACAGTTTCTGAAAAAATATATAAAACACATGAATGTTATATGTAATTAGTGATGGTTTCTGAAGGTTAACAGGTGGAGGACAGAGGAGTGGTTTAGCTGGGTAGATATTTCTATTTTGAGTTGCTATGTCAGGACAATGGGTGGAGTTATACAACTGTATCTATAGACTGTATCCATATAAGAATGGGTGTTATTCTAGGATATGCTGACATAACATTATAAAACCGTATAAGGGTGCACGAGAATTATGGTAGTTAGGGTTGGAGAGGTGGAAGGGAGATGGGAAGTAACCCTACACTTTGGAGAATGTAACATCAAGATGTCTCCTCCTCCTCCTTCTGAGACCATCACCATGCCACATGTTACCGATGTTAGTCTTGTCTTTGCTTATCTTTCTGAACAATAAACAACCTTTCTGGAAACATCGTATGAACGAAGGATCCTTCAATTTCTACTAAGAAACAAATTCCTAAAAGTAAGTTGGAAATGCGGCCTTGGACAAAGTACAGAAACATATCTCCTATACACCCTACCCTCTAGGAGAGAGGTCACTGATATATGTAACATATAACACAAAGACATTGCTATACATCCAGAAACACCCCTGAGAATAAAAATAGTAGAATTATAGTATTTATATTTTTCTTCAATGGCAAGCCAGTTAAAGTGGTCATTTTTTTTTCCCACTCCTTGACAAAGGGGGGAGATTAACACAATTTCGTGATTGATCAAGTCTTGGGAAAAAACGATCATAGAACCTAGAAGGAGGCGTTTGCGTCAGATGTGGACAACAGTTCAGTAAACTCGAGGGTTTTCTCACCTCCAGCCAAAGTTTGTAACTTTGAACAAAGAAAAAAAAAAGGAAGACCCAGCCTACGAAGTTGATTGACAAGGCCAGATGGACGGTATGCTTCAAGTTATTTTTGGAAATCCAGGACTTTGTTTGTGAAAATGTAACGTTACATACATGAAGATTTCTGCCAAGGTTAGTTCCTAAGAAGGTGAGAAACTCTCACATAAGAAAATATTGGGTAGTTGCCCAAGAAGAAAAATGTTGAATCAGGAACTGAGACTTCACGTTATTTGAAAAAGCTACCATTGTGTACAACAGGCAGATGTACTCTTTGGCTGAGCTAAGATGAAAGTCGGATTGTGATGTTTGAAGATGGAAAGTCCAAGAAAAAAGGCAAAGAAAAATCAACAGGCAAGCACACTACAGCACACAATACAAGGAACAAGGCAAAAAGCTACAAGAAAATTATTCTTCAAAGAAAGAAGAAGCAGCGAACGAAAGAAAAAGCAACAAACGAAAGAAAAAGCAACAAACGAAAGAAAAGGCAACAAACAACAAAGTTAAAGGACATTATTCATCTCTTGTTTTTTTTAAGTGTAAAGAAGTTATTAAATAAGGAAACTAAGTGTAATGCTGCATGTAAATGTTTAGGAATATTTTAGCCCTGAACAACAGAAAATGTGTGTTATTACACGTGGTCATTTTAAAACACATAAATAGGGGACAGGAAAACGTTTTCAGAGAAAAAAGTATTGATTAAAATTGTGGAAAGAACTGTATGAAATTGAGATTATGGAAAACAACATGGTGTTTAGTGTTTTAAGTTAAGGATTGAACAATTTTTACAAAAAATTCCAAACTTGGATTTGATTATTAAATTAAAAGTAGTTGATTGTTCTAATTTACTTAAGGCTACTCAGAAAATATTAAAAATATTAAAGTTTTGTTCAATCTAAAAAAAAATTTAAAAATAACAATTGTTAAAAGTCTTTGTAAATGAGTATTTCTGGTAAAAGTAAGGACTTTGATTGAGGGAGGAGTTTTCTCTGGGAAATGGCCAATCACAGGTCATGGGCAGGACCCAATCTGTGAGTTTCACGAGATTGACCTCTAAACAATTTTTTTTGTCATTACTATAATCAGAAAAGTTATATAACGTAGTGTACATGATTTTTGGCAGATGTACAAACAAATATATTTATATATATATATATATATATATATATATATATATATTTTTTTTATTTATTTATTTTTTTCTTATTTTTATTTTCATATTTATTTATTTTTTATTTTCATATTTATTTATTTATTTATTTTTTATTTTCATATTTATTTTTTGTTTTAATTTATGCACAAGTGGTGTTCTTTATGCATAGATATATGCTTTTAAGGATTTTCTGATAGATTTTTGGGAATTCAAATCACTCTTTTATACTCACTTATAAGGTTTTGATCACCTCTTGTTTAATAAGGAGTTAATACACGCTGCACTTTATATGTATGTGGGCATTTGTCACATACACTTCAGGAATTCCCACACGATTGTGATTTTATCCATCCTACATATTTATATTTATGTTTAGTTTTTTTCTTCACAGTTTGCTTGATACACCACATTAGTTTTTGTACATCAGACAAATTTCAGTGGAACAGCGCCAATTACTCCTTTTTTTTGACTCTATTCCAAATATATTTAAAAAGTGGTAAAAAGGTTAAACATTTTAAAAAAACGAAAAACTAGATTGTTACCAAATTGTACAGTGTAAGGTATACAAAGCATTGTAGCTAAGACTGACTGTAACAGATCATTCTCTGAAGAGTTTGTGATATGCAAGGAGTGTATTACCAACAGAGAAATGCAGTTTAGGTTACACAGACTAGTCGTCATGCCATGACATTTTTTACTTTTGTGGATCAAAGCACAACACATTTTTTGTGCTAAGTCTTCCAAATATCTGGAAGAGGATTCATTGATGAGAAAAATGTATTTTTAAAAGGTATTATTACTTACTAAAGTAATTGTTTTTAAAAGAATAAGATTTTTTGGGCCTTAATAACTTTTCTCAAGTGTTCATTGAGATTTTTGCAGACAAAGTATCTGTCTGAGTGAATTTTAATTAATTAGATAGGCTTACTGTAGGGCAAATATTTTTAATAACAAGAGAGAACTTATATGTAATAATTTGAAGATCTAAAGAAAGCCCTTATTAATTTAGTATTTTTGATAAATATAGAGATCTCTCTCAGCCATTTTACATTCAAATGTATGTGGATGATGAGACAATTCCATTGGTATTTATAAAAAAAAGTTTTAGGAGTGCATTGTCCAATGCTACAGATCTGAAACATTGTAGGTTTTGCACCATTTGTTTTGAAAACATGTTATGTTACACTAAAGGTGTTATTACAAGAAAAACAGGAGGTGTCAATGCACACAGCTTTGTCTAGTGGCAATTGGATGTTAAAAAGATCAGTTGTAGTGGGATAAAATACATGGGGATTAAATTGATGCAGTGTGAGGGATAGAGTCACAGTTGTGTAAAATTAATCTTATAAAAGTCACTTTTTCAACTTTTAGTTGACATTTATTGGGAAAGAATTTCCTGTGCTTATATGGATAGCGCTAAATATATTGGCACAATGGAATAACAATATTAAACTTTCTGTATATGTGTCTGCATTAAAAGCTGAACTTAAGACTGCCATGTGTTTAGCAGTCAGAGTGACAGACATGTGTGGCTCATTCAATCATATTGTATGAGAGGAATGTTTTTAGTTCTGAAAAGAAACTTCAACATGATCAAAATTCTTTCAGAAATAGAATATTTAGGAAAACCCAACCTAAATTAATGTTCTTTTACAAAATTAAAGAAATTGTCAGTGTAAAGGAAAAAATACAATATTCTGGTAAGATTATTCTTTTACAAAATGTAATAATAGTAACAGGATAAAGAGGGGAACTATGAAATGTTGTCTTAGTTAGAGTTAGTACAGATTGATTATAGGAGATACAATTTATTGTAATAAAAAAAAAATGATTCCAACAATAATGGATAGAGTTATTTTTAAATGAAAATATTTCTTTTTGCATATCCAGGTACCTGACTGACTGACTGATTTTTTGTTTAAGCTAATGAAAGAAATTCTGAACTACTCATTTTAGAACACTTTGTCATCAAACTTCTGAATATTGTTTTGATTGTTTATAGAACAATCCAAAAGGAAAGAGTAACCTAATACTACAAAGTATTGAGGAATTTGGCAAATCTTTATAGATTGATTATATTAGTTTTTTCCTGCTTAAGGAGGATACAAGGATGTTGTTTTTTAGTTAATGTTTCTTTTTGATAAATTAATTGAGGTTATTCTAGAAAAAATAATATTTTTAACAAAAGCTAAGTTGTTGTGAACTTATGTCATATTCCATTGGGGTTGGATTGCAAACCATGGAATCAGATAATGATTTAAAATTTTGTAGGACATTTATGCAATTTTAGGTATTTAGTAAAGTTTTTGTTTCTTATCATCTTAAGTACTTAGGTATTGTAGAACGTATGAATAGTATTATAAAGTCTAAATAGGGTAAGATGATTCAAGAAAAAGGTAAAGATTGTAAGTAATGTGGTTGCAAACTTTGCAAACAACAGGTGCAGATATTTCAGAAGTTTGTTCACAAAACATGGCTAGGCCTTTGCTAAATTTAAATAGAAATTATGTCTTGAATGAGATTTCTACTTCTAATGAGTATGTTTAGTAATTTATTCCTGTAGCTAAAGTTATGGTTAAGAATTATAGATCTGAAGGTACCAGGGATGCCAACAGAGATGTCAACTGAGATATCAAATGGAAAGATTATTTTGTTATTTTTAAGGTACATTGGAATTATAATTTTTTGTTTCTAAATTTAAAGAACATGATTAGATAGATAAATAAATATAGGAAAATAAATAGAAAGATAGAATATATAAAATATGACCTTAAAATAATGGGAAAGTTATGTTTTTTATGTATCTACAAACAAGTAGATTACGTATTATGTTTATAATTGTTCAGTGCCTAGGATAATGTATAAAAACTTATATTGTAGAAGTTATTTGGTTATTGAAATTTCCAGGAATGGAAGACATTTTATTTATTAATTAATAATTTATATTACAAAGCAATATAATTTGATTTTTTCAAAGATATTTATTTCTTCTTTATATTAAAATAGTTAAATTATATGGTTAAAGTCTTAAGAGTTTCACATGGATTTAAATAAATGTATGAAGTTGAAGGAAGAAAATATTTAATATTACATGATTTAGATGGAGAATTAATTAAAATTAATTAATAAATATAATAATTTAAATTTTCTCAGTGGAAAATAATAGTTAAATATTTTTCATAAGAATATCTCAGAGCTTTGGAAAATGTTTATGTACAATATCTGACACACTAAATTGTATTAATGTTTATTGTATTGTATTAATGTATATTGTATTGTTTGTATTGAAAAAGTGGATCAGAGACATTTATTATTTTAGATGAATGCACTTATTATATCTGTTGATTATAATGCATTGATCGGGAATTGTTAGAAGATTTTAAGTTTATTATTATTTTAAGTGATGAAAGTTTCTGAAAAAATATATGAAACACATGAATGTTATATGTAATTAGTGATGGTTTCTGAAGGTTAACAGGATGGAGGATAGAGGACAGAGGAGTGGTTTAGCTGGGTAGATATTTCTATTTTGAGTTGCTATGTCAGGACAATGGGTGGAGTTATACAACTGTATCTATAGACTGTATCCATGAAAGAATTGGTGTTATTCTAGGATATGCTGACATAACATTATAAAACCGTATAAGGGTGCACGAGAATTATGGTAGTTAGGGTTGGAGAGGTGGAAGGGAGATGGGAAGTAACCCTACACTTTGGAGAATGTAACATCAAGATTTCTCCTCCTCCTCCTCCTTCTGAGACCATCACCATGCCACATGTTACCGATGTTAGTCTTGTCTTTGCTTATCTTTCTGAACAATAAACAACCTTTCTGGAAGCATTGTATGAATGAAGGATTCTTCAATTTCTACTAAGAAATGAATTCTTAAAAGTAAGTTGGAAATGCGGCCTTGGACAAAGTACAGAAACATATCTCCTATACAACCTACCCTCTAGGAGAGAGGACACTGATATATATATATAACATATAACACAAAGACATTGCTATACATCCAGAAACGCCCCTGAGAATAAGAACAGTAGAATTATAATATTTATACTTTTCTTCACACCCTATCACTAAATTAAGATAAACTTCTCTTGCAAAGGGCAAATTTCCTCACAAAATGAATAGTCTATTTGCCTTTTGTATATCAGTAATTATATATAAGTAATTAGGCCCAAGGGGAAAACTTCTACAGGGCACATTGAGTCTCTGCCACAGAGACAGTATCTATGCAGAGACCTGTGTCATCTTGAAACAATAGCTTACTGCATTGTATACAGTAACTGGCTTTCAAAGCAATGGGCCACCTTTCTTTTTTTCACATTAAAGTTTATTCAAGAATGGTAATAGTTACATAATGTACATAGTATTCCAGGTTGTTCAACTTAATAAAACTACATATGATTTGTGAAAACATATGAGAAACTTGAGAATAAATTACGGTAGTGTTATATAGTAGCTGTATGAAGACTATCTATGTGAAGTAGAGACGTTAAGAAAGGGTTATCCTTTCATTGGCAACATTATACATGACCATATATATGTATGGGAGTATTATCACAAAACAGCTATAAATGGAGGAAAGACAGCCTGGCCTCAATTGGAGACAAAGTACAATGAAGGTGTATATTTGGTTAGGAAGGTATTCATTCACCTTATGTCATTGTACTCATCCTATAGCTTGAAGAGAAACCACACATTCTATGTTTTGAAAAAGTTATCCAAACTATCAGTAGTGATGGCTAGTGTTTCCTCCATTTCTTAAAGCGTGTTGACTTTATGCAACCATTACTTAATTGTTGGGATGTGTCTGGACTTCCAGTGTGAAGGGACCAGAGCCTTTGCCGCATTTAACAAATGTCTAACCAGGGATCAACTGGATCTTTGTTTCAGTAATCCTACTTATTAGATTGCAAATCTGAGACCAGAAGGGGGCTATATGGGGACATTTTTTAACTTTAACATATTTAACTAAATATGCATCAGCTAACTTTTTCTTTTCAATAGTTTTTATTGGATTTTAGGATACAAGTCATATAACAACATGACAAAGCAGATGCAGAGCAGCTGGATGTTTAGGTTTCCATACAAGCCATATATAATATAAGGAATGTAATAATTGGTGCAATCATAAAAACTGAATTACATACTAGGTGTAGAGTCTCATAGTTGCTCTAGCATTCTTACAGAAGTTCAAAATTTTAAGAGAGAGGGGAAATAGGGGTTGGGTCGGATGGGAAGAACTAGAATTGCACCGAGCGGTTCTAAGTAAACAAACAAGTGTTAATGAGGGAGGGAGTTGTGTGAGTACCAGATCCTCCATGGGCTCCAAGCGTCTAGGGAGCAGGTATATGCTATCCTGGTGGGAGCCAGCAATGTCTCATAAGTGCAGTGGGTCTGAGTCAAATGGATCAAATTCTCCACTGATGGGGAAGTGGTAGATTTCCATAATCTGGTGATTGATAGTCTTGCGGCCAACAAGATGTGAGTTATAACTGTACATAAATGTGGAGGAACATTTTGAATACAATGATTGAGTATAGTTAGACCAGGGGTCGGGAGGACTTTGGATTGAGCTACTTCCAAAATGAGGCTGAATGTTTCGTTCCAGAAGTTGCTTAGCTTCGGACAGCTCCATAGAGTATGGAAGATGGAACCATCTTTCCCGCATCCTCTCCAGCAGAGAGGCGAGAGGTGTGAGTTAAATGCAGATATGTTTAGTGGGGTTAAGTATCTCTGTTGGGATATTTTTTGGGTCAGTTCCCATAGAGATGTGCTATGAGAAGTGCCGTATATTGATTTAAAATCATGTTGCCACTGAGCCGGGGGGGGAACTGGGTGCCAATGTCTCTTTCCCATTTGTTAAAGGGGGGGAAGTTTTCAAACATTTGTTTTTCATGGAGAAGGAGGGTAAAAGATAGAGATCCTCTTTTTGTTAGAGGAGGTATGAGGTATTTAAGGTATGACCAAGCCATGATTGTGATCTTTTGGATTAGATGTGGTTGTTTGGCTAAACAGTGACTGGTTTGTAGAAATTGATATAGATCTGAGGAGGCCAATAGTTGCTCCTGCTGCATCCTGAGGAAAGATTTCAGTTTACCTTTAACATATAAGTCAGTTAATGACCTATGGGGGTCTATTAGGGGGGTTGGAAGGCGATTATCTGGAATTAGCAGACCAATGCCTGAGGTGGGTATAAATAATGGAGTTGTAAGGATCTGCTTCCAACCAAAGGCTAGGAATTTCCACCATGTTAGGGTGGCAGCTCTGATCGTCGGTGATAGGTGATGAGGGGTGTTACCTTTCGGACCTGTACTGTGGAGCCACAATTCCAGGTTGAGACCCGGTACCATAGATTGTTCAAGGACACACCAGTGGGTGTCTAGTGATGGATTAAACCAGCTTCTCATCTGTGCTAAAATCGTGGAATAGTAATCTGTGCTTAATAAGAATGTTGTGTGCACTCCCGCGCTTCTTCCCCTGCCAAATAAATTAATTTAGAAGCCTTTGGAGAGAGGAGAGGAAGGAGTTGGGGATGTGGATTGGGAGAGTACGAAAGAGATACAGGATCTGGGAATCCAGATTAATTTTACACGCTGCTAGGTGACCAGCCCAGGAGAATTCAAAGTTTGCAAGCTTATCTAGGTCTTGTGTGAGTTTTAATCTAAAGGGTATAAAATTTTCCTTAAACAGTCCTTTGGTAGTCTTGGTCAAGATTATGCCTAGGAATCCTATACCTGTGTCATTCCATACACAATGATAGGTCAGTTGCAACCAATTTCATGTCGTTCCATCAATGTTAAGGTAAAGAATATGACATTTAGTTGTATTTACCTTATAGTATGAGATGTTGCCAAACTGTGTCAGCATACCTTGTACCACAGCAAGGGAAGTAGAGGGGTTTGTGAGCATGAGGATAACATTGACTGCGAAAAGACTGATATTGTGCTCATGTGGGCCAATTTGAAAACCGGAGATGTGTGGGTGGGATCTAATACTTTTGGCTAAGGGCTCCATAACCAGGTTGAAAACCAAGGTGGATAATCGGCACCCCTTCCTGGTGCCATTGCATTTGTGAAAAGGGGTGGATAGCATCTCAGAAACGTAGACTTGGGCTGAGGGGTTAAAGTATAGAGCCATGATGGCTGATAGCATTCTACCTTTACATCCAAATTTTTGGAGGACAGCTCTAAGGTATGTCCAATGTAATCTATTGGATGCCCTCTCTGTGTCTAAGGACAAGAGCGGAGAAGGCGTTTGTATGTGGTCTGTATAATATTAATCAGGCGTCTTGTTGCATCAGATGTCTGTCGCTCTGCAATGAAGCCAGTTTAGTCCTTGTGAATTAAACTGGGTAGGATGTTCATGAGCCTAAGAGCAATAATTTCAGTGTAAATTTTGAGGTTGGTGTTAAGAAGGAGGTTAGGTCGAAAGTTTTGGGGGGAAGAGGGTTCTTTCCCTGGCTTTGGCAGGGTTATGATTAATGCTCTTAAACATATCCGCAGGTAATACAGAGGAGGAGGCAGCGTCATTCACTAGGTTACAAAGGTACCAACAAGTGTCTGGGGAATGCCCAGGAAAAAGCCAAAGTCTACTTACCACCAGCTTTCAGACAACCAAATTGACCTATCTAACAGTAAGCGTTAAAAAAGGGGTTTAGTCCGCACACATTTGCAAATGCATGCGTGAGCCACAGAGCCACGTCACGGCACCCTTGTATCTGTGGTCCTAACACTAAAGTATGAGTGTCCCCACAGTGGAGGCACATGCATTTAATGGATAAATGAGAGCAGGTGGCTGGAGGGGAGCCCACCCCTCCTTAAAGGTACAGGAGCACACCAAACACCCAGCAATAGCACAATGGGTGCAAAGGTGTTGGTGCACTGCTGGACCAATACAAACACTCACGTGATAAGAAAAGCTTGCCACCACTCTCATTTATAGCTGGCTATCGCAGTAAGCAGCATTGGGAGGCTAAAAAAGGTACCAACAAGTGTCTGGGGAATGCCCAGGAAAAAGCCAAAGTCTACTTACCACCAGCTTGCAGACAACCAAATTGACCTATCTAACAGTAAGCGTTAAAAAAGGGGTTTAGTCCGCACGCATTTGCAAACGCATGCGTGAGCCACAGAGCCACGTCACGGCACCCTTGTATCTGTGGCCCTAACACTAAAGTATAAGTGTGTCCCCACAGTGGAGGCACATGCATTTAATGGATAAATGAGAGCAGGTGGCTGGAGGGGAGCCCACCCCTCCTTAAAGGTACAGGAGCACACCAAACACCCAGCAATAGCACAATGGGTGCAAAGGTGTTGGTGCACTGCTGGACCAATACAAACACTCACGTGATAACAAAAGCTTGCCACCACTCTCATTTAAAGCTGGCTATCGCAGTAAGCAGCATTGGGAGGCTAAAAAAGGTACCAACAAGTGTCTGGGGAATGCCCAGGAAAAAGCCAAAGTCTACTTACCACCAGCTTGCAGACAACCAAATTGACCTATCTAACAGTAAGCGTTAAAAAAGGGGTTTACTCCGCACGCATTTGCAAATGCATGCGTGAGCCACAGAGCCACGTCACGGCACCCTTGTATCCATTAAATGCATGTGCCTCCACTGTGGGGACACTCATACTTTAGTGTTAGGACCACAGATACAAGGGTGCCGTGACGTGGCTCTGTGGCTCACGCATGCGTTTGCAAATGCGTGCGGACTAAACCCCTTTTTTAACGCTTACTGTTAGATAGGTCAATTTGGTTGTCGGCAAGCTGGTGGTAAGTAGACTTTGGCTTTTTCCTGGGCATTCCCCAGACACTTGTTGGTACCTTTTTTAGCCTCCCAATGCTGCTTACTGCGATAGCCAGCTATAAATGAGAGTGGTGGCAAGCTTTTCTTATCACGTGAGTGTTTGTATTGGTCCAGCAGTGCACCAACACCTTTGCAGCCATTGTGCTATTGCTGGGTGTTTGGTGTGCTCCTGTACCTTTAAGGAGGGGTGGGCTCCCCTCCAGCCACCTGCTCTCATTTATCCATTAAATGCATGTGCCTTCACTGTGGGGACACTCATACTTTAGTGTTAGGACCACAGATACAAGGGTGCCGTGACGTGGCTCTGTGGCTCACGCATGCGTTTGCAAATGCGTGCGGACTAAACCCCTTTTTTAACGCTTACTGTTAGATAGGTCAATTTGGTTGTCTGCAAGCTGGTGGTAAGTAGACTTTGGCTTTTTCCTGGGCATTCCCCAGACACTTGTTGGTACCTTTTTTAGCCTCCCAATGCTGCTTACTGCGATAGCCAGCTATAAATGAGAGTGGTGGCAAGCTTTTGTTATCACGGTAGGTTACAAAGGTGTGGGGGCTAGGGTCATTTTATATTGTTTGTAATAGTCTCCTGGTATACCATCTGGGCTGGGAGCGTTGTTATATGGCAGGGAGTCTATGGTGTTGCAGATTTCAGAGATAGTAAATGGTTCATTTAGGGCTAGCAGTTGCCCAGGTGCTAAGGAAGGGAGTTTGACGTTGTTTAAAAAGGCATTTATTAGATCTGGGCTGGGTTGTGTGGTGGCATCTTCATCCTTGATGTTATATAATGAATTGTAGTAGGTGCTGAAGGTGTCTGCAATTTTGCGGGGGTCGGTTAATTTGGCTTTGGTTATAGGGTGAATTAAAAAGGGTATTTTAGATTTACATCTTTTGCCTCGTATACGAGTGGCCATGAAATTGCCAGCTTTGTTACTAGTGTTGTAGTAGGTGGCACATAGTTTGCATTGTGATTTTTCATAGGATTCTAACAGGAGGGATCTAAGCTCCTGGCAGAGAGTGTAGCTGCATTTTGTGGTCGCTATGTGGTAGGGATTTATTTATTTAATCTATTTTAACAATAGAGGAAAGTAGTTGATCTAGAGCTGAGTCCTCCTTCTTTTAGCTTACAAACTCATTTGGATTAGAATCCCCCTAATAAAAGCTTTGTGCACGTTCCACAAGGTTGCAGAGTCCTGTGCAGAGCCCACATTGTGCTGGAAATACTCTTCCAATTGCATCTGAAGGTTCTCAGCATATGGGGATAAACAGAGTACGAATGTGTTGGAACGCCATATTTTAGGTGTGGAAGATCAAGTAAGCTTATTAATAAAGATGCATATGAGAGCATGGTCTGACCATGAAATAGTAGAGATATCTGAGCCACTTGTCGCTTGGAGTAACCATTTGTCCCCTAGGAAAAGGTCGATATGCGAACAAGAGTTATTGTTGCTGAGAAAAAGTGTTATCACATTCCTGTGAGTGGTGAAATCTCCAAACATCAAAGAGATTGTTTGTGTGAAGGAATTTGGCCATGGGAGATTGCAGTCTCAGGTGTGAGGAAGAAGAGTCTAGGTGGTAGTCGGGAACTATGTTGAAGTCTCCGCATAGCAGAACATGCCCCTTTTGGATGCGTTGCACCCTCTTCATGAGTTTGTTCAAAAAGTGGATTTGTTGAGAGTTGGGGGCATAGAGGGAGACCAGAGTGTACGTGACATTGTCAATCTTGCAAATTAGAATTATGTATCAACCATTAGGGTCTAGATTGCAGTCCAGAGGCTGAAAGGTGACTGTGACTCTATTGCTATGAGCACTCACCTTTTTTTCTCTGGGCTATTGGCTATAAAGATGTTTGGAAATGCTTTGTGTGTACATTTCAGGGCTGCTGTAATCTGGAAGTGGGTTTCTTTTGCGCAGATAATATCACATCCCTGCTTTAAGGCTGTTTACCATAGTGAAGAACATTTGATTGGGTGGTTCAGACCCTTCGTGTTGAGGGAGAGGATTTTAAAACCCATACTGGTGTGTGTTGTGCTGCTGTAAAAATGCTGTACTCACTGTTATGGTGTATTGTCGACTTCTGAGAAAAGAGGATCCCTTGAGGTGTGGTTGTTGAGGGTTTTTGCTCATGGAACTGGTGCATAAGAGGGTGTGATCCATGGGGAACTCAAGAAAGGAGAAGAAAGTCAGAAATAACTGTAACTGAACAAGACAAAAAACAGACAGTGTTGGCATATGCTGTAGCCATACCACTGTCAATATCCAACTGGGGAAAAGTCCATAGGGCCAAGACAAATGCACTTAATGGCATCATCTGGAGTCAAAGGCTGTTATGGTTGATGCTAAGGATGGTGTGGGGACCCACCACTAGATTATCTGCGCTGATGTTTGGGGGAGGTTTTGTGCCAGAGGGTGATACCTTCTCAGGATGCTTATGTGTGGTAAGCTTGGTGGAGTTGCCCCATGTGTAGAAAATGTTGTGTTTGCGGCAAGCTTTTGTCACTGTGGCAAGTTTTCTCCTCATATCTAGGGTATATTTGGAGAGATCTGCGTACATTTGGATATTCGCATAGGGAGCTGGAAGTTGACCTAGTGATCTGGATCTAGCAAGGAGCTGCTCTTTTATGTGGTAGAAATGGATGCGCATAATAACATCATGCAGGATATTTTCTGGCAGGTGTGGTGGCTTGGGTAGGCAATGGATGCAGTCAATGGTCAGGTCTAGAGGAGTTGTTTCAGGTAATAAAGTGCTGAACATTTCTTTGGCATAGAGCATGAGGTCACCAGGTAGAACGGATTCTGGGACTCCGTGACCTATCCTCAAGATCTGCAATTTTTGCTTTCATCCACTGCTTATCCTCCAAGTTGTCATCATGGGCATCCACCAAATCATTTATTGTTGTAGTTATTTCTCCCATTGAATTTTCTATGTGGTTTACTCTTTCCACAAGTAAGTTTAATTCAGTAGAGAACTTGTGGGTCAGTGTGGCAAAATCAGCATGTAGGGAGTTCTGCAGTGAGAGGAGCATATCTTTTAAGAGTGTGTCCATCACGGACTGATTATTGGTAGGGAATGAGGCTATGGAGGAGCGGTGGGGAAAGTGTAATGTGTGCTCATCTGTATCATGGCTCACTTGGCTGTCCTGCAGGCTGTCATCCAGTCTCATTCTAGCCTTGGCTGGACTGGCGCAGAGTTGACCAGGCGATAAGGGGTATGGTGAAGAGCTTTCGCCGCAAGTTCGTCAGGTAAATCAGTGTAGTGGCCTGAGTGGAGAGAGGAGGAGGCAGAGGCCGGAGTGGCAGCTCCATCTTGATGGCCTCCTCACGCTGGTTGAAGGAAAAAGGCCATTAGCTTCTGAGGGCGCCTGTCATTCTCCTATTTTCAGGACATCGCTGCGGTGTGCCAGAGAATGTCGGGCAGGTGTGGGAGTTATGCAGGTGGTGATCGGGTCCCCTGAGTGCCGTTGTTAGCCCTGATTGCTCCAGAGCTCGGCTCCTATGCTTCCTAAATTTGTTAGGAAGTTGAATTGGAAGAAACATTTTTTTAAAAAGGAAGAAAAAATCAGCCAACTATTGCTGAATATACACATAGCCAATTGAAGAACAAGTCCACTTTAACCCTAAATCCACTTCTAATCAATATATAGAAGTTTTTAAAAAAAGCGGAACAGAACATTAAAGGTATAAAACTCAAACAAAAAAACAAACACGATAGAGTATGGCAGGGAATAAAGAAATTAGAGAAGCACAAGGATATAGTAGTAAGGCCCACTGATAAAGGAGGGGGGCTTGTCATCCTTACAAAAGAGGACTATGCAGCGGAATTAGAAAGGTTAGTCAATGATACCACCACCTATCAAAAATTAAGTACAAATCCAAACAGGGAATTGAAAAACAAACTAAAGCAGTTTCAACACAATAGGATTAAAAATAGAATACTGGACAGAAAAGAAGGCAGATACCTACTACCAGAGGCCCCAAGAGCACCTGTAATCTACCAGGTCCCAAAGGTACATAGACATAGAAGTAAACCACCGGGAATATCGATCATTAGTGAAATTGGATCCATCCACTCGAGGTTGGGGAAATACTTGAATGTATTCCTATAACCTTGAGCAACTAAAGGACAAGCTTTTATTAAGGACAGTAAAGATGTGATTAACGAATTGAGGGAGGTACAGATAGATGATTCCACTCTATTGGTAACGATAGATGTCAATCATTATACACCAATATAAGGCAAACCGATGCACTGGCAGCGGTGGCATGGGCATTAAGAAATCAGTCTGATTTGAAATTAAAACAGAGAAAGTTTATTCTGGAAGGTTTGAGAATGGCCATGGGAAATAACTTTTTTTGCATAAACACCAATATTATAAGTAAAAAAGGGGTGGGTATGGGTAACAAATATGCTCCAAGTGTGGCCAACATATTCCTTAATAAATGGGAGAAGGAAGAAATATTTGGAAGAGGTTGGCCACAAATATCGTTCTTAAAAAGATTTATAGACAATACCCTCATTGTGTGGAAAGGTAACCAAGAAGAATTAAACAAACTTGTAAACTTTCATTTGTGCCAATGAATATGGGATTAACTACTTGCTGACCAGTTGTACTGCGAGAGGTTGGCACAGCTGTGTGCATCACCGTCATTGTACGTCGGCCCCTTTAAGAAGCTATAGGAGGCGCACGTGCACACCCGTAGTGCGACGCCAGAGCTGATGCCCATGGCCGACAGCTGCGATGTCCACCAGCCACCCGCGATCACTCCACAGAGAGCCAAAATGGGGATCTGTCAATGTAAACAGACAGATCCCCATTCTGACAGAGGAGTAGAGAGAGATCTGCTGTTCCTAGTCATCAGGAACAGCGATCTCTCTTCTCCTCTAGTCAGTACACTGCCCCTACAGTTAGAAACACCTCCCTAGGGAACACTCAACCCCTTGATTGCCCCCTAGTGTTAACCCCCTCCCTGCCAGTGACATTTATACAGTATAAAACAGATGGTGCAGCGCTAAAGTGTATGTAATAAAGTCCATAAATCAAACAATAAAACACTGTATCCAAATAGTCATCAGTGATTTGGCTTCATGCAGAAAACTCAGTGGGAATATGTGATCCCTCCACCAATGTTAAAGATGGCCTCTCACCTCAGCGCAGGGTCCCTTTAATTACAGAGGGTCAAATGCACCTTCCCTTATGGGTCAATGGTGATAGTAGGCAGCAGATCCAGATCAGTCGGATAACAGCAAAAAGCTAGGGAGTTTGTGGATGGGTCTTAAAAGTCCCTGTTAAATCTTTTAGAAAACATACAGCTCTCCTCCTCAACCAGGATTTTGGGACTTTAAATGAGATGCATGGTAACATGCATCTCCATCCCTATTCAGGTACATAATGAAAGAGGGTCAGGACTTTAAATGAGGTGTGTATATTGTGGCTAATCGAATGAGTCCATTTTAGCCTGAATATATTATTCATGAGGCAGCCAAACTATCTTATGGGGGAAACAGAGCATTATATGGAGGGAATGAAGCTAACACTTCCAATTTATGGCCAAATATGAACAAGGGGTGATAGGAAGTAAACAACAGGGGATGGGCAAGAAGCGACAGTAGTTAAAATGGCGGAAATCAGACTTCCGGTCAGCGGAAAGCCGATTGGGTAGATAAAATCAATAAAGGGCTTAAATACCATAAGCAAAATGGCGGGACTAGCTTCCTGATTATGCATATTTTATGCAAAACGCGTTGAGGCTAGTTGAGCGACGCTGATGTCACATTCCGACCCCTGACCCACACTGAAATCGAGGCATGAACCGCACGTTGTCTTCCCGAAATGGAACGGCAAGCACAGGCTGTGTTTAGAATGCTGGATAGACTTGGTGCCAGTCTAAAGGCACAATCAAATGTGAGTGAACAATCTGACATTTTTAAGAATACTAAAATGAGGAATATTGTGCAATGATGGCAGTTTGTTTTTTCTGAGCATCTAATAATGGCATACAGTATGTTGGAGGAACATGAAAGAATACTGTTGTATCTGCTGGGCAAATCTCTGATCTATCTATATAGAGGACCAACTGAACCAGGCATTAGTAAGGCTTTCTGACTACCGTTTTCAGGTGTGGAGTGTAAACTTTGGAAGGTGGTGGTGAGTCACAAGCATTTGGATCGCTCAACACAAACCTATATTTGACACATGGGATTAATTTATGAAGATTGAAGAACCATCACCGGGACTTTTTTTGTACTAAATTACTTTATTTAATTACTTTGTATGCACAAATTCTTGAGAATTAATGAATACATTGAGCACATTGATGTGAGCACCATACTGGTTGGAAAAGTCACTTATAAATACAGATTGATTGAGCATTGATGGACATATTGATTATCTATTTTTCCATGTTAATGTGAATAATACTTTTTGTATTAGGGTTAGTGCAGCCACCTATCTGTATATATATTGTATACGGGGACACTGCCACCAGATATGAAACAGAATACCAAGACCCTCATGGCACCTTTAACACAGATCAGAGGAAAGGGGGAACCACCTCTTCACATTTACAGGTGTTGCTAACAATGTTGGGGGTTACCTTTCTGAGTTATGTACACCTTTATTTTAACCTATATTTTTTCTGACTTGTTTTTGTGCTACCTGTTATATAAGCCGTGTCTCTATTTACATTATCAACTCCATTAACAACAACGCATTTACCACCACATTACACATACCGGTATTTGGCAGCTTTCCCTGTTATGTCAATTGTTGCCTAACCTATGCATTCCAGAGGGGGAATGGGACGTTATAAGCAAGTTGTCCTTTAAATCATTGGAGCAGCACACATTAGTGAAGGAAAGTCTATCATTAAAGAAGAACTACAGTCTTTAAAAAAATAAAAAAATAAAAAAATAAAAGTCAGCATCTACAAATACTGTAGATGCTGACTTTTAATAAAAAGACACTCACAAGCCCAGTAATCCAGCACTGTCTTCACCCAGGATATTTCTTCGCTGGTATGCGGGTCCCCAGCACTGCCATCCTGGCTTTTGGAGCTGGCTGTGACCGTCTGCTGTATCACAGCTTACTTTATACTGCACAAGCACAAGATCACGTTGTGCTGTTAGATTGATCCTGCAGACATGTAACGTGTCCCAGGAGGCGGAAAATATAAGTGCAGCGCAAACGCATATTACAAAAAACAAAGTGAACCTACTAAATTATCAAATATAATAAATACTGTATAAAAAGTCCCACGCACAGAACTCCACCGCTGTGTGACAGTTCATATAGTTTCTTCCAATGTGTTTGGTGATCACCAACTCCGAATAAAATGCCTGCTCATCTCCAAAATCTGACCCCACTACAGAGTCATCATAACCTTAGTGAACTCCAATCTAGATGGTACTGCAACACTCCTCCTGCTCCCATCCCTGAATCACGCTACTTCACTTCTTTATTCTCGATCATCATTAGGACATGTCATAGAATAAAATAGAAAAACCATAGTGCGCTCTGCTTCCAAATATTTATTAAAACTGAACAAGGGATTAAAAGCACTCACAGGGATATATGAAAAACTAGCATATAGTCAGCTCACAAGCTGATACAAACGGCTTCAGCTCCTTGCACCCATACACGTTACACCCTCCTATTGGCCTTCTTCATTAGGTTTCCCAGGGGGTTGTGGGTGGAGAGGGGCACAGGCCAAACTTCCATAATTCTCCCCTAGACGAGAAAGGTAACCCCCCTCAAAACAAAAGTCCAAGATGAAGGTCTGCTTTAAGCTGAATAAAAGAAAATTAGTTGGCCTTTTGCTGCTTAGCAATAAACAGACAAACAGGCATGGAGTCAACATGAAGGATTTGAACCGTAATGTAAACCATTAAAAAAAAAATATATATATACACATATACATGTTTTTTTCTTTTAACTACCATTTACACTATTATTGTTAATATAATGTTTGTGTTTTTACATGCTTTTCTTTTAGATATGTTAGTGATCGTCTTTACGTACAAATTTGTAGAGTCTCTGCCTAGTGTCTTATCACATTGTGTAGTGTGCAGCCCAGCTAAAGAATGGTTTACTTTAAGACAGAATCCATCATGCATGTGTATATTCAATGGAAGAACATTTTTTCTTTCACAGCAATAACAAAATCCTTTTTTATGCTCCCTGAGCAGAAAATGAAGGTAGATTATGACTGGCTGCTGTGGATTACAACATTGTTAAACCATTTAATACAGGGCACTTTAACCCCCTTTCTGTTCAAGTCAATTTTCAGCTTTTGGTGCAGTCACACTTTGAATGACAATTACATGGTCACTAAACACTGCACCCAAATTACATTTTTATATTTTCTTGAGACAGATAGAGCTTTTTTGGGTGGTATTTAATCAACACTGGATTTTTTTTCAAAACAAATGAAAAAAGAATGAACATTTTGGGAAAAAAAATTCTTAGTTTCAGTTATAAAATTTTGCAAAAAAGTAATTTTTCTAGAAAGCAATACATTTACCACAGACTTATAGAGAGGTAAATAGTGGCGCTATATACTATTCACATATTAGATTACATAACAGCCAGTGATGATAGAGTGCAGCTAGTCATATAGAGTCCTCTGTGAATAAGTCCACAACTTAAAAGACATATTAATCAGTCCATGAAGGGTGAGTTCAGATAATATCCACTCCATACCATGTGTCACGCGTGTCACCGCTCCCCCAAAAGATGTACACTCACCAGCAATATTTTCCTCACACTCTCATGCTCGGCAATCAGGCATTGTATCCCACAGGGTTATAAGTGTTCCAAAGTGTTTCCTCCAATCTCATGGATAAGTAGCTTGTGTGCATTTAAAATATAAAAGGAGACTTCAATAGTCCAATAGTGCAAATATGTCTGATACCTTTAATAGCATTGAATAAAAAATAGCCCACGGGTATTGCACTTCATGTGTAGTCAAGCTATAATAGGCATAAGATAGGAAGCTAAGAAGCCAGCATAACATGGCTGCTGCAGGCCCAGGGTACTACCTGCGTATCTCACCCAACTAATGCTTCTATCATAGCAAGACATCACTTCTGGTCTCAGCATGTGAGATCACTTCTGGCTTCCGTACAGCAACGTACCAACGCGTTTCGTAATTTACAATTTCATTCTGGGCCAGGATAAAGTTGTAATGACGAAACATGTCAGTACGTGGCTGTACGGCAATCAAAAGTGACCAAAAGTGACTCACATATTAGTCCCAGAAGTGACGTCTTGCTAGGATAGAAGCATTGGTCGGGTGCTATACAGAGGTTGTACCCTGGACCCACTGCGGCCATGTTATGCTGGCTTCTCAGCTTTCTACCTTATGCCTATTATACCTTGACTACACGTGAGTGAAATACCTGGTGGCTGTTTTTATTCAATAAATACATTTAATAAATGTATCAGATGTCTTTGCACTATGGGAGTTTCCTTTTATGTTTCTATACACGGGAGCTACTTATTCATTCATGAGAGTGGAGGAAACACTTTGGATCATTTATAACCCTGAGGGGTACAATGCCTGATTGCCAAGCATGAGAGTATTAGGCAAATTTTGCTGGTGAGTATACATATTTTGGGGGAGCGGTGACATGCGTGACACATGATGTGGAGGGATATTATCTGAACTCATGAACTCATCCTTCATGGACTGATTGATACATCTTTTTAGTTGTGTACTTATTCACAGTGGACTCTGTATAACTAGTTGCACTCTGTCATCACTAGGTGTTATGTAATGTATCGTAATTTACCTCTCTATAAGTCTCTGGTAAATTGATTGCTTTCATATATATTTATTATTTAAAGTGGCAGCTTAAGTAGATTAATTATTTGTTTATATATAGTTTTGGCACAGAGGTAGGATCAATTGTTTGGTGAGGGTGCTCTCAGATCCTTGGGTATTTTAAGTAACTTTTCTTCTTTACCGATGTGCATGATGGGGCTGCACTGATGGGCACTGATGAGACTGCAATAATGGGCACTGATGTTGCTGAACTAATGGGTACAGTCAGTGGTTGTCCTCCCAAAACTGGAGACCCATGCTGGAGCCATCTTTTAGCTATAGTGTGGGTGGAACAGGTTAAAGTAATACTTAAGGTAAAATTTATAAAAATAACAAGCATGGTATACTTACTTGCTCTGTGCAATGGCTTTGCACAGAGCAGCCCCATTACTGCTCTTCTTGGGTCCCTCCACTGGTGCTCCTGGCTCCTCCCCCCTTCTGAGTGCCACCCTAGCAAGCTTCTTGCTAGGGGGGCACTTGGGCATGTTTGCTTCCGAGCCTCTCTCTGTATGTCATAAGACACACAGAGCGGGGCTCAGCCCAAAGCCCACTCTCTCCTCACTGGTTGTGATGAACATAGTCAGTGTTTGTGGGGAATCCCTCCCACAGCACTATTGTGTTCTGCTGGCAGGGGGGTACAAAAAATGCAAAAAACAAATACTTTATGAGACGTTGATTCCTATCCCTTTTTATATTTTTTTGATCAGTTCCATATTTTTCCTGTATTATGTTTCCTAACATTATTTTAAAATTAAATTATAAAAACATTTCCATTTTTTTCAGTGTTTACACAATATTGTACTGCAACCTCCATTAACTGGAGGTTGTCATAAATAGAATTTGTAGCCAACATGTGCAAAAATATACATAATTGTATTTGTCAATGTATTGATGAGAAAGTCTTGGTGATGACAGGAATAGCATCTGCAAAAGTGTTATCTTTTTTCCTGCGGGAACAAGAAAACATAAGGATTTCATGAGGCCGTTGTCATTTCTAAAAAATACTCCAACTTTATCAAGACAGCATCCATCTGCTTGTACCATCGTTAAAGATTTCTTTCAAAGGAAACTTTGCTGGCATTGAGAGAAATACTTAAGGTGAGATATTTTTACATGAAAAATAATATAAGTTCATGTCTTTCTATTCCACATATCTCATTAAAAAGATAAAGTCATTCTGTCTAGGATTATAATATCTATTGCAGTTCAGTCATCACATGAATGACTGTGCAAGCAACAGACACTTTCCATACAAAATAAAACGATAGCTTGTTTAGCTCTGAAACATAAAAAGCAGGGTGTTTCTGCAGCTTTAAGTCAATTGTGAGAATAAATGTTGGTGGGATGGATTGAGACAATTTTAATGAAAACAATTAGATAAACAGTAGGGGATAGTAACATACTACCATGTAAACCTATAAACTGCAACAATTATATGGTGAATATGAGTGTGTTATTTTGGAGGTGCTGTGAAACAAGTATTGTTGCTTGAGTATGAGTTTTAATTTTATTACAAAACATATAAATAATACTTGCCCATGATTAACCACTTAAGCCCCGGACCATTTTGCTGGCCAAAGACCAGAGCACTTTTTTTTATTCGGCACTGCGCCGCTTTAACTGACAATTGCGCAGTCGTGCGACGTGGCTCCCAAACAAAATTGACATCTTTTTTTCCCCACAAATAGAGGTTTCTATTGGTAGTATTTGATCACCTCTGCAGTTTTTATATTTTGCGCTATAAACAAAAAAATAGCGACAATTTTGAAAAAAAATGCATTATTTTATACTTTTTGCTATAATAAATATCCCCCAAAAATATATGTAAAAAACCATTTTTTTCCTCAGTTTAGGCCTATACGTATTCTTCTACATATTTTTGGTCGAAAAATTCACAATAAGCGTTTATTGATTGGTTTGCGCAAAAGTTATAGCGCCTACAAAATAGGGGAGAGTTTTATGGCATTTTTATAATTTTTTTTTTTACTAGTAATGGCGACGATAAACAATTTTTATCATGACTGCGACATTATGGTGGACAGGTCTGACAATTTTGGCGCGATTTTGGGACCATTCACATTTATACAGCAATCAGTGCGATTAAAATTGCATTGATTACTGTGTAAATGTGACTGACAGTGAAGGGGTTAACACTAGGTGGCGCTGTAGGGGTTAAGTGTGTCCTAGGGATGTGTATAATATAAGTTCATGTCTTTCTATTCCACATATCTCATTAAAAAGATAAAGTCATTCTGTCTAGGATTATAATATCTATTGCAGTTTAGTCATCACATGAATGACTGTGCAAGCAATAGACACTTTCCATACAAAATAAAACGATAGCTTGTTTAGCTCTAAAACATAAAAAGCAGGGTGTTTCTGCAGCTTTAAGTCAATTGTGAGAATAAATGTTGGTGGGAGGGACTGAGACAATTTTAATTTAATACAGCGATCAGTGCGATTAAAATTGCATTGATTACTGTGTAAATGTGACTGAGAGTGAAGGGGTTAACACTAGGTGGCACTGTAGGGGTTAAGTGTGTCCTAGGGATGTGTTCTAACTGTAGAAGGGATGGGATAGCTGTGACACATCACTGATCATAGCTCCCGATCACAGGGAGCAGAGATCAGTGACACTGTCACTAGGCAGAATGGGGAGATGCTTGTTTACATTAGCATCTCCCCATTCTTCCTCTCCGTGAGACGATCCTGGGTATCTGCGCGGACATCGAGTCCGCTGGACCCGTGACCAAACTCACGGAGCTCCTGGCCATTGGCGTGCGCCGGTCGGGAACCAGTTAAAAGAGGGATCACTTCTCTAGGGTGTGCAGTCTGATGAAGGCTCAGTTGGTGAGTGAATGCTGGGAAACATTAGTGACTTAGAGGTCAATGGGTGGAACCACAGCAATAAAAGCAGTTGACACAGACATCTGACAATCCCAGATGCTGAAGGTTTTTTGACTGGTGACATTCTGAAAGACTTAAGATTCAGGTAGTAGAATAGGTAAAGGGGTTGTAAAGGCTCGGATTTTTTAAAATAAAAGTGAATAAACATGTCATACTTACCTGCTCTGTGCAAGGGTTTTGCACAGAGCAGCCCTGATCCTCCCCTTCTGAGGTGCCCAGCAGGGGCTCCTGTTTCCTCCCCTTCATCGGGTGTCCCCATGCTTTCCCTGGGAGCACCTGCGTAGGCGTTTCCAAGTCCTGCTGCTGCATCCATTGACACAGACAGCGGAACTTGGCCCTGCCCCCCACTCCCGTGTCACTGGATGTGATTGACAGCAGTGGGAGCCAATGCTATCAATCTGTCCAATGAGATGAGAGCCAGTGGCTGGAGCCGCTGGGCTTGGGCAGGGTGCTGGAACGAATGGGCTCAGGTAAGAAAAAGGGGGGTCTGGGGGGGCGCTGCAACAAAGAAGGTTTTTCACCTTACTGAATAGAATGCATTGAGGTAAAAAACTTTGAATCTATACAACTCCTTTAAATATTATTATTGTTGATTTATAGAACAGCTTTTTTATTATGTATTGCTTGCCAATGGGACTATTCTCTTACTCTCACTGAATAAATGCAGCTTGCTCCAACATTCGCCAGCCTATGGACTACTCTGTTGAGGCAATGTGCTACCCAGAGGCAGCATATCGTAATTGAGTCTATTTTTACTAGAGTATAAGCTATCCCAAAAAATACTTCCCTATTTTTATGATGAAATCCAAACTTGTCTATTACTGGGCTGCCAGTATTAACACCATAAACCAACACTTATTGTAGGATTTGTATTTCCATTCTCATCAGTAAATGCTATTGGAACCAATACTACAAGCAGTAGTTAATACTCAGTTATTTTATTAAACAAACTTTTATAAGCGCTCTCATTTCCTTAGCTGTTTGTGCTACTAAAAGCATAAATTGGATGTCCTCTCCATAATACTGGAAACAAATTATCTTTCCATCATCTTTGAAAGCAATACTTAGACCACTAGTTTTAAAATCTCAAAATGTGTAGGACTTCCTAGGTCTGGGGACTCCAGTTCTTTTTCCAGATGGCCAGGGGCACTATCAACAGAACAAGAGTGGATTTTGGAAACAGCAAGACACATGCTGAAACCAAACGTATAGCTAGTAACTAATTATATTTTCACATTGTGAAAGCTAAGGAAAGCTAAGATAAAGTTAAAAAAAAACAAACAGGACAATACAGACAGGTCTGCTTTCAGAAACATTTGATTTTGAAGGTCATCCAAACATTTACCCCAACAGAGTTTTCTATTTTTATTTTTGCTGACTGGCAATAGCAAACTATTGTATCCGCATTTTTTAAACAGTACTGTATATTCCTGAAAATTTCAGCTGTTAGGGCAATATATGGGAATATAACCATAATTAGATTCCCATGTAAAAGGAAAGATGTGTATCTTTGAAAAACTTGCAAGGTATATGATTTGTCCCCTCCAGTAGCTCCTATCAATTTGATCAATGGATGTGACTTTAAATATGACAATCCAGAAACAGCATGTACTCTAAAAGATGAAAAACTGTACCCAAATTCAAAATAAATGAGTGCATTTAACTTTCAAAAATGATAGTATCAGCTCTTACCACAGGATTGAATTTTACAGCAGGATTACGTTGATTAATAATATATTGTCACTGGTATAAGAAGATGTACACGTTTTGCTGACATCTCAAATCATCATTTTAAATATAAAGTTTCAGTGCAACAATTCCAAACATTTACAATGAAAAAAAACCCTAATAAATACCAACACAAAATAATATGTATAGATCAAATGAATATAGTACAATAGCCTGGATTATCTTTATTATAATGTGTATATTTATGCAGTATGGATTTTTTGCTTTTAGGTTTAGGTTCCATCAAATAATTTTAACAGTTTCTGATATACTATGTATTGCTGTTTATTTATCAATATTTTCACTGAATATTTAATTGGAAAATGTGTGATTTTCGGTGAAAAGTCTGTGTATCTTGGGTAAAAACATTCATAAAGTTGTATACAATTGTTATATACTGTATACTGAGATAATAATTGTGCACAGGTAGAGGAGAGGCTGCTTCCATAACGTATAATAAAACATAACAGGCAAACAACAAGGATAGAACAATCAGTTAACAAACCCTGTAATAAAAGTAGTAATAAGCTTCACATTTGATTTACCCTCTCCTGCCTAGCTTTGTCAACCCTTTAACTTGATTATGCCTGGGGGGCAGGAAGGTATGCTTGATCATGTTACATAGTTTCATAGTTACATAGTGGGTGAGGTTGAAAATAGACACAAGTCCATCAAGTCCAAGCTGTGTGTGTGTTTTTATGTCAGTATTACATTGTACAGCCCTGTATGTTATGGTCACTCAGTTGCTTATCTAATAGTTTTTTGAAATTATCTATGCTCCCTGCTGAAACCACTGCCTGTGGAAGGGAATTCTACATCCTTACCACTCTAATGCCCCGTACACACGGTTGGACTTTGTTCGGACATTCCGACAACAAAATCCTAGGATTTTTTACGACGGATGTTGGCTCAAACTTGTCTTGCATACACACGGTCACACAAAGTTGTCGGACATTCCGATCGTTCTGAACGCGGTGACATAAAACACGTACGTCAGGATTATAAACGGGGCAGTGGCCAATAGCTTTCATCTCTTTATTTATTCTGAGCATGCGTGGCACTTTGTCCGTTGGATTTGTGTACACACGATCGGAATTTCCGACAATGGATTTTGTTGTCGGAAAATTCTATAGCCTGCTCTCAAACTTTGTGTGTCGGAAAATCCGATGGAAAACGTGTGATGAAGCCCACACACGGTCGGAATTTCCAACAACAAGGTCCTATCACACATTTTCCGTCGGAAAATCTGACCGTGTGTATGGTGCATTACAGTAAAGATCCCTCTATGCAGTTTAAGGTTAAACTGCTACTCTTCTAATTTTAGTGAATGGCCACGTGTCTTTTTAAATTCCCTTTCGTGGAAGAGTTTTATCCCTATTGTGAGGTCACCAGTACAGTACGGTATTTGTACATTGAAATCATATCCCATTTCAAGCGTCTCATCTCCAGAGAGCATAAGTTCAATGCTTGCAGTCTTTCCCCATAGCTGAGATCCTCTAGTCCCTTAATTAACTTTGTTGCCCTTCTCTGGACTCTCTCCAGTTCTAGCACATCCTTCCTGAGGACTGGTGCCCAGAACTGCACAGCATACTCCAGGTGCGGCCGGACGAGAGTCTTGTAGAGTGGGAGAATTATCATTTTATCTCTGGAGTTAATCTCCTTTTTATATGACCATTGGGATTATCTGTCACAGTGGTTACACAATTGGGAGCTGGTATCTGATGATCATACCATGAATGTCCTTATTCAGGCACTTTCTGTTATGGGATGACACACGGTCGGAATTTCCAACAACAAGGTCCTATCACACATTTTCCGTCGGAAAATCTGACCGTGTGTATGGTGCATTACAGTAAAGATCCCTCTATGCAGTTTAAGGTTAAACTGCTACTCTTCTAATTTTAGTGAATGGCCACGTGTCTTTTTAAATTCCCTTTCGTGGAAGAGTTTTATCCCTATTGTGAGGTCACCAGTACAGTACGGTATTTGTACATTGAAATCATATCCCATTTCAAGCGTCTCATCTCCAGAGAGCATAAGTTCAATGCTTGCAGTCTTTCCCCATAGCTGAGATCCTCTAGTCCCTTAATTAACTTTGTTGCCCTTCTCTGGACTCTCTCCAGTTCTAGCACATCCTTCCTGAGGACTGGTGCCCAGAACTGCACAGCATACTCCAGGTGCGGCCGGACGAGAGTCTTGTAGAGTGGGAGAATTATCATTTTATCTCTGGAGTTAATCTCCTTTTTATATGACCATTGGGATTATCTGTCACAGTGGTTACACAATTGGGAGCTGGTATCTGATGATCATACCATGAATGTCCTTATTCAGGCACTTTCTGTTATGGGATGACAACTGCTTCCATATTGTCACTCTGTAACATTCATCCCTGGTGGAGACTAAAAGCAGCCCTGCTGTCACACAATTTTCTTAGTTATGGTTTACCCTCATCATGATTGATCAGGAAGGCTGTACTGAACAAAAATGTTTTCAGTAGATGCTGAAAAGCTTGAAATTAGCAACACTGAGATGATAAAAGGTGCAATCAGGATTTTAATAAAACAAAATGGCAATTGTATCTTATAAAAAATACAATACAAGACAAACTACATATTGTCCAATTTAGTGTTTAAATAACTGCGTTCAAGGGATACCAAGCTCCTGGCCTCTAGTAATGAGTGTGATCTGGCTCATGAGCCCATATTGACCCAATAGATGTATAGGTGCTGCCATTGCTTGACTCCCTAAGCTAGTTCTATATTTATTCTAAGTCATTATTATACAACATTGCTGCTAAAGCATCAGGGCAATAGTCAGTGATAAATTCTGTCATAAAAGGAATGCAGTAATGGTAGCCATTATTAATTCCTCAGGACAGTCCTGAGAAACACATTGTGTGTACGCTGCATGTGCCTCAAGCAGGTGCCTCAAGCAAATGTTGGCATATCAGAGAATCCATCTTACAGTGGCAGATAGACACACCTTTAATAAAAAATCCAATTACTTCAGGATGAGTCGTAAAATCACAGCCTTGCTAACACCTATGCCATGCTTCCATTCTGCTTTCAGTCATTACTCTCGTAAATTCAGGTCTGTTAAACATGATATCAGACTGATAAGTACTGTAATTTGCACTATTAGGATATGTATCACCTTGTCAACTACACAGATAGCAATCTTTCACTTGAAAAGCAACCAGTCTGCATACCAACCAACCAAGTTTCAAAAAGTGGACCTTATATGATTCATAAATGTGTTAGCACATCCATTTAGGTTTCTGCAAAGATACATAGCCCAGGCAAATTCACAACTGCAATAGTAAACCAGGGTCAGTGTATTTATCTTTCTCCAATTAATAATAATAATAATAATACAATTAGAAGTCCCAGGAAATATTTCAGTTTTTGTTTATTTTTTGGAATAGGTGCTTCCTTAAAGTGGAGTTCCACACATTTGTAATTTTATTAAAAATCAGCAGCTGCAAAAAGTGTAGCTGCTGACTTTTAATAAACAGATACTCACCTGTCCCACAGTCCAGCGATGCTGCCACCCAAAGCCTCGCTCCTCTGCCCCTCCTCTCCGCTGCGCCAACATTGCAAGTATGGGCACCGGACTGTGACAGCTTGCGGCTTCACAGCCGGGTGCGCACTGCGCATGTGAGTCATGCTGTGCTCTCTTAGTGGCCGTGTCCCAGAAGTTTGCAGAGAGGGAGGGGGAGAGGAGGAGTCACCTAGGTGGCGAGGCGACAGAAGAAGGAAGTGGGACAAGAAGTACCTGTCAAAACTAGGTACCCACTCCCCCCAAAAAAATGACATGCCAAATGAGTGCTTAAAGCAGAATTTCCACTTTTGGGTGGAACTCTGCTTTAATGACTTTCATTTTTGCATTCATTAGATGTGTTCCATTTGCAATAATAAGGAATTCAACACTGGCATGCAAAAAAACACATTTTTTGACTTTTCAGGTTTTAGTTTGTCAGTAAATCTCTGCAGTACTTCTCTAAAGAGCTTTGCAAAAGTGTCAATATGATCTACTACAAATCATCAAACTACTTCTGGAAGACCTGAAAAAATGTTATCACTATATGGCTGCCTGGGAGCGGGGGGTGAGCACTGCCAGCTGCCTGGGTAGAATGGGAGTCCTTCTCCCAGCGATCGTGGAGGGGAAGAGAGAGAGCCGCCCAGGAGAGCAGAGCGCAGTGCAGGGAACACAGCGATAACAGTACTCATTTCAATTGCCATGTTCCCCACCGCTCGCTGTCAGATACAGCCCCTCCTCCGGGCCCGAGACTTTAATAGACAGATCACCCGTCCAATTCCGGTGATGGGTGATCTGTCAATCAAAGTTCCCCGGCCAGGGGGCGGGGCAGTATATGACGTTGAGCGGCAGGAACACGGCAATTGAAATGAAAGCTGTTATCACTGTGTTCCCTGCGCTGCACTCTGATCACCTGGGCGGCTCTCCTGTTCCTCTCTTCCCCTGCACAGGTAGGCTGCATAGTGGACACAGGCTGCATGGTGAGCACAAGGCTGCATGGTGGGCACACGGCTGCATAGTGGGCACATGGCTGCATAGTGGGCACACAACTGCATTGGTGGACACACAGCTGCATTGGTGGACACACGGATGCATTGGTGGACACACGGCTGCATTGGTGGACACGCAGCTGCATGGTGGACACAAGGCTGCATTGGTGGACACAAGGCTGCATTGGTGGACACAAGGCTGCTTTGGTGGACACAAGGCTGCATTGGCAGGCACACAACTGCATGGTGGGCACACAACTGCATTGGTGGACATAAGGCTGCATTGATGCACACAAGGCTGCATTGGTGGACACAAGGCTGCATTGGTGGACAAAAGGCTGCATGGTGGACACACAGCTGCATTGGTGGACACAAGGCTGCATTGGTGGACATGAGGCTGCAAGGGGCGTACATGGCTGCATTGGTGGGCACAAGGCTGCATTGGTGGGCACAGGCAGCCTGCATTGGTGGGCATGGATAAAGTTGTTGTTGTTGTTAATATTTATAACTTAATTCTGCATAAAACATTTAAGTGTCATTTCATGAGAATTTATGAGGGCGTGTTTAGGGTGGAATTAGGGGTCGGGCGGGCTGGGGCAACTGGTGGCGAGTAACCCTTGAGGCCTGGCTAGTAGCTCAGGACTTTCTGAGCCCTTCTGTAACTAGTAATTGATTATGTATCTGTAGCATAATGATCTATATAGAGCTGTGATAGGCCTTGTTTAGACTAGCGGTTGGATGGCAGCAAAAATGTGCAGTTGAGCTGCATATTTGCTGGCCACTAACTGCTCCTCTTAAGATGCAATAGGCAGCAGGGATGTTTTTTATGCCACAGCCATGATGCTTCACAGCCACAGCCACAGAGTTGACCCAACATATGTCGTTCAGGGGGTTACAAGTTAATGGGGAAGCACCACAAACACAAATGCAAATATAAAGTGATCTTGTGCGGTAATAAAAATCACTTCTAAACATAAAAGAGGATCCAGTGAGAGATAAAATAAAGTGTCAAAATATTGTGCCAAAATATTAAAGTGCAAAAATATTGAAGTGCAAAGTCTTGATATCTCCACAAAGAAGTGCAAACAATGAAAGGAAAAGAATAAAAATGTGCACAAAATGTCCAAATGATGTCCAAAATCCTTAAAAAATAAATGGATAAATGTGTGGATCAAAAGAAAAAACACTATATAGCGTCCTAAAAAAGGTGTAAAGTGTCAGGGAAGACTCCAAATTAAGGAGAAAGTGTACACAGTACATGGATATATAATGGGCAGATGTATAGTGGTAAATTGTCCATTAAATGACTCCACGCGTTCCGTCTTCAAACACTAGTCTCACAGAACTCTCACCTTATGGAAATGAAGTAAATCGCTTCATTAGGCAAGTTGGACTCTTCACAGCATCCTATTGGGGCCTTATTGTGTTTACATACACTGCTGGTGGAACCATGGGTACTTTTCCAACTATATAGATTCTCTACTGAGCCGTCTTTATGAAGTATGAAGAACAAAGAACTATAGTGCCAAACAGTTCTCATTCCAGGCTTTCCTGTAGGATATGCCAGCAATTTATCAACCCAAGTGTACCAACTGCAGGGGTCCTCATACTCGCAGCATGTCAGTCCTTGGCACTCTTGTTGGTGGCCTGTGGCCTGTGTCACCCCCGTGTGGGTATGGTGAGACCTCTAGCACACGTCTGATGGCATCCTCATATCACTGTAGGGTGTTCTCCCCGCTGAACACCCTACAATGCACTGTGCACTGCACAGTGCATTTTATGCCCTGATTGGGAAAAGCTTTGCCGGGTAGCCAGCCATGGCATCCTTAACAAGCTAAGTCATCAACCACAAAACAAATTGCGTTCAAAGAGGCTTGATTTAAAATGTATCTATATGTGTTATAATGTACCAAGAAAGCGTAATTGCTTTTCAGCCCCTAAAAACCTGCAAAATCAAAAGTTGTCCCAGACAAGGTGGGGACCAAGAAAAGATGGGGCTCATTGAAAGGCAACACGCAATGTAGATGAAATATCAAAAATGTTTAATGTAGTACAAAAAATATATATTACATGTGGATAAAAGAGTATAGACCAATAACTATACTGCTCTGGGTATAAAAGATCGACTGGTCTCAAGGGGTCAGTCAATGCAATCACAGACTGGGAGGGACAGAACAACATATAACAAAAGGACAAACAAAAGGCGTCCAGACGTCAAAGAAATTGATGTCTGCTTAACCAACTAACAATGAGAAATGTTCAGCATTTGCTGAATGTGGTTGCAGGCTGACATCAGTCCCCCCAGGGGGTGGCTCGAGCCAAGAGGGGCGGGGAAAAGGGGGGGGAAAGGGGGGAGGGAGGGGGGCCGTAGAGAGTGGCACGATATGGGGCACTGGTAGTTCACTGTGAACTATGGTGAAGAAGTGATATGATGTCTGTAAACAGTGCTGAGCAACAAAATGGAAGCAATCAATCCAATAATGTATATGGCAAGGTGCATCAGTATGCAAGTGCATATATCCTGGTGAAAAATGATAGAGTCAGTAAGTAGCACCTTACACAGCATACACTGAAAATAACAAAACAATTCAAATTTAGACTAGACCTGGGAGACTGGGAGAAAGGTGACATCTTTGATTTAACCCCACGCCGGAGCCGAAGTAGGTCCAGATGGGGTAATCATAGATCATCCTCCAGAGGTAGTAAATCTCAAAGTGACACCGAAGATGACAGCTCAACTAGAACGGTAATTTTCTTAGAGAAGGAGGGGGCGGTGGGCGAGGACAGGGAGAACCACCAAGAGGGTAGTTCAAATACACACAAACAACTAGCCCCCAGACAACAGATAACCAAGGAAGGAGCACGCACCAGAAGCCAGCGAAAATAGCTAAACCACCGACAGATAACCCGGAAAGGAATGATATGAAAATGATCAACCTTTCTAAATTTAATCTTGCGCAAAGACATATTGATCTCCTACAACGGGGTATGTCCTTCTCGCCCACCAATCAGATGGATGAGTTCACGGTCTTAAAAGATGTCACCTTATTCCTTTGTAAGGTCTTTCTCCGCTTTCACCATACCAACAACCCTATACCTCAAGTAGGGTCTGATACAGTTAAAAACAGGGATGAGGAAATGCTGGAAATCCTCAATTCCCTTTTAGAAGAAAATGAAACAGAGGGAGCGGGGAGAGGTCCATACAAGAGGCAGTCCAAACTCAATATCAAGTCCAGTAAGATGCTTCCACTCAACAAAAATAAATGGTTGAGCCTCTTCCTGGACATGATACAAAATGGACTTGGCCAAAGTAGATTGGAACGTTCAAAGTGAGGATAACCTTTCCCCTGGGGAACGAAAAGCCATTAGGGAACTTTCAGAAGGCCAGCAGCTGGTAATTAAGAAGTGTGACAAAGGTGGGAATTAGGGATGAGCCTAATCCAGAACCTGCGAACAGACCGAAAATTTGCATGAACGTTAGACCCCCATTGACGTCTATGGGACTCGAACGTTTGAAATCAAAAGTGCTCATTTTAAAGGCTAATTTGCATGGTATTGTCCTAAAAAGGGTTTGGGGACCCGGGTCCTGCCCCAGTGGACATGTATCAATGCAAAAAAAACTTTTAAAAATGGCCGTTTTTTCAGGAGCAGTGATTTTAATGATGCTTAAAGTAAAAAAAAAAAAAAGTGGATTATTCCTTTAAATATCATACCTGGGGTGTGTCTATAGTATGCCTGTAAAGTGGCGCGTGTTTCCCGTGTTTAGAACAGTCCCTGCACAAAATGTCATTTTTAAAGGAAAAAATCTCATTTAAAACCGCTTGCGGGTTTAATGTAATGTAGGGTCCTGGCAATATGGATAAAAATCAGTGAGACAAACAGCATGGGTACCCCCCAGTCCATTACCAGGCCCTTTGGGTCTTGTATGGATATTAAGGGGAACCCCGCACCCAAATTAAAATAAGGAAAGGTGTGGGGCCACCAGGCCCTATATACTCTGAACAGCAGTATACAGGCGGTGCAAACAAGACAGGGACTGTAGGTTTGTTGTTAAGTAGAATCTGTTTGTAATTTTGAACGGGTACATTTTTAACGTGTTTAGCTCCAGCCAAAAAATCTTTTTTAAGCTTTTTGGAAAACATAGGGAAGGGTTATCACTAGGGATGAGCCGAACACCCCCCTGTTCGGTTCGCACCAGAACATGCGAACAGGAAAAAAGTTTGTTCAAACACGCGAACACCGTTAAAGTCTATGGGACACGAACATGAATAATCAAAAGTGCTAATTTTAAAGGCTAATATGCAAGTTATTGTCATAAAAAGTGTTTGGGGACCTGGGTCCTGCCCCAAGGAACATGGATCAATGCAAAAAAAGTTTTAAAAACTGACGTTTTTTCAGGAGCAGTGATTTTAATAATGCTTAAAGTCAAACAATAAAAGTGTAATATCACTTTAAATTTCGTACCTGAGGGGTGTCTATAGTATGTCTGTAAAGGGGCGCATGTTTCCTGTGTTTAGAACAGTCTGACAGTAAAATGACATTTTGAAGGAAAAAACCCATTTAAAACTACCCACGGCTATTGCATTGCCGACAATACACATAGAAATTCATTGATAAAAACGGCATGGGAATTCCCCAAAGGGGAACCCCCGAACCAAAATTTAAAAAAAAAATGATATGGGAGGCCCCCTAAATTCCATACCAGGCCCTTCAGGTCTGGTATGGATATTAAGGGGAACCCCGGCCAAAATTTTTAAAAAAAAAAGACGTGGGGTTCCCCCTAAATTCCATACCAGACCCTTATCCGAGCACGCAACCTGGCAGGCCACAGGAAAAGAGGGGGGACGAGAGTGCACCCCCCCTCCTGAACCATACCAGGTCACATGCCCTCAACATTGGGAGGGTGCTTTGGGGTAGCCCCCCAAAACACCTTGTCCCCATGTTGATGAGGACAAAGGCCTCATCCCCACAACCCTGGCCGGTGGTTGTGGGGGTCTGCGGGCGGGGGGCTTATCGGAATCTGGAAGCCCCCTTTAACAAGGGGACCCCCAGATCCCGGCCCCCCCCTGTGTGAAATGGTAAGGGGGTACTTACCCCTACCATTTCACTAAAAAACTGTCAAAAATGTTAAAAATGACAAGAGACAGTTTTTGACAATTCCTTTATTTAAAAGCTTCTTCTTTCTTCTATCTTCCTTCATCTTCTGGTTCTTCTGGTTCTTCCTCCGGTGTTCTCGTCCAGCATCTACTCCGCGGCGTCTTCTATCTTCTTCTCATCGGGCCGCTCCGTACCCATGGCATGGGGGGAGGCTCCCGCTCTTCTCTTCTTCTTTTCTTCTCTTCTTCTCTTCTTCATTTTCTTCTCCGGGCTGCTCCGCACCCATGCTGGCATGGAGGGAGGCTCCCGCTGTGTGACGGCGCTCCTCGTCTGACAGTTCTTAAATAATGGGGGCGGGGCCACCTGGTGACCCCGCCCCCCTCTGACGCACAGTGACTTGACGGGACTTCCCTGTGACTGTGAGGAGGATGCACTACACTAACTTGTAGTTTTAGCTGAACACTGTGAGCAGGACGCACTGCACTAACTTGTAGCTTTAGATGAACACTGTGCAGAGCACGCAAAAAAATAACTTGTAGGTTAAGCTGAACACTGTGAGGAGGACGCACCACACTAACTTGTAGTTTTAGCTAAACACTGTGAGGAGGACACACCACACTAACTTGTAGTTTTAGTTGAACACTGTGAGCAGGACGCACTGCACTAACTTGTAGTTTTAGCTGAACACTGTGAAGAGGATGCACCACACTATCTTGTAGTTTTAGCTGAACACTGTGAGCAGGACGCACTGCACTAACTTGTAGCTTTAGATGAACACTGTGCAGAGCTCGCAAAAAAATAACTTGTAGGTTTAGCTGAACACTGTGCAGAGCTCGCAAAAAAATAACTTGTAGGTTAAGCTGAACACTGTGAGGAGGACGCACCACACTAACTTGTAGTTTTAGCTAAACACTGTGAGGAGGACACACCACACTAACTTGTAGTTTTAGTTAAACACTGTGAGCAGGACGCACTGCACTAACTTGTAGTTTTAGCTGAACACTGTGAGGAGGATGCACCACACTAACTTGTAGTTTTAGCTGAACACTGTGAGCAGGACGCACTGCACTAACTTGTAGCTTTAGATGAACACTGTGCAGAGCTCGCAAAAAAATAACTTGTAGGTTAAGCTGAACACTGTGAGGAGGACGCACCACACTAACTTGTAGTTTTAGCTAAACACTGTGAGGAGGACACAGCACACTAACTTGTATTTTTAGTTGAACACTGTGAGCAGGACGCACTGCACTAACTTGTAGTTTTAGCTGAACACTGTGAGGAGGATGCACCACACTAACTTGTAGTTTTAGCTGAACACTGTGAGCAGGACGCACTGCACTAACTTGTAGCTTTAGATGAACACTGTGCAGAGCTCGCAAAAAAATAACTTGTAAGTTAAGATGAACACTGTGAGGAGGACGCACCACACTAACTTGTAGTTTAGCTGAACACTGTGAGGAGGACGCACTGCACTAACTTGTAGCTTTAGATGAACACTGTGAAGAGCTCGCAAAAAAATAACTTGTGGGTTAAGCTGAACACTGTAAGGAGGACGCACCACACTAACTTGTAGTTTTAGCTAAACACTGTGAGCAGGACGCACTGCACTAACTTGTAGCTTTAGCTGAACACTGTGAGGAGGACGCACCACACTTAATTGTAGTTTTAGCTGAACACTGTGAGCAGGATGCACTGCACTAACTTGTAGTTTTAGCTGAACACTGTGAGGAGGATGCACCACACTAACTTGTAGTTTTAGCTGAACACTGTGAGCAGGACGCACTGCACTAACTTGTAGCTTTAGATGAACACTGTGCAGAGCTCGCAAAAAAAAAACTTGTAGGTTTAGCTGAACACTGTGAGGAGGACGCCCCACACTAACTTGTAGTTTTAGCTGAACACTGTGAGCAGGACGCACTGCACTAACTTGTAATTTTAGCTGAACACTGTGAGGAGGATGCACCACACAATCTTGTAGTTTTAGCTGAACACTGTGAGCAGGACGCACTGCATTAACTTGTAGCTTTAGATGAACACTGTGCAGAGGTCTCACTACACTAACTTGTAGTTTTAGCTGAACACTGTGAGCAGGACGCACTGCACTAACTTGAAGTTTTAGCTGAACACTGTGAGTAGAACGCACCACACTAAATTGTAGTTTTAGCTGAACACTGTGAGCAGGAAGCAATGCACTAACTTGAAGTTTTAGCTGAACACTGTGAGTAGGACGCACCACACTAACTTGTAGTTTTAGCTGAACACTGTACAGAGGTCTCACTACACTAACTTGTAGTTTTAGCTGAACACTGTGAGCAGGACGCACTGCACTAACTTGTAGCTTTAGATGAACACTGTGCAGAGGTCTCACTACACTAACTTGTAGTTTTAGCTGAACACTGTGAGCAGGATGCACTGCACTAACTTGTAGTTTTAGCTCAACACTGTGAGGAGGACGCACCACACTAACTTGTAGGTTTAGCTGAACACTGTGTGCAGGACGCACTGCACTAACTTTTAGCTTTAGATGAACACCGTGCAGAGCTCGCAAAAAAATAACTTGTAGGTTTAGCTGAACACTGTGAGGAGGACGCACCACACTAACTTGTAGTTTTAGCTGAACACTGTGAGCAGGACGCACTGCACTAACTTGAAGCTTTAGATGAACACTGTGCAGAGGTCTCACTACACTAACTTGTAGTTTTAGCTGAACACTGTGAGCAGGACGCACTGCACTAACTTGTAGCTTTAGATGAACAATGTGCAGAGGTCTCACTACACTAACTTGTAGTTTTAGCTGAACACTGTGAGCAGGACGCACTGCACTAACTTGTAGCTTTAAATGAACACTGTGCAGAGGTCTCACTACACTAACTTGTAGTTTTAGCTGAATACTGTGAGCAGGACGCACTGCACTAACTTGTAGTTTTAGCTGAACACTGTGAGAAGGATGCACCACACTAACTTGTAGTTTTAGCTGAACACTGTGAGCAGGACGCACTGCACTAACTTGTAGTTTTAGCTGAACACTGTGAGGAGGATGCACCACACTAACTTGTAGTTTTAGGTGAACACTGTGAGCAGGACACACTGCACTAACTTGTAGCTTTAGATGAACACTGTGCAGAGCTCGCAAAAAAATAACTTGTAGGTTTAGCTGAACACTGTGAGGAGGACGCACTGCACTAACTTGTAGCTTTAGATGAACACTGTGCAGAGGTCTCACTACACTAACTTGTAGTTTTAGCTGAACACTGTGAGCAGGACGAACTGCACTAACTTGTAGTTTTAGCTGAACACTGTGAGGAGGATGCACCACACTAACTTGTAGTTTTAGCTGAACACTGTGAGCAGGACGCACTGCACTAACTTGTAGTTTTAGCTGAACACTGTGAGGAGGATGCACCACACTAACTTGTAGTTTTAGGTGAACACTGTGAGCAGGACGCACTGCACTAACTTGTAGCTTTAGATGAACACTGTGCAGAGCTCGCAAAAAAATAACTTGTAGGTTTAGCTGAACACTGTGAGGAGGACGCACTGCACTAACTTGTAGGTTTAGATGAACACTGTGCAGAGGTCTCACTACACTAACTTGTAATTTTAGCTGAACACTGTGAGCAGGACGCACTGCACTAACTTGTAGCTTTAGATGAACACTGTGCAGAGGTCTCACTACACTAACTTGTAGTTTTAGCTGAACACTGTGAGCAGGATGCACTGCACTAACTTGTAGTTTTAGCTCAACATTGTGAGGAGGACGCACCACACTAACTTGTAGTTTTAGCTGAACACTGTGAGCAGGACACACTGCACTAACTTGTAGTATTAGCTGAACACTGTGAGGAGGACGCACCACACTAACTTGTAGTTTTAGCTGAACACCTTGAGTAGGACGCACTGCACTAACTTGTAGCTTTAGATGAACACTGTGCAGAGCTTGCAAAAAAATAACTTGTAAGTTTAGCTGAACACTGTGAGGAGGACGCACCACACTAACTTGTAGCTTTAGATGAACACTGTGCAGAGGTCTCACTACACTAACTTGTAGTTTTAGCTGAACACTGTGAGCAGGATGCACTGCACTAACTTGTAGCTTTAGATGAACACTGCGCAGAGGTCTCACTACACTAACTTGTAGTTTTAGCTGAACACTGTGAGCAGGACGCACTGCACTAACTTGTAGCTTTAGATGAACACTGTGCAGAGGTCTCACTACACTAACTTGTAGTTTTAGCTGAACACTGTGAGCAGGACGCACTGCACTAACTTGTAGTTTTAGCTGAACACTGTGAGGAGGACGCACCACACTAACTTGTAGTTTTAGCTGAACACTGTGAGCAGGACGCACTGCACTAACTTGTAGTTTTAACTGAACACTGTGAGGAGGACGCATCACACTAACTTGTAGTTTTAGCTGAACACTGTGAGCAGGACGCACTGCACTAACTTGTAGCTTTAGATGAACACTGTGCAGAGCTCGCAAAAATATAACTTGTAGGTTTAGCTGAACACTGTGAGGAGGACGCACCACACCAACTTGTAGTTTTAGCTGAACACTGTAAGTAGGACTCACTGCACTAACCTGTAGCTTTAGATGAACACTGTGCAGAGCTTGCAAAAAAATAACTTTTAGGTTTAGCTGAACACTGTGAGGAGGACGCACCACACTAACTTGTAGTTTTAGCTGAACACTGTGAGCAGGACGCACTGCACTAACTTGTAGCTTTAGATGAACACTGTACAGAGGTCTCACTACACTAACTTGTAGTTTTACCTGAACACTGTGAGCAGGATGCACTGCACTAACTTGTAGCTTTAGATGAACACTGTGCAGAGGTCTCACTACACTAACTTGTAGTTTTAGCTGAACACTGTGAGCAGGATGCACTGCACTAACTTGTAGTTTTAGCTCAACACTGTGAGGAGGACGCACCACACTAACTTGAAGTTTTAGCTGAACACTGTGAGCAGGACGCACTGCACTAACTTGTAGTTGTAGATGAACACTGTGAGGAGGACGCACCACACTAACTTGTAGTTTTAGCTAAACACTGTGAGGAGGACGCACCACACTAACTTGTAGTTTTAGCTGAACACTGTGAGAAGGACGCACTGCACTAACTTGTAGTTTTAGCTGAACACTGTGAGGAGGACGCACCACACTAACTTGTAGTTTTAGCTGAACACTATGAGCAGGACGCACTGCACTAACTTGTAGCTTTAGATGAACACTGTGCAGAGCTCGCAAAAAATAACTTGTAGGTTTAGCTGAACACTGTGAGGAGGACGCACTACACTAACTAGTAGGTTTAGCTGAACACTGTGAGCAGGACGCACTGCACTAACTTTTAGCTTTAGATGAACACCGTGCAGAGCTTGCAAAAAAATAACTTGTAGGTTTAGCTGAACACTGTGAGGAGGACGCACCACACTAACTTGTAGTTTTAGCTGAACACTGTGAGCAGGACACACTGTACTAACTTGTAGCTTTAGATGAACACTGTGCAGAGGTCTCACTACACTAACTTGTAGTTTTAGCTGAACACTGTGAGCAGGACGCACTGCACTAACTTGTAGTTTTAGCTGAACACTGTGAGGAGGACGCACCACACTAACGTGTAGTTTTAGCTGAACACTGTGAGGAGGATGCACTGCACTAACTTGTAGTTTAGGCTGAACACTGTGAGGAGGATGCACCACACTAACTTGTAGTTTTAGCTGAACACTGTGAGCAGGACGCACTGCACTAACTTGTAGATTTAGATGAACACTGTGCAGAGCTCGCAAAAAAATAACTTGTAGGTTTAGCTGAACACTGTGAGGAGGATGCATCACACCAACTTGTAGTTTTAGCTGAACACTGTGAGCAGGACGCACTGCACTAACTTGTAGCTTTAGATGAACACTGTGCAGAGGTCTCAATACACTAACTTGTAGTTTTAGCTGAACACTGTGAGCAGGACGCACCACACTAACTTGTAGCTTTAGATGAACACTGTGCAGAGGTCTCACTACACTAACTTGAAGTTTTAGCTGAACACTGTGAGCAGGACGCACTGCACTAACTTGTAGTTTTAGCTGGACACTGTGAGAAGGACGCACCACACTAACTTGTAGTTTTAGCTGAACACTGTGAGCAGGACGCACTGCACTAACTTGTAGTTTTTGCTAAACACTGTGAGGAGAACGCACCACACTAACTTGTAGTTTTAGCTGAACACTGTGAGCAGGACGCACTGCACTAACTTGTAGTTTTTGCTAAACACTGTGAGGAGAACGCACCACACTAACTTGTAGTTTTAGCTGAACACTGTGAGCAGGATGCACTGCACTAACTTGTAGTTTTAGCTGAACACTGTGAGGAGGACGCACCACACTAACTTGTAGTTTTAGCTGAACACTGTGAGCAGGACGCACTGCACTAATTTGTAGCTTTAGATGAACACTGTGCAGAGCTCGCAAAAAAATAACTTGTAGGTTTAGCTGAACACTGTGAGGAGGACGCACCACACCAACTTGTAGTTTTAGCTGAACACTGTGAGCAGGACGCACTGCACTAACTTGTAGCTTTAGATGAACACCGTGCAGTGCTCGCAAAAAAATAACTTGTAGGTTTAGCTGAACACTGTGAGGAGGACGCACCACACTAACTTGTAGTTTTAGCTGAACACTGTGAGCAGGACGCACTGTACTAACTTGTAGCTTTAGATGAACACTGTGCAGAGGTCTCACTACACTAACTTGTAGTTTTAGCTGAACACTGTGAGCAGGACGCCCCACACTAACTTGTAGTTTTAGCTGAACACTGTGAGGAGGACGCCCCACACTAACTTGTAGTTTTAGCTGAACACTGTGAGCAGGATGCACTGCACTAACTTGTAGTTTAGGCTGAACACTGTGAGGAGGACGCACCACACTAACTTGTAGTTTTAGCTGAACACTGTGAGCAGGACGCACTGCACTAACTTGTAGATTTAGATGAACACTGTGCAGAGCTCGCAAAAAAATAACTTGTAGGTTTAGCTGAACACTGTGAGGAGGACGCATCACACCAACTTGTAGTTTTAGCTGAACACTGTGAACAGGACGCACTGCACTAACTTGTAGCTTTAGATGAACACTGTGCAGAGGTCTCACTACACTAACTTGTAGTTTTAGCTGAACACTGTGAGCAGGACGCACCACACTAACTTGTAGCTTTAGATGAACACTGTGCAGAGGTCTCACTACACTAACTTGAAGTTTTAGCTGAACACTGTGAGCAGGACGCACTGCACTAACTTGTAGTTTTAGCTGGACACTGTGAGAAGGACGCACCACACTAACTTGTAGTTTTAGCTGAACACTGTGAGCAGGACGCACTGCACTAACTTGTAGTTTTAGCTAAACACTGTGAGCAGGACGCACTGCACTAATTTGTAGCTTTAGATGAACACTGTGCAGAGCTCGCAAAAAAATAACTTGTAGGTTTAGCTGAACACTGTGAGGAGGACGCACCACACTAACTTGTAGTTTTAGCTGAACACTGTGAGCAGGACGCAGCACACTAACTTGTAGCTTTAGATGAACACTGTGCAGAGGTCTCACTACACTAACTTGAAGTTTTAGCTGAACACTGTGAGCAGGACTCACTGCACTAACTTGTAGTTTTAGCTGAACACTGTGAGCAGGACGCACTGCACTAACTTGTAGCTTTAGATGAACACTGTGCAGAGCTCGCAAAAAAATAACTTGTAGGTTTAGCTGAACACTGTGAGGAGGACGCACTGCACTAACTGGTAGCTTTAGATGAACACTGTGCAGAGGTCTCACTACACTAACTTGTAGTTTTAGCTGAACACTGTGAGCCGGACGCACTGCACTAACTTGTAGCTTTAGATGAACACTGTGCAGAGGTCTCACTACACTAACTTGTAGTTTTAGCTGAACACTGTGAGCAGGACGCACTGCACTAACTTGTAGCTTTAGATGAACACTGTGCAGAGGTCTCACTACACTAACTTGTAGTTTTAGCTGAACACTGTGAGCAGGATGCACTGCACTAACTTGTAGTTTTAGCTGGACACTGTGAGGAGGACGCACCACACTAACTTGTAGTTTTAGCTGAACACTGTGAGCAGGACACACTGCACTAATTTGTAGCTTTAGATGAACACTGTGCAGAGCTCGCAAAAAAATAACTTGTAGTTTTAGCTGAACACCTTGAGTAGGACGCACTGCACTAACTTGTAGCTTTAGATGAACACTGTGCAGAGCTTGCAAAAAAATAACTTGTAGGTTTAGCTGAACACTGTGAGGAGGACGCACCACACTAACTTGTAGCTTTAGATGAACACTGTGCAGAGGTCTCACTACACTAACTTGTAGTTTTAGCTGAACACTGTGAGCAGGATGCACTGCACTAACTTGTAGCTTTAGATGAACACTGTGCAGAACTCGCAAAAAAATAATTTGCAGGTTTAGCTGAACACTTTGAGGAGGACGCACCACACTAACTTGTAGTTTTAGCTGAACACTGTGAGCAGGATGCACTGCACTAACTTGTAGCTTTAGATGAACACTGCGCAGAGGTCTCACTACACTAACTTGTAGTTTTAGCTGAACACTGTGAGCAGGACGCACTGCACTAACTTGTAGCTTTAGATGAACACTGTGCAGAGGTCTCACTACACTAACTTGTAGTTTTTGCTGAACACTGTGAGCAGGACGCACTGCACTAACTTGTAGCTTTAGATGAACACTGTGCAGAGGTCTCACTACACTAACTTGTAGTTTTAGCTGAACACTGTGAGCAGGACGCACTGCACTAACTTGTAGTTTTAGCTGAACACTGTGAGGAGGACGCACCACACTAACTTGTAGTTTTAGCTGAACACTGTGAGCAGGATGCACTGCACTAACTTGTAGTTTTAACTGAACACTGTGAGGAGGACGCATCACACTAACTTGTAGTTTTAGCTGAACACTCTGTGTAGGGCGCACTGCACTAACTTGTAGTTTTAGCTGAACACTTTGAGAAGGACGCACCACACTAACTTGTAGTTTTAGCTGAACACTGTGAGCAGGATACACTGCACTAACTTGTAGCTTTAGATGAACACTGTGCAGAGCTCGCAAAAAAAAACTTGTAGGTTTAGCTGAACACTGTGAGGAAGACGCACCACACTAACTTGTAGCTTTAGATGAACACTGTCCAGAGGTCTCACTACACTAACTTGTAGTTTTACCTGAACACTGTGAGCAGGATGCACTGCACTAACTTGTAGCTTTAGATGAACACTGTGCAGAGCTCTCAAAAAAATAACTTGCAGGTTTAGCTGAACACTGTGAGCAGGACGCACTGCACTAACTTGTAGCTTTAGATGAACACTGTGCAGAGCTCGCAAAAAAATAACTTGTAGGTTTAGCTGAACACTGTGAGGAGGACGCACCACACTAACTTGTAGTTTTAGCTGAACACTGTGAGCAGGATGCACTGCACTAACTTGTAGCTTTAGATGAACACTGCGCAGAGGTCTCACTACACTAACTTGTAGTTTTAGCTGAACACTGTGAGCAGGACGTACTGCACTAACTTGTAGCTTTAGATGAACACTGTGCAGAGCTCGCAAAAAAATAACTTGTAGGTTTAGCTGAACACTGTGAGGTTGACGCATCACACTAACTTGTAGTTTTAGCTGAACACTGTGAGCAGGACGCACTGCACTAACTTGTAGCTTTAGATGAACACTGTGCAGAGCTCGCAAAAAAATAACTTGCAGGTTTAGCTGAACACTGTGAACAGGACGCACCACACTAACTTGTAGTTTTAGCTGAACATTGTGAGCAAGACGCACTGCACTAACTGTAAATAGTCTAGCTGCCTGACTGTGGTACTAATAGGATCAAAAGAACACCAGCAATTTTCTTCAGGTAGCTGTAAATACTGTAACAAGACAAGCCTGCCTGTCAGTAAGAAGATAACAGGAACGAATTTAGCTAAACTGAATACAGTGTATATGTATATATGCAACACCTGGGATGCATATATATATATACACAATACACTGTAAGTGCAGCTAACTCACTGATTGTCCTGCCTAATCTAACTCAAATGAAATTACACTGTCTCTCTGTCTATCTATCTTCAATAATGATTGGCTCAGCAATGGAGACCCAAGAAAATAAGAAATACATCCACCATAGTGTGAATCTGTTTGACCAATTTATTAATAAATAAAGTAGCACACTTACCAAAAAAACAGTTAAAATATGACAACGTCCAATAGGACGAAACGTACGTCGGAAGGCAGACGCGCTGACGTCATCGTTTCCATTCCATAACGAATGGGTGTATGCAGGCCGGCCGGCTGATTTTATACATGCTATTTTAACTGTTTTTTGGTAAGTGTGCTACTTTATTTATTAATAAATTGTTCAAACGGATTCACACTATGGTGGATGTATTTCTTATTTCCTTGGGTCTCCATTGCTGAGCCAATCATTATTGATGAATCCCGGGTGATCTTTCCTCCATGCTGAGACAGATGGTGATGTCCCTATTGAGCGGATTTCTGGCATAAGCTTCATTACAGCTTACCTCTGGTAATCATATACCTTCATAGGTGGTGGATTTTTTCACAAGATGTCTTTAAAGTCTTCAGTCACTATGGGTGGAATATAATACAATAAGGACTGTTGATAACAGAAGTCACTTTTTTTCACGGACTGTGTTTTTTGGTTTCTTTATTTTAATTTTATAATTTTTCAAATTGCTACAATAATTTATTATCCTTATGTGGTTCATAGCACATCCTTCTGATTTTCCACATTGGGTTGCTATTTGAGTTTAATATTTTGATCACTTTATATGTTTTTCAATTATTGAATCATGATCTGTGTTTACCGCGGTTCTTTTATACATTTTACTCATTTACATGCTAACCTGTCCATGCAAAAAGATATATATCAGTAAGACCAAACGTCAATTTAGAATCCGCCTAGAACACATGAGGGAAATCCTGGAAAAGAACCCAGACAAACCAGTGGCCAGACATTTTGCCCAGTTCCATCAGAGCAAACTGTCTGGCATGCAGGTTAAGGGCATATATGCCCCAAACCTCTCCTCTAGAAGAAGGGACTTGGACCAGGTCTTACAGCAAAAGGAAAAGAGATGGATTTTCCGTCAGGCTCTCTCACTGCGCTAGGCCTTAACACGGAACTGAATTTACAGCCCTTTTTGGCAATTTAGACCAAATATTTGTTGAGATATCTTCTAGTGGGGCTATCTGGAGTTCCGTAGTACCCCTGTTCTCCTGTTCTCCTCTCTTCTCTCTTTTTGACTGAACATCGAGGGGCGCATTTTGCCCATACCTCTAACCTGTGTTCTTGAGTATATGTATATGATGGCTGTGTACGTACATGTATAGCTGACATACGCAGTTGCGGGCCAGCTATTCTCCTGGTCTCTATGTGTGTTTTCCCCTTTTCCTTTTTCCTTTCCCCTTCCCCTCCCCCCTTTCCCTCCCCTTCTCCCCCCCCTTTCCTTCCACCTTATCCTGTACCTATCTCCATCCGGTTTATAATCTTAAATATGTTGCGCAAGGTAAGCATGACTATAATCCATGAATGAAAATATTCCCTGAATTGGAGGTTAAATATGAGATATTAATGTGCAGTACCACCACTACTATCAGAATTCTATTATTCTACTAGTTGCAGACCAGACAGGCTGTATGCAAGGAACATTACAGCCCGAGTAAGAATCTGATAATATAAAATATGCAGCAATCAAATGAAAATCAACAATCAGGCCATTACATAGATTGGGAGGATCTCCTTTAAATTTGTCAGCTGGGTGGGCGTGTAAGAGGAACGGACGTTAATAAGAAGGAGTCCTCGCACGCCACCTATACGTCCAGATAAAGCTACACATCTCTGTAATGTGAAACGCGTTGACATCATCCCTTCCGGACATCACGTTCTGTTGTCATCCCCTGTTGGGGTTAGCCGTCTCACACACCGAGGGATGGAACACAACCATCTGGTCGGGGCTGCTCCATAGGAGAAACCGTAGGCGCACTTTTATGGACTGCCACTTGATCATCTTTACAGTGCCTTCCGGAGCACAGCGCTCCTGCGAGCAACATTGTTTTACCATCATCAGCATCCACTGGAAACAGAATATAATGAATGTGATACAACACTACGGAAGTATCTGATGACTTCAATCCAGGACCTGGAAGTGGTAACGTACCAGGTTACCTTCATTTTTCTGTTTGCCAAAAGCATGACTATACAAGGTGCTTCTTACTGACTCTATCATTTTTCACCAGGATATATGCACTGTATTACCTTGCATACTGATGCACCTTGCCATATACATTATTGGATTGATTGCTTCCATTTTGTTGCTCAGCACTGTTTACAGACATCATATCACTTATTCACCATAGTTCACAGTGAACTACCAGTGCCCCATATCGTCACCCTCTCTGCGGCCCCCCTCCCTGCTCCCTGCCCCTCCCCCCCTTTTCCCCACTCCCCTTGGCTCGAGCCGCCCCCTGGGGGATTGATGTCAGCCTGCAACCACATTCAGAAAATGCTGAACACTTCTCATTGTTAGTTGGTTGAGCAGACATCAATTTCTTTGACGTCCGGATGCCTTTTGTTTGTCCTTTTGTTATATGTTGTTCTGTCCCCCCAGTCTGTGATTGCATTGACTGACCCCTTGAGGCCAGTCGATCTTTTATACCCAGGGCAGTATAGTTATTGGTCTATACTCTTTTATCCACATGTAATATATATATTTTGTACTACAATAAACATTTTTGATATTTCATCTACATTGCTTGTTGCCTTTCAATGAGCCCCATCTTTTCTTGGTCCCCACCTTGTCTGGGACAACTTTTGATTTTGTAAGTCATCAACCATCAATGGGTTTTCCTGCTGACAGCTGAATTTTGGTAAATTTGTCATTGCAAATCAGTGATCTGTAACGATCACTGACTCTGTCCATTCATAACTGTGGCATAGTAAACTGTGTTTACTATGCTTCAGTTTATGGATGGACAAGAAACTCTGTACAGTGTTATTCCTGACCATTCATTTTATGTAGCTCAGGCTGGAGAGAATGAGATTGGGAGCTCATGCTTCTCCTCTGTCTCAAAGGTGGAACATCATCAATCTACTTTAGATCCCTGATATTTCACTAAAGCCCCCCAACGGTGCTCCTAAATTTTCTTTAAAAAATAATAAAAAACTGTAAGAAAAAACTAAAAAGAAAACAAATGATACCAGTGGCGGAACTACAAGGCTCACAAAGGTCATGCTTGCAACCGAGCCCTGGAGTTCCACCACTGGGCTCGGAGGTAAGGGACCCAGCTGGGGTTCAGGTGGCCCTTCATGGGATCTTGCACCGGGGCCCTGAAGATTCCAGTTACGCCACTGTGTGTCTGTGAGGCTGTCATTTGTGGTACAGTAATTAGAAGTAATATTTTTTTGGGCACAAGAACTGTGTTATAAGTGTGCAGTATATTAGGCAAAGATACTGTCTAATGATCTCCCTTTAAGCCCCTTTACTGTTCAGCAAAATCTGGCCATGGTTATCATTTGCCAGACCTTTTTTCCTCTCTCTCTCACTCCCCTATCTTTCTCTGTCACCCTCATTTCTCTCTCATTCCCTCTCTCTCTTACCCCCTTCCTCTCTTACCCCCCTCTCTCTCTCAATCTCATCTCCCTTTGTGAAGGGGGAGACAACAGATGTAAAGAGGGATTCTGACATAAAGGGAGACACCTGATGTTCAATAGGAGGCTATTGTTTTAAAGAGGGACTCCTGATGTACAGTATGTAGGGACTACTGATGCAAAGGGGGACTCCTAATGTAAACAGGGGGGGCTTCTGATGTAAAGAGGGACTCTAATGTAAAAGGAGACTATTTGTGTTAATCAGGGGGCACCTGATGTGAAAGGGGGGGTCCTGATGCTAAGTAGGAAGCTCCTTATGTTAAAGGGGTCTCCTGATGTTATATGGTAAGGGGGGACGGCTAATGTAAGGTGGGTCTCTGATGTTAAAGGAGGACTCCAGATTTTACATTGGGAGATCCTGATGTAAATGGGAACTCCTGATGTGAAGGGAGGACTCCAGATGCAAGAGGAACTAATGATGTAAAAGGGACCCTTGATGTAAGAGGGCTCCTGATTTAAGGGGCCACTACTGATGTGAAGGGAACTCTGATGTAATAGAGGACACCTGATGCTAAGTAGGAGAGTTTTATGTATAGAGGGATTCTAGATGTGAAGGGGAGTCTCGATCTGAAGTGGGGACTTCTGATATAAAAGGGGATTAAATATACTTTATACTTTAAATATACTTTGTTTAGTGCTGACAACAAAGTATTCCATGCCCCTGACTGTATCTGAGTGCAGGGTTTTTTTAAATTAAATGTAGATTTATGTAAGTGAGTCACTCAACATAGTTTTAAAACTTTTTTTTAATTATGTTTGCTTTTTTAGTTAAAAAAACAAACTTTTAAATCAATGATTGTACTTTTTTTTGTTTCTGTATCTCTTATTAAAGAGTTTTAAACAGTCCTAAAATGTGATTTATTGTTTCATTTTTTCTTCTGTTTTACGTTACATGGATGATGAAAGTGGCATGTGGGGGTTGGGAGGAGACAGGGAAGAGGGAGAGTGGGAGGGGGTTTGAGTCACTGCACCATGGGCCTCTGGGTTGTACTTGCCCACTGGATTAAAAGTTGCTGGTCAGTCCCTGACTATTCTTATATATTATATTTCCTTCACTAACTGCTGCAATGGCTCTAAGCGATGTATGAACTGTCTGTAGATTTAGCTACATACAGTAAGCAGTGTTGGGTTCCTGCTGTGAGACAGAGACTTCCCATCTCACACCTGGAACAAAACAGAAGTGTTCTGAGCAGCGCTCAGCCATTCATGGAAACAGCTTTGTATTTTGTGAATGAGGTAGAGAGAGGGGCTGATGATGTCACAATCTCCATCTCAGCGGGAGGAAGCTTTGTATTGATTTACATTCTGTTTTGTTCGGGTGTGAGATGGGAACTCTGTCTCACAGCCGAAACCCAGCACTGTGTACTATATGTAGCTGAAGCTACATACAGTTCATATAGTGCTTCTAGCCAATGCAGCAGTAGGTGAAGGAAGCTTGGTCCAAACAAACTATTTAAAGTAACATGAAGCTTTGAGATAAACTTAAAATAGGGTTTACATTTCTGGTGAGTTTAATTTACCACAGGTGTGGGGAGAGCACCCTGTTTGTTGATGCACGAGGTGAAGGAGATATTATGTTACATTTAATTATTTGACGTTCATGCACATTTACCAATAATTTACAGATCACAAACACCAGGACATTTATTTATTTTTTGTTTTTTCTTTATTTCTAAGGATTCAAACTATATAGGCAAGTTTTACACACATATATATATGTAGCACTTACCCCCGAAGGAGCGGCTGATTAATTATTATATATAATTCACGTTTACCACCTGACCCATCGCAGCCCATACAATCAGAAACAGTCCATTTTGTACTTTTTCTCTTGCTTTTATTTAAGTAACATGAACTGGGATAGGAGAAGGGTTTTATGAGATGCTTTTTTGTTGCTTTATAATCTTTTCTTTGCCTTTCATGCAGAGACTTAGAATCATTGCGGATAATAGGAAATCACTCTATGTGATTTCTTCATCAGGGAAGATGAAAGTAGATTTGATAGAGAATAATTGATAAAGTGTCACTCTGAATAACTTCTTCATCTGCAGAACTTTTTAAGAACAGTCTGTATCTCTATATGTGTACTAGTAGCTTTACCACCACCTCTTTACCACTACTTCCCATCTGCATGGTATTCCCAAGTTGAGCCAAAGAAAAGTCACTCTGAAAAACTCTTCCTGCTTGACTGATTGACTGAATCCCGGGGCATTGTTGAACCCAAAGTCACAGGCCATCACCACCCATCTCACTGACTTGTGTACCAACATCCCTCAGCCTCTGGCAGTACCCTTCCCTTTGGGTTTTCACTCATGTGATCAATAGTCCATTTGCCACTCATAAATGATCGATCGCCCAGTTTCCCTCCGCTTAGTTGCTACTTCTTCCGCAATGATTCTTTCATCCCTTTCCTCTTTTCTGGCACGCTCCCTTCCCCGCAGGGGCAGCTAACGACACCAGCGACTACATTCTGTACGGTGTCATCTACTCCTCTACGGGTGCCGGTTCCCCACCCTCCTCGCAGGGGGGGTTCCGTTGGCTCCCCGGAGGGGGAACCTCCCCCCTCCGGGAACCAGGCTGGGCTTCTCTCCAAACTCGAACTCCTGACTCACCATGTGACCCGGCTTTTTATATGAGAGTCCCGTCTCCTATCAAACAGATTAATGATTGGCCAGAACTCACATACAAACTACCTGTCACTCAGATCCCAAATAAACAAACAGGCCTGCTATATGGTACAAGCCTGCCTAAATTTACCTGAAATTGTAAGCTAACAAAAAGGTCACCTACATAAAAGTAGGTGCCTGCTACACATAGATGGATGCACTTATATAATTGTTTAAAAGACCAGAAATGTAAACAGATTCTCATGAATTCCTCATAGGTGCCCAAATAACACAACATACACTGCATTGTAATTGAGCACTTAAATGTTTTTGCCTGTAAATACAATTTCCACATATACTCAGTTTTGAATGGTAATTAAGCATTCTGTTAAGGTCATCCACTATTAAAATAGGTAGCTGTACATACAAGGCAGCCAAACTCATTATTTCAAATAATAGATTTCTAGAAGTACCTGGTCAAGTGTAAACATTAATTAATACTAATAGCAAAGATTATTGCAAAATTTATAAGGACAAATTTACCCTTAGGGTCTTACTGCAACACAAGTAAATTAAGTGGTATATTACATGAATAAAATAATGGAAACATTACTGGGGTATCTCAAATAAATCATAAGAATGTATAAATCCAGAGCCAGGTTAATAATAGTGAAATAAAAATGCATTTCTTTTAGAAATAAAATGTAATGGTTCTGAGGTTTCAACAAATGTAACTGAAGAACAATTTACCAGAGAGTGGAGTTCTTTAAAATTCCAATGATTTGAAAATAGAAAAAAAAAATACTCATCCTTGCTTGCACGTGAATCATAACATCTAAATATTAAATGGAAGATAGCAACACACCCTTATGCCCCTACACACGTTCGGATTTTCCAAAGGAAAAAGGAGCGTGTTGTCAGACATTCCGACCATGTGTGGGCTCCATCGGACATTTTCCATCGGATTTTCCAACACACAAAGTTTGAGAGCAGGCTATAAAATTTTCCGACAACAAAATCCGATCGCGTCAATTCCGACCGTGTGTGGCCTGTTCCGACGCACAAAGTGCCATGCATGCTCAGAAGAAATTCCGAGACGAAACAGCTCGGTCTGGTAAACTTAGCGTTCGCAATGGATACAACACTTTTTTTTTAAAGGCAGATTTTTTTTTTATTTTAGGTTTGTATTTTTTCCAAGGCTGATCTTTGTTTTATTTTAGTTTTAGTTTTACTCCAGAATATTTTTGTGTGTGTTTTGTGTGTCAAGTTACCACAACACCATTATTATCTTGTATTATTTAATCTCAAGGAGATTGTTTGGTGTTGGTGTCCCTTGTTAATTTCACATTGTATATTTGAAATGTTCCTGAATCCTCACAAACAAACTGTCCTTTTTGAAGGAAAACACACATAGGCAAGTATAATTGAAACCAAAAATCCTTTATTAAGGGCTCAGAACCACACAAAGAGGGAGGCAACACTGGATAAACAGCAGAAATTAGCGAAGCCTTGGACCCCCAGGGCAGACATCAATTCTTGAACATCAAAATTGGTGGCCTGAGGAGTCTATATGTAAGGGAGTGCAGTCTGGTCCAGAAGTCCCAGAGATCCGGAAAGCAGCAGATGACATCTGTTTCCCCGGGCAGTGGTATTACAAGAGGCTGTATCTTTTGCCAGACCAGACTGGATCCAGGGTCATCACTTTCTGGTCTTCCTTCCACGCTTCCTTCCTGGCTGTGGCTCTGCTGTTGGAGATGTGGCAGGAGGAGGAGTAGGACCAACATTAATGACTCACACATGAGTTGTTGGCCCTCCTCCATCCGCTGCATTTTACAGGCAATTATGCCAGCAAAGTCCTCCTCCACAGTGTGGGGGGCTCCCAGGGCCTCTGTAGCCTTCCAAAAGAGGCCTATGGCAGCCTCCTCTAGGGTACTCCTCTTCCTGCCACTTTCTCTTTGTAGGTGTAGGGGAGGGACCTTCATATCAGGCAGCCTGCTTGGCCCGGCCACCTCCTGGCTGAGACTTCCCTGTGTATGAAAAAGGGATATGGTTGTAATGTTTTGCCTCATCAATCACAATCATAAATTAGTACTCCAAACTAACATCTAGTTAACATCATTGATTGGACAAGCAGAAATATTTAGAGGAATGCTATACCTGGTTCAAGCTGTGCTCCTCCACATGTTGCTGCCTGGAAGGCTCAGGTTGGGCGTCAGAAGCCTCAGCTGGGGGGGAAGGAAGCGTGGAAAAAAGACTGGAGAGTGATGACCTGGGTTCAGTCTGACCTGCCAGAAAATGCAGTCTGTCATAGTACCACATCCTGGGGACATAGATTTCATCTGCTGCTCCGGATCTCTGCAAATCCTGGACTTTCTTGCGCTCCCTTACATATGTGCTCCTCAGGCCACCAATTAGGATCTTCAAATAGGTGATGTCTGCCGTGGGGATCACCTGCTTCACAATTTCCAACAATTCATCCAGCGCTGCCTTCCTCTTTGTTTGGTTTCTATAATGTGGGTGGTTTATCTCCCACAAACAAGGCAGCTCCCTGAACATGTCAATGAATATTGCCATGAAGTCGGTATCGTTCAAGATATCCATTTTCACTGCAAGACACAACACAAGACAAACCCTAATGTCAGGAAAACCTCTCCTAATCTTGTTACAATATAGGCCTCAATCTAGAAGCAGTATAGGCCCAAGTTTGGCTCTTACCTTCGTTATTATGATCGGCGCCTGCGATTCTCCTTCCTCCGCTCACAGATCGTATGTAATACGCACACGTGTTATGCTTTATACACACTGCGCATGCGTGCAACTTCGCCCGCCCCTGACGTTCTTTCTAGTCTATTCCCTGCCCCTTTTCGTTCTGCGCAGTGGGGGAAGAGAACATGGCAGATACACAGCAGGTGCGTGCTAATTACAGGAAGGAGGAGGAGGAGGAGGAAAGCCCGGATCTGGACACGTCCCGATCCAGAAGGAGATTTAAGGCCTCAAATATGTCCTTTGGGGAGATGTTGGAGATGGTGGACATCCTGAAGAAGGCTGACTATGATGGAAAGTATGGACCTTACCCCAACCCCAATGTCAGAAAGGCCAAGATCATGGCGAAAGTGGTCAGGAGTCTGCACCGGAATTTCGGGGTATGACGATCGAAAGATCAGCTCAGGAAACGGTGGTCGGACCTCAAATTACGAGAACATGAGCAGTACAGAAAGATCCGGAGAGTGCTGCAAAAAAGTAAGTAGTTGTGCTGTGTTCCTATTCTTTATGTTTATTACGTTCGTGCTGCTCCATGTGCTTTTCTTAAAAGTGTACATTTTAAAATGGCAACTTTCATGTTCATGGGCACATTATTCGTTCGTATCAAACATTTTTCTTTCGGCCTATAAAACACTATTGTTTTGGCCATATGCATTTGGCCACATTTTTTACGCCCTACTTGTATAAAACTAATTTGGTTGTGTAGATGGCTTTGTTACTAGAATGAAATGCAAACTAGATTCTGTGTAAGGAGAGGACACTGAGCAGCTGTTTTCACATCTGGACACTGGAGCACTAGTGTGGGACACCAGAACACCATTTTTAATGGGGGGCACACAGGTGCTCCAGTGTATACTATAGGGGGGTCTCCATCTGTGAAGCTTGTACTAAACAGGTAAAGTATTGCAGCTTGACAAAGGACACTGAAAATGCTACATTTTTGTTTTACATAGGGGAGAAAAGACTCGGAGGACACCCTCATCCAAGGAGACCACAGACCCCCCCCCCTGGAAGAAGGGGAAATCCCCCCAACACAAGAAGAGCAAGAGGAATAAGACGTGGTGGAACTAGTCACCACAACAGGTGTCTGCGACCACAGGCTCAGGTAAGAGATGGATGCCGGCATATTTTTGATACCTGTTTTTGTTTGGTTTCTCTCTTTTTAGGTGATCGTGATGTTGTGGATCCAGATCCTTTCACATCAGAAAGTGCCCAGATCCTGATCGGGGAAATCATGGTGTGTAATTTAGAATTGTAAAACCTCAAGAAAAACATCAATGATGTTATTCAAAAAAATAAAAACATCATTGATGTTTTGGGGAGAGTTTAAAACCCCTCCAAATCACTTTCTTCTTTTGTGTGCTACAAAGTTCAAAATGTTTTAGCGATTTTTAGAAAAGCAAAATTTGGAGGATGCACACAGTGTGCCAACATGTGCTATCTGCCATCACGGGAGATCAGTGTAGGCGTTTTGGGGGTGCAACCCCTTCCTCAATAATAAAGTAGCTGAGAGGAAGGGGTTTCTCCCCCAAAACACATCCCTTGATCCCCCGTAATGGCAGGTAGTACATGTTGACATTGGGAAATTTGTGTGCATCTTCCAAATTTGGCTTTTCCTGGGGTGACTTCACCCCATCTGAACGCAATATCAAACACAGTTCCTAAATAATCATGTCTGATATTGCCTTCAAGTTCTCCCAAATGTGATCTTTGTAAGTTCAAGATTTGTGTCTTTCTTGTTGGTTTTACACATGCCTGTTTTATCTTAAATGGACATTTCCATTTTTGATAATGCCACCAAAAAATATGTTATACAACAAACATGTTGGTTTGTTTTAAAAACCTTTTCTAAATGCACATGTGATTGTGCAGGTATTAAAAAGATTGTTAATCAAGAATGTGTGGATTATTGTCTCAACACTACAACACTTTTGTGGTGATGTAATTGCTGCTTTCTGTGAAAATGGGGGTTATTTCCTAAGGGCAAATCCTCTTTGCACTACAAGTGCAGTTTCAGTGCAGTTTCAAGTGCACTTGTAGTGCAAAGTGTCTTTGCCTTTAGTAAATAACACCCAACAGTGCTTTGTATAAGGTTACACAATCACGCCATTTTCAGGACTCCCCACATTTGTGTCAGGGACAGCTAAAACAAACACAAGCAGTAAATGTCACCAAAGATTTGCCCTTTTTTAAATTTTATTTGATAAAGGCTTCACAAATTGTCTGGCATACTGATGGCCCCCCTACCAGCAAAGAACTCAAGGTATCTTAACCGGACATCACGGGCACTCAGGGAGGGCAAGCCAGGATGGCCACTTTCAAGCGCCGTCAGGGTTGTTTCATTTATAATCCCGGCCTCAGGCCCAACTGAGCCAGCATAGTTGGCAGAATGTTGGCGTAAAAAGTTATGTAGAACACAGCACGCCAGGATTATATGATTCAGTTTATACTCCACCATATGGATGGGTTTAAGAAATAGGCGGAACCGGCCGGCCATGATTCCAAATGTGTTCTCCACCATTCTTCTGGCTCTGGCCAGCCGGTAATTAAAAACCCTCTGTTTCGGGGTGAGGGTCCTTATCGGAAATGGCCGCATAAGATGGTCCCCCAGCGCAAATGCTTCATCTGCAACGAAGATGAATGGGAGTCCTTCCACATTCTCTTCTGGAGGTGGCAAGTCCAAGCTGCCATTCTGGAGATGCCTGTAAAACTCCATCTGGGCGATGACTCCACCGTCGGACATCCGGCCATTCTCCCCCATGTCCACATGCAGGAAGTCGTAATTAGCCGACACCACCGCCAACATCACAATACTATTGAACCCCTTGTAATTATAATAGTATGACCCCGAGTTGGGTGGTGGGATGATGTGGACGTGTTTCCCATCAATTGCCCCTCCGTAGTTAGGAAAGTCCCACCGCTGGGCAAAGTGGGAGGACACAGTCTGCCATTCCTGTGGCGTGGAAGGAAACTGTTGAGGAAAACAAAAAAAACTTATTATTTTTGCACATAAACATGGAAAGCAGATTAGATACAAACATTCTTAGCCAACATCCAGATAACATTTATTAAGGGGAATTTTACAACACCAAAGTATAAGGTACACCTATCATATCCCCCCCCCCCTCTCATGGGCCATTTCTAACATTATAGGGGGGAATCTTGGACAGGTAACCCTCTTCACTTCATTGAGAGAGGAATACCTAAATACAGGGTATTACTTGGAACAGCCCTTCCTTAGTTACACTATTGGCAGCCCACTGGACAGGTAAGAAGTGTCAGAATACAAAGATATAAATACACACTGTACACATTTGAGCACATTTGGACATTCTGCGATTACCTATCAAGATAATAATAGGATACAAAAACTTTAAACAGTACCATTTGAAAGTATACAGGCAGACCCTTGCACTACATGCTTTGAGGAATTCATCCATACATCTGACCACAAAAGAGGTGGGTATAGTGTGTATGGGTTTGGCAAAGTCAGCAGATAGATGATTGAGGATAGATAGAGAATTGGGATCAGCTGACTTAGCAGTTGGGGGGAGGGAGGGTTAATAAAAATGATTTGGGGACACTACAAAAAAAAGCCTCTGGCACTCTGCCTGAATTTAAAGCACAAACCAGATTTCTAAACATTTTAGGGGGTGTTTGGGGTAAAGCACTACTATGGAGCTGATAAAATACATTGTTAAGTGACTACATGAGGTGAATATAGGGCCAGGAGAGTATGCTGGGGAGGTAAGTGAAGGCAAATATGTATGAAGGACTAAAACCGACTAACCGATGCGGTTAGCTTTGGTCTGGCAGAGATCAGAGATGAGGGGGAGGCCATCCATTCGTGACCCCCCCTCGCGATCACTCCCAGCCAATGAGAATCGTCCCCTGCCTCTGTGTAGTACACAGAGGCAGGGGATGTGATGTCATCTCTCCTCGGCTCGGCAGTTTCCGTTCCGGCGCCGAGGAGAGAAGACTGAAATGTGAGTTGCACAACACTACACCTCACAGTAGAATATGGCAGGCATACTTTACACCCCCGATCCCCCCCCGATCGCCCCCTGATCACCCCCCAATCACCCCCCCCCCCCCCCCGTCACACTGACACCAAGCAGTTTTTTTTTTTTCCTGATTACTGCATGGTGTCAGTTTGTAACAGTTAGTGTGTTAGGGCAGTGAGTGGTAGCCATTTAGGTCTAGGATACCCCCCTAACCCCCCTAATAAAGTTTTAACTCCTTGATCACCCCCTGTCACCAGTGTCGCTAAGCGATCACCAGTACCGCTAACACCCACGCACGCTGCATACGCCTCCCTTAGTGGTATAGTATCTGAACGGATCAATATCTGATCCGATCAGATCTATACTAGCGTCCCCAGCAGTTTAGGGTTCCCAAAGACGCAGTGTTAGCGGGATCAGCCCAGATACCTGCTAGCACCTGCGTTTTGCCCCTCCGCCCATCCCAGCCCACCCAAGTGCAGTATCGATCGATCACTGTCACTTACAAAACACTAAACGCATAACTGCAGCGTTTGCAGAGTCAGGCCTGATCCCTGCGATCGCTAACAGTTTTTTTGGTAGCGTTTTGGTGAACTGGCAAGCACCAGCCCCAGGCAGCGTCAGGTTAGTGCCAGTAGAGCTAACACCCATGCACGCACCGTACACCTCCCTTAGTGATATAGTATCTGAACGGATCAATATCTGATCCGATCAGATCTATACTGGCGTCCCCAGCAGTTTAGGGTTCCCAAAAACGCAGTGTTAGTGGGATCAGCCCAGATACCTGCTAACACCTGCGTTTTGTCCCTCCGCCTGGCCAAGCCCAGCCCACCCAAGTGCAGTATCGATCGATCACTGTCACTTACAAAACACTAAGCGCATAACTGCAGCGTTCGCAGAGTCAGGCCTGATCCCTGCGATCACTAACAGTTTTTTTGGTAGCGTTTTGGTGAACTGGCAAGCACCAGCCCCAGGCAGCGTCAGGTTAGTGCCAGTAGCGCTAACATCCACGCACGCACCGTACACCTCCCTTAGTGGTATAGTATCTGAACGGATCAATATCTGATCCGATCAGATCTATACTGGCGTCCCCAGCAGTTTAGGGTTCCCAAAAACGCAGTGTTAGCGGGATCAGCCCAGATACCTGCTAGCACCTGCGTTTTGCCCCTCCGCCTGGCCCAGCCCAGCCCACCCAAGTGCAGTATCAATCGATCACTGTCACTTACAAAACACTAAACTCATAACTGCAGCATTTGCAGAGTCAGGCCTGATCCCTGCGATCGTTAACAGTTTTTTTGGTAGCGTTTTGGTGAACTGGCAAGCACCAGCAGCCTAGTACACCCCGGTCGTAGTCAAACCAGCACTGCAGTAACACTTGGTGACGTGGCGAGTCCCATAAGTGCAGTTCAAGCTGGTGAGGTGGCAAGCACAAGTAGTGTCCCGCTGCCACCAAGAAGAAGACAAACAGGCCCGTCGTGCCCATAATGTCCTTCCTGCTGCATTCGCCAATCCTAATTGGGAACCCACCGCTTCTGCAGTGCCCGTACTTCCCCCATTCACATCCCCAACCAAATGCAGTCGGCTGCATGAGAGGCATTTTCTTTATGTCCTCCCGAGTACCCCTACCCAACGAACCCCCCCAAAAAAGATGTTGTGTCTGCAGCAAGCGCGGATATAGGCGTGACACCCGCTATTATTGTCCCTCCTGTCCTGACAATCCTGGCCTTTGCATTGGTGAATGTTTTGAACGCTACCATACACTAGTTGAGTATTAGCGTAGGTTACAGCATTGCACAGACTAGGCACACAATGCCATCACATTTTGAGAGACCCGAACCTGAAACCGGTTACAGTTATAAAAGTTACAGTTACAAAAAAAAGTGTAAAAAAAAAACAAAAAACCACAAACAAAAATATAAAAAAAAAAAAATAGTTGTCGTTTTATTGTTCTCTCTCTCTCTCTATTCTCTCTCTATTATTCTGCTCTTTTTTACTGTATTCTATTCTGCAATGTTTTATTGTTATTATGTTTTATCATGTTTGCTTTTCAGGTATGCAATTTTTTTATTCTTTACCGTTTACTGTGCTTTATTGTTAACCATTTTTTTGTCTTCAGGTACGCCATTCACGACTTTGAGTGGTTATACCAGAATGATGCCTGCAGGTTTAGGTATCATCTTGATGTCATTCTTTTCAGCCAGCGGTCGGCTTTCATGTAAAAGCAATCCTAGCAGCTAATTAGCCTCTAGACTGCTTTTACAAGCAGTGGGAGGGAATGCCCCCCCCACCGTCTTCCGTGTTTTTCTCTTGCTCTCCTGTCTCAACAGGGAACCTGATAATGCAGCCGGTGATTCAGCCAGCTGACCATAGAGCTGATCAGAGACCAGAGTGGCTCCAAACATCTCTATGGCCTAAGAAACCGGAAGCTACGAGCATTTTATGACTTAGATTTTGCCGGATGTAAACAGCGCCATTGGGAAATTGCTGAAGCATTTTATCACACCGATCTTGGTGTGGTCAGATACTTTGAGGGCAGAGGAGAAATCTAGGGTCTAATTAACCCCAATTTTTTCAAAAAAGAGTACCTGTCACTACCTATTGTTATCATAGGGGATATTTACACTCCCTGAGATAACAATAAAAAAAGGTTTAAAAAAAAATGAAAGGAACAGTTTAAAAATAAGATAAAAAAGCAAAAAAATAATAAAGAACAAAAAAAAAAAAAAAAAAAGCACCCCTGTCCTCCCTGCTCTCACGCTAAGGCAAACGCAAGCGTCGGTCTGTCGTCAAATGTAAACAGCAATTGCACCATGCATGTGAGGTATCACCGCGAAGGTCAGATCGAGGGCATTAATTTTAGCAGTAGACCTCCTCTGTAAATCTAAAGTGGTAACCTGTAAAGGCTTTTAAAGGCTTTTAAAAATGTATTAAATTTGTTGCCACTGCACATTTGTGCGCAATTTTAAAGCATCTCATGTTTGGTATCCATGTACTCCGCCTAAGATCATCTTTTTTATCTCATCAAACATTTGGGCAATATAATGTGTTTTAGTGCATTAAAATTTAAAAAAGTGTGTTTTTTCCCCAAAAAATGCGTTTGAAAAATCGCTGCGCAAATACTGTGTGAAAAAAAAAATAAAACACCCACCATTTTAATCTGTAGGGCATTTGCTTTAAAAAAATATATAATGTTTGGGGGTTCAAAGTAATTTTTTTGCAAAAAAAAAATAATTTTTTCATGTCAAAAAGTGTCAGAAAGGGCTTTGTCTTCAAGTGGTTAGAAGAGTGGGTGATGTGTGACATAAGCTTCTAAATGTTGTGCATAAAATGCCAGGACAGTTCAAACCCCCCCAAATGACCCCATTTTGGAAAGTAGACACCCCAAGCTATTTGCTGAGAGGCATGTCGAGTCCATGGAATATTTTATATTGTGACACAAGTTGCGGGAAAGAGACACATTTTTTTTTTTTGCACAAAGTTGTCACTAAATGATATATTGCTCAAACATGCCATGGGAATATGTTAAATTACACCCCAAAATACATTCTGTTGCTTCTCCCGAGTATGGGGATGCCACACGTGTAGGACTTTTTGGGAGCCTAGCCGCGCACGGGACCCTGAAAACCAAGCACCGCCTTCAGGCTTTCTAAGGGCATAAATTTTTGATTTCACTCTTCACTGCCTATCACAGTTTCAGAGGCCATGGAATGCCCAGGTGGCAAAAAAAACCCAAAATGACCCCATTTTGGAAAGTAGACACCCCAAGCTTTTTGCTGAGAGGTATAGTGAGTATTTTGCAGACCTCACTTTTTGTCACAAAATTTTGAAAATTGAAAAAAGAAAAAGAAATTTTTTTCTTGTCTTTCTTCATTTTCAAAAACAAATGAGAGCTTCAAAATACTCACCATGCCTCTCAGCAAATAGCTTGGGTGTCTAATTTCCAAAATGGGGTCATTTGAGGGGGGGGGGGGGGTTGTGCCACCTGGGCATTCCATGGCCTCCGAAACTGTGATAGGCAGTGAAGAGTGAAATCAAAAATTTACACCCTTAGAAATCCTGAAGGCGGTGATTGGTTTTCGGGGCCCCGTACGCGGCTAGGCTCCTAAAAAGTCCCACACATGTAGTATCCCCATACTCAGTAGAAGCAGCTAAATGTATTTTGGGGTGCAATTCCACATATGCCCATGGCCTGTGTGAGCAATATATCATTTAGTGACAACTTTGTGCAAAAAAAAAAAAAAATGTGTCACTTTCCCGCAACTTGTGTCAAAATATAAAATCTTCCATGGACTCAACATGCCTCAAAGCAAATAGCTTGGGGTGTCTACTTTCCAAAATGGGGTCATTTGAGGGGGGGGGGTTATGCCATCTGGGCATTTTATGGTCTTCAAAACTGTGATAGGTAGTGAGGAGTAAAATCAAAAATGTATGCCCTTAGAAATCCTGAAGGCAGTGATTGGTTTTCGAGGCCCCGTACGCGGCTAGGCTCCCAAAAAGTCCCACACATGTGGTATCCCCGTACTCAGGAGAAGCAGTTGAATATATTTTGGGGTGCAATTCCACATATGCCCATGGCTTGTGTGAGCAATATATCATTTAGTGACAACTTTTTGTAATTTTTTTTGTCATTATTCAATCACTTGGGACAAAAAAATGAATATTCAATGGGCTCAACATGCCTCTCAGCAATTTCCTTGGGGTGTCTACTTTCCAAAATGGGGTCATTTGTGGGGGTTTTGTACTGCCCTGCCATTTTAGCACCTCAAGAAATGACATAGTCATAAATTAAAGGCTGTGTAAATTCCAGAAAATGTACCCTAGTTTGTAGGCGCTATAACTTTTGCGCAAACCAATAAATATACACTTATTGACATTTTTTTTACCAAAGACATGTGGCCGAATACATTTTGGCCTAAATGTATGACTAAAATTGAGTTTATTGGATTTTGATTTTATAACAAAAAGTAGAAAATATCATTTTTTTTCAAAATTGTCTGTCTTTTTCCGTGTATAGCGCAAAAAATAAAAACGGCAGAGGTGATCAAATACCATCAAAAGAAAGCTCTATTTGTGGGAAGAAAAGGACGCAAATTTTGTTTGGGTACAGCATTGCATGACCGCGCAATTAGCAGTTAAAGCGATGCAGTGCCAAATTGTAAAAAGTGCTCTGGTCAGGAAGGTTGTAAATCCTTCCGGGGCTGAAGTGGTTAAAGGATAAATCTTACCTTCATATACTCCTTCTGCAGGACCTGGATGATGGCAGAACAGGTCTCTGGGATAATGATCCCCAGAGCCTGGGGGGAGATCCCTGTCGAGAACTTCAAGTCCTGCAGTCTTCTCCCTGTCGCCAAGTACCGCAGGGTAGCGACGAGCCTCTGCTCCAGAGTGATGGCTTGCCTCATGCAGGTATCCTGCCTGCTGATATAGGGGGTCAGCGAAGCCAACAAACGGTGAATTACGGGGTGCATCATCCTGAGAAAGTTCCTGAAATCATCAGGATTATTCTCACGGATCTCACGGAGCAAAGGCATATGAGAGAACTGGTCACGCTGAAGCAACCAATTCTTGGTCCATGAACTCCTCCCCACCCTGTTCATGGACTGGACTTGTGTCAAGATCAGGACCCCAACACCAAGAGCACGAACTCTACGAGGAGTACGTATACGCAACATGGCTAGAAAACGGTCGGCTGCTCAGAACGAAGTAACAGAACGCACTGAAGAACAGCAAGGCCTGTGAAGAGCGACCTAAAAAACAGTAACAAACGAACAAGAACACAATGACAAGTCACGCGTAGCTTGCTTGCACGCACTGAAGAGCAGATACAAACTCACAAGCACAAACTGAACCGCAGAAAACTATCTGAATCGTCTCTCACCAAACTTTTACTAAAACGAGATTAGCAAAAGGAGCCCAAAGGGTGCCGCGCTTGGTTCTGAACTGGCCTTTTCTAGTCTCGTCGTACGTGGTTGACATCACCGCGTTGTTGGCGATCGGAAATTCCGACAACTTTGTGCGACCTTGTGTATGCAAAACAAGTTTGAGCCAACATCCGTCGGAAAAAAACCTAGGATTTTGTTGTCGGAATGTCCGATCAATGTCCGACCGTGTGTACGGGGCGTTAGTCATATGAACTTTTCTATATGAATCATAACATTTCCCAAATGTAAAACATTAAACTACATGAATACCAGCAGCCTGTGGGCTTAACGGGGACAACTCCCATGGCAAGAATGTTAGCACGAGGGATGACATTGTTTTGTATAACTTGTTCCCTCACATGTTTATGGAACCAATCTAATATCCTAGAAATATGGTTAAAATCTCGTAGCAGATTTTTGCAAAGGAACATTTCCAAATATAGTTCAGAAATTGAGATTTCAAGGAGCAAAAATAATCATGAGGGAGTCTAAGAGTACTGTTTGGAAGACATAAAGAATGGGGAAAGGAATGTCCATTTTTAAAAGCGCCATCCTCCCAATCCAAGAATGTTTGAGGCACCATTCCTTTAGTTTGCCATTTACCATTGACAAGAGGGGTTTAAAGTTCAGATCATAGAGATGATCTAAGTAAGATGGGATTTGAATAATTTAGTATTTAATTCTGGCAGACTTCCAGAAAAAAGGAATGGATTGGTTAGGTATACTGAAGTTTAGCATAATGATGTTCAACGCTTCAGTCTTATGCATATTTCCACTAGGTTGTTGTAGTAGCCAAAAGCTTTGAACTCACATATAAGTGCCAGAAAGGTGATAGAGGGATTTGATAGGTATAATAATAAGTAATTTGCATAAAGGCTTGAATTTACATTGGTCTACAATGAGCCCCAGGATGGAGGGGTTATACCTGATGGCATTCAGAAGGTTCTTCATTGCCATGATGCAGAGAAGAAGCAAGCAGGGGTCAACCTTGGTGTGTGCCCTTATGAATATTGATGCAGTCTAACAAAATGCTGTTCATCTTAATCCTGGTCAAGGGCGAATTGTAGAGCACCATAATCTTTGTTAAAATGCTGGATGGTATGCCAGTTTGTGTAAAGGAGGCAAATATAGAGAGATGTGATCAAATACCTTCTCAGCGCCAATAGCAAGGAGGCAGAGAGGAAGGTGTTTTTTCCTGCCGTAATTAATGAGAGTGAAAATTTTGGTAGTGTTTTCTCAAGCCTCTCTACCAGGGACAAATCCTACCTGATTTATGGGAACAGGGAGGGTATGTGGGACTAAACTCTGATGGAGATCACCTTTGCATAGACTTTAAAATCTACACTGATGAGGAAAATGGGCCTATAACTGCTGCATGATGCTGAGTCTTTGTTAGGTATGGGTATAACAGTTATGTGGGCCTTTTGAGACTGTCTCAGAAACAGGCAAGTCTGCGAGATGGAATTAAAGGTTTTTTTCATAACTGGAGTTCTGGAGTCTGTAAATTGAGGGTAGAAATGGGAGGGTAATCCATCTGGGCCTGGGCTTTTCCCTGAGGGTATAAATTTGATGACAAGAGCAATCTCCTGCGCCGTAAACGTTGTTGAGAGCTCCACAACAGTCTCGCGGGGATTGGGAGGGCAGTAGGTGCGATATAATGTGCTAGTGGGGGCCTGGTCTGGTGTTGCCATAGGTGTGGCGGAGATGCTGTACAAGGATGAGTAATATGATTAAAAGGATATAGCTTCAGAGGTTTGTACAAGGCCCTGAGAAGGACATGAGATCTTGGGGATATATGATGAAGACTGTTGGAGTTTAAACAGAGCTAGCCAGTCCCTTCATCAAACTCATGTATGTGAGAGGAGCATGCGCACTTATACCCTCATCAATCCCGGTTACTATATAAAGGTTGGGTGCATGATGCCGCCTCATGGCCACTCACCCTGATGACAACCCTGATGACATCCACTGTAATGAAATGTGTCGGGTGGAGATAGCATAGGTGACACGATCACGCAAGCCTGGACCCAGAAGTGGGCGAGTGTGCAGCACGAAAAGGAAGTTTGATTGAATACCTGATAGCGCTTATTTTCTCTTATTGCTCTGTGAGTATTTTTAATACTTTTATTAAATTGGTTTATTTATCTACTACACTATTAGAGTTTTCCATTATCTTTGACTTTTCGGTGGATGTTGTTTGATTGATACATTGAAGGTCTTTTGGAGATCCAGTGATGCCCTTGCTGCGGTGATCATAAGAAAAGTGTGCTTAGACCATCTGTCAATGTTGGTCTTGCCATCTGGTAAGGTGGACCTATATACACAAGCGATGTCTGGGTAAAGGCTTTTCTTCCACTTCTCCTGATAAAGGTGAAACGGTTTCTTCAGAGAATTCATCACATGTGCACTTGGAAAATTTTCTATATATTCTCTTGTATATGCTTTCTTTATGGACTTTTCTATTTGATAGTGATTTCAGCTTTCACTATATATTTGTTTACATGCAAATGTATATGACACTAATTGTTTTATATAGTTATTTGTACATCTGTTGAGGTGGACTGCTGTATACACTTTTTACTATTTTGCAGTGTATGGACTCTTTCATATAATGGTGATTTCAGTTTTCATTATATATTTGTTTACATGTAAATGTACTGTATGTAATACTGATTGTTTTATAGAAAATATGGAAAACAGGGAGATCCTGCGCACTACTATGTTTATTTACAGAGCCCATAGATCTCAGTTAAATCTGCAGGCACTAATCACCATCCCATCCTAATGTATTTTCAGCATATAACAATATTCAATTGTGCTGTGCTATAACAGATAAAAGTGCTACAAAATAAATAAAAATAAAGATATTACAAAACCTTAAATGTGACTAGTTTTGTAACTCCACATAAACCCCCCAAAATTTTTGTTCACATAGAAACCACTAATGCCCCGTACACACGGTCAGACTTTGTTCGGACATTCCGACAACAAAATCCTAGGATTTTTTCCGACGGATGTTGTCTTAAACTTGTCTTGCATACACACGGTCACACAAAGTTGTCGGAAAATCCAATCATTCTGAACGCGGTGACCAATAGCTTTCATCTCTTTATTTATTCTGAGCATGCGTGGCTCTTTGTCCGTCGGATTTGTGTACACACGATCGGAATTTCCGACAACAGATTTTGTTGTCGGAAAATTTTATAGCCTGATCTCAAACTTTGTGTGTCGGAAAATCCGATGGAAAATGTGTGATGGAGCCTACACATGGACGGAATTTCCGACAACAAGGTCCTATCACACATTTTTCGTCGGAAAATCCGACCTTGTGTACGGGGCATTAGTCTGTGCTTATCCAGTGCATTGAAAACATACAGTGATCAAATTATAATATAGTCCACAATGGTGCAGTTCATAATAACTATGATGCTCATCCTACTAGCCATGCACCATCCTTTATAGGTGCTTCTCAATCCATTGTAGTGTTCAGATATACAAACAATGAAGTGCTCCCTGTAACGATATCACGTAGGGGACTTGAAAAGCTGTAGCTAGCTGCCATGTTGTGTGGAAGTAGCCATGACAGTTTGGCTAACCATGTAACATTACAGAGAAATCTGAACTCCCTCCTCCCTCCTCCCTTGTCTTAGGAATTCAAAGCTTTTTAGGTTCAACAAAAAAGGTTATCTCAAAAGAGAAAACAGAACCAGGCTAGGTCAGTAAAAAACAGCTTGTTGAAAGGGCAGAGTGTTCAGGCCTGTCGTAAAAATGTCACCCTCTCCATTCAGAGACCTAACAGGCCCCGGTTGTAAATTGTCTGAATACACATCCAGCTTAAAACAGTGGAATAAGTATGAAATTTCAGCATGTTTCATAACTTCCGACTTAGTAATAGCACAGCCATAAAATGGACATATTTAGTTTCCTCAGATAATTTGTAACATTTCAAGTCCAGACACCCCTATGTCAGGTCATATGGGAAACCACTGGTACCACTTATTCCTCCTAAGCAGACTATACATTATAGACATAGCATGTTTATACTTGTTTTGAAGGAAATCTCCCGCTGAATAATAATATGGATATTTGGAGTCTGTAACAACTATAGATGCATATATATGAATATGTATCACAAAATCTACCTGGGACGTGGTCATGAGTGTAGACACCTCCCAGCAACCAACCCCTAAACAAGATGACCAGACGATTGGTCACTGGTCGCTGTGAACACCCCCTTTGATTTGACAGAAAAGAGGAGATGCCAAGACAATGGTCAGTTCTCCTTTTACCATCCAAGAAGAAACATCTGCCAAGTCGAGAACCAATTACCTAGCTCATCGATCGAACTCTGATCAACCCTTGGACATTAATTGCAAGTATTCTTTCTTCCCAATTCTACCTTATTGCTTTGTGGCTGTATATTGTCTTTATCTTTTTGAAACATCTTTTTTCTGTAAATGTTTTATTTGCATCAACTTTGACCTTTTCATAATAAACCCTTATGTTGAAAAGTGTTAACCTTGTCTCTAAAGCTCTTAATGCAAGCTATAAACGAACCTGCCTCTTGAAGGGCGCTACTGTTGTAGAGTAAGACTCTGAGCAGACCTGTCTGTGGTGGTAGTGTGTATGGCAGACGCCTATTCTAAAATTATAATTGGTATTGCTAAAATTATGAGTTTCCCCCAGCTCGGTCTTTTAAACAGGGGTGGTGGCAGTTAAAGGGTTCATTGTGTAATTAGCCCAGTGACAATCACTCTCAGGCTGCTCGCACCTAGATTGTGGTCCCGCAAGCTGGAAAATTTTTGTGCTGGGCGCAGCTGAGAGTGGCATTGTTACGTAAGTGACAGCGTGGTGTAAGGTTGGCCGGTCCTTCGTTGCAAGTTAGCGAGGAGGGCAGGGATATGACACCCGCGTTCATCACACTCCCCCTTCAGATGAACTCTCACCTTCAGCAATGTGACTTTGCAATTAAGCTTGGTCAAAATGGGCTTTTTATCCTCTCCCGGGTTAGGACAAATGTTTTCTGTATAAGCCTGATAGTTTCTCCTTACCGCGTCACCACACACCAATCGATGGCATCCAGATCCAGTGCTTATATCCTCTCTGGCTGCAGATCGCAGCCCACACTCCACTCACACTTAAGTATTACTACATTTCTTGTAGGGAGTAGTACAAGAGTGTAGAAGCAGTATAGATTCCCTTGCATGTTAAACAATGGTGGGATCTTGTTTAATTCAATAGATGAGAGATCTGTATAAAACGGTGGTATACTGAATTTGGTTAGTGGGACAATTTCTAAGGAACATCAGTTTCCCTTCTATGAGTAAGTCATGGATGGATTGGATATCACACCGTGTCCAGGAGGGGAGCTGGAGGCCAGGAATGTGGAGTTCTATACATTCTAATATCTTATGAAAGGAGGAGCAGAGCTAAGACTGTTTAAGTCAGCAGTTCTAACACTTTCAGAATGGCTTGAATGGATGGATATTGTGAAACATATTCCCAAAAGACTGGGGAGTAAATGGATGTATGGGTGTTTAGATGGAAAAGAGATGCTTCCATGAGTAACCACAACTTTTGAGAGTTGGGTCACCACAAGTAAAGGGTTTGATCTAAGAGTGAGGCAAGATAGTACAGGTAGATATTGGGAAGTGTAAGTCCACTGGTTGTTTTGTGTTTAATGAGTATGGAGTCTGACTATCAGAATCACATTGTCCACAAATAGTCCAATTTTGTTCTGGGTAGGGCCTAGCTTTATACCAGTTATGGTGTAAGAGGTACAGATCATGTGCACCAAGGGTTTCATAATTAATGTGAATAGTAGCAGAGATAAAGCGCACCCTTGTCTAGTTGGTGATCGTTGTTTAGAGAAGAGAGCACCAGATGTGTATATTTTCTCAGATGGCTGAGTGTAAAGTGTCATGATAGTTGTGAGGATTGGGGCCAAAAATTCAAGTTTTTGGAGGAGTTCTTCAAGGAACCCCCAGTCCACATGATCAAATGCCTTTTCAGAGGCTAAAAAAAAGTGATAGAAGCTTACATAGTTCAGCATGTTTGAGTATGTTAAGGTGTCACGATACTACTTACAGTGAGCCCACAGGCGAGCAGGTGACATGGGATCCCTCAGGGCGTGGAGTCTAAGGGCCAGACGGTATTCTGCCAGGGACCCCCTCATGAGGGTTTGGGCTTAGCTGCATGCTGACCCCAGGTCACGACCCCTGGGTTCACCCTACTCGCTAGGGAAGTACCAGAAGACACTGTCAGACAAGGATGGATGGATGAAGCAAAAGGAGAGCCAGATAGGGAGCCAAGGTCAGGGTGGGCTGCAGACAATGTAATCAGAACAAGCCGAGTCGGTACACAAGAGATCAGTTCACGAGAGGTCAGTTTTAAGGCAGTTTACACGAAGGGAGCTCAGAAACAAATGTTGCTCAAGCAACCAGTAGCTGGTTTGAAAGGGATTTAAATAGGGAAGCACACGAGGGGATGGACAGGAAGTAGCAGGAAGGAATGATATATTAGGCAACAGGTGTGGCCGGCAACACCCATAGCTGCAGGGTGCACAGAGCAGAACACCAGCTAGTGGAACAACAGGAGCCAGCCAGCCTACAGCAGTAAAGGTGATCTCTGCAGCTGATCTGTGACAGTACCCCCCCCTTATGAGGTCCCTCTACACGTCTAGGGGCTGGCTTAGAGGGAAATTTCCGATGGAACCTGGTCACCAAACGTGGGGCTGAGACATCGGTGGCAGGAACCCAAGACCTCTCCTCCGGACCATAGCCCTTCCAATCAATGAGATAGAGTAGCCTCACCTGGGAGTACTTGGAGTCCAATATTTCTTTAATCTCATACTGATCCGAGGTATCAGCCACAGGAGCTGGGTGAGAAAAAGGGCGAGAGAAGCATTTGAGGACCAGTGGCCTGAGCAGGGAGACATGGAAGGCGTTGGGTATCCTGAGATGAGAGGGGAGACGGAGCTTGAAAGCAACTGGATTGAGGAGAATGGGAAATGGACCAATGAAGAGAGGGGCAAATTTAATTGAGGGCACCCGAACTCGGATGTGCTTGGTAAAGAGCCAAACTCTATCGCCAGGCAGGAATTTCGCCTGGCAATGACGATCTGCTGCCGTTTTATGCCTGGAAGCAGCTAGATGAAGATTCCCAGAGACTTCTTTCCAGCTGCTGCTGGTACAAGAGGAGACATGGGAACAGGAAAGGGAACAGATGGATGCTGCCCATAAACAGTGAAGAAGGGAGATTTTCCAGAACTGGTATTGGAGTGATGGTTTAAGGCAAACTCTACCCAGGGCAAAAGGTCCACCCAGTCATCTTGGTGGGCTGAGATGAAGGCACGAAGAATGCGTTCTACATTTTGATTGACACGTTCTGTTTGCCCATTGGACTGGGGATGAAAGGCAGATGAAAAATCCAATTTAATCCCAAAGGAGCTGGCCAAGGCTCTCCAAAACCGAGCAGTAAATTGAACTCATCTGTCAGAGATGATATGAGAAGGCATCCCATGAAGACGAAAAATCTCCTTAATGAAAGTTGTGGCAAGACTGGGAGCAGAAGGTAGACCTGGGAGAGGAATCAAGTGACACATTTTGGAGAACCGATCCACCACTACCCAGATGACTGTAGAACCAGTTGAGGGAGGCAGATCTGAGATAAAATCCATGGAAATACAACGCCAAGGTATATCGGGCACTGGTAAGGGCAACAGCAACCCAGCAGGGGCAGACGTGGAAGATTTGGATAGTAAACAATTCGTACAAGCTTGAATGTATTCCTTGACATCCTTACGAAGAGAAGGCCACCAATAATGACGCTGAAGAAGATCACAAGTATGAGGTATGCCAGGATGTCCAGAGAACTTGGAGTCATGTGCCCAACCAAGGAATTTGGGACGAAGTGCTGGAAGTACAAAATTTTACCTGGAGGAGGCTGCGTAGACTGGAGATGAGTAGTGGCTAGAATACATTGCGGAGGGATGATGGGACCAGGATCTAAGTGATTTTCAGAATAATTAACATCAATGACCTGGACAAGGCATCGGTTCTAAGGTTTTTGGCACCTGGACGGAAAGTAATGTTAAAATTGAAGCGGGCAAAAAAGAGGGCCCAGTGAGCTTGACGTGGGTTCAAGCGTTTTGCAGATTGTAAATACTGTAGATTTTTATGATCAGTATAGATGGTAATACAATGGGGAGAACCCTCTAGAAGATGTCGCCATTCTTGAAGAGCTAGTTTAGCAGCGAGTAGCTCAAGGTCCCCAGTAGTGTAGTTCTTCTCCGCATCAGAAAACTTCTTGGAAAAGAATCCACAAGGCTGAGACTTGCCCTTCTGAGCTTGGAGCAGGACGGCACCGACTCCTACTGAAGAGGCATCTACCTCCAAAGAAAAGGGTTTAGTAATGTCTGGACGTAGGAGAATTGGGGCGGAGAGGAAGGCTGCCTTGAGTTTGAGGAAAGCATCAATGGCTTCAAGGGACCAGAGCCAAGCATTGACACCCTTGCGGGTGAGAGATGTAATAGGGGCCACCAAGGCGGAGTAGTTACGAATGAATTGACAATAGTAATTGGTGAAGCCCAAAAAGCATTGGGTGGCTTTAAGACCAGAGGGCTGGGGCCACTCGGAGATGGCCTGAAGTTTGGCTGGGTCCATGAGGAGACCCTGAGATGAGATTATGTAGCCCAGAAATGGAACTTGTGTTTGTTCAAATAGACATTTCTCCAATTTTGCATATAGACAATTGTCCCGTAGATGCTGTAGCACAGCTTTCACATGAAGGCGATGGGTAACTAAGTCTGGTGAGAAAATAAGGATGCCATCCAGATATACAATAACACAGACATACAGAAGGTCACAGAAGATCAAATTAACAAAATTTTTGAAGACCGCTGGGGCATTGCATAAGCCAAAGGGCATCACAAGATACTCATAATGTCCGTCCCTGTTGTTAAAGGCGGTCATCCATTCATCTCCTTCCCGGATTCTTATTATATTATAGGCCCCTCTAAGATCCAGTTTAGTAAAAACATGAGAACCTTGCAGTCTGTCAAAGAGTTCTGAAATTTAAGGAAGAGGGTATCGGTTCTTCACGGTGATGGCGTTAAGACCCCTGTAGTCGATGCAAGGATGGAGTGAACCATCTTTTTTTGTTACAAAGAAGAACCTGGCTCCGGCAGGTGAGTTAGATTTCCTGATGGAACCCTTTTGCAGGTTTTCCCAAATGTATTCAGACATGGCTTGTGTCTCAGGGATAGACAGAGGGTAGACTCAGTCTCAGGGAGGAGAGGTCCCAGGTAACAGATCAATGGAGCAGTCAAAGTCTCTGTGAGGGGGAAGGCGATCAGCAGACTTTTTGCAGAAAACATCTCGGAAGGACTGATATTGGGCAGGCAACATGGGAGTTGTGGAGGTCCCAGCCAGAGGAATGGAAGGAGGAGGTAGCACCTTGGAAATACGTTGTTGCTGACACGGAGAACCCCAAGCCAATACTTGTCCAGAATTCCAGTCAAGATGCGGGGAGTGTTTCTGCAACCATGGAAGGTCCAGGATATTGGGACTGGAGGATTTAGGCAGAATTAGGAAAGAGATCTCCTCACCATGCAAAACCCCAATGCGTAACTCAATAGGAGGGGTTTTAAACCGGATGGGACTCATAGGCAAGAAGGAGCCATCTACTGCGGTCACAGAGAGAGGTATAGCCAAGGCAACAAAGGCAATGCTCAACTCGAAAGCTAAAGATTGCTCATTGAAATTTCCGGTAGCACCAGAGTCCACGTATGCAGAGAGTCGATAGGCATTTTGAGCCCAGTGGAGAGCCACGAGAAGGGTAAAACGAGGGAAGCGAACAAAATTAACGGATCGATCTAGATCACCTCACTCCAAGTGAGCTAGACCCTGGAGTTTCCCGGACGGACTGGACAGGATTTTAAAAGATGTCCTTTATAGCCACAGTAAAGGCACAAGCCCAATCCCATGCATCAGGCACATCCCTCAGGAGTGAGGCGGGTTCACCCAAGCTGCATAGGTTCTTTCAACGTGTAAGAGGTTGAAGACGGAGAGGATTCCACAGGTCTTTGGACTACCTGTGCTGGACGGCCAACAGGGGGATGACTGGTTCTGGATTTCTCCAGGGCCCGCTCCTGGAAGAGAATGTCTATTTCAATGCTTAATGCGATTAAGGACTTTTGCATATATCTACATGTCCGAACTCAGTAGTAAGATAGGTCTATAATTGGTAGGTAAGATGGTATCTTTGAGAGGTAAGCGAGAAATCTTGAACAGACGCACTCAAAAGTAATCTTGGATCTTTATTTAAATATGATCATAAAAATACATGCCACAGCATCACAAAGCAGGAAACTGACGTGTTTCACACTGTAGCTCATAGCTATGATTAAGCACTGACTACAGTGTGAAACGCGTCGGCTTTACCGCTTTGTGATGCTGTGGCATGTATTTTTATGATCTTATTTAAATAAAGATCGAAGATTACTTTTGAGTGCGGCTGTCCAGAATTTCTCGTTTACCTCTCAATTACCAGCATTGCCTGCACCTGTTACTTCCAGCATGAAGAAAAAGGTTTGTTCCTCACAGACCTCTTTCAGAGCGGTGATATTTTTCTCTCTAATAATGGTATCTTTGTCAGGTTTAAGTATTGTAGTTTTTAGGGCCTGCAACATTTGCTTTGGGAAATGACCAGTTGTCAGGGCTGAATGGCTATGAGATGGGATGTTTAGTGTGTCTTTAAATGTTTGATAATATTTGTTAGGGAAAACGTCACTACCGGGGGCTTTTGACGTGGGTAAGCTGGAAATGACCCTCTTACCCTTGTAAAGTGGCTAGACAATGTTAATAGTTTGATATCACTCAGTTTGGTCAGGGTGAGTGGATGAAAAAATGCACAGATTTGTTCTGAGGAAGGTCGAGAGGTTTGAGCGTCTGACTTCAATTCCTATGTAGATGCGTAGTGTTCTTTAACCACTTCAGCCCCGTAGGATATGGCTGCTCAACGACCAGAGCACTTTTTACAATTTGGCACTGCACTGCTTTAACTGGTAATTAAGCGGTCATGCAATGCTGTACCAAAACGAAATTTGAGTCCTTTTTTTCCCACAAATAGGGCTTTCTTTTGATGGTATTTGATTGCCTCTGCAATTTTTATTTTTTGCGATATAAACGGAAAAAGACAGAAAATTTTGAAAAGAAAGCTATTTTCTACTTGTTATAAAAAAAAAATAATAAACTCAATTTTAGTCATATATTTAGGCCAAAATGTATTCAGCCACATGTCTTTGGTAAAATCAAATGTCAATAAGCGTATATTTATTGGTTTGCGCAAAGGTATAGCGTCTACAAACTAGGGTACATTTTCTGGATTTACGCAGATTTTCGTTTATGACTACCTTTCTAATTTCTTGAGGTGCTAAAATGGCAGAGCAGTACAACCCCCCCCCCCACAAATGACCCCATTTTGGAAAGTAGACACCCCAAGGAAATTGCTGTGAGGCATGTTGAGACCATTAAATATTTTATTTTTTTGTCAAAAGTGATTGGAAAATGACAACAACAAAAATTACACAAAGTTGTCACTAAAAAAACTATTTGCTGATAGGCATGTTGAGTCCATGGAATATTTTATATTTTGCCACAAGTTGCGGGAATTTTTTTCTTTTTTTTTTGCACAAAGTTGTCACTAAATGATATATTGCTCAAACATGCCATGGGCATGTGTGGAATGACAACCCAAAATACATTTTGCTGCTTCTCCTGAGTAAGGGGATACTACATGTGTGAGACTTTTTGGGAGCCTATCCGTGTACAGGACACCGAAAATCATTTACCGCCTTCAGGCTTTCTAAGGGCGTACAGTTTTTATTTCACTCCTCACTGCCTATCACAGTTTCAGAGGCCATGAAAATCCCAGATAGCACAAACCCCCCAAATGATCCCATTTTGGAAAGTAGACACCCCAAGCTATCTGCTGAGAGGCATGTTGAGTATTTTGCAGATCTCGCTTTTTGTCACAAAGTTTTGAAAAAATAAAAAAAAATACATTTTTCTTTTCTTTCTTCATTTTCAAAAATAAATGAGATCTGCAAAATACTCACCATGCCTCTTAACAAATACATTGGGGTGTCTACTTTCCAAAATGGGGTCATTTGGGGGGGGGAGTTGTGCTATCTGGACATTTCAGGGCCTTCGTAACTGTGATAGGTAGCGAGAAGTAAAACCACAATTTTACGCCTTTAGAAAGCCTGAAGGCGGTGCTTGGTTTTTGGGGTCCTGTACACAGCTAAGCTCCCAAAAAGTCCCACACATGTGGTATCCCAGTACACAGGAGAAGCTGCAGAATGTATTTTGGGGTGCAATTGAAACCATAAAACCATGCCATGTTTGAACAATGTATCATTAATTCCGGGGATACACGGTTCGAATTTCGAAAGAATTTACTTTCGAAAATCGTATCTAAGAAATTTCGTACGAATTTCGCACTATTAGTGGGCTGCAGCAACGGCCGATTTTCATGCAGCAATCAAATTTGAGGAATCGGACATGTTGGAAATTTTTTTGAAAAACAAACAATTTTCTAATCAATGATGGGAGAATCGTGTGAGAAATGTAATAAGAAAAAAAATGTGCATGTGCAAGAAAAGAAAATTTACGGAGAGAAAAGAAGATTCCCGGCCATAAAAATTCTTTTCTGTAGCAACATGAGGTGAAATTATTACATCTCAAGCAGGCTCTCTCCCCCAGCCTAAGACGGGAATCTACAAGCTGCTGGGGTAAGCCTCGGCGATTAGATCGCACAGTCCCACATGCTCCAATTTGGTGATCAAACAAGTGGCTACAAAGTGGCGCTTTTGTGTAATAATTGTCCATATACAAGTGGTACCCCTTTCCGAATAAGGGTGACACCAAGTCCCACACAATCTTACTAGCGCTTTGGTCGACCATGGTGAGGCCTGTTCTGAGTAGAACCTGTCCTCCTTTTAAACCGCTATATGGTCTTGGCCACCATGCTGCAGCTCAGTTTCAGGGTCTTGGCAATCTTCTTATAGCCTAGGCCATCTTTATGTAGAGCAAAAATGTTTTTTTTTCAGATCCACACAGAGTTCTTTGCTGTGAGGTGCCATGTTGAACTTCCAGTGTCAAGTATGAGAGAGTGAGAGCAATAAAACCGAATTTAGCACACCTGATCACCATTCACACCTTGTAAAGACCTTGTAAAACGAATGAGTCCCATGACACCCCAGAGAAAAAATGGCTAATTTGGCCCAATTTGGACATTTTCACTTAGTAGTGTACTCACTTTTGTTGCTAGCGGTGGTGAGTTATTTTGAGGGGACAGCAAATTTACACTGTTATACAAGCTGTACACACACTACTTTACATCGTAGCATTGCCATCATAGCAATGTCATTTCTTCAGTGTTGTCACGTGAAAAAGTATAATAAAATATTTACAAAAATGTGAGGGGTGTTCTCTTTTTTGTGAGATACTGTATATATATTATTCAGGGACTCTGGTAACCAGTACAATATACAATACACTCAGTATAATTTTCATTAAGCAATATCACATAAAATGATAATGATTAAGTTTAAAGACTTTCTTTGATAATGGCTTGTCTCAATTGAGAAAACAGTGGTGTTTGCTGTTTTCCCAAGCTTTATTGTTGCTTCAAAGCTTCTCAATTGAATCTTGTTTAGAGATAATAAAAGCACATAGTGCACTGATTAAAAATATGTATTAAACGTTCAGTATTGCACTGAAATATTCTGCATTAAACATGCCCTAACACACAGAAATATACTGCATTAAACCTATATTTCAGTGCGTTTAATGCAGTATATTTCTGTGTGATAGTGCACGTTTGACGCAGTATATTTCAGTGTGTTACTGCACGTTTAACCACTTCAATACAGGGCACTTATACACCCCCCTGCCCAGACCAATTTTCAGCTTTCAGTGCTGTCGCAGTTTGAATGACAATTGCGCGGTCATCCATCACTGTATCCAAAATACATTTTTATAATTTTGTTCCCACAAATAGATCTTTCTTTTGGTGGTATTTGATCACCTCTGCAGTTTTTATTTTTTGCTAAACAAATAAAAAAAGACAAGTTTTGCTTTTGTTTCTGTTATACAATTTTGTAAATAAGTAAGTTTTCTCTTTCACTGCTGGGCACTGATAAGGTGGCACTGACAGGCACTGATAAGGCGGCACCGATGAGGTGGCACCAATGAGCGGGCACTGACGGGCACTGACGATGGGCACTGATATGCGGCACTGATGGGCACTGGTAGGTGGCACTGATGGTTGGCACTGATATGCAGCACTGATGGGCATTGATAGGCGACACTGATGGGCACTCATGGGTGGCACTGGGTGGCACTGGTGGGCACTGATAGACAACACTGATGGGCACTGAAAGGCTGCAAAGATGGGTTCTTATGGGTGGCACTGATAGGCGGCACTGCTGGGCACTGATAGGCAGCACTGCTGGGCAGAGATGGGCACTGATAGGCAGCACTGTTGGGCACTGATGGCCATTGATACATGGCACTGATGCGCACTGATATGAGGCACTGATATGAGGCACTGATAGGCATCCCTGGTGGCACTGGCAGGGGTTGGCATTGTGAGTGGGCACGGATTGGCAGCTGCCTGGGCACAAATTAGTATTTCCCTGGGGGTCTAGGGGGGCATACCTGGTGGTCCAGTGTGGACCGCCATCCTGGTGGTTCTGGGCGGCATGATGGTGGTCCTGGGCGGGATCCAAGGGGGGGCTGTGCTGATAAACAATCAGCACAGATCCCCCTGTCAGGAGAGCAGCCAATCAGCTCTCCTCTACTCGCGTCTGTCAGACGCGAGTGAGGAAAAGCCGATCACCGGCTCTTCCTATTTACATCGTGATCAGCCATGATTGGACATGGCTGATCACGTGGTAAAGAGTCTCCGTCAGAGACTCTTTACCTAGATCGGAGTTGCGGTGTGTCAGACAATGTGGAAGGACTCCCATTCCTCTTCATTGCGGATGAAGCCTTTGCGCTGGGGGACCACCTTATGTGGCCATTCCCGATGAGGACCCTCACCCCGGACCAGAGGGTTTTTAATTACTGGCTGGCCAGAGCCAGAAGAGTGGTGGAGAACAAATTTGGAATCATGGCCAACCGGTTCCACCTATTTCTTACACCCATTCATATGGCAGAGTATAAACTGAATCATAAAATCCTGGCATGCTGTGTTCTACATAACTTTTTACGGCAACATTCTGCCAACTATGCTGGCTCAGTTGGGCCTGAGGCCGGAATTATAAATGAAACAACCCTGACAGCTCTTGAAAGTGGCCGTCCTGGCTTACCCTCTCTGAGTGCCCGTGATGTCCGGCTAAGATACCTTGGGTTTTTTGCGGGTAGGAGGATCATCAATATGCCAGACAATTTGTGAAACCTTGATCAAATAAAACAAAAAAATTATGCAAATCTTTGGTGAAATTTACTGCTTGTGTTTGTTTTAGCTGACCCTGACAGAAATGTGGTGAGTCCAGAAAATGGCGTGATTGTGTAACCTTACAAAGCACTGTTGGATGTTATTTACTAAAGGCAAAGACACTTTGCACTACAAGTGCACTTGAAACTGCACTGAAACTGCACTTGTAGTGAAAAGTGGATTTGCTTGTAGGAAATAACCCCCATTGTCACAGAAAGCAGCAATTAGAGCACCACAAAAGTGTTGTAGCATAAAAATTTTTAACATTGTAGCACAACAAAAAACAAAGGGATTTGGAGGGGTTTTAAACTCTCCCCAAAACATCAATGATGTTCTTATTTTTTAGAATAACATCATTGATGTTTTTCGTGATGTTTTCCAATGCAACATTACACCCCATGATCTCCCCAATCAGGATCTGGGCACTTTCCGAGGTGAAAGGATCTGGATCCACGACATCACGATCACCTAAAAAGAGAGAAACCAAAAAAAAACAGGCATTATAAATATGCCGGCATCCATCTCTTACCTGAGCCTGTGGTCACAGACACTCACCTGTGGGGTTGACTAGTTCCACCACGTCTTCCTCCTCCTGCTCTGCTTGTCTTTGGGGTATTTCCCCTTCTTCCAGAGGTGGGGGGTCTCTGGTCTCCTCGGATGAGGGGTGTCCTCCGAGTCTTTTCTCCCCTATGTAAAAAAAAAAAGGTATACTTAGCACACAGATACTTGATGGCAGAACTAAAAATATGAAAAATTGCTTGGAAGTGGGGTACAATTGTCTGTTTTGGTAGAGTTCCAAGATGTAGCATTTTCAGTGTCCTTTGTCAAGCTTCAATACTTTACCTGTTTTGTACAAGCTTCACAGATGGAGACCCCCTATAGTATACACTGGAGCACCTGTGTGGGCCCCCTAATAAAAAGGGTGTTCTTGTGTCCCACACTAGTGCACCAGCGTCCAGATGTCTAAACAGCTGCTGAGTGTCCTCTCCTTACACAGAATCTAGTTTGCATTTCATTCTAGTAACAAACCCATCTACACAACCAAATTATTTTCAGACAAGTTTGCCGTCAAAAATGTGGGCAAAGGCATATGGCCAAAACAATGGTGTTTTATAGGCCGAAGGAAAAATGTTTGATATGAATGAATAATGTGCCCATGAACATGAAAGTTGCCATTTTAAACTGTACAACAGTTCCTAAAAGCACATGGAGCAGCACGAACGTAATAAACAGAAAAAGAATAGGAACACAGAACAACTACTTACTTTTTTGCAGCACTCTCCGGATCTTTCTGTACTGTGTTCTCTTAATTTAAGGTCCGACCACTGCTTCCTAAGCTGATCTTTCGATCGTCGTACCCCGAAATTCCGGTGCAGACTCCTGACCATTTTCGCCATGATCTTAGCCTTTCTGACATTGGGGTTGGGGTAAAGTCCATACTTCCCATCATAGTCGGCCTTCTTCAGGATGTCGACCATCTCCAACATCTCCCCAAAGGACATATTTGAGGCCTTAAATCTTCTCCTTCTGGATCCAGACGTTTCCGGATCCGGGCTTTCCTCCTCCACCTCCTCGTTGCTGTAATTAGCACGCACCTGTTGTGCTCTTCCCCCACTGTGCCGAACAAAAAGGGGCGGGGAATAGACTATAAAGAACGTCAGGGGCGGGCGGAGTTACACGCATGCGCAGTGTGTATAAAGCGTGAGCGGAGGAAGGAGCATCAGAGGCGCCGATCGTGAGACCGAAGGTAAGATCTAAACTTGGGCCTATACTGCTTCTAAATTGAGGCCTATATTGTAACAAGATTAGGAGAGTTTGGCCTGACATTAGGGTTTGTCTTGTGTTGTGTCTTGCAGAGAAAATGGATGGCTTCAACGACCACAATTTCCTCCCCCTGTTCATAGATAAATACAGGGAGCTGCCCTGTCTGTGGCAGGTGAGACACCCCCATTACAACAATAAACAAAAGAGGCAGGCAGTGCTGGAGAAACTGCTGGAGTTGGTGACGCCGGTGGTCCCCACAGCAACAATCCCCTATTTAAAAGCCAAAATTGGTGGCCTGAGGAGCACTTATCTAAGGGAGCGCAAGAAGGTCACGGATACCCAGAGATCCGGAGCTGCAGCAGATGACGTTTATGTCCCTAGGCTGTGGTACTATGAGAGACTGCAATTTCTGTCAGACCACACTGAAGTCAGGGAATCCCTCCCCACTCTTCCTTCCACTCTTCCTTCCACCCCAGCTGAGGCTTCCGATGTCCAACCTGGGCCTTCCAGCCAGGAAGAAGTGGAGGAGCCCAGCTGGAGCCAGGTATAGCATTGTTCTACTGATTTCTGGTCAATAAATAAATGATGTTTACTAGATGTTATTATTGATCACTAATTGCTGATTTAATAAAGTGTTTTACATATCAATAGACAGTAGTGGGCACCCAAAATTGGGACAAGAATGAAAAATGCTGGGCTCAGAAGGATAGTCTGTTATATTTGTTAACATTCAATTTGCAACAATCATGAGGTAAAAAAAGCTCAGGCTAATTCAGGAGGCTTCTGTGTCCCTCCGAGCCTTACCCACTCCTGAAGAGGCCTTTGCCTGCATGGCTGCCACAAAACTGCAGGGCATGCAGGAGGGTCAACGCAAACTATGTGAGGACCTTCTGTATAAAGTCCTAAGTAAGGGGGTGAGTGATGAACTAACACCCAATACCCACCTGAGTGAGTTGGCCCCTCCCCCTCTTCCTCCTGCCGCAACTCCACCACCAGAGCCACAGCGTGGAAGGAAGCATGGAAGGAAGACCAGAGAGTGATGGCCCTGGGTTCAGTCTGGTCTGACAAAATATGCAGTCTCTTGTATGACCACAGCCTGGGGACACAAATGTCATCTGCTGCTTTCCAGATCTCTGGGACTTCTGGTCCAGACTGCACTCCGTTAGATAAGGACTCCTCAGGCCACCAATTTTGCTTGAAAATAGTTGATGTGTGCCCTGGGGTCCAAGGCTTCACCCATTTCTGCTGTTTCTCAAGCATTGCCCCCCTCTTTGTTTAGTTGTGAGCCCTTAATAAAGGAATTTTATGTTCAATTATACTCGCCTATGTGTGTTTTTATTCAAAAAGGACAGTTTGTTTGTGAGGAGGCAGGGACAATTCGAAAATACAATGTGAAATTAACAAGAGACAACAACACCAAACAATCTCCTACAGATTAAATAATACAAGATATCAATGGTGTTGTGGTAACTGGACACACAAAACACACACAAAAATATTCTAGAGTAAAACACAACAAAAACAACAATAAAAACACAGCCTTGAAAAACAAAACACACCCCCAAAAAATACAAAACCAGCCTGGAAGAAAACAAAAAAAATTACAAACAACCAAAAACAAATTTGGGCAGATGTGACAAATCTAAATATATTGAGGGAATCCCAATAAATAATAAAGAAATAAGTTTGTGAGAAGTCTGTGTGAATATGAGCAGCAAAACTACTTCATTCTTCTCACATTATAAAGAAGAAGAGAGTGCGCTGTATTAAACTATTTTTGACATTGCAGCGTGACGAAAGTGCTGTATCCATTCCGAACGCTAATTTTACCAGACCGAGCTGTTCTGTCTCGGAATTTCTTCTGAGCATGCGTGGCACTTTGTGCGTCGGAACTGGCCACACACGGTCGGAATTGACGCAATTGGATTTTGTTGTCGGAAAATTTTATAGCCTGCTCTCAAACTTTGTGTGTCGGAAAATCCGATGGAAAATGTCCGATGGAGCCCACACACGGTCGGAATTTCCAACAACACGCTCCGATCGGACATTTTCCATCGGAAAATCCAACCGTGTGTATGGGGCATTACTGTGAAAAAACCTTTCCATATTTGGATATTAAATCTTTTTTCCTCTAGACGTAAAGAGTGCCCCCTTGTCCTCTGTGATGACCTTAAAGTGAATAACTCAACACCAAGTTCACTATATGGCCCCCTTATGTATTTGTACATGTTGATCATATCCCCTCTTAATCTCCTCTTGTCAAGAGGATATAGATTCAGTTCCTCTAATCTTTCCCCATAGATGAGCTCCTCCATGCCTCTTATGGAGTATCAGTACTTGGAAAAAACAAGCAAATGTGGTATTGTTTGATTCAAGACCAATAAAAAAATTTACTCCAGAAAAAAAAATCTTCCTTTTCCTTTTCATTTTTTTGTGATCAAAATCAATGGAAAAATATGTTTTACATAATTTTCAATTTTTTTTCCTTTAACCATTTCAGCCCCGTAAGATTTTACCCCCTTCCTGACCAGAGCGTTTTTTGCGATTCGGCACTGTGTTGCTTTAACTGACAATTGCGCGGTCGTGCAACGTGTCTCCCAAACAGAATTGATGTCCTTTTTTTCCCACAAATAGAGCTTTCTTTTGGTGGTATTTGGTCGCCTCTGTGATTTGTATTTTTTGCGCTATAAACAAAATAAGAGCGACAATTTTGAAAAAAACACATTATTTTTTACATTTTGCTATAATAAATATCCCCCAATAATATAAAAAAAAACTTTTTTTTTTCCTCAGTTTAGGCCGATACGTATTCTTCTACATATTTTTGGTAAAAAAAAATCACAATAAGCGTTTATTGATTGGTTTGCGCAAAAGTTATAGCGTTTACAAAATAGGGGATAGTTTTATGACATTTTTATTAATATTTTTTTTTTACTAGTAATGGCAGCGATCAGCAATTTTTATTGTGACTGTGATGTTATGGCGGACATGTCGGACATTTTTGACACATTTTTGGGACCATTATCATTTATACAGCGATCAGTGCGATTAAAAATGCACTGATTACTGTGTAAATGACACTGGCAGTGAAGGGGTTAACCACTAGGGGGCGGGGAGGGGTTAAGTATGTCCTAGGGGAGTGATTACTAACTGTAGGGGGGATGGGCTAGCAGTGTCATTACTCTGATCACTGCTCCCGATGACAGGGAGCAGAGATCAGTGACACTTGTCACTAGGCAGAACAGGGAGATGCTGTTTACATCAACATCTCCCTGTTCGTCCTCTCCGTAAGGTGATTGCGGGTATCCCCACGGCGATCGAGTGACCCGACTCATGGAACTCCCGGCCGGCGCGCACGCCATGGCATGGCGGGGAATTCAAATGGACATACCTGTAAGTCCATTTGCCCAGCCGTGCCATTCTGCCGACGTACATCGGCATGCGCCGGTCGGGAAGGGGTTAAAAAATAAATATATCATTTAACCCTTTCGCTGCCAGAGCCATTTTTACATTTTTGCACACATGTTTAAAAAATAATTTTAGGCCTGAAGATTACACACAATTCACAAATATACTATATTTTCTGCCCCCTATAGGTATCAGTTTAGTGTTACAGAGGAGGACTTGTGTTAGAATTATTGCCTTCACTCCGGAGTGCGTGGCAATATGCAACATGTGTATCGCAATTGATGTTTTCACACGTAGGCGCCCCAACGCATTTACATTTGTGCATGTGTGTGTATATGTGGGGGTGGGGAGCTAAAAAAAAAATTGGGGGGGATTTTATGTGCTTGGGTGTAACTTAATTTTTTTATGCAAAGTAAAAAAAACTTTTTTTTTACTTAACGTTTTTTTCATCACATAGGGGACAAAAAGTCTGTTATGTGATGTTTTTTAGGTGACAGGTACTCTTTATTGAGATCTAAACGACCCTGCATGTCTCCCCTGTATGCCACTAAATGTTTTGCATTGCACAACATTATTTCCCAGCTGAGCTAGCCGGGGACACAGAAAACTTGACCCGGAAGTGACATCAGAGACATCGCTTTCCGGGTCACACAAAGAAGGGGAGGAGAGCGATCATGTGTCCGCTCTTCTCCTTCCCCTCCAGCCGCCGGCACCCACTGTGGAGCTCCCGTGCTCGCAAATTGGGCATGCAGAGCCTGGTAAGCATGGTGGGCTGTGACGTGGGAGCACCAGTAACGGTGGCATGTGCGAGGGATTGGGCAGCAGTGGAGCCACACGAATGCTCTCACCTGACAGGCAGGAGTCTGCCTGTCAGTTTCAGACACAGTCCCAGTGCCTGCAGCCACCGGATTGTGTGTGATATCCCCCGCTGTCAGGTCCATAGGACATACGGACCTGGCGGCAAAAGGTTTAAGGATGTCAAACACAAGTATCCTAAAAAACTCTCAAGATTGGACTTCAGAGCAAGGTAGCAATGTTAAGACAAAACCTGAAAAGTCCCTGGGACTCAAGTGGTTAAAATTCATATCAGACCCAAAAAGATCTGGTATAGAAATTAGGGGGTACCTCACAACATTTTTTTATGAGCTTTTGGTAGATCTCCCATTAAAATTCATACCAGACTTGAAGGGTCTGGTATACATTTTGGGGCCATTTTTATACACCTGTCGCCCAAAACTTGAGGTTTGTCATGGTCAGACCTTAGGTGGCGTTGTTTTGTCCCCAGTTATCCAGAAGGATAAGCCCCTGGTTTCGGTCACCCTTTCTTGGGCTGAGTTTAATTGACTTTGGGGCTGCATGCCTGTTCATTGATGCTGCCTTTGTATCGAAGCACTCGATTCCACTGCAGCTGCGTGACACTCCACTTGCCATTGAGGCTCTTGATGGGAGACCTCTACAGCCTGCCCTTGTGACCCATGAGACTGTTCCATTGTCCATGGCCGTAGGGGCTCTTCACCATGGGATAATCCAATTCCAAGTTATTTCCTCACCTAAGCTTCCACCTGTTATTGGTTATCCTTGGTTACAGAGGCACAACCCCTCTTTTGATTGGCTCCAAGCTGAGGTTCTCTCCTGATCGCCACAATGCAGTAAGACATGCTTCCAGAAGGTAGCCAAGGTCCTGTGCACTTCTTCTCTCTCCTCCCTGCCGGAGGACTACTGAGGTTTTAGCGATGTCTTTGACAAAGGTCAAGCCGGTAGTTTGCCTCCACATTGGTTGTTTGATTGTGCAGTTGACCTTCAATCTGGTGCCATACCACCTTGTGGCCGGGTTTCCCCTTTGTCGGTCTTGGAGGATAAGGCCATGGAGGAGTATGATGTAGATGCACTTTCTCGAGGTTTCATCCGCAAATCCTCGTCTCCTCCTGGTGCTGGTTTCTTCTTTGTGAAGAAGAAGAGTGGTGAACTGAGACCTTGTATTGATTATAGGTGACTCAATCATTTCACGATTAAGAATGCCTATCCATTTCCGTTGATTACGGAGTTATTTGACCGCCTCAACAGTTTTCACAAAACTTGATTTGAGAGGGGCATATAATCTCATGACGATTAAGGAGGGCGACGAGTGGAAAACTGCGTTTAATACCAGAACAGGCCATTATGAGTACCTCCTAATGCCTTTTGGCCTTTGTAACGCCCCGGCAGTTTTCCAGGAATTTATTAACAATGTCCTCCGAGATTTGTTGCAGTTATGTGTGAAGGTTTATCTCGACAATATCCTCATATTTTCCAAGTCCCTGGAGAGTGTCTGTCGTGTGCTTCAGAAACTAAGAAAGAACAATCTTTATTGTAAATTGGAGAAGTGCGAATTTCATTGTGAACACTTGAAATTCCAGGTTAAATGTAATTTCCACTGCTGATTTTTCGATGGACCCAGAAAAGATTTCAGCAGTTCTATAGTGGCCCGACCCATGGGTTTACGTCCTCTGCAGCGTTTTCTTGGCTTTGCCAACTATTATCGGAAATTTATTTGTAACTTCTCATCTCTGGTCAAGCCCCTGACTGATATGACCAGAAAGGATGGTAACCCACAGTGTTGATCTCCGGAGTCCATTAAGGCCTTTGAGAGTCTCAAGGCTGCCTTTGTTTCTGCTCCTGTGTTGGCACATCCTGATCCTACGTTACCTTTTATCCTTGAGGTTGATGCTTCTGAGACTGGAGTTGGTGCCCTTCTGTCTCAATGTCCTACCTTTGAGAGCGCTATGCATCCTTGTGCCTACTTTTCCAAGAAATTGTCACCTGCGGAGTGCAATTACGAGATTGGTAACAGAGAGCTGTTTAGCGATCATTTTAGCCCTGAAATAATAGAGATATCTCCTCGAAGATACCACTCTTGTCCACTCTAGCACATTCTTGTCTGAGGCAAAATGCCTCTCTCCCGAAAGGGTGTAATGGGCTTTTTTCTTGTCTAGTTTAAATTACATTGTCTCATTCTTATCCAGTACTAAGAATGTAAGGGCTGACGCTTTGTCATGACAATTTTCCTCCACTTCCAAGATGGAGTTGGTTCCAGGTCCTGTAATTACTCCTGATCATATTCTGACTATGGTTCGCACCAGTCTCACTTCTGCTTTGGGTGAAAAAATTTTTGCTGCTCAGGTTCATGCTCCTCCTAAGAAACCTTGTGACCGCTGCTTTGTCCTAGAGAGTCTCCGTACTGCCTTGCTCCAGCCTTACCATTCTCCCAAGGCTGCTGGCCACCCTGGGAAGAATCAACTCTTTTGGGCCATTTCCCAAATAATTCTGGTGGCCTAGTCTACGTGCTGATGTAACTGCCTTCGTAGCTGCCTGTTCTGTTTTTGCTCAGAGTAAGACTCAATGACACCTTCCAGTGGGCCTCCTACAACCCATACCCAATGGAGAGAGGCCCTTGACCCCCCTGTCTATGGATTTCATTGTGGAGTTACCCAACTCCCAGGGCAGCACAGTTATCCTTATGGCAGTTGACGGGTTCTCGAAAATGTCTCATTGTATTACACTTAAGAAGTTGCCCACTTCTAAGGAAATGGCTTCCATTTTTGCTCGAGAGATCTTTTGCTTACATAGGCTACCCAAGGTGATTGTCTCAGTCAGGGGTAGTCAGTTGGGAATTCAGCTTGCTTTCTCCACTGCGTATCACTTGCAGTCTAATGGGGCCGCAAAACGAGTCAATCAGTCCTTGGAGCAAATTCCTACATTGCAATATTTCTGACCATCATAACAACAGACCTCTTACCATGGGCGGAGTTCGCTCACAATAGTGCCTTGAATTCTGCTTCCCGATTGTCCCTGTTTATGGTGAACTATGGTTTCCAACCTTCCATGTTGCCTGACATTTGTTCCACAGAGTATTCCTGCATTAGAGGAGCATCTTTATGGTCTTCCTTCCACTTGGGCACAAGTCCAGGAGGCTTTGCGACATGCTAATGATAGGTACAGACTCCATGCTGACCATAGACGCCTGCCTGTGCCTTCCTACCAGGTTGGGGACAGGGTCTGGCTGTCATTTCGCAACCTCCGACTTCATGTTTCCTCTCTGAAGTTCGCACCTCGGTTTATTGGGCCTTTCTGTATTCTTTGCAGGATTAAAGCAGTGGCTTATGCATTAGACCTTCCTTCTAATATGCATATCTCAAATGTATTTCATGTCTCCCTATTAAAACCTTTGGTCTGCAACCGCTTTACCACCTCGGTGCCTCATCCCCACCCTGTACAGGTTAAGAACTATGAGGAGTATGAAGTACAGTCCATTGTTGACCCTTGTAGGCTCAGTGGGTGCATACAGTACCTGGTGCATTGGAAAGGGCATGGTCCAGAGGAACGCTCTTGGGTCTCATCCTCGGATGTACATGCCCCTGTCCTCCTCCGGGATTTCCATAGATGTTTTTCCCCTCAAGCCTGATGGTCCTCCAAGGGGGAGGGATCATTGAGGAAGGGGTACTGCCAGCGCTGTGCTCAGCCCTTCCTTCTCTGAGCTGGTCACTCAGCTGTCGGCTAATCGCCAGCTCCTATCTCTCCACAGTGACTCACCTGTTGATGATATCCTGCTTGTCAGTCCTGCCTACTTAAGCTGTCCAACCCAGATGATCTCTGCCTTCACCTTGGTCACATCTATAGAGACGCTCTCCTGTGTTCCTGTTAAAGACTTGCTTGGCTGACATTTCTTCTGGCTCCAGATCCTGCTTGCTGTTCTACTACATTCATCTCTGTCTCCCTGATGTTTTGGCTTGTCTGACTATCTGTTCTGGTTTCTGAACTCTGGCTATGTTTTGACTAAATTTACTCTGTTTACCTTTTTATATTATTATTAAACAAGTGAGATTTAACTGCACGTCTGTCTCAGTCTGATTTGTGGTTTCTGACAGTAAGTGAACAAATCATGTGATGTTAGAGGTTGGTAAGAATGCAGCAGGTTCAAGCACATGCTGCTCCTTTAGCAAGCATTGACAGCTGGTAGTTGTCATGTTCATCCACTTATGTTCAAGGACACTGATCTCATTCCCACTCTACACTATATATATATATATATATATACTGTGGGAATGTGTGTATATACAGTGTGTCACCCTGCAGACTGTCCAACTGCAGGGTGCTTTGGTGCAGACACAGCCTCTGCGTAGTGTCTAAATATGTTTTAAGCCTGCCAAGCCATTAGTGTCATGCAATGTGATAGTGTTTGCTTAAAGCTTCGTGTTTATCTGACTTGTTCCCATGCCTTGACCTTTACTTTTGCCTAATCCCCACCAGCTAGTTTGGATTTCCTTGTTATAGACCTTGCATTGGACTTTGTACTACTGTCTGAACTCTGTCTGCTTTTTGACCATGAATTTGACCCTAACTACTCTCTGAACATTGACTGCCCTGAACCCGGACTGTCTTTAGAACAGTCCAGACCAATCCAATTCGGTTGTCTCTATGTTATTTTGACATGTATTATTATTGATCGGTTTCACCATTTAACTAGTCCACTGCAGTTATGCTTTATCCATTCAGAAGTAAACAGACTTTAAATAGCAGTATCAACTTTGGAAAGCCATTGTTTTCATGAACAAACTTACAAGAAACTTACGACTAGGCAGTGGGGAATCATTATCTAAAGCCAAAACCTGCAAATCATTTCAAGTACAGCATTCAGCAAGTAATTCTCTCCAGAGATAATGTTTCCCTAGTTAAATTTGATATTCTATTTGCACTAAATAAGTGCAAGGTGTAATTTTACTACAATGTGATACAAATACAAACACATGTTATTTTGCGTTGATAATTAAAAATTGCAGAATGCTTGTTAAATTAGGATATAACTATTTCTAAAACTATTATAATTTTTATAGAAATGATATGGGAATGGCTTGGGAAAAAATAGGCATGGCAAATCAGTCATATTAACAGTACACAAGATAGCTCTCTAGTTTCTTTACCATATATGAAGAATTCAGATACATATAGGTATTATAATACACATTCAAGCCTAGATTTAGAAGAAAAACAACAATTTAATTTTTAATTATTTTCTTTTTTTTCTTATTTACTTTATTTTCCCATATGTTCTGGAATGTTTACAGCAGTGTTAAATTAGACTTAAATAGCAGACACACCACCTTCCCTCTCTGCTTGCAGAGACACTAGACTAGGTTTATATTTTTTATTCCCCCAGGTCAGCTACCTTGTGAACCCCACCTCCACCCCATTGGCACAGACCAGAGAACACCCACACAGAATAGAGAACCAAATTTAATTTACCAATATATATATATATATATATATATATATATATATATATATATATACCGTATTTATCGGCATATAACACGCACCGGCGTATAACACGCACCCCAATTTAGGAGGGCATTTTAAGGAGAAAAAAAGCTGGCGCCGAAATACACAGAGCCGGTCCTCGGCTCTTCTCGGCGGCTCTCGTTCACTTTCGGCTCCACTCGTAGTCCCGCCCGGGATGGGCGTGACTGTGAGCGGAGCTATCCGAACCTAGCCGAGTACACTCAGCTAGGTTCGGGCGGCGCTCGAGTGAAGCCGAAAGTGGCAGAGAAGAGCCGAGGACCGGCTCTGTGTATTTCAGCTGCGCCATTTTCAAATCGTGGTCGGCGATTTTGTAGATCTGGCAGCTCTGGATAACATGCACCCGCGATTTTCCCCTGATTTTAAGGGGAAAAAAAACGGGATAAATACGGTATATATATATACTGTATATATATATATATATATATATATATATATATATAGGGTTTTTTATGTTTTGTTTTTCATTTGTTTTTCTGAGTAAAGATCTGTGTTTGTCCCAAGCATTTCTTAATCAAATTACTGTTGACTGACACTTTCTAAGGCTAGTTATTGTAGTTAGGAGCTTTCCTCCTGTCAGTTTCAGGTCATGTGCCTGTGTTATAGATCTTGGCTTCATATTGAAAATTCTACCCTCCAGAACCTTATTCACCCCCTTGATATATTTAACCCTTTCCCTGACTGCGTATGGATCTGACAGCAGTTGCTTGACACACAATCTAAAGGCTGCAGCCACCGAGATTGTGTGTAAAACTTACAAGCAGATGCTTGTCTGTCATCAGTTGGAAGCATTTTGGCGGCTGCGCTGCTGCCTGATTGCTTTCACGCACAGCCCCCCCCGGTAAAGGTGCCCCCCATTTATTCAGGGCATCACTTGCCCATCTGCGGGCCCAAGACCGACACAGCAGGTGGCTGGAGGGGAGAAAGGAGAGTGGACACACGTCCGCTCTCCTCCCCTTCTTTTTGGTGACCCAGAAAGTGACATGTATAACGGCAATTCTGGGTCACCCTGTCACTTGCTATCATAGACGAGAGGAAATGTATTGCAATGCGATTTGCATTCCAATACATCCATTGGAGCCCAGAAGAGACATGCAGGGTCCTTTAGACCCTGCATGTCTCATTAATAGAACCTATCACCAAAAAATCATTCCATGGGGGACTCTTTGCCTCCTATATGATGAAAAATGAAAAAAGTTAAGTTAGGTGGTTGTTAAGCCACTATCTCATCTTTATATCATCCCCTCTGTCAGATAAAATTCCTAGTGTCTACTGTATCCTAGTGCCTGTGATTTTTTTTAAAAAAAATCAGATTTCTACCTGTTTTAACAGCATCTCCCAGCAATCATGTGACTACAGGCTCTCTGCTCTCCCCAGCTGCTAGCTCCAGCAGATTCCCCTGCTGATGTCAGCCGGGGAGGTGTGGAGGAGGAGAGAGCCTGAAGTCACATGATCACTGGGAGATGCAGTTAAAACAGGTAGAAATCTGCTTTTCTTTTAAATAGAGCACAGGCACTAGGATACAGCTTTTTATCTGTCAGAGGGGATGATATAAAGCTCAGATAGCTTTGAAGCAGTGGGGAGAGGAGCAGAGCAGAGCAGCGCTAGTGAGAGTTGACAGGCAGGGAGGGGAGTGGGGAGAAGTACAGAGGGAGACAGAGGAGAGCTGCAGATACCCTGTTTACCCGAAAATAAGACCAAGCGTGATTGTCGGTGATGGCTGCAATATAAGCCCTACCCTTCAAATAAGCCCTAGTTAAAGTCCTTGTAGGTCTTATTCTCAGGGTAGGGCTTATTTTCGGGGAAACAGGGTAGGGCTTATTGGAGGGGTAGGGCTTATATTGCAGCCATTACCGACAATCACACTAGGTCTTATTTTCGGGGAAACAGGGTAGCAGCAGATGATGGAGGCACATAAACTGACCATGGTGTCAGGGCTTAGCAGCCATGATATACCGTGGTCAGTTTACAGGGGGGAGGGCGGAACCAGGCAGGATCAGCCAGATATTTAAGGTGTTACAGGGGGCCAAATGACACAGCACAAGCACTGTGCTGTATAAAATGCTTTAAAAGAAATCAATTTTTTGGGGGGGTTACCAAAAGCTTTAAAGAAAACAATATTTATTTTTTTATTGCAAAAAATAAAGTTACAGCCAAGCACATAAAATCCCCCCCAAAAAAAGTTGAGGCCCCTTACCCCCACATACACGCATGAATGAATATAAACAAACACATCGGGGGACTCCTCCGTAACACTAAATTGGGGGGGGCTTTTGAAGAGTCTCCTATAGAAAATGTAGGATATTGAAGTTTGTTGCTGTTTCAGACTCCACACAAATTTAATTTATCTATTTACTCCGTGAAACCTTGTCTTTTATATTTTACCAAAAATGTGGTTAGTTTTTTGTGTTTGTTTGTGGTAATATCATGTTACGTAAAAAATTGGAACTACCACTATTTTGTTTTTAGGGTTTCAGAAAATATGTAATGTTTGGGAATTTTGTGTAATCTTTAGGCCTAAAAAATGTTTTTAAATGTGTGTAAAAATGCAAAAACATCTCTGGCAGCGAAAGGGTTAAAGGTTTTAACCATGTGCTCACATTGACTAAGTGACATGCTCCTTTCTGGTGCTGGATGGAGCTGCAGAAGAGCAGAGGAAACATACTGCAATGCCACGTACACACGATCGGACATTCCGACCCCGAAATCCTGGGATTTTTTTCCGACGGATGTTGGCTCAAGCTTGTCTTGCATACACACAGTCGTACAAATGTTGTCGGAAATTCCGATTGTCAAGAATGCGCTGACGTACAATACGTATGGCGGCACTATAAAGAGGAAGTGCAATAGCAGTGCGCCACCCTTTGGGCTCCTTCTGCTAACCCTGTGTTTATTTCGTGTTAGTAGAAGTTTGGTGAGAAGTCCATGGTGAGTGGTCTATGAACAGGGCGAGGAGGAGCTCATGGATGAAGAATTGTTTGCTCCAGCGTGACCAATTCTCTTATATGCCTTTGTTGCGAGAGATCCGTGAGAATAATCCTGATGATTTTAGAAAATATCTCCGAATGACAGACCCCGTTTTTCACCGTCTGTTGGCTTTGCTGTCCCCTTATATTACGAATCAGGAAACCTGGATGCGGCAAGGCAAGCCATCACTCCCGAGCAGAGGCTAGTCGCCACCTTGTGGTACTTGGTGATGGGAAGAAGTCTGCAGGACATCAAGTTCTCAACAGGCATCTCCCCCCCAGGCTCTGGGGATCATTATTCCAGAAACCTGTTCTGCCATCATTCAGGTCCTGCAGAAGAACTATATTAAGGTAAGTTTTATCCTTTAACGACTTCAGCCCCGGAAGAATTTACCCCCTTCCTGACCAGAGCGTTTTTTGCGATTCGGCACTGCATTGCTTTAACTGACAATTGCGCGGTCATGTGAGGTTGTACCTAAACAAAATTGATGTCCTTTTTTTCCCACAAATAGAGCTTTCTTTTGGTGGTATTTGATCACCTCTGTGGTTTTTATTTTTTGCGCTATAAACAAAAAAACAATTTTGAAAAAAACACAATATTTTGTACTTTTTGCATGAATACATATCCCCATTTTTTTTTTAAAAAAGCATTTTTTTCCTCAGTTTAGGCCGATATGTATTTTTCTACATATTTTTGGTAAAAAAATCGCAATAAGCTTATATTGAATGGTTTGAGCAAAAGTTATAGCATCTACAAAATATGGGATAGATTTATAGCATTTTTATTTTATTTTTTTACTAGTAATGAAGTAAAACTTCAATTATGTTTTTGAGTCTTTTTTCAACATCATTGATGTCTTCCTTGATCTTCTGTAAATCCTGATTGCACACCATGATCTCCCCGATGAGGACGTGTGCACTTGCACTTGTGAAATGAGATTATTCTTCCACAACATCCACATCAGCTAAAATAAAAACACATCATGTATTATAAATATGCAGGCATACATCTATTACCTGAAGCTGTGGTCTCAGACACTCACCTGTTGTGGTCACTATTTCACCCACTTCATAAACCTCTCCTTCCTCCACATCTTGAGATTGTGGTGTGGTGACTTCCCTTTCTTTAGGAGGTTGGGGGTCCCTGGTGTCCTCTGACATCCCGATTCTTTTCTCCTCTATGTGAATAAAAAATAGGTATACTTATCACACAGATATTTAAGGCAAGAAATAGGAATATGAAACATTGCTTGAAGTGTCGTAAAATTGTCTGTTTTGGCAGAGTTCCAAGCTGAAGACATGATTTTTTCCCTTTCTTCAAGTTGGAATGCTTACCTTTTTGGGTAAAGTTTCACACATGGAGACACCCCTAGTATCCACTGGAGCACCTGTGTGGGGCACCCTAAAAAGTTTGTTCTGGTGTGCCACACTAGTGCTCCTGCGTCCAGATGTTTAAACAGCTGCTGAGTGTCCTCTCCTTACACTGAATCAAGTTTGCATTTCTTTCTAGTTACAAACCCATCTAGACAACAATGACCTAAACTTCTTTTAATCCAAATAGGCATGAACAAATGTAGTTAACCTGCATCTGCCAAAAAACATCATATTAGTGGGCGAACGAACAATGTTTACTAAGAACGATTATTGTGCCCACTAACCTGAAACTTGCCATTTTAAACTGTACAACAGTAAAGAAAAGCACATGGAGCAGCATGAACCTAATAAGAATAGGAACACATGACAAAATACTTACTTTTTTGTAGCACTCTCTTGATTCTTCTGTACTGATCCTGCTCCCTCAATTTTAGGTCTGACCATTGTTTCCTCAGTTGATCCTTGGATCACCGTACCCCAAAATTCTTCTGCAGACTTTTCACAACTTTAGTCATGATCTTGGCCTTCTGACATTTGGGCTTGGGTAAGGTGCATGCTTCTCATCATAGTCGGCCCTCTTCAAGATGTCCACCATCTGCACCATCTCTACAAAGGACATATTAGAGGCCTTAAATCTCCTCCGGGATCGGGACATTCGTAGCTCCAGGTTTTCATCATTGCTGCTGTCTTCATGCACTTGTTCTTTCTCCGCCATGTGCTCTCCCACTGCACCAAAAGAGAAGGGGCGGGGAATATACTATAAAGAAGTTCAGGGGCAGGCGGAGTTTCACGCATGCGCAGTGTATATAAAGCGTAACACGCGTGCATCGTATGTACGATCTGTGAGCGGAGGACGGAGTAGCAGAAGCGCCGATCGTTCTAACGAAGGTACAATTTGAACTTGTGGCATCAATGGCCTATACTGCTTAGAGATTGAGGCCTATATTGGGACAAGATTATGCAAGTTTAGCCTGACATTAGGGTTTGTCTTGTGTCTTGCAGATAAAATTGATCGATTCAGCGATCATGATTTCTTCCCCCAAATCATTGATTTGTACAGAGAGCTGCCCTGTCTGTGGCAGAAAAAACACCCCTTTTATTCAAATCGACTAAAGAAGAAGGCAGCACTGGATAAATTGCTGGAATTTGTGAAGCTGCAGATCCCCACGGCAGACATCAACTATTTGAAGTGCAAAATTGGTGTCCTGAGGAGCACATTTAATAGGTAGTGCATAGGGAGTCCAGGATTCCCAGAGATCAGGAGCAGCAGAAGATGACATTTATGTCCCCAGGCTCTGGTACTATGACAGACTGCGATTTCTGTCAGACCAGACTGAAATCAGGCCATCACTCTCAACCCTTCCTTCCTCTCTTCCTTCCACCCCAGATGAGGCTTCTGATGTACAACCTGGGCCTTCCACCCAGGAAGAAGATGTGGAGGAGCCCAGCTTGTGTCATTTATAGCATTGCCCAACATATTTATCAAAATTGTGTGTGATTGATGAACAATAAACGAAAACTATGTCCCTTTTTCATACACAGGAAATCCTCAGCCAGGAGGAGGCTGTAGAAAGTGGCAGTCAGGAGGTGGCAGGGGAAAGTGGCAGCCAGGAGGTGGCAGGGGAAAGTGGCAGCCAGGAGGTGGCGGGGGTAAGTGGAAGCCAGGAGTTGGCCGGGCCCAGTAGCCTGACCGAATCCCAAGTCCCTCCCCTCTGCCTTAAACAAAAAAGGAAGGGAAGTAACATGGAGGAGTCAGCACTTGGGTTAATTTGGCAGGCTTCTGCGGCCCTCAGAACCCCCCCAGTCTTCTTGAGGCCAATGCTTGCATGGCTGCCACCAAAATGCAGGAAATGGAGGTGGGCCAATGCCTCTTTTGTGAGGAACTGATATATATGGCCTTAAATAAGGGGTTGAGGGGCGAACTCAGAAGCAAAACCCACCTGCATGAGTTGGACCATCCTCTTCCTCCTCCACCTCCTGCCACAACTCCAACACCAGAGCCACAGCTTGGAAGCAAGAGTGGAAGAAAGCATGTAAGGAAGACAAGGGAGTGATGGCCTGGGTTCAGTCTGGTCTGGCAAAAGAGGCAGGCTGTTGTAAGCCCACAGCCTGGGGATATATATGTCATCTGCTGCTGTTCCTGATCTCTCGGAGTCCTGGAGCGGATTGTGCTCCCTATTAAATGGACTCCTCAGGCTCCCAATTTTGCCTGTCAAATAGTTGATGTGTGCCCTGGGGTACAAAAGCTTCGCCAATTTCACCAGTTTATCCAGCGTTGCCTTCCTCTTCATTTTGTTATGTCTCCTAATAAATGTCTATTTTTTGTCTAAAATCATTGGCTATGTTAAAATTAAAAAGGGTCAGTTTGTTTGTGAGTAGGCAGGTACATTTCAAAAAGACAATGTCAAATTAACAAGGGACACCAATGCCAACCCAACACCAACCATCTCCTTAAGGTTAAAAAAAAAGATAATAATGGTGATAAAAACAAAAAAAAATATTATGGAGATCACTAGAAAAAAATAAAAAACAGGAGATCTTGATTTTAAAAAAAGGAAGATTACTATAAACAAAAATTAAAAACATTATTCTGGAGATCTGGTGAAAAAAAAAAGTATTCATGAGATCACAAGAAATAATAAAGAAATCAGTTTGTCAGAACTGTGTGAATATCAGCTGCAAAACAACTTCATAATTCTAGCATTATAAAGAAGAGGAGAGTGCGCTGCATTGAAAGATTTCAAAATTCTAGTGCTAGTTTTACCAGACCGAGCGCTTCCATCTCATATTTGATTTAGAGCATGCATGGAATTTTGAGCATCGGAATTGTGTACACACGCTCGGAATTTCTGACAATGGATTTTGTTGTCGGAAAATTTGAGATCCAGCTCTCAAATTTTTGTTGTCTGAAATTCCGACAAAAAATGTCCGATGGAGCCTACACACGGTCGGAATTTCCGACAACAAGCTCCCATCGAACATTTGCTGTCGGAAAATCCAATCGTGTGTGCGCAGCATAAGTATTTGCTGGGAAGGATCAAAACAAGCTTGCTTCCTTGTCCTGAATGGCCAAAATTCTAATTTAAACTTAAACAAAAAAAAACAAGATCCTATTACTTGTACTGATTTTGAAGAGGTCAGCAAACATATACTGAACAATGGTTGTCTATGTTGGGAGAACATCCCATCATTCCTTCATAGACATGTGCATTCGTTTTCATCTGAATGCATTTTCATCCGAATTTCAGGTATTTTCGTTATCGTTTTAACAAACGATAACGAACGCGCAGAGTACGAAAACCGAAAGATCCGACATAAACAAATGCTTTATTTTCATTTTTGTTGCGACAACAGTTCGCTATAGATAGGAGATTCGACATGACGCTGACAATAACAATTTGTGTCTATCGAACCTGTGGTCGAATGTGCCTAACCTTAACTCTATTAGTCCAAGATTATTCTACAAAGAGAGAAAAGATTCGACATAGAGAGAAAAGATTGCTGCTGGAATTGGGTGGGGGCAGTAAAATAGTTAGAACTAAGTACACACGTACAACCAACTTACTTTCACTTACGATTTGCTAGCAGAAAGAGACACACACACACTGAATCATTTCAGAAGACAGTCAATCTTAGCTGATCTGTTTGTCAGAGAACCTGAATTATTTAGCAATTAAGCATAAGCACTGCAGAAGAACAATAGTGAAGCAAGCTACAGTTCAACTTAACTTTTTCATAATAATCTGCTGCTGTTGTGTTAGTGTTGTGAACTTGATAGTGATACTAGTGTTGCTAGTGTTGTGATAGCCTCAGAGGCTGCCCGTGTTGTGGGGGGGATTTATTATTATAGATTCTATATTATAATGCCATATCAATATCTGAACAATGTCGGATGATGCGACCGCCATTGCACTTGGAGATTGAGAAATGAATGTGAAAGTTGGCTGACTGTTGGGGTAGAGTAGACCATTCAACATGAACGATGAAGATTCGACAAAGCAACAAAAAACATACAAACCTTGAATCTTTGACTTATGGTGTCTGTCGAAAGTTCTAAGAAGATTCGACTGAGCAGCTAAACTATACGACGCTGCAATCGTACATTTCCGGTCAAATGCATCCACCCATAGGCTATAGAAAAATTCTAATGTTGGTTGACTAGTAAAATAATTAACAAATATAATTATTACTAGTCATACAACATTAGAATTCTACTACAGCTAGCTTGTAGGCAGAAAATTTGACCGGAAATGTACTATTGCGGTGTCGTACAGTTTAGCTGCTCTGTCGAATCTTCTTTGAACATTCGACAGACACCATAAGCCTTCAATGACAGATTCAACCTTAATTAATTTGGATTTTTGGACGAATGCAATTTTTAACGAAAAACAAAATTAATAAAAACGAAGTTCGGGAGTAACTAAATAAATCTATTTTTCAGACGAAAACGAAATTCAGAAACAAAATATTTCAATGTGCACATGTCTATTCCTTCATTCCTTTATCTGTATTACCTGTATTATGGTACGAATCTACACCTTGCAACTTTATTTTATGTACTGTATATTCTACTCCACTATATTTCACTTTTCTAACTACAAAAGCACAGTTTTCATACATCCCTTTTCTATGACACAAACATTCTAAAAATTAACATTTTTTTTTTAAGAAAATGTCACTTAACATATGTCATTGACAGGTATACATTTTACAACCATAAACACAGTGTTCTCACTGTCATAACACCTTTGTTTCTGGAAATGTTTCAAATTTAAGTACTTGTCAAAATGCATCAATTTTATATTCATCCAGCTTTAGAAAAGAAAAAGCTATTTTCAATTACACTTATGCCTAATAAGGAAAAGGCCATTATTTTTTAATATTCATAAAATGTACACTTGACTAGCAGTGAAATATAACATGATGCTTTTTTACCAATATCATTCAATCAAATTTGTATCTCTGTTAAAAAAAAAAAAAAAAAAAACAGTACAGGCGGTCCCCTAGTTACAAACATCCGACTTACAAATGACTCCTACTTACAAATGGAGGGAGACAACAGAAAGTGAGAGGAAATCTACCCCTAGGAAGGGAAATTCACTCCTGTAAGAGTTATTATGGGAAAAGGTGTCTCCAATGAAGCTTTATCACCAAGGCTTTATCACCAAACCCAACATATTTAAAATCCAATTGTCACAGGGACAGGAAGTGAGGTGAAATCTTCTGAACAGGGGCACAGACAGCAAAACAAATGTTACAAGCGTGTGTACCCTTCCCTATGCTATCTAAATAGCTTAAAATAGTTTTTTGGCTGGAGCTACACTTAAACAATGTACCTGTTCCAACTTACAAACAGATTCAACTTAAAGCAGAGTTCCACCCAAAAATGGAACTTCCACTTTAAGGGAAGGTGACCCCCTGACATGCCACATTTGGCATGTCATTTTTTTGGGGGGAGCAGAAAACCCTCTTTTTAGAGGGTTCCAGCTCCCACTTCCTCCCGGAGCTCCGTGGCACCAGAAGGGAGATCACCTCTCCCCCTCTCTCTCGGCAATCATCTGGGACATGTCACAGGTCCCAGATGATTGCTCGGCCAGTCATAGCACGAAGCGCAGCTCGCACATGTGCAGTGCATGCCCGGCTGTGACAATGCCGGCGTCACAGAGAGGAGAGGGTCCCCTGCGATGCTAGACCCTGGGATAGGTAAGTGTCCAATTATTAAAAGTCAGCAGCTGCAGTATTTGTAGCTGCTGACTTTTGATTTTTTTTTTTTGGAACTCTGCTTTAAGAACAAACCTACAAACTCTTGTTTGTAACCTGGGGACCGCCTGTATTATCTAATAATGATAGGCATGGAAAAGTAAAGGAGAAACATATTTAGATACATTCAGTGGACTTCTTGGTAGGTAAGCATGAATAATTAATGAAATATTACAGTATACAGCAAAAGTGTAATTTAAACGTGAAAAAAACAGTTCTTGAGCTTCATTCACAGGAACAGTAATTTTTTCATCGGCTGAGGTGATGTTCATAGCCTACTATGGTGTAGAGGAAGCATTTCTTTAGTCATCTCTCTTATAGTGATCAGTTACAGTAGGTGACCGCGATATTGTGTCAATCTCGCCACTGTTATCGGCAAGATTTGACACCTGCATGCCTCGTCGCGGGAGCCAGCGCCGAGCTAGCTCGCTCATCGGGAAAGAAAAACTTTTTTCCTTTCGCGATGAGCAAAAGGGCAGTGTTGACAGCTGTCTGGTATGAATCATGAGGGGGAACACCGCGCCAAATTTTAAATTAAAAAAATGGCATGGGTTCCCCCCCCTTTAGGCCTGGTATGGATTGTAAGGGGAACCCCCCTACACCAAAAAATCGGCGTGGGGGTCCCTCCAAAATCCATACCAGACCCTTATCCGAGCATGCATTCAGGCCGGTCAGGAAAGGGGGTGGGGACGTGCGAGCACCCCCCTGAACTGTACCAGGCTGCATGCCCTCAACATGGGGTGGTGGGTGCTTTGGGAAGGGGGTGCCCTGCGGGCCCCCCACCCCAAAGCACCTTGTCCCCATTTTGATGAGGACCAGGGCCTCTTCCCGACAACCCTGGCTGTTGGTTGTCGGGGTCTGCGGGCGGAGGGCTTATCGGAATCTGGGAGCCCCCTTTAATAAGGGGCCCCCAGATCCCAGCCCCCACCCTATGTGAATGAGTATGGGGTACATGGTACCCCTACCCATTCATCTAGGAAAAAAGTGTCAATAAAAAAACACACTACACAGGTTTTAAAAGTAATTTATTAGGCAGCTCTGGGGGTCTTCTTCCGACTTCTCCGCTCTCTCCAGCCTCTTCTCCCGGTGTCCGGTTCTTCTCCCACCTCTTCTCCCAGTGTCCGGTTCTTCTGCCGGGCCCCTCCGCTATCTTCTGCCGCTCTTTTGCTAGTGGTGGCCCCGTCTTCTGCGCTGTCTTGTCCCCTCTTCTCTTCTTCCTATGTTCTGCCACTTCTCCTGGTAATCGGCCTCTTCTCCAGGTGTCCGGTTCTTCTGCCGGGCTCCTCCACTATCTTCTGCTCTTTTGCCGCTCTTTTGCTAGCGGTGGCCCGGTCTTCGCCATCTTGTTCCTTCTTCTCTTCTTCCTCTCTTCTTCTCTTCTTCTTCCGATGTTGACATGACGCTGTCTCCCGCTGTTATTCTGTGTGAGGCCGAACACTGGGAGAAGAGGCCGGAGAGAGCGGAGAAGTCGGAAGAAGACCCCCAAAGTCAGAAGAAGACCCCCGGAGCTGCTTAATAAATTACTTTAAAAACCTGTGTAGTGTGTTTTATTTATTGACACTTTTCCCCCCAGGTGAATGGGTAGGGATACGATGTACCCCATACTCATTCACATAGGGTGGGGGGCCGGGATCTGGGGGCCCCCTTAATAAAGGGAGCTCCCGGATTCTGATAAGCCCTCCACCCGCAGACCCCGACAACCAACGGCCAGGGTTGTCGGGAAGAGGCCCTTGTCCTCATCAACATGGGGACAAGGTGCTTTGGTGTGGGGGGGCCCACAGGGTGACCCCCTCCCCCAAAGCACCCACCCCCCCATGTTGAGGGCATGCAGCCTGGTACAGTTCAGGGGGTGCTCGCACGTCCCCACCCCCTTTCCTGACTGGCCTGAATGCATGCTCGGACCCCCCCATGTTGAGGGCATGTGGCCTGGTACAGTTCAGGAGGGGGGGCGCTCGCTCGTCCCCACCCCCTTTCCTTACCGGCCGGGCTGTGTGCTCGGATAAGGGTCTAGTATGGATTTTGTGGGGGACCCCACGTCGATTTTTTGCGTAGGGTGTTCCTCTTACAATCCATACCAGACCTAAGGGCCTGGTATGCCCTTGGGGGAACCCACGCCGGTTTTTTAATTTAAAATTTGGCACAGCGTTCCCCCTCATGATTCATACCAGACAGCTGTCAGCACTGCCTGCCGCTCATCACGAAAGGAAAACAAAAGTTTTCCTTTCCCGATGAGCGAGCCAGCGCGACATGCACAGTACCCTGTCGCCGAGAACCAGCGCAATGGGATCGCACTGGAAACACAATCTCGCGGTCAGGTACTGTACATTGTAATTTCATAGCAAGTCACAAGGTAAGAGAATGCAGCATAAGGCTGTTACTCCTAGTATGGGCTATAGAAGGTGGATAATCACAAATGATTTACATATTCTCAAAGCCTGCTGTCAGTAAGTAAATAACAAACACAATCTTCAAGTATTCTGAAAATTCCAAAAATGTCTACAGTTTCCTGGGAGAAATAAATAGCTTAGATGAGGGTGGAGCCACAGATTTTAAGTTAATTTCAACCTGTCTGGAAATATCTCAAAGGATAAAGGCAAGAATTTATGAGCCACAAAAGGTAAGGATTTATATGTCCCAAACCAAATTGCAGCAAGATTTGCTGCGCAGCAGAGGATCACATTCTTCACTTTTACACACTATATTACCAAAAGTATTGCGACGCCTGCCTTTACATGCACATGAACTCCCAATCGTAGTCCATAGGGTTTAATATTGAGTTGGACCACCCTTTGCATCTATAACAGTTTCAACCCCTCTGGAAAGGCTGTCCACAAGGTTTAGGAGTGTGTCTATGTGAATGTTTGACCATTCTTCCAGAAGCGCATTTGTGAAGTCAGGCACTAAAGTGGACAAGAAGGCCTGGCTCACAGTCTCCCCTCTAATTCATCCCAAAGGTGTTCTATTGGGTTGAGGTTAGGAAACTGTGCAGGCCAGTCAAGTTCATCCACCTCAAACTCGCTGATCCATGGATCTTGCTTGGTGCACTGGTGTTCGGTCATGTTGGAACAGGAAGGGGACATCCCCAAACTGTTCCCACAAAGTTGAGAGCATGAAATTGTCCAAAATGTCTTGGTATGCTGACGCCTTAAGAGTTCCCTTCACTGGAACTAAGGGGCCAAGCCCAACTCCTGAAAAACAACCCCACACCATAATCTTCCATCCACCAAAATGAATTGGACCAGAGCACAAAGCAAGTTCCATAAAGACATGGATGAGCTAGTTTGAGGTGGAGGAACTTGACTGTGGACGACAGCCTTCCCAGAAGAGTTGAAGCTGTTATAGCTGCAAAGGGTGGGTCAACTCAATATTAAACCCTGCGGACTAAGACTGAGATGCCATTAAAGTTCATGTTCATTCAAAGGTACTGTAGGCACCCTAATACTTTTGGTAATACACTGTAGTGTATGTTGGTAGCTGCAAATCAGACAGCTTGTTTCTGAAAACAAACTAGATGATTTATTTTCACTTGCTGGATATATCAAGCAGTATGGTTTATGTTAGTATAAGATCAAAAGTCATTTGAGCCAATTTAGAGCAGTGCATGCTACATTTTTTCTACAGTGTGTGTTGTATCTGCTGACTGGCTGCTGCTGCAGAAAAAAAAATACAGAATCATCACAGAGGTTTTGTTTTATGGGGAGTTCCTTTAATATGATAACAAAAGCATGCATTCCCCAGAAATGGCAAGAGTTTGTAACAGTGGATCACTCATTAGTGTTGAATATTGATCTGTAGCAAACCTGATTTGCTGTTAGTTCTCACTCACTGTAATAGAATCACATATAGCTAATCAAAGTTTAGGAGGGAGTCAAGCTAGCTGGACTTTATCATACCATTGAAAAATACAAGGAGATTTTGTCAAAGTGTTCTAGACAAATGTTGCAAAAACTGAATGTGAAAGCTAAGGTTTGACAGAATTAGGGTCAGGAGTAGGGATGAGCTTCGAGTTTGAGTCGAACTCATGTTCGACTCGAACATTGGCTGTTCGCAAGTTCGCTGAACAGCGAATAATTTGGGGTGTTCGCGGCAAATTCGAATTTTAAAGGCTTATATGCAAGTTATTGTCATAAAAAGTGTTTGGGGACCTGGGTCCTGCCCCAGGGGACATGGATCAATGCAAAAAAAGTTTAAAAAATGGCCGTTTTTTCAGGAGCAGTGATTTTAATAATGCTTAAAGTCAAACAATAAAAGTGTAATATCCTTTTAAATTTAGTAGCTGGGGGGTGTCTATAGTATGCCTGTAAAAGGGCGCATGTTTCCCGTGTCTGACAGCAAAATGACATTTCAAAGGAAAAAACCCATTTAAAACTACCCGCGGCTATTGCATTGCCGACAATACACATAGAAGTTAATTGATAAAAACGGCATGGGAATTCCCCACAGGGGAACCCTGAACCAAAATTTAAAAAAAAAATGATGTGGGAGTCCCCCTAAATTCCATACCAGGCCCTTCAGGTCTGGTATGGATATTAAGGGGAACCCCGGCCAAAATTTAAAAAAAAAATGATGTGGGGTTCCCCATAAATTCCATACCAGACCCTTCAGGTCTGGTATGGATTTTAAGGGGAACCCCGCGCCAACAAAAAAAAAAAACGGCGTGGGGTCCCCCCAATGATCAATACCAGACCCTTATCCAAGCAAGCAACCTGGCAGGCCGCAGGAAAAGAGGGTTGGACGAGAGTGCGCCCCCCCCTCCTGAACCGTACCAGGCCACATGCCCTCAACATTGGGAGGGTGCTTTGGGGTAGCCCCCCAAAACACCTTGTCCCCATGTTGATGAGGACAAGGGCCTCATCCCCACAACCCTGGCCGGTGGTTGTGGGGGTCTGCAGGCGGGGGGCTTATCGGAATCTGGAAGCCCCCTTTAACAAGGGGACCCCCAGATCCTGCCCCCCCATGTGAAATGGTAAGGAGGTACTTACCCCTACCATTTCACTAAAAAACTGTCAAAAATGTTAAAAATGACAAGAGACAGTTTTTGACAATTCCTTTATTTAAATGCTTCTTCTTTCTTATATCTTCCTTCATCTTCTGGTTCTTCTGGTTCTTCCTCCGGCGTTCTCGTCCAGCATCTCCTCCGCGGCGTCTTCTATCTTCTTCTCCTCGGGCCGCTCCGCACCCATGGCATGGGGGGAGGCTCCCGCTCTTCTCTTCATCTTCATCTTCTTCTCTTCTTCCTTCTTCTCTTCTTCTCTTCTTCTCTTCTTCATTTTCTTCTCCGGGCCGCTCCGCATCCATGCTGGCATGGAGGGAGGCTCCCGCTGTGTGACGGCGTCTCCCCGTCTGACGGTTCTTAAATAACGGGGGGCGGGGCCACCCAGTGACCCCGCCCTCCTCTGACGCACGGGACATGACGGGACTTCCCTGTGGCATTCCCCGTGACGTCACAGGGAAGTCCCGTCAAGTCACCGTGCGTCAGAGGGGGGCGGGGTGACCGGGTGGCCCCGCCCCCCATTATTTAAGAACCGTCAGAGGAGGAGATGCCGTCACACAGCGGGAGCCTCCCTCCATGCCAGCATGGGTGCGGAGCGGCCCAGAGAAGAAAATGAAGAAGAGAAGAAGAGAAGAAAAGAAAAAGAGAAGAGCGGGAGCCTCCCCCCAAGCCATGGATGCGGAGCGGCCCGAGGAGAAGAAGATAGAAGACGCCGCGGAGGAGATGCTGGACGAGAACGCCGGAGGAAGAACCAGAAGAGCCAGAAGAACCAGAAGAAGAAGAAGATGAAGGAAGATAGAAGAAGGAAGAAGCATTTAAATAAAGGAATTGTCAAAAACTGTCTCTTGTCATTTTTAACATTTTTGACAGTTTTTTAGTGAAATGGTAGGGGTAAGTACCCCCTTACCATTTCACACAGGGGGGGCGGGATCTGGGGGTCCCCTTGTTACAGGGGGCTTCCAGATTCCGATAAGCCCCCCGCCCGCAGACCCCCACAACCACCGGCCAGGGTTGTGGGGATGAGGCCCTTGTCCTCATCAACATGGGGACAAGGTGTTTTGGGGGGCTACCCCAAAGCACCCTTCCAATGTTGAGGGCATGTGGCCTGGTACGATTCAGGAGGGGGGGCCGCACTCTTGTCCCCCCCCCTCTTTTCCTGCAGCCTGCCAGGTTGCGTGCTCGGATAAGGGTCTGGTATGGATTTTTGGGGGGACCCCGCACCGTTTTTTTTTTTTTTGTTGTTTGGGCGGGGTTCCCCTTAAAATCCATACCAGACCTGAAGGTTCTGGTATGGAATTTATGGGGAACCCCACGTCATTTTTTTTTTAAATTTTGGCCGGGGTTCCCCTTAATATCCATACCAGACCTGATAGGCCCGGTATAGAATTTAGGGGGACTCCCACGTCATTTTTTTTTTTTAATTTTGGTTCGGGGTTCCCCTGTGGGGAATTCCCATGACGTTTTTACCAATGAACTTCTATGTGTATTGTCGGCAATGCAATAGCCGCGGGTAGTTTTAAATGGGTTTTTCCTTCGAAATGTCATTTTGCTGTCAGACTGTTCTAAACACGGGAAACATGCGCCCCTTTACAGGCATACTATAGACACCCCCCAGCTACGAAATTTAAAGGGATATTACACTTTTATTGTTTGACTTTAAGCATTATTAAAATCACTGCTCCTGAAAAAACGACCGTTTTTATGTCCCCTGGGGCAGGACCCAGGTCCCCAAACACTTTTTATGACAATAACTTGCCTATAAGCCTTTAAAATTAGCACTTTTGATTATTCATGTTCGTGTCCCATAGACTTTAACGGTGTTCACGTGTTCGAACAAACTTTTTTCCTGTTCGCATGTTCTGGTGCGAACCGAACAGGGGGGTGTTCGGCTCATCCCTAGTCAGGAGTCACAAGTGGAATCACACCACCAGTTTAGTCTATGTCTAAGTCTATGAGTTGCCAGACTGAACAAAGCACAGGTTCATTTTAAAGCAGACCCGAACTCAAAAAGTGAAAATTTGCTATTTCATATGGAACATTTACAAATGTTAATGTAGATAAACTGTACTTACCAAAATTTATCTTCTACCTAGAAGTCCTCCTGAAAAATAGCACTGCAATCCCTATGCCTACACACTCATATCTTAATAGCTGCAGTGTGAGATCTTCTACTGTATTGTCAGCTCTGAGTGCTAGTTTCATGAGATTGGAGTGACATTTGGTGATATCACTACTGTGATGCTTATTGTAATGCCCTGTACACACGGTCAGATTTTCCGACGGAAAATGTGTGATAGGACCTTGTTGTCGGTAATTCCGACCATGTGTGGGCTCCATCACACATTTTCCATCGGAATTTCTCGGAATCACGGCGGCCCTGTGTAGTGTGTGTTCCGGCGTTCATAGATAGAGAGAGAGAGACAGACAGTGTCATTTGATTTGAGTTAGATAGATTAGGCAGAACAGTCAGTCAGTTAGCTGCACTTACAGTGTATTGTGTATATATGCATCCCAGGTGTTACATATATATATATATACACTGTATTCAGTTTAGCTAGATCCGTTCCTCTTATCTTCTTACTGACAGGCAGGCTTGTCTTGTTACAGTATTTACAGCTACCTGAAGAAAATTGCTGGTGTTCTTTTGATCCTAATAGTACCACAGTCAGGCAGCTAGACTAATTACAGTTAAACTACAAGTTAGTGCGGTGCGTCCTGCTCACGGTGTTCAGCTAAACCTACACGTTAAAAATGATGTGAAGTGATTTCGCGCTTCAAATCTATCACGCCCAAAAATAAATATGTATACATCTATATAAATAAATAATATTATACAGGCATAGAATAACAGTGCAAAAATTGTAAAGTGCTCAGTATAATAAGGTGATTATCCAAAGTGCTGATGTGCTTAAATCAATCCAAAGTTTATAAAGTGCTTCATCCACTGGGACCATATAGTGGAGGGAAGGGGTGATGGTGATGTTATAGATTGAAGGGATCCTCTCTTTCAGGAAGAAGAGAGGAGACATTGCTGGAAGTGACAGCAGAGGAGGTGCTTTACATCGGGAATACCTTTGCACCACCAGAGAAGTCCCACCTGAATGGCACCATACAACACCCAACTAAGAACCTGTTTGATGCCTTTATTTACCTTATTTAAGGTGAGAGTTTAGAGAGCCCGGTCCCACCGGATCCCTTCAATCTATAACATCACCATCACCCCTTCCCTCCACTATATGGTAACAGTGGATGAAGCACTTTATAAACTTTGGATTGATTTAAGCACATCAGCACTTTGGATAATCACCTTATTATACTGAGCACTTTACAATTTTTGCACTGCTATTCTATGCCTGTATAATATTATTTATTTATATAGATGTATACATATTTATTTTTGGGTGTGATAGATTTGAAGCGCGAAATCACTTTATCATTTTTATTTTGCTGAGTGTAAGTGAACACTTTAGATTTTGCTGCAGTCCACAGAGACATCATCACCATCCATACGTTTTTCACCATTTGTATCATTTTCTATTTCAAGTCATCATATATTGACTCAGTACGTTACTCATTTAGCGCGAGGGACTACACCACACATTCTGTAAACCTACAAGTTAGTGCTGTGCGTCCTGCTCACAGTGTTCAGCTAAAACTACAAGTTAGTGCTGTGCATCCTGCTCACAGTGTTCAGCTAAGCCTACAAGTTAGTGTGGTGCGTCCTGCTCACAGTGTTCAGCTAAAACATCAAGTTAGTGCTGTGCGTCCTGCTCACAGTGTTCAGCTAAAACTACAAGTTAGTGTAGTGAGACCTCTGCACAGTGTTCATCTAAAGCTACAAGTTAGTGCAGTGCGTCCTGCTCACAGTGTTCAGCTAAAACTACAAGTTAGTGGGGTGCGTCCTGCTCACAGTGTTCAGGTAAACCTACAAGTTAGTGTGGTGCGTCCACCTCACAGTGTTCAGCTAAACCTACAAGTTAGTGCGGTGCGTCCACCTCACAGTGTTCAGCTAAACCTACAAGTTAGTGTAGTGAGACCTCTGCACAGTGTTCATCTAAAGCTACAAGTTAGAGCAGTGCGTCCTGCTCACAGTGTTCAGCTAAAACTACAAGTTAGTGGGGTGCATCCTGCTCACAGTGTTCAGCTAAACCTACAAGTTAGTGTGGTGCGTCCACCTCACAGTGTTCAGCTAAAACTACAAGTTAGTGTGGTGCGTCCACCTCACAGTGTTCAGCTAAACCTACAAGTTAGTGTAGTGAGACCTCTGCACAGTGTTCATCTAAAGCTACAAGTTAGTGGGGTGCATCCTGCTCACAGTGTTCAGCTAAACCTACAAGTTAGTGTGGTGCTCCACCTCACAGTGTTCAGCTAAACCTACAAGTTAGTGTGGTGCGTCCACCTCACAGTGTTCAGCTAAACCTACAAGTTAGTGCGGTGCGTCCTGCTCACAGTGTTTAGCTAAACCTACAAGTTAGTGCTGTACGACCTGCTCACAGTGTTTAGCTAAAACTACAAGTTAGTGCTGTGCGTCCTGCTCACAGTGTTCAGCTAAACCTACAAGTTAGTGCTGTACGTCCTGCTCACAGTGTTTAGCTAAAACTACAAGTTAGTGCTGTGCGTCCTGCTCACAGTGTTCAGCTAAAACTACAAGTTAGTGCTGTGCGTCCTGCTCACAGTGTTCAGCTAAAACCACAAGTTAGTGTGGTGCGTCCTGCTCACAGTGTTCAGCTAAAACTACAAGTTAGTGTGGTGCGTCCACCTCACGGTGTTCAGCTAAACCTACAAGTTAGTGCAGTGCGTCCTGCTCACAGTGTTCAGCTAAAACTACAAGTTAGTGTGGTGCGTCCACCTCACAGTGTTCAGCTAAACCTACAAGTTGTTGTGGTGCGTCCACCTCACAGTGTACAGCTAAACCTACAAGTTAGTGCGGTGCGTCCTGCTCTCAGTGTTCAGCTAAAACTACAAGTTAGTGCTGTGCGTCCTGCTCACAGTGTTCAGCTAAAACTACAAGTTAGTGCTGTGCGTCCTGCTCACAGTGTTCAGCTAAAACTACAAGTTAGTGCGGTGCGTCCACCTCACAGTGTTCAGCTAAACCTACAAGTTAGTGTAGTGAGACCTCTGCACAGTGTTCATCTAAAGCTACAAGTTAGAGCAGTGCGTCCTGCTCACAGTGTTCAGCTAAGCCTACAAGTTAGTGTGGTGCGTCCTGCTCACAGTGTTCAGCTAAAACAACAAGTTAGTGCTGTGCGTCCTGCTCACAGTGTTCAGCTAAAACTACAAGTTAGTGTAGTGAGACCTCTGCACAGTGTTCATCTAAAGCTACAAGTTAGTGCAGTGCGTCCTGCTCACAGTGTTCAGCTAAAACTACAAGTTAGTGGGGTGCGTCCTGCTCACAGTGTTCAGGTAAACCTACAAGTTAGTGTGGTGCGTCCACCTCACAGTGTTCAGCTAAACCTACAAGTTAGTGTGGTGCGTCCACCTCACAGTGTTCAGCTAAACCTACAAGTTAGTGGGGTGCGTCCTGCTCACAGTGTTCAGGTAAACCTACAAGTTAGTGTGGTGCGTCCACCTCACAGTGTTCAGCTAAACCTACAAGTTAGTGTGGTGCGTCCACCTCACAGTGTTCAGCTAAACCTACAAGTTAGTGCAGTGCGTCCTGCTCACAGTGTTCAGCTAAAACTACAAGTTAGTGCTCTGCGTCCTGCTCACAGTGTTCAGCTAAAACTACAAGTTAGTGCTGTGCGTCCTGCTCACAGTGTTCAGCTAAAACTACAAGTTAGTGCGGTGCATCCACCTCACAGTGTTCAGCTAAACCTACAAGTTAGTGTAGTGAGACCTCTGCACAGTGTTCATCTAAAGCTACAAGTTAGAGCAGTGCGTCCTGCTCACAGTGTTCAGCTAAGCCTACAAGTTAGTGTGGTGCGTCCTGCTCACAGTGTTCAGCTAAAACAACAAGTTAATGCTGTGCGTCCTGCTCACAGTGTTCAGCTAAAACTACAAGTTAGTGTAGTGAGACCTCTGCACAGTGTTCATCTAAAGCTACAAGTTAGTGCAGTGCGTCCTGCTCACAGTGTTCAGCTAAAACTACAAGTTAGTGGGGTGCGTCCTGCTCACAGTGTTCAGGTAAACCTACAAGTTAGTGTGGTGCATCCACCTCACAGTGTTCAGCTAAACCTACAAGTTAGTGTGGTGCGTCCACCTCACAGTGTTCAGCTAAACCTACAAGTTAGTGCGGTGCGTCCTGCTCACAGTGTTCAGCTAAAACTACAAGTTAGTGCTCTGCGTCCTGCTCACAGTGTTCAGCTAAAACTACAAGTTAGTGCTGTGCGTCCTGCTCACAGTGTTCAGCTAAAATTACAAGTTAGTGCGGTGCGTCCACCTCACAGTGTTCAGCTAAACCTACAAGTTAGTGTAGTGAGACCTCTGCACAGTGTTCATCTAAAGCTACAAGTTAGAGCAGTGCGTCCTGCTCACAGTGTTCAGCTAAAACTACAAGTTAGTGGGGTGCATCCTGCTCACAGTGTTCAGCTAAACCTACAAGTTAGTGTGGTGCGTCCACCTCACAGTGTTCAGCTAAAACTACAAGTTAGTGTGGTGCGTCCACCTCACAGTGTTCAGCTAAACTTACAAGTTAGTGTAGTGAGACCTCTGCACAGTGTTCATCTAAAGCTACAAGTTAGTGGGGTGCATCCTGCTCACAGTGTTCAGCTAAACCTACAAGTTAGTGTGGTGCGTCCACCTCACAGTGTTCAGCTAAACCTACAAGTTAGTGTGGTGCGTCCACCTCACAGTGTTCAGCTAAACCTACAAGTTAGTGCGGTGCGTCCTGCTCACAGTGTTTAGCTAAACCTACAAGTTAGTGCTGTGCGTCCTGCTCACAGGGTTCAGCTAAACCTACAAGGTAGTGCTGTACGTCCTGCTCACAGTGTTTAGCTAAAACTACAAGTTAGTGCTGTGCGTCCTGCTCACAGTGTTCAGCTAAAACTACAAGTTAGTGCCATGCGTCCTGCTCACAGTGTTCAGCTAAAACTACAAGTTAGTGCGGTGCGTCCACCTCACAGTGTTCAGCTAAACCTACAAGTTAGTGTAGTGAGACCTCTGCACAGTGTTCATCTAAAGCTACAAGTTAGAGCAGTGCGTCCTGCTCACAGTGTTCAGCTAAGCCTACAAGTTAGTGTGGTGCGTCCTGCTCACAGTGTTCAGCTAAAACAACAAGTTAGTGCTGTGCGTCCTGCTCACAGTGTTCAGCTAAAACTACAAGTTAGTGTAGTGAGACCTCTGCACAGTGTTCATCTAAAGCTACAAGTTAGTGCAGTGCGTCCTGCTCACAGTGTTCAGCTAAAACTACAAGTTAGTGGGGTGCGTCCTGCTCACAGTGTTCAGGTAAACCTACAAGTTAGTGTGGTGCGTCCACCTCACAGTGTTCAGCTAAACCTACAAGTTAGTGTGGTGCGTCCACCTCACAGTGTTCAGCTAAACCTACAAGTTAGTGCTGTGCGTCCTGCTCACAGTGTTCAGCTAAAACTACAAGTTAGTGCCATGTGTCCTGCTCACAGTGTTCAGCTAAAACTACAAGTTAGTGCGGTGCGTCCACCTCACAGTGTTCAGCTAAACCTACAAGTTAGTGTAGTGAGACCTCTGCACAGTGTTCATCTAAAGCTACAAGTTAGAGCAGTGCGTCCTGCTCACAGTGTTCAGCTAAGCCTACAAGTTAGTGTGGTGCGTCCTGCTCACAGTGTTCAGCTAAAACAACAAGTTAGTGCTGTGCGTCCTGCTCACAGTGTTCAGCTAAAACTACAAGTTAGTGTAGTGAGACCTCTGCACAGTGTTCATCTAAAGCTACAAGTTAGTGCAGTGCGTCCTGCTCACAGTGTTCAGCTAAAACTACAAGTTAGAGGGGTGCGTCCTGCTCACAGTGTTCAGGTAAACCTACAAGTTAGTGTGGTGCATCCACCTCACAGTGTTCAGCTAAACCTACAAGTTAGTGTGGTGCGTCCACCTCACAGTGTTCAGCTAAACCTACAAGTTAGTGCGGTGCGTCCTGCTCACAGTGTTCAGCTAAAACTACAAGTTAGTGCTCTGCGTCCTGCTCACAGTGTTCAGCTAAAACTACAAGTTAGTGCTGTGCGTCCTGCTCACAGTGTTCAGCTAAAATTACAAGTTAGTGCGGTGCGTCCACCTCACAGTGTTCAGCTAAACCTACAAGTTAGTGTAGTGAGACCTCTGCACAGTGTTCATCTAAAGCTACAAGTTAGAGCAGTGCGTCCTGCTCACAGTGTTCAGCTAAAACTACAAGTTAGTGGGGTGCGTCCTGCTCACAGTGTTCAGCTAAACCTACAAGTTAGTGTGGTGCGTCCACCTCACAGTGTTCAGCTAAAACTACAAGTTAGTGTGGTGCGTCCACCTCACAGTGTTCAGCTAAACCTACAAGTTAGTGTAGTGAGACCTCTGCACAGTGTTCATCTAAAGCTACAAGTTAGTGGGGTGCATCCTGCTCACAGTGTTCAGCTAAACCTACAAGTTAGTGTGGTGCGTCCACCTCACAGTGTTCAGCTAAACCTACAAGTTAGTGTGGTGCGTCCACCTCACAGTGTTCAGCTAAACCTACAAGTTAGTGCGGTGCGTCCTGCTCACAGTGTTTAGCTAAACCTACAAGTTAGTGCTGTACGACCTGCTCACAGTGTTTAGCTAAAACTACAAGTTAGTGCTGTGCGTCCTGCTCACAGTGTTCAGCTAAACCTACAAGTTAGTGCTGTACGTCCTGCTCACAGTGTTTAGCTAAAACTACAAGTTAGTGCTGTGCGTCCTGCTCACAGTGTTCAGCTAAAACTACAAGTTAGTGCTGTGCGTCCTGCTCACAGTGTTCAGCTAAAACCACAAGTTAGTGTGGTGCGTCCTGCTCACAGTGTTCAGCTAAAACTACAAGTTAGTGTGGTGCGTCCACCTCACGGTGTTCAGCTAAACCTACAAGTTAGTGCAGTGCGTCCTGCTCACAGTGTTCAGCTAAAACTACAAGTTAGTGTGGTGCGTCCACCTCACAGTGTTCAGCTAAACCTACAAGTTATTGTGGTGCGTCCACCTCACAGTGTTCAGCTAAACCTACAAGTTAGTGCGGTGCGTCCTGCTCACAGTGTTCAGCTAAAACTACAAGTTAGTGCTGTGCGTCCTGCTCACAGTGTTCAGCTAAAACTACAAGTTAGTGCTGTGCATCCTGCTCACAGTGTTCAGCTAAAACTACAAGTTAGTGTGGTGCGTCCACCTCACAGTGTTCAGCTAAACCTACAAGTTAGTGTAGTGAGACCTCTGCACAGTGTTCATCTAAAGCTACAAGTTAGTGCACTGCGTCCTGCTCACAGTGTTCAGCTAAAACTACAAGTTAGTGGGGTGCGTCCTGCTCACAGTGTTCAGCTAAACCTACAAGTTAGTGTGGTGCGTCCACCTCACAGTGTTCAGCTAAACCTACAAGTTAGTGTGGTGCGTCCACCTCACGGTGTTCAGCTAAACCTACAAGTTAGTGCGGTGCGTCCTGCTCACAGTGTTCAGCTAAACCTACAAGTTAGTGCTGTGCGTCCTGCTCACAGTGTTCAGCTAAAACTACAAATTAGTGCTGTGCGTCCTGCTCACAGTGTTCAGCTAAAACTACAAGTTAGTGCTGTGCGTCCTGCTCACAGTGTTAAGCTAAAACTACAAGTTAGTGTGGTGTGTCCTGCTCACAGTGTTCAGCTAAAACTACAAGTTAGTGTGGTGCGTCCACCTCACGGTGTTCAGCTAAACCTACAAGTTAGTGCAGTGCGTCCTGCTCACAGTGTTCAGCTAAAACTACAAGTTAGTGCTGTGCGTCCTGCTCACAGTGTTCAGCTAAACCTACAAGTTAGTGTGGTGCGTCCACCTCACAGTGTTCAGCTAAAACTACAAGTTAGTGTGGTGCGTCCTCCTCACAGTGTCCAGCTAAACCTACAAGTTATTTTTTTTGCGAGCTCTGCACAGTGTTCAGCTAAAGCTACCTATAGAAGGTTGGTGGTGTTCTCATACTACAGGCAGGCAGTTGATTTTGCTAGCTGCAGTATCAGTATATATATATATATATATATATATATATATATATATACATATATATATATCCCAGCTTAGTGCAGCTACAGGCCATTAGTATGTCTGGAAGGCCAAGAAGGAGAGGAAGACAGTCACAAGCCAAGAGAGGGCAAGCAAGTTCTGTGTCTAGTGCTGGTCGTGGAGACGGTGCATCCTCATCAGCACGTGGCCGTGGGACACGCTTGGCCTTTTTTTCGGCAGCTGGCCATGTTGAGCCGCAACATGCGGAAGACTTGGTCGAGTGGATGACCAAGCCGTTCTCAACCTCCTCATCCTCTCTCACCCATGCCCATTGTACTTTGTCTGGCAAAGCAGCAGCCTCTTCCCTTGGCTCAATGTCATCAGTGACTCCTTCCCTAGCCCCACCATGTCCTCCTGAGGAGTCCCTCAAACTGTTTGACCACAGTGTTGGGTACATGCTCCAGGAGGATGCCCAGCGTTTGGAAGGCTCTGATGATGATACTGAGCTCGATGAAGGCAGTAACGTGAGCACGGACAGAGGGGGTGCCCAAGAAGGACAGCAATCTGGCAGTCATGCTCCCCCTGCTGCAGCATATTGCCAGGTTTGCTCCAGTGATGAGGAGGGAGGGGATGATGAGGTCACTGACTCAATGTGGGTGCCTGATAGGAGAGAGGAGGAGGAGGAGGCGGCACATCACCAATGAGGCAGGATGCCCTCCAGGGGCCAGCCTAAGGGCGGCACATTGACTGCCTCACACCCCAAAGCTCCACATGTGCAGGTCGCTGCAGTCTCTGCGCGTTATTCAAAAAGTTCTTTAGTGTGGGCCTTTTTTGAGACGAGTGCATCAGATCGCACTGCTGCTATTTGCAACATATGTCTCAAGCGTATCTCGCGTGGCCAAAACATCTCCCGCTTGGGTACCACATGCTTGACCAGACATATGTTGACCTGCCATGCAGTTCATTGGCAAGTGTATTTAAAAAACCACACCAAAGAACAAAGAGGACCTCGACTTGCTCTCATCAGCTGAGATCTCCAACCCCACTATACCTTCAGTCCTCTCTGAGACCTGCACTGAGAGAAATGAAGGTGAAGAATTAGGTGTGTCACAGCCAAGTACTTGTGGGCAATCTGCTTTTGGTACACCGATGTCAGATTGTACCAGGCAAATTTCCCTGCCCCAGCTGCTGCACCGCCGAAAGAAGTTTGCTCCCAGCCATCCACATGCCCAGCGGTTGAATGCTAGCTTGGCAAAATTGCTAGCACTTCAACTGCTGCCTTTTCAGTTGGTAGACTCTGTCCCCTTACGTGAGTTTGTGGAATGTGCGGTTCCTCAGTGGCAGGTACCCAAACGCCACTTTTTCTCATGGAAGGCGATTCCCGCTCTCTACCGGCATGTGGAAGGCAATGTCCATGCCTCGCTGGACAGGGCGGTCAGCGGTAAGGTGCATATTACCGCTGACTCATCGTCCAGCAGGCATGGACAAGGACGTTACCTAAGTTTCACGGCGCATTGGGTGACTCTGCTGGCAGCTGGGAAGGATGCAGGACAAGGTGCAGTAGTGTTGGAGGTTGTTCCGCCACCACACCTCCAAAATGCTAATGATTGTGACACACCTCTCTCCTCCACCCCCTCCTCTTCTTCTTCCTCCATGGCCTCTTCCTGTGCTTTGTCCTCGGAACCAGCGGTGCTCCGTAGCCGTTCAAGGGGCTACGCAAGTACGCAGGCCAAAAGATGCCATGCGGTGCTTGAGCTGGTGTGCTTGGGGGACAGGAGCCACACTGGGGCAGAGGTTCTGTCAGCTCTGCAGGGGCAGGTTCAGAGGTGGTTGACGCCACGCCAACTTAAGACAGGAATGGTGGTTTGCGACAATGGCACCAACCTCCTCTCTGCCCTCCGACAGGGACAAATGACCCATGTGCCCTGTTTGGCTCACGTCCTTAACTTGGTGGTGCAGCGGTTCTTGGGCAGGTACCTTGGCTTACAGGATGTCCTGAGGCAGGCCAGTAAAGTCTGTGTGCATTTCCGCCGGTCATATAATGCCAGTGCTCGGCTGACGGACCTCCAAAAGGAGTTTAACCTGCCCAAGAACCGCCTAATCTGTGACATGCCCACCAGGTGGAACTCAACGTTGGCCATGCTGCAGCGGCTGCACACGCAGCAGAGGCCATCAATGAGTACCTGTGCGACTATGGCACCAGGACAGGGTCAGGGGAGCTTGTTTTTTTTTTCACCATGCCAGTGGACCATGATCAGAGATGCATGCCCTGTCCTGTCACCATTTGAGGAGGCCACGAGGATGGTGAGCAGTGACAGTGCATGCATCAGTGACACTGTCCCCCTTCTCCACCTGTTGGAGCACACGCTGTGTGGAATAATGGACAGGGCACTTGAGGCAGAACAGAGGCGGGAAGAGGAGGACTTCCTTAGCTCTCAAGGCCCCCTTTATCCAGACAGTGTTCCTGCGTGCCTGCCAATCACACAGGAAGAGGACGAGGAGGAGGAGGAGAAGGAAGATTGTGTCAGTATGGAGGTGGAGCCTGGCACTCAGCATCAGCAGCAGTCTTTAAGGGATCAGTCACAAGAAACACATGGACTTGTACGTGGCTGGGAGGAGGCGGCTGTGGACCATGTCGTCCTTAGTGACCCAGAGGACTCCGGACCGAATGCCTCAGCAAACCTACGCTGCATGGCCTCCCTGATCCTGCAAAGCCTGCGTAAGGATCCTCGTATTCGTGGTATCAAGGAGAAGGACCAATACTGGCTGGCAACCCTCCTTGATCCACGTTACAAGGGTAAGGTTGCGGACCTTATCTTGCCATCGCAGAGGGAGCAGAGGATAAAACATCTTCGGGAGGCCTTGCTGAAAGGTCTGTGCAACGCGTTCCCAGAGACTGGGAGGTTACAAACTCCTGTTTCTGGACAACATGTTGCTGAGGCTTCGGTCAGTCAAAGAAGGAGCGGTGAAGAAGGTGGCCGTCTGACCGATGCGTTCAGACAATTTTTTGGTCCGCAGCCCCAAGGTATGATCGGTTCCAGCAACCATCGCCAGTGTCTGTTTTACATGGTGCAGGAATACCTAGGGGCAAGATCAGACTTGGACACCTTTCCCACTGAAAATCCTCTGGGTTACTGGGTCTTGAGGATGGATCACTGTCCAGCTCTTGCACAGTATGCAATTGAGCTACTGGCCTGTCCTGCATCCAGCGTTCTTTCGGAACGCACTTTCAGTGCTGCTGGAGGCTTTGTAACCGATCACAGGGTGCATCTGTCCACCGACTCGGTCGATCGACTGACCTTCATAAAAATGAATCAGTCTTGGATCACCACCAGCTACCAAGCACCTGATGCTGATGTAACCGAATAATTTTTTTTTGAAATCTCAGATCCCTTCAAAGACTGCCTATGCTGATGCTGAGTGACTATCCCTGAGTAATTATCCTCTTCCTCCTCAATGATCACGTTGATAGCTTGTAAGAACATTTTTGCTTCTGGGCGCCACCACCAGTGCCTAAGGCCCAATTTTTCAGCCCTTGTTTAACAGGGGCGTGTAATTACAATTTTTGATGCAATACTTTGCAGCAGGGCTCATTTCTGTGTTCCAACTAGAGTATCTGTGAGGGGTTGCAGTGTTGTGGCACCAGCACCAGTGCCTAAGGCCCAATGTTTCAGCCCCTGTTCAACAGGGGCATGTAATTACAATTCTTGATCTAATATTTCACAGCAGGGCCCATTTCTGCACCCACCAAGAGCGAGTGAGGACTTACAGTGTTGTGGCACCAGCACCACCACCACCACCACCAAAGGCCCAATTTTTCTGCCCTTGTTCAACAGGGGCATGTAATTACAATTCTTGATCTAATATTTCACAGCTGGGCCCATTTCTGCACCCACCAAGAGCGAGTGAGGACTTACAGTGTTGTGGCACCAGCACCACCACCACCAAAGGCCCAATTTTTCTGCCCTTGTTCAACAGGGGCATGTAATTACAATTCTTGATCTAATATTTCACAGCAGGGCCCATTTCTGCACCCACCAAGAGCGAGTGAGGACTTACAGTGTTGTGGCACCAGCACCACCACCACCACCACCAAAGGCCCAATTTTTCTGCCCTTGTTCAACAGGGGCATGTAATTACAATTCTTGATCTAATATTTCACAGCAGGGCCCATTTCTGCACCCACCAAGAGTGAGTGAGGACTTACAGTGTTGTGGCACCAGCACCACCACCACCACCACCAAAGGCCCAATTTTTCTTCCCTTGTTCAACAGGGGCATGTAATTACAATTCTTGATCTAATATTTCACAGCAGGGCCCATTTCTGCACCCACCTAGAGCGAGTGAGGACTTACAGTGTTGTGGCACCACCACCAAAGGCCCAATTTTTCTGCCCTTGCTCAACAGGGGCATGTAATTACAATTCTTGATCAAATATTTCACAGCAGGGCCCTGTGAGAGCTTACAGTGTTGTGGCCACAACAACACCTAAGGCCCAAATTTCTGCTGAGTATATAGGGCAGGCCCCTACTTTCAAACATCTAACTTACAAACGACTCCTACTTGCAAACGGAAGGAGACAACAGGAAGTGAGATGAAATCTACCCCTAAGAAGGGAAATTCTCTCCTGTAAGAGTTAATATGGGAAAAACATTTCTCCTTTCCACTGATGCTTTCCAATCCTCGTTCCACAAAAAAACCCAAATTTTCAAAAAACATTTGTCATTGGGACAAAAAGTGAGGTGAAATCTTCTGAAGAGGAGGACAGACAGCAAAACAAATGTCAGAGGGGTGATAACCCTTTCCTATGTTTTCCAAAAAGCTTAAAAAAGATTTTTTGGCTGGAGCTAAACACATTAAAAATGTACCCGTTCAAAATTACAAACAGATTCTATTTAACAACAAACCTACAGTCCCTGTCTTGTTTGCACCGCCTGTATACTGCTGTTCAGAGTATATAGGGCCTGGTTGCCCCACACCTTTCCTTATTTTAATTTGGGTGCGGGGTTCCCCTTAATATCCATACAAGACCCAAAGGGCCTGGTAATGGACTGGGGGTTACCCATGCCGTTTGTCTCACTGATTGTCCATATTGCCAGGACCCGACATTACATTAAAGCCGCAAGCAGTTTTAAATGACTTTTATTCCTTTAAAAATGACATTTTGTGCAGGGACTGTTCTAAGCACGGGAAACACGTGCCACTTTACAGGCATACTATAGACACACCCCAGGTATGATATTTAAAGGAATATTTCACTTTTTTTTTTTTTTTACTTTAAGCATCATTAAAATCACTGCTCCCGAAAAAACGGCCGTTTTTAAAAGGTTTTTTTTGCATTGATACATGTCCCCTGGGGTAGGACCCAGGTCCCCAAACCCTTTTTAGGACAATACCATGCAAATTAGCCTTTAAAATGAGCACTTTTGATTTCGAACGTTTGAGTCCCAAAGACGTCAATGGGGTTCTAGCATTCGTGCAAATTTTCGGTCCGTTCGCAGGTTCTGGTGCGAACCGAACCGGGGGGTATTCGGCTCATCCCTACTCAGAATAAATTAAGAGATGAAAGCTATTGGCTACTGCCCCGTTTATAGTCCCGATGTACGTGTTTTACGTTACTGCGTTCAGAACGATCGGATTTCTGACAACTTTGTGTGACCATGTGTATGCAAGACAAGTTTGAGCCAACATCCGTCTGAAAAAATCCATGGATTTTGTTGTCAGAATGTCCGATCAATGTCCGACCGTGTGTACAGGGCATTATTGTTGCTGGATAGAAGGCTGCAACATAAGGATCTGTTTCTTTCTCTCTCATTTTATGGAGCTGTACCTCTCCTCAGGCTTCTTGAATATACCCCAACCATCCTATCACCACTCATCAGGGGGGCAGATGACAAAAGAAGCAAGGCCCTGCTTTTCTGTGAAGGAAATACAGTAATCATAAAATTTGGCTCCCATAAACATGAACAGAATTTAGATGTTATGTTCAGCATTTGAGTATTTCAGGTTGGGTTAACAAAATCTCTCATAATGCCAATTCAATCACTACATGTGATGAACACAGCAAGAATGGATGGAGACTGGATTTGTTTATTTGAGTCTTTTTTACGTTCTGACAGTATGCACACACATACATGTTACCACATTATTTTCTTTGATATATTCCTTCTATATGCCTGTATTGGTTCATATGTACAGTGCCTATAAATGTTTTGACATTATTCTTTATTATATTAGAATAAAATAATGTTGTGCGAATATCAATTGTTTCTTTTTAGAGACATGGCCATATTTAATAATTATTAAGTTAACACAGAAGTCTTTTAGTATAACTATATTATATTGTCATTCTTCTCTTTTGATAAGATTTTAGCTCATCCAACTGCACACATCTAGCAAGTAAAAAATGACATTGTATCCAAAAATCCAATGACCTTAACTTCATTATTCTACATATTTATGTTTAATAGAAAGGTCATATATGGGATCAACTTCAAAATGTAATGATATTCTGGTATTAATATAACTTGTATCCATGTAAAATATATTTATTAGAATATATTTCTGATGAGAGCTAAAATAAAGGTGAAAATTCAAGGTGGTAAAATAACACAGAAACGCCAACTTTTCCATTTGAGCAGAAAATGTTGTATGAAATGAATCAATATCATGCTGGCACTGTATCTTTTTTTCTAAATCCTCTTTCCTTTTAAAGTTTGATGTAGGAGAGGAGAAGCTACTGTGATCATAGAATTGCTATATGCAAGTCATACATGCCTGCCAGGAATTGTAAAATGGCTAAAGGTACCAACTAGCCCCAGCAAGTATAAATTTGAAAAACTTAAACTGGCACAAATTTTAAATTTGATTTCAAATTACACTAGTAATAAGTATACAAAACATAAGAGACTTAATGATAATGCTAAATTATTGCCTATAATATCTGAATGTTAGCTACTAAAGATTTAACAATAGATCCATGAAACATGAGTCATGTTTGCAGATATAAATCTAGCGATGAATACATTTTTTTCAGACATTTCATAATAAGAAGCAGGCCCAGATTTGTGGAAGAGAAAAAGAAAACAGAAAAAAGTATGGTTATACTTCTCTGCTACTTTACATTTTAACCACTTGCCCTCCGCCAACAGTACATTTACTGCTGGCAGATGGCTCTCCCAGGTACTGTGATATTCCCATATGTAGCAGTGCACATTCACACTAGTGCACCCCCTGGGTCTCCGGTGGACACTGCAGATTGTGGTGCTAGGTATAGGGCCACTGTGAGTGGCCTGGGTATCATGTGGTCGCTCTGCGATCACATAACACAGGGAACAAAGTGGTAACTTACAGAATGTTGATTAGAAAGTTCACATCAAAGCTGTGATCCACCACTGTAACTGGCCAATGTAAGGCCGGATGGTAACCTCGGCGGTGCTGGTGGTTTTCAGCACCACTGCCCAGGAACCCTAGGTGAGCGGGCATGGGGGAGGCCATATTGGAGATTGTATTTATGGGCAAAAGAGCCACAAACAAGGCTACAGTGCTCAGCAGCAGGATCAAAAGGCAAAAGGATCAAAAGGCAACATAACCCAAAAAGACCTGGATCCCTGACTTCTACACCTGCTCTTCGGAGTATGTTATATATTGTCTTTCTTGTCCATGTAATCTACTCTTTGCTGGCCGTACCATCTAAACCCTCAGAAAAAGGTTTCAGAGAACACCAACGTTTTGTGGAGGAAGGAAAAGATAAACAGAAAACAACTTGTTTTTGTTTGTTAAAAATATTTGTTCTTTTTGTTTATATAGCAAAAAATAAAAAACCCAATGGTGAGTAAATGCCTCCAAAAGAAAGCTCAGTTTCTGTGAAAAAATTATATACATTTACAATGATATACAATGATAGACAATGACATGAAGAGGGTAAAACCTTCCAGATGTCATGTGGTTAAGCAGAACTAAGTCACATGGGTTGTATTGAAAAATGTTAATGCACTGTCAGTCCTTATATAGTCTTTTAAATGTTTAACCTGATTCTTGTTCCTTCAAAAAAGCTACATTTAAAATGAGGTTCAAGTATTGTAAATAATTAGAGGTGCTTTTTTAAAATAAAATTATTTATGTGGTTTTACACTATGTGGCTTCCTTGGCTTTTTCCTTCCACATGATTCCATATTGCCTGTTTTTTTATATAACATCTATGAGGCTGTAGCAGAACCCAGTGGAGGCTTATGACTCTGAGCAAGGGATTATACGGATACACAAGTGCATTTGACTCTTTTTGTAAAGAGTCTATTTGCTCTGGTACATGTTTTATTTTAAACATGGTGGCGGAGCACATGAGGTGTCATTGTCTGCAGCACTTATCAACATCGTGGATCAAAACTGCTATTTAGTTACTAGAGATGGGCCGAACATCCCCCTGTTCAGTTCGCAGAACTCCCAAACAGGGAAAATGTTCTAACCCTAGTGGCAAACCCCATTGAAGTCTATGGGAGCCGATTTTTAAGACTTATATGCAAGTAATTGGCCACAAAAGGGTATGGGGCCTGGGTACTGCCCTGGGGGACATGTATCAATATTTTTTTTTAAACCATTTGTATTTTCAGGAGCAGTGATTTAATTATGCTTAAGTGCAACAATAAAAATGAAAAATTCCTTTAACCTCCTTGGCGGTATTCCTGAGTGTGGCTCGGGGTTAAATTTCAGTACCATTAGTGATAACCCTGAGCCACACTCAGGATTGCATCACAGTATCCAGGAACAGCATACCTACCTTGTCCCTAGGATCCCGCAATGTACTCCCGCTGTGTCCCCTGGCCAGATCCTCTTCCCAATGCTCTGTGTGTACCTGCTTCCATTGCCTGCGAGTGTTGCCACGCATGGAGGCGGAACAATTCAAAAAGTATAAAACACAACACATACACAATACACTGTAATCTTATTGGATTACATTACTGTAGCAAATCATTTGATCTCAGTTTGTCCCTAGTGCTTTGTCCAGTGCCCTGCCTGCAGTTTTACTGTTCTTTCTGCCATTCTTTCTGCCTGGAAACTTGAGACCATCCATGGCATCCAAAAAGTGTGCCTCATCATCAAAAGCAGTTTATGACCAGCTCGAAAACAGCGATAGAAAATTGGAATCACTTGAGAATTGAGAGATAGTGGTTTGTGGGGAAATTCGTCATCAGACATTGAAAGTGACGACAGCGATGATTCTGCGACTGAGCTTAGTGATGTGTGAACTTGGTACTCTGTACCTGACTGTGATTGTACCTGACTGTGACTGTAACTGACTGACTGACTGTGGTACAGATCATGCAGCGTCCCAAAATTCCAATTTACTGGAGCACCTGGTATGAAAGTAGACGTTGACAACCCCTTGGCATACTTATAACTATTTCTGACCGATGAGGTTAGAGACAAACCGGTACCATGAGCAACAAGCTACTATGCATTGGAAGTTTCCAAGAAGTAGAAAGTGGGAACCAGTAACCAAAGGTGACATTTGGAAATTTCTGGGCCTAATAATACTTCAAGGAGTGGTGGGGAAATCCCTGCAGAAGTGGTATTGGACAACTAACAAATTACTTGCCACTCCATTCTTTGGCACGGTCATGTCAGAGTACAGATTTTTCCTGATAATGAAATATTTGCACTTCGAAAACAACTAAGAATTTGATGAAACTACTCATCCTGCTCCAAAATTCAAGAAAATTTGTGAAGTATATCAATTGATGCTAAAAAATTTCCAGATATGTTTTGGAGCTATGTGCCAGAAAGAGACATCAGCATAGATGAAAGCCTACAAGGGAAGGCTCAGCTGGATACAATACATTGCCTCAAAGAGAGCACGATTTGGCGTAAAATACTTCATGCTATGTGAATCGTCAACTGGCTACATTTGGGATTCAGTCCTATACACTTGGAAAGGAACAAAATTCAAGCCAAAATACAGCAACTAAGGAATGGCAACATCTTCTGTTCTTTCACTGATTGAGCCATTGCTAAATCAGGATTATTGCATAACAACCGACAATTTTTACACATCTCCTGAACATTATGAGTTTCTTCTGCAAAATAAAACAGATGCCTATGGAACCGTTAGGGCTAACCGGTGCGACATGCCATCAAGGTTTGGCAATAAGAAGCTGAAGACTGGAGAAATGCTTGCCTGGCTTCCCCCCAACTGCTAACTCAGCTTATACCAATTCTCTATCTGCTGACTTTGCCAAACCCATACACACTATACCCACCTCTTTTGTGGTCCGATTTATGGATGAATTCCCCAAAGCATGTAGTGCAAGGGCCGGCCTGAATTTCAAATGGTACTGTTTAAAGTTTTTGTATCCTATTATTATCTTGATAGGTAATTGCAGAATCTCAAAATGTGCTAAAATGTGTACAGTGTGTATTTATCTATTTGTATTATGACACTTCTTACCTGTCCAGTTGGCTGCCAATAGTGTAAAGTAAGGAGGGGCTGGCCAAAGTAATACATATTGTTTAGGCATTCATCTCTCAATGAAGTGGAGAGGGTTACCTGTCCCAAACATCCCCCCCCATAAAATGTATCAAATGGCCCATGAGGGGGGGGATCTGATAGGTGGACCTTATATCTTTGTCTTTAAATACTCCCTAAAATAAATGTTATACTGATGTTGGCCAAGAATGTTTGTGTCTAATCTGCTTTCCATGTTTATGTGCAAAATGATTAATTTATTTTTCTTGTTTGACTCCACAGTTTCCTTCCAACCCACAGGAATGGCAGACTGTGGCCTCCCACTTTGCCCAGCGGTGGGACTTTCCTAACTGCGGAGGGGCAATTGATAGGATACACATCCACATTATCTCATCACCCAACTCGGGGTCATACTATTACAACTACAAGGGGTTCAATAGTATTGTGATGTTGGTGGTGGTGTCAGCTACTTATGAGTTCCTGTATGTGGACGTGGGAAAGAATGGCTGGATGTCAGATGGTGGAGTCATCGCCCAGACCGAGTTCTACAGGCATCTCCAGAATGGCAGCTTGGACTTGCCACCTCCAGAAGACAATGCTGAAGGACTCCCATTCGTCTTCGTTGCGGATGAAGCGTTTGCACTGGGGGACCATCGTATGCGGCCATTCCCTATGAGGACCCTTACCCCGGACCAGAGGGTTTTTAATTACCGGCTGGCCAGAGCCAGAAGAGTGGTGGAGAACACGTTTGGAATAATGGCCAGCCGGTTCTGCCTATTTCTTACACCTATGCACATGGCGGAATATAAACTTAATCACATCATCCTGGCTTGCTGTGTTCTCCACAACTTTTTATGGAGAAATTCTGTGAACTATGTTGGCTCAGTTGGGCCTGAAGCCGGAATTATGAATCTTAATGAACCAACCCTGACGGCGCTTGAAGCTGGCCATCCTGGCTTGCCCCCCCTTAGTGCCTGCGAGGTCCATCTAAGATACATGGAATACTTTGCGGGTAGGGGGGCCATCGATATGCCAGACAATGTCTGAGACATTTTTTAAATTAAACATTTTTTTTAACTGAAAAATTATTTGCTTACATTTACTGCTTGTGTTTCTTTTAGCTGACCATTACTGCAATTTGGGCAGTCCTGAAAATGGCGTGATTGTGTAAAATTCAAAAGCACTGTTGTGTGTTATTTACTAAAGGCAAAGACACTTTGCACTACAAGTGCACTTGAGACTGCACTGGAACTGCACTTGTAGTGCAAAGTGGATTTTCCCTTAGGGAATAACACCCATTGTCACTGAAAACACAAATTTTCACACAAAAAAAGTTTAGGAGCAATGAAAGAAGAAGCCACACATTGTTGATTATCAAGATTTTTTATACAAGCACAATCACATGTGCATTTAGACAGGGTTTTTAAAACAAACCAACATGTTTGTTGTATAAAATATTTGCAGGTGACATTAATAATACAAGTAGAAATGTCCGTTTAAGGTAAAACAGGCATGTTTAAAACCAACAAGAAATACACAAATCTGGAACTTACAAAGTTCAACTTTTGTAGAAACTAAAGGCAATATCAGACATGAAAATAGGTCAAAGAATCCGTGCTTAGGACCGTGAAAGGGCTGCTGCCTTTCCCTGATTAGTTCCCTAAAAGGGGGCTAATTGGTAAGTATAAGAGGTAGTTGGGAAAAATTGGCGCTGCCCTACTAGCAGTACTTAATTGTTTAGGGATATGTAATCCTTTGTGAAACAGGCATTAGCAAAATAAGATACTATCTCCTACAAACTTTATGTGAAAATGAATTATAGTCTATACCAAAGCTGCCATATGTATGGAGATAAAAATAATAATAATAATAGTAATAAAGAAAAAAGGAGAAAACATTGAACATAAATGAAGCTGTGTAGACAATCCTTATATGTTAAAAATATGAGTAGGTGCCGTGTATAAGTAGAATTATATAAATATATGTGAAAAAGTTTGAAAAAAAATGTGTAAAAGTTTGTGTGGGCATTAATAACCCCAAAGATCTAAAGTTTTGTGACAGTGTGGCGCCCCCTGGGGGCTAGCACTGATAGTGAGAAATTCTAATTATTAGTGATATTAAGTGCCAGTACCACCATATTTATGACCTCTATATGACCTCTTAATTTTAACCGGTCAGTACCTGACCTGTGTGCTAATATATAATATATCACAATAAGGCTCATACATTATATACAGGGTTATAACAGCCAGCTTATGTACTTATATAGGCAGTTGATAATAATAAGCAATAATACATTTGAAATGCCCGAGAGTCTCCAGAAAAAATAGAAGTATGTGGCAAAGTCCAGTGAATATGCAATTCATGGATGCCAGGAGCAGTAAACAGTGACTTCCGTGCTCTTTAAAGCTGGTGACTTGAAGTGCTCCCCCCGTGCTCCCCCACTCACCAGAAACAATCACCCCCACAGGGGTACAGAGCGATAGAGTGGGTGTCTTGGGGTGGTGGAATGCGACCAGGTTAGGCTTCCGTTCCTCTGCTCCGTGAGCTCCCTCCAGTTAATCGCAGTTCCTACCAGGCGTTCCAGGACTAGGCTCCTCCACTATTTTCCACCATCAACCTGTTTAATCCTCCATCTCCCAACTTTTGGAGATAGGCTGAGACATTTTTTAAATTAAACATTTTTTTAACCGAAAAATTATTTGCTTACATTTTTTTACATTAAAGAAGTTTATTGTAGAAGTATTAAGTAGACAATACAGATCAGAGAGTACAATAAGAATGCTTCTGATCAAACATAAGTTTCAGTAAATCGGCCGAAGTTTACATTTGTCTATGCAGTGTTGATACAAAATAATCAAAACTTCAACACTGTAATAACGGTTGTGTCATTTACATGGACAACATCACCTCAGAGATATGCCTTTTCAATGTCACACCCCATCTCGCCTAGGCCTTTAATGTTATTATGTGTAATAATGCAATTGACCCTCTGAGTAGGTCATAGAGATGAAAAGAGAAGAAAAAATAAGGTATACATATAAAAGAAGGGGAAACGGAAACCTAAACCATATGTGAAGTAGGAGAAGTGAAGTTTGTGCTTATTCAATGTCGTATGATGAAAAAGAAAAGAGGATGATCTTGAATAGTCTTAATTGACCTCGACCACCCACGTCGACCAAGTGTGTATTCCAGCACAGATCTACTGTTACGCCTTATCAAAGACTAATTTAGCTTAGCGCCTAAACCTGGGCACTGAAGATGTCGGAAAATGTTTGGGAGTATTTAAACACGTTCCATGGATGCCAAGTATCGAGAAAGTTTTCAACTTGTTCGTTTGCTTGCGCCAGAGTGTCTTCCATTTCATAAAATTCTGTGACCCTATTTAGCCATCCCTTTATTGTTGGTACATGAGTTGATTTCCAATAAATTGGGATGAGAGACTTGGCCGCATTCAGTAAATGTTTTGTGAGTGAACGCTTATATCTCCTCAGAGGCCAGCTTGAAATATGCAGCAGGCAACAGGCTGCATCTAAAGGTAGAGAGGTCTCAGTGATTTTTTTGATGTAGTCTCGCACACTGTCCCAGAAATGGACAATGAAAGGGCAATGCCACCATATGTGTAGCAAAGTTCCGCTATCTCCCAGACACCTCCAGCATTGGTCCGATATCTGGGGAAACATCTTATTTAATTTTGTTGAGGTTAGGTACCACTGAGTCAAGAGTTTGAAAGCTGTCTCTTGCACTTTGGTGCTGATAGAGCACTTGTGTGATAAGATGCAAGTGTTCCTCCACTGTTTCGGGGTTATGTTTACCTGTAAGGCTTCTGACCACTGCCCTCTGAGTCTGTCGTCCATAGGTGTTTTAGTGTTCATTAGCCATGCATAAATAATTGAAGTAGCCCCACGGATTGACTCTCCCCCAAGGCACACCGACTCGAAATCTGTCAAAGGCCTAGAAAAGTCTCCCACGTTGTGGTTAGTGCTAACATAGCTTCTAACTTGAAGGTAAGTCCAAAAGGGCAAGTCAGTCACATTGTCATTTTGTTTAAGTGTCTGGTAGTCTTTCATTTTGGCTTGATGGTAACAATCTCTTGCCAGAAGAGGTCTGTCACTGTGGGAGGATCTGAGGTGAGGGTTGCCCACCCCTGGGATAAAATCTGGGTTATCCCTCAATGAGGTTAGTGGTCCCAAGGCGGATGTAATTCCTTTGTCAACGGGTATCTCATGGATCACTTTCAGAGTGGTACCCGTTAAGGGGTGTTGCTTCAGATCGTCAGTGTATGAAAGCCAAGGTTGCCATGGTGCAAAGGTAAGTGGTAAGGTCTGAAGGTCCATTTCTAATTTCACCCAGTCTTTGGATTCACTGTGACAGTGCCAGTCGATGACCCTTGTTACGTGGGATGCTTTGTAGTAGCCCTGTAAGTTGGGTACTCCTAACCCTCCCAATGCCTTCGCTTTCTGAAGTGTTTCAAGTTTGATTCTCTGATTTTTGTGTGCCCAAATAAATTTCAAAAACATGGTTCTCAGTGTCCTGAACATGATAGGCGGCAGTTTAATCGGTAATGTGCGCATTAGGTAAAGGAGCCTGGGGAGGACTGTCATTTTAATGACTGCTGCCCTTCCAAACCAAGAGAAGGTTCCAGCGTGCCATTTGCGCAAGTCCGTTTCTATAGATTTTAAGAGAGGGGGGAAATTTTGTTCGTATATTGTCGAAAATTGTGGTGATAAAAACACCCCCAAATATTTCAGTTTTTTGTGGTCCCATTTGAAGGGTGAGTTCTCTATCACCGATGTGAGTGAATGGTTGTGGAGGGATATATTCATGGCTTCCGATTTGGAGTAGTTTATCTTTAGGTTAGAGACATAGCTATAATGTTCAAAGACTTTCATAAGATTAGGGAGAGTAGTGTGGGGCTTAGATATGAAAAACAGCAAATCTTTGGCATAGGCAGCTACCTTGAACTCCCGCCCCCTTACCTGGATTCCCCTGACCGAATTATTTGCATTGACCTGTCTAATAAATGGCTCTAGGGTTAAAATGAATAGGAGTGGTGAAAGGGGGCAGCCTTGTCTTGTACCATTCGCGATATGTACCCGATCCGAAAGGGTGCCGTTTATTTTCAATCTAGCCGAGGGGTTATGATAAAGTGTGGAGATCCAGGCCAACATCCTATCACCCAATCCGATATGTCTACAAGTAGACAACATGTAGTCCCAAGCCACGCGGTCGAAGGCCTTCTCCGCATCCATGGACAGGAGAAGGCCCTCTGATCCGCTGGAACCCATTTGGTGGATTAGTAGGAGGGCTTTAGTGACATCTTTGGCTTCACGGTCGGGCATAAAACCCACCTGTTCTGGGCCGATTATTTTTTGGAGGAAGGGTCTCAGTCTGTCAGCAAGTATCCTCGCAAAAATTTTCACGTCCAGATTCAACAAGGAAATAGGATGATAACTAGCACAATCGGAGGGGTCTTTACCTGCTTTCGGTATTACTGTTATATAGGCGGAAAGTAAGTCTGGAGTTGTGGTCCTGGGTTCGGACAAGGAGTTCAAGGCCGCCGCTAAAGGGTCTGTCAACAAGTCTGTAAATGTTTTGTAGTAGATAGCCGTGTACCCATCTGGGCCGGGACTCTTACCTAGTTTCAAATTCTTAATGGCCATTCTAATTTCAGTCGTGGTTATTGTGTCTTCAAGGGTGTCAAGAGATGGAAGACCACTCTTACTAAGATAGTCTTTGATTACTTGTGTTCTATTTACATCCATACAAGGTTATTTGTGTTGTGGCGGTAAATTGTAGAGATTTGAGTAAAATGTATGAAAATGTTTAGCAATCTCCTCTGTAGTGACATCTAGTGTCCCATTTTTTTTCTGTTTTATGCCTATAATGCTATTGTTTTGGGTGTGTACTCGTAACGCCCTCGCCAACGCCTTGCCTGGTTTGTTGCCCCCCTCGTAATAGATTTTTTTCCTGAAAAATAAGAACCGTTTGGCTTTAGCATCAAAAAGTGTCTGTAGTTGTTTCCTGGCTGCTAGTAATTCTGTGACTGTATCCACTGCAAGAGATTGTTTATGTTGGGATTCTAACTTATGGATACAACTTATTAGAGTTTTGATTTCCCTTTCTCTCTCCTTTTTCCTTCTAGCACCTATCGAAATCAATTCCCCCCTTAGTGTACATTTGTGGGCCTCCCAAATCATCAGTGAAAAAATTCTGGGTGAAAAAATTTGACAGGGCCTTTTTGAGTTTGGGTAGATGGATGGGGTCAGAGATTATCGAGGAGTTAAGCCTCCAAATCTGGGTCTTTTTTGGAGATTTTGTCAGGTCTAATGTTACTGCCACTGGAGCGTGATCAGAGAAGGATTGAGTGCCTATGCAAGCCTCGGAAAGAGTAGGAAGGTCTTTTTGAGTTATAAACAGATAGTCTATCCGTGTGTATTTTTTGTGTGGTGCTGAGTAAAACGTGTAGTCACGTCCATGTGGGTTGAAGAATCTCCAAGAGTCTATCAGTCCCAGCTTATGGAGAAGGCATTTAATACCTTTCAGGGTTTTGTACCTAATGCTGGTGTTGCCATTGGAGGTGTCCGTTAGGAGATTCAGAGGGATGTTGAAGTCTCCTCCCAATATCAGACACCCCGTAGCAAACTCCTGCAGCTTATGGACTATCTGTTTACAAAATAGCAGATGGGCTGAGTTCGGAAAGTACACATTTGCTATTGTGATGGGCGCTCCACTGTAGTTCCCTTTTAGGAAAATGTATCTACCCTCAGGGTCTGTCAGTTGGTCCGTCAGGTCAAAAGGTGCATTCTTACTGACCAGTATTGAGACCCCTTTAGTTTTAGAAAGGCTGTTTGTGGCATGAAAAACCTTTGTGAAGTTCGAGTCGGTGAGCCTGGGGACGTGACCAGTTTTAAAGTGGGTTTCCTGTAGTAGTATGAAAAGCGGCTTACCTTTTTTAATTTCTCTAAGTAATGTAGATCTCTTTTCCGGGGTATTCAATCCCTGTATATTGTGGGATATTACTGTGAGAAAAGAGTAAGCCATGGTGCAGACTCAGGAGCGGTGCGAAACTCTATTGATCTGAAAAAGAAATACCGGTGGTCAGTTAAGGCGTTCTTAAGGTCGAGGACGTGGGTGGTCAGAACCTCTGAGAGGAGGGACAAGAAGAAAGATAGAGAGTTGGGGAAGAGAACAAAAAAGGAGAAAAAGAGCAGAAAATAAGAAAACAAGGAAGTGAAGGTGAGAAGAGGAGCGAGTAGAATAAGAATTAAGTTCAACCTCTAGATAGAGCCCTATCTAGAGAACTGTAGTGCGTCTGCAAAGCTTAATGCAGTGACAGACCACTTGTGGGGGTAGGGGGAGGCGGCTGCCTGGTGTATGAGTCAAACAAAACAAACCGTTAAAGGGGTTGTAAAGGTAAAAATTTTTTCACCTTAATGCATTCTATGCATTAAGGTGAAAAAACTTTTGACAGTAGCGCCGCCCCCAGCCCCCCCGTTTTACTTACCTGACGCCTCGAATCTTCGCTGCGCGTCCTCGTCATCTTCATTGCAGCTCAGCCTGGTCGCTGATTGGCTGCAGTGGATGGATTGAAAGCAGCGCAGCCATTGGCTCGCGCTGCTGTCAATCACATCCGATGATGTGGCGCGCCGGGGGGCGGGGCCGAGTGATACAGCGAGCGGCTATAGCCGCCGGCTGTATCACGGGAGCGCGCCCGCAAGCACTCACCACCATGCGAGCCCTCGCATTAAGGTGGTAAATGCTTGCGGGGAGGAGCTGAAACAGCCGCCGAGGGACCCCAGAAGAGCAGGTTCGGGGCCACTCTGTGCAGAACGAGCTGCACAGTGAAGGTAAGTATAACATGTTTGTTATTTTAAAAAAAAAAAAAAACAACTTTACAACCCCTTTAAGTTTAAGCAGAAAACTTATGAAGGATATAACTGGCAAAACCATCCTCCAATGGACACACAGCCTATGGCTAATAAGAGATATACTTCTCTTAACTGAAATAACATATATATGATTACTTCACCCTGTCGATTAAGGGATCCTCTCCGTCCCCAGACAGGAGGACCAAGAGGCCCTGCTATCACTGTCACCCCCGCGACGTGAAGACTCAGCCGACCGCCACCTCTAAAGTGTCACGGTCAGGCCAGCCCCCTCCGCCGCGAGGGCCACAGAACTGCTATAACTCAGACTAATGCTTAAACATCATGAAATAAATTGTAGTACACAATATGTGCATATAGCATGCCTATGTCTGCCTTGAGGAAATGGGAGTCAGTGGGGCAATGCCCTAGTAAACTGAGCCTTAAAAAGGCAAAAACAAAAACAAAAGAAAAAAAAAGAAAAAAATTGGAGGTTGAACTGGGCAAAAATAACTCCCTCTGGCATCAAAACAGTTAGTCAGATCGTTGTAAAGGCTTATAGGCTGGACAGCTTTGCGTCAATCCTCCGTGTGGTCACAGTCCCAAAGAGCTCTTGGATTCGGTGTGTTGAATTTAGAGCTTCCTGCTTTGCCTGACTTCATTTTCTTAGAAGACCTTTTTTCAGGTGTGGAAAATGGTGATCTGGATGGACTCCTGTTGTGTTGTGGTAATGCAAACTCGGCGTACCAATCTGGCAAGTCCACTAGGACCAGGCCGAGTCCTGCACAGAAATCGGGAAGATCCAATAGGGTGCGTAGGATATGCTGGTGCCCATTTGTCGCCACAATGAGGGCAAAGGGGAAACGCCAAGTGTACCTGAGGTCTTTTTCACGAAGTTTGTCCAGTAGTGGGTGTAGAGCCCTACGGTTTTTAAGTGTAATCTGGGATAGATCTTGGAATAACATTATGTTCTCTCCATTAAAAATGATCCTCTCATTCCTCCTCACTTTGCGCATTATGTCCTCCTTTAATTGGAAGCTTTGGAGGCAGCAAATGATGTCCCGGGGTGGTGCAGTGTCGGGACCTCTAGGCCTAAGCGCTCTGTGGGCCCTGATGAAATCAATCACAGTCTCCTCCTGCCTTTCCAGTAGGCTATTAAAGACCCTCTGTAGGGCCGGGGCTATTTGATCTGCCTCCACAGTTTCGGGGATCCCCCGCACCCTAATATTATTCCTCCTCCCTCTGTTGTCGAGGTCTTCCAGGTGTCTGTTTACATCTATAAAGTGTTGGGTATGGGACACAGCAATCTTGTCCATCCTGTCCAGGGCCTTTTCTCTCTGTTTCCCTGCATGTTCCGCCGATGTTTATTTTTCAGTGATTACAGCCAGATTTGTTTTGAGATCGATTATGGCGGCTGAAAAGGCCGATTTGATTTCGGCTGTAAAACCGGACATATCTGCGTATGTTAGGGGTTTGTGGAGCCTTGATTTCCCCCTTTTAATGTCTTCATTAACGTCTGACTCACCGCTGAGGTCTTCCTCGTGGAGCTCTGCCTGCTGCGTCGGCGCCATCTTGGATTCGGCCTTGCCGTTCTCAGCCTCCGGCATTTGTCTCAATAAATCCACGATATTCCTGGCTGTGGAAGTCGTCAGCCCTTTGCGGGAACGAGTGTGCGGGGTGCTGTGTAGCTTCCTGGCCGGCATGGAGGGTTCTTGGAAAGGGTGTCAGGCTAACAGGCTGTGTGTCTGACGGAGCTCCTCTAGTGTGCTGCCATCCAAGCCGCGCGCCAAGCCACGCCTATTTGCTTACATTTACTGCTTGTGTTTCTTTTAGCTGACCATTACTGCAATTTGGGCAGTCCTGAAAATGGCATGATTGTGTAAAATGCAAAAGCACTGTTGTGTGTTATTTACTAAAGGCAAAGACACTTTGCACTACAAGTGCACTTGAGACTGCACTGGAACAGCACTTGTAGTGCAAAGTGGATTTGCCCTTAGGAAATAACACCCATTGTCAATGAAAACACAAATTTTCACACAAAAAAAGTTTAGGAGCAATGAAAGAAGAAGCCACACATTGTTGATTATTAAGATTTTTTATACAAGCACAATCACATGTGCATTTAGACAGGGTTTTTAAAACAAACCAACATGTTTGTTGTATAAAATATTTGCAGGTGACATTAATAATACAAGTAGAAATGTCCGTTTAAGGTAAAACAGGCATGTTTAAAACCAACAAGAAATACACAAATCTGGAACTTACAAAGTTCAACTTTTGTAAAAACTGAAAGCAATATCAGACATGAGTATTTATAAACTGTGTTTGATATTGCGTTCAGCAGATGGGGTGAAGTCACCCCTGGAAAAGCCACATTTTGAAGATGCACACAAATTGCAGAATGTCAACATGTGCTAGCTGCCATCATGGGGGATCAAGGGACGTGTTTTGTGGGTGCAACCCATTCCTCTCAGCTACTTTTTATTGAGGAAGGGGTTGCACCCCCAAAACGCAGACATTGATCTCCCGTGATGGCAAATAGCACATGTTGACACACTGTGTGCATCTTATCTTATAAATTTGGCTTTTCGAGAATATATTTAAAAATGTGCAAAAAACTTTCTGAAAGAAAAGCCAACAAAATTAGGGATTTGGGGTTTTAAACTCTCCTTAAAACATCAATGATGTTCTTCATTTTGTTTTGAACATCATTGATGTTTTGCTTGATGTTTTCCAAGTCCCTATTACACCCCATGATCTCCCCGATCAGGATCTGGGCACTTTCACTGTTGAAATGACCTTCATCCACCATATCCCCATCATCTAAAAATAGAAAAAAAAAATACACCATGTATTATAAATACAGTAGGTGACCGCGATATTGTGTCAATCTCGACACTTTTCTCGGCGAGATTTGACACCTACGAGACCCGTCGTGGGAGCCAGCGCCGAGATGGCTCACTCATCAGGAAAGGGAAACTTTTTTTTCCTTTCGTGATGAGCGACAGGAAGTGCTGACAGCTGTCTGGTATGAATTCTGAGGGGGAATACCGTGCCAAATTTTAAATGAAAAAAACGGCGTGGGTTCCCCCCAGGGGCATACCAGGCCCTTAGGTCTGGTATGGATTGTAAGGGGAACCCCCTACGCCAAAAAATCGGCGTGGGGGTCCCCCCAAAATCCATACCAGACCGTTATCGAGCATGCAGTCCGGCCGGTCAGGAAGGGAGGTGGGGACGAGCGAGCGCCCCCCCCCCCCCTCCTGAACCGTACCAGGCCACATGCCCTCAACATGGGGGGTTGGTGCCTTGGGGGAGAGGGGTGCCCTGCGGGCTCCCCCAACCCAAAGCACCTTGCCCTCATGTTGATGAGGACAAGGGCCTCTTCCCGACAACCCTGGCCGTTGGTTGTCGGGGTCTGCGGCTTATCGGAATCCGGGAGCCCCCTTTAATAAGGGGGCCCCCTATCCTGGCCCCCCACCCTATGTGAATGAGTATGGGGTACATGGTACCCCTACCCATTCACCTAGGAAAATAAAGTGTTAATAAAAAAAACACACTACACAGGTTTTAAAAGAAATTTATTAGGCAGCTCCGGGGGGGGTCTCTTCTGACTTCGGGGGTCTTCGTCTCCCGGTGTTCCGCCTCTTCTCCAGGGCCCCTCCGCTATCTTCTTCCAGCTCTCTTGCTAGCGGGGGGCCGGTCTGTTGCCACTGTCCGGTTCTTCTCCCGTGTCTTCTGCCGGACTCCCCCGCTATCTTCTTCCAGCTCTATTGCTAGCGGGGGACCCGGTCTGCTCCGCTGTCTTGTCCCCTCTTCTCTTCTTCTGATGTTAACACGATGCTCTCTCCTGCTGGAATGATGTGTCCGAACTGCGGAGCCATTTATATAGGCGGTGACCCCGCCCCCTTGTGACCCCACCCCCTTGTGACATCACAGTCCCAGCATGCGCAGGGACTCTGGGGTCATGCCTCCTTATGACACCAGAGTCCCTGCGCATGCTGGGACTGTGATGTCACAAGGGGGCGGGGTTACCACCTATATAAATGGCTCCACAGCTCGGACACACCATTCCAGCAGGAGAGAGCGTCGTGTCAACATCAGAAGAAGAGACGAGAAGAAGAGAAGAGGGGACAAGACAGCAGAGCAGACCGGGTCCCCCACTAGCAATGCTAGAGCTGGAAGAAGATAGCGGGGGAGTGCGGCAGAAGATACGGGAGAAGAACCAGACAGCGGCAGCAGACTGAGTCCCTGCTAGCAAGAGAGCTGGAAGAAAATAGCAGAGGGGCCCAGGAGAAGAGGCGAACACCAGGAGAAGAAGACCCCTGAAGTCGGAAGAGACCCCCCCTGAGCTGCTTAATAAATTTCTTTTAAAACCTGTGTAGTGTGTTTTTTTATTAACATTTTACTTTCCTAGGTGAATGGGTATTATTAAATACTTATAAAAGGGGGCTCCCGGATTCCGATAAGCCCCCCACCCGCAGACCCCGACAACCAATGGCCAGGGTTGTCGGGAAGAGGCCCTTGTCCTCATCAACATGGGGGCAAGGTTCTTTGGGGTGGGGGGGCCTGCAGGGCGCGCCCCTCCCCCAAGGCACCAACCCCCCCATGTTTAGGGCATGCGGCCTGGTACGGTTCAGGAGGGGGGGCGCTCGCGTGTCCCCACCCCCTTTCCTGACCGGCCAGGCTACGTGCTCGGATAACGGTCTGGTATGGATTTTGGGGGGCCCCCCACGCCGATTTTTTGGCGTAGGGGGTTCCCCTTACAATCCATACCAGACCTGAGGGCCTGGTATGCCCCTGGGGGGGAACCCACGCCATTTTTTTCATTTAAAATTTGGTACGGCATTCCCCCTCAGGATTCATACCACACAGCTGTCAGCACTGCCTGTCGCTCATCACGGAAGAAAAAAAAAATACAATCTCGCGGTCAGGTACTGTATGCCGGCATCCATCTCTTACCTGAGCCTGTGGTCACAGACACTCACCTGTTGTGGTGACTATTTCCACCATGTCTCCCTCCTCCTCCTCCTGTTGTGTTTGTGGGATTTCCCCTTCTTCATGAGGTGGGGGGTCCGTGGTCTCCTCTGCTGAGTGGTGTCCTCCGAGCCTTTTCTCCCCTATGTAAAATAAAATAGGTATACTTAGCACACAGATGGCAGAAATAGGAATCTGAAACATTGCTTGGAAGTGGGGTACAATTGTCTATTTTGGCAGAGTTCAAAGATGAAAAAATATTTTGTAACTTTGTCAAGCTTGAATACTTACCTGTTTTGTACAAGCTTCACAGATGGAGTCACCCCTATAGTATACACTGGAGCACCTGTATGGGCCCCCAATAAAAAGAGTGTTCTGGTGTCCCACACTAGTGCTCCTGTGTCCAGATGTGTAAACAGCTGCTGAGTATCCTCTCCTTACACAGAATCTAGTTTGCATTTCATTCTAGTTACAAACCCATCTAGACAACTAAATTATTTTAAGAGGAGTAGGCCAGAAAAAATGTATTGAAATGCATCTGGCCAAAACATGGTGTTTGACTGGCCCAACGAACAATGTTTCCGACGAACGAATATTGTGCCCTTGAACATGAAAATTGCCATTTTAAACTGTACAACAGTAAAGAAAAGCACATGGAGCAGCACGAACGTAATAGAAATAAAGAATAGGAACACAGGACAACTACTTACTTTTTTGCAGCACTCCCCTGATCCTTCTATACTGATCGTGCTCCCTTAATTTGAGGTCCGACCGTTTCCTGAGTTGATCCTTGGATTGTCGCACACCAAAATTTCTGTGCAGACTCTTCACAACTTTCGCCATGATCTTGACCTTTCTGACATTGGGGTTGGGGTAAGGTCCATACTTCCCGTTATAGTCGGACCTTTTCAAGATGTCCACCATCTCCAAAATCTCCACAAAGGACATATTTGATGGCTTAAATCGTCTCCTCTGGGATTGTGATGTTTCTGGCTCCGGGCTCTCCTCCTCCTCCTCCTCGTTGATGTAATTAGTACGCACCTGTTGTGTCGAATGAGAAGGGGCGGGGAATAGACTAGAAAGAATGTCAGGGGCGGGCGGAGTTTCACGCATGTGCAGTGTATATAAAGCGTAACAAGCGTGTGTAGTATGTATAGTGCCTATACTGCTTAGAGATTGAGGCCTATATTGGGACAAGATTAGGAGAGTTTAGCCTGATATTAGGGTTTGTCTTGTGTTGTGTCTTGCAGAGAAAATGGATATATTGAATGATCAGGACTTTATCCCCATATTCATTGATATGTTCAGGGAGCTGTCCTGTCTGTGGCAGGTAAACCACCCCCAATATAAGAACCAAACAAAGAGGAAGGCAGCGCTGGATAAATTGCTGGAATTTGTGAAGCTGGTGATTCCCACGGCAGACATCACCTATTTGAAGATCCTTATTGGTGGCATGAGGAGCACTTTTCTAAGGGAGCGCAAGAAGGTCCAGGATTTCCAGAGATCAGGAGCAGCAGATGACATTTATGTCCCCAGACTGTGGTACTATGACAGGCTTCATTTTCTGGCAGGTCAGACTGAACCCAGGCCAGCACTCTCCACTCTTCCTTCCACGCTTCCTTCACCCCCAGCTGTGGCTTCTGATATTCAACCTGGGCCTTCCAGGCAGCAACATGTGGAGGACCCCAGCTTGAGCCAGGTACAGCATTCTTCAAAATATTTCTGGTTGTCAAATTAATGATGTTAAATCTATGTTAGTTTGGAGTACCAATTTCTGATTGTGATTGATGAACCAAAACCCAAAACGATGTCCCTTTTTCATGCACAGGAAAGTCTCAGCCAGGAGGTGGCTGGACCAAGTAGCCTGCCCGATACCCAGGTCCCTCCCCTCCGCCTTCAAAGAAAAAGTGGCAGGAAGAGGAGTAATCTGGAGGAGGCTGCAATTGGCCTATTTTGGAAGGCTACAGAGGCCCTCAGAACATCCCACAGTGTTGAAAAGGATTTTGCTGACCTAACAGCATGTAAAATGCAGCAAATTGAGGAGGGCCAACGACTCTTAAGTGAGTTTCTCATTTTAGAAGCACTACATAAGGGGTTGATGGGCCAATCCAAATCTAGAGGGGTATCCATCTTGGTATCCAGGTGAGTTCCTTGGAGCCTATTAGATATAAAAGTAAATGCAGAGGGCAGATTTCTGTTCCTTAAGGGCACAATCGGTGGTATTAAAGTGACCTTGGCCACTGTATATGCTCCTAATTGCAACCAAGATCAATTAATTTGCTCCACTATCAATACGCTTATGAAATTCGCCGAGGGTAAACTCCTTCTGGGGGGAGATTTCAATCTTCCCCTAGACCCTAAGGTAGATACATTCATGGGAAGCTCCTTGGTTGCCACAGGTCTTTGTAAACGAGTTTTACAGATCCTCTATAAATACCAACTTATTGATGCATGGAGATTGTTCCATCCTGATGACAGGGACTACACCTTTTACTCTCCCCACATAAGGTATATTCCAGAATTGACGTGTTCATCATCCCCCATCGCATGCTAGCGGCAGTTAAAGCAGTAGACATAGGGAATATTACATGGTCTGACCATGCCCGGTTACATTGATACTGACTATGACTAAACATGCTTTTTCAAACACCAGACAGTGGCGACTCAATGAGAGCCTCCTTGAGGACAAGTCAGTAGTGGAGGATGTTATTAAAGAACTGCAGTATTATTTTCAATATAATATTACACCAGAAGTTGATGCAGGGATAATCTGGGAAGCGCATAAGACGGTAATAAGGGGGGTCCTTATTAAACATGGTTCTAGAATCAAAAAGGCCAGGGAAGCTGAACTGACTAAATTATTGATGGACATTCATGTCCTAGAGACACAACATAAACAGAACCCTGTGACATCCTGTCAGGAGAATTAGTAGACCAGACTGTGTGGACTGCACAGAGATAACCCAAAACACATGTAAAGTGAATAATGAGACAGAGAGGGGATGGATTGGGCTGAAGGGTACAGGAACACAGAAGGGACTGGGTCAGGATAAGCTCGGGAACAAGGTCGGATGCAGGCTCAGGATTGGTTAACAGGCAAACAAGGTCAGGGCTCAAGGAGAGAGATACCAAGGCAAGCATGTGAGGGCTTGCCGGGTATTTATAAGGCTGCCAATAATTGACCTAACGTAACACCTGAGCGCAGAAGGTGCTGTTTGCTCCACACTGCTGGAATACACCCACTGGTGGACACTGGTACTACGGCCCAAGGATCCAACAGTGCCACCAGCAGGTGAGTCCTCATATTACAGGTCTTAGGTTTTGGAAGACACCCGCTGGTGGACACTGGTACTGTGATCCAAGATCCAGTACCCCCCTCAAAGAAGCGGCCTCCGGACGCTCCAACTAGAAGTAATTGTCCAAAGTTATTGGTCTCACACTGAACAACAGATGAGGGCATGTCAGACTGCGCATCAGGTACTTCAAACCAGACAGCAGGCAAATCAGGGCAGACAGCGGGCACATCAGGGCAGACAGCAGGCTCTGGGTCGTCGAGCTGGGCAGCAGGCTCCAGGTCGTCGAGCTGGGCAGCAGGCTCTGGGTCGTCGAGCTGGGCAACAAGCTCCGGGTCGTCGAGCTGGGCAACAAACACTGGGTCATCGAGCTGGGCAGCAAGCTCCGGGTCATCGAGCTGGGCAGCAGGCTCTGGAACATTGGGCAGAACAGCGAGCACCGTAAGGGCAGGCCGGATAACAGGCACTGGCTCAGCAAGCTGGGTAACGGGCCCCGGCCCAGTGGGCTGGGTAACAGGCCCCAGCTCAGTGAGCACTGGTTCGGCAAGCCAAATAACGGGTACTGGCTAATAGGCCGAGTGATGGACTTCGCTTTAGCAGACTGGGTAACGGGCATCGGTTCAGCAGACTGGGTAACGGGCACCAGTTCAACAGACTGGGTAACGGGCACCAGTTCAACAGACTGGGTAACGGGCACTGAAACTTCAGGCTGAGACACGGGCACCGAAACTTCAGGCTGAGACACGGGCACCGAAACTTCAGGCTGAGATACAAATATCATGACATTAGGCTGGAAGGCAGGCAATGAGACACCAGGCTGGAAGGCAGGTACCAGGATATCAGGCTGGAAGATGGGCACATCAGACTGGAAAGCGGGCTCATCAGGCTGAAAAGCGGGCACATTGGACTGAAAAGCGGGCACTGAGACATCAGACAGGTACTAGAACTTCAGGCTGGGCAGCAGACACAGGCGCTGGCACATCAGGCAGAGCAGCAGGTACTGGCACAGCAGGCTGAACAACAGGTACATCGGACTGGACAGTAGTCATTGGAGCGTCAGATTGGAACATGGACACTGGGATGTCAGGCTGAGCAGCAGGCACTGGGACCTCAAACTGGGCAGCGGGCACAGACACTGGTACAACAGGCTGAGTAACAGACACTGGCACATCAGGCTGGGCAACAGACAGGAACACATCAGGCTGGGCAGCAGACAGGAACACATCAGGCTGGGCAGCAGACAGTGGCACATCAGACTGGAAAGTGGGCACATCAGGTTGGAAAGCGGGCACATCAGGCTGGAAAGCGGGCACCGAGACATTAGACTGGGCAGCAGGTACTGGAACTTCAGACTGGGCGGCAGACACAGGTGCTGACACATCGGGCAGAACAGCAGGTGCTTGCATAATAGGCTGAACAACAGGTACATCGGACTGGACAGTAGTCACTGGAGAGTCAGACTGGAACATGGACACTGGGATGTCAGGCTGAGCAGCAGGCACTGGGAACCTCAAACTGGGCAGCGGCATAGGCATTGGCACAACAGGCTGAGTAGCAGACACTGGCACATCAGGCTGGGCAGCGGACAGGAATACATCAGGCTGGGCAGCAGACAGAGGATCATCAGACTGGGAAGCGGGCACATCAGACTGGAACACTGGCAGTAAAACTTTAGGCTTGAACATGGACACAAGGTCATCAGACCGGTCAGCAGGTACTGAAACCTCAGACTGGGTAGTATGTACTGGGACGTCAGATGGGGTAGCGGGCACTGGCATGTCAGACTGGGTAGCAGGCACTGGGACGTCAGACTGGGTAGTGGGCACTGGGACATCAGACTGGGTAGTGGGCACTGGGACGTCAGACTGGGTAGCGGGCACTGGGACGTCAGACTGGGTAGCGGGCACTGGGACGTCAGACTGGGTAGCGGGCACTGGAACGTCAGACTGGGTAGCAGGCACTGGGACGTCAGACTGGGTAGCAGGCACTGGGACGTCAGAATTAGGTGGGTCATCAGGTTCCACTGGCATGAAGGTAGACTGGGGCAGGTTGGTTAGTGTGAAGGTAGACTGGGTTACTGGCAGAATTGTTTGGGTTGGAAACAATTTCTATTGCTGTAAGAAAAAGATGTAACTGGGCAAAAGGAAGACCAGGGAATAGTGGCTGGAGGCTGGAGGGTTTTGTGGAATTGTTACAGGTGGAAGAGAAGAGGCAGGTGGATTGAAAGCAGGATAGGTGCAGTGAGTAGAGACTGGGTAATAGTATTGGTGGGAAGCTGTGAATACTGGGCTGTAGCTGAGGTTGCCATGGGTGATGGAGAGATAGGTTCTTGGGAAGGCAGGTGACTAATGGCAGGGCTGGATTGTTGTGGCTTGGCTAAATACAAGAGATCTGACCATGCCTGTAGCACAGGTTGAACAAAAGTTGGTTCACATACAGCCTGTTTAATCAGAGATTGTACTGAACAAATGCAATCAGATAACACCTGCTGGGAACAAGAGGAATAATGTTCATAAAAAAAACGGATCATCCTCTAACAGCCATACCAGGGATTCAACTTGGCCACAATTGAAGGGGGGAGAGAAGTCATCACTTCCTTCGGGCAAACATGACAGGGCTGGCTTTGCACATAACTGAATCAAAGGCTGCACATCCTCAAATAACATATGACCCTGATCTACTAGCAAATGAGCCGATCAGATCGTTTCCAGCAGCTGGTCACTGGACCAATCTTCTAACGTCTGGCGACAATATTCACTATCCTCTGCCGCCCGCAGAGAGTAATAGACAATTTCATTGAAATCCATCTTTAGCGAGCCCAGCAAACCAGGAGGATTCCTCAATGCAGCCACATTTGGTCAGGGATGGTCTTGGTATACTGTCAGGAGAATTAGTAGACCAGACTGTGTGGACTGCACAGAGATAACCCGAAACGCATATAAAGTGAATAATGATATTTATTAAGATAGATGATAAATAAGAAAATACAAACAGTGCACAACCAACCCAACAAACCCACCAACAACAATATATACAGCAAGGAGCAGTACCAGAATCACAGATGTCAGCCAGGCCAGGGTCATACACGGCAGGTCAGCAGGACAAGGGATGTTCCAGAAGCATAAACGTAGCCAGGCCAAGGTCATACAAAGGAATATCAGTAAATGAGGGACAGGGAACCAACAGGACAGAGAGGGGATGGATTGGGCTGAAGGGTACAGGAACACAGAAGGGACCATGTCAGGATAAGCTCGGATGCAGGCTCAGGATTGGTTAACAGGCAAACAAGGTCAGGGCTCAAGGAGAGAGATACCAAAGCAAGCAGGTATTTTTTTGCCAAGTATTTATAAGGCTGCCAATAATTGACCTCACGTAACACCTGAGCGCAGAAGGTGCTGTCTGCTCCACACTGCTGGAATACACCCGCTGGTGGACACTGGTACTACGGCCCAAGGATCACACAGTGCCACCTGCAGGTGAGTCCTCATATTAAAGGTCTTAGGTGTTGGAAGACACCCGCTGATAGACACTGGTACTGCGATCCAAGAGACTGACAGCGCCACCAACGGGTGAACCTTTTCATGACACATCTGTGGAGATAGAACTTCTTAATCTGCGCAGACAAGTGACTTTCCTTCTCCACTACAGAGCTAAGGCAGCACTTCAGTCATGTCGGAAACACTAATACGAATCAGGGGATAAGTGTGGTCGTCTACTAGCCAGAGCCCTGCAGGAACAGCGTGTACAATCCAACATGACCTATCTAGTGGACTCAGGGGATAGAAAGGTACATCTCCCTAATCAGATTGCATCTACTTTTCATAGTTTTTACCAATCTTAGTATAATTTACCTACTAGAGCGCAGTCACAATACAATATTGAGGAATATATCTCTTCCTCAGGCATTCCTCAGTTGTCGGAACAGTTTCGAGAGGATCTGGAGGCTCCCATTACCCTTGAGGAATTACAGGAGGCCATTGGCTCATCCAAACATCCTGGCCTGGATAGCTTTACTCATAAATATTACCAGCTATTTTTCCCCCAGCTCGGCAAGCAGATGGTACGAACATTTAACGCCCTAGGACATATGACGGTATTTCCTCTCGAGGCTTTGAAAGCACATATTACTGTTATACTCAAGGAGGACAAGGACCTGTCAGGGTGTGGCAGTTAGCGCCCCATTTCTTTATTAAATGTGGATCTTAAGTTATTCACAAAAATTCTTGCCACACGCATTCAACCACACCTGACAGCATTAATCCATCTCGACCAGGTCGGCTTTATACCAACTCGTGAGGCTCGAGATAATACCATTAAAGCCTTGTACCGTATCCATCTGGCCAACTCCTCCAATACTGTGTTTCTTGGCACGGATGCCGAAAAGGCGTTCGACTGGGTCAATTGGTCCTTTATGTTTTCGATCCTACGGCATGTGGGGCTGGGGGAGAGGATAGTAGGATGAATTTCGAGTGTATATTGGAAACCTATGGCACAAATTAAAGCTAATGGACTTTTGTCAGAACCTTTTCCTATCTCAAATGGAACCCGTCAAGGGTGTCCCCTTTAGCTCTCCTCTTTGCCCTTTCACTAGGGCTATTCCTCTGCAGGGTCAGGCAAAACCCAGATATCACTGGGATACGAACTGGGGATTTACATTATAAGGCATCTGCTTATGCGGATACCTTCTATTTTCACTTACCAAACCGGTTACATCCCTACCAAACCTCCTAAGAGAACTAGATCAATATGGCTCCCTCTAATTTAAAAATTAACATGTCTAAATCAGAGGCAATGGGGGTATCTATCTCCCCAGTTCAAACTAACGCCTTAAAAGCTAAAAAAACACCTTCAATTTCAGGTGGACTGCTACGGCCCTTAAATACCTGGGCACGTTTATTCCACCTAAATTGAATCAAATCTATGCGTTAAACTTTCCACCTTTACTTAGTAGAGTATGGATCTTACTCTCTAAATGGCATCAGGGCCTTTTTTCTTGGTCTGGCAGATGTAACATAATTAAAATGTCAATCCTGCCCAAATTTTTTTTTTTAATCAAAAAGGTGTTTATTGAACAAATTCAAACAGTTTCCAATGTACAGACAAAGTGTACAGTATGTAGACAATAAAGAAGTAAAATGTACAATCTTCATAACGTTCAGTACATTTATTCTTTCTTCTTAACCAACAAGTCTACAATTTGGTGGGACATTTATATTGATACCGTGATCTACCTCTAGCCCATTAAGATCCGCCTGACGGGCATTGCAATAGTCTGGACATCACCAGCTCCCTGGGGCTTAATCCAGGGGTGTCTAGCCAAGGTGCTCATATTCTTTCAAATCTGTTCGGCCTGCCTCTATGTTGATATATATACTTTTCCATGACCAACGTGTTTCCCATATGAGATATCCATGAGGTTACCGTGGGTGGGGAGACCGATTTTCAGCCCATCAGTATGAGCTTGCGGGCCTGAAACAGGGCTCTAGAGAATGCTATTCTAGTCATTTCCTCAGGGACAACATCCTCCAACATCCCTAAAATACAGTGAATTGGTTCTAGAGGGACAGTCATCTGAAACACTCTATTAAGTGTCTCCAGCACCGCACTCCAGTACCGGTGAAGCTTTGGGCACCTCCAGAGCAAGTGAATGAGATCTCCTTGGTGTCGCCCGCATCTGCCATGGTCTAGTCTCCTGCCGATCCTATGCAGTCTAAGTGGAATGTAAGGCACCCGGAGTACTATGTAGAATTGGGAAACTTTTTGGGCCACATTAAAGGAACAGATAGTAACTTCGTCCCATTGCTCTCCTATGAGTGGACCTAAATCCTTTTCCCATAGGGATACTGCCTTAGTGGGGTGTGCTTTTAAGTTGTGTGCGTTAATAGCATCTGGTAACATTGTGAGATGATCCCTTTGGTTTCAGTGCTAGTTTGAAGTAAGTGGAAAATGGGGGTAGGCGACAGAACCCATTGGCTAGCGTCCCCCTGCGTGGCCACAGCATGGCTGAGCTGGAGGTATGAGTAGTACATGGTAGAGGGCAAGTTATATCTGTTCCACAGCTTAGGGAAGGATAGTAACTTGTCGTTTATATCTTTTTCAAACATTGCCAATCAACATACCCCCATAATTCTTTAAACAGATTAATGCATTGATAGTTCATTTTATTTGGGCTCACAAAAGACCCAGACTACAACGTCGACTTATGACTATGCCTAAGCTTCACGGGGGGCTCATATGGGGAGACTAATAGACTGGTGTAGACATGCTGGTCTCAAACTGTGGCCAAAGATTGTGCAATCACAATGTATGGTCCCACTGCGTCGTGCGGTCTGGTGTTTTACAAATCTTACCCCTGCTCTTAAAAAGCATCCAACCTTGGGATCCACTATGCATATCTGCTCCCAAATATGTTCTACTACCTCACTATCACTGTCCATTCCCCCTTTACCCTATTGTGGGGAATCCTCGCTTCCCTCCAGGATTACAAGAGGGGCCTTTTAGAACTCTCCTAGCCTTGCAATGTTACCAGGCTTCGCACTTCACACAATCTACGACCTGGCCCTCACTGTCTGCGTTGACCTCGCCAAATGATTGCTTCCGACTTGATTTCTGGAGTGGCGTACAGCTCTGACACTTTTTTAACACCTTCCCACCTACCGACAGATTCCAACAACCGCTGACTCCTTTAGAACAATTATGCAAGGTGACGGGTCCCCTTTCTCACACACTTTCACAAGTGTATGCGCTACTGATTGCACCCCAGATGAGTATATTCCCCCCTTCACAACAACATAGACGGATTATACGCTCTGCTTTAAAATCATCTGTCTGTACTCGTGCCCAGGAAACTAATTTTAAACTTTTGACGAGATGGTATCGTACACCCTCAATACTTCACAAATATTCCCCCTCGATCTCTGACAAATGCTGGAGATGTCGGGAAGATAGGGGGTGTCAAGAAAAGCCCTCTTGCAGTTTTCCCAGCAGATTGAGGATTAAACGAATGCCTGTGCATAGAAGCGCCATCCGGAGCTCGCGGACGCGCAATAGCGCCAACGGCGCTAATAGTGCTAACAAACGTACGCACATGCGCAATAGCGCCAATAGCTCTGGTAGTGCTAACAAACGTACGCGCATGCGCAATAGTGCCACTTGGTGCCAAAGATAGGCTATTTAAAGAAGACTGTTTCAATGCTGCCTTGCTGTCCGGTCTACAGCATTTCCTGAGACCCCTGCTACCTTGTTACTAGTTTTCCTGTATCCAGTACTGACTTGGCTTGTTCCTGACTTACCTGCTTGCTGCCCGCCCCGATCTTGGCTTGGACTCTGACTACTCTCTTGGTTTGCCCTTCTGTACCTGATCTGCCCGCCAGTACCTTGACCCGGGTTGTCTGCACCTCCCTGTTGTCTGCAACCTGCTACAGAACTACAGTGCACCTCCCTGCTGTCCGCAACCTGTTACAGGACTACAGTGCACCTCCCTGCTGTCTGCAACCTGCTACAGGACTACAGTGCACCTCCCTGCTGTCTGCAACCTGCTACAGGACTACAGTGCACCTCCCTGCTGTCTGCAACCTGCTACAGGTCTACAGTGCACCTCCCTGCTGTCTGCAACCTGCTACAGGACTACAGTGCACCTCCCTGCTGTCTACAACCTGCTACAGGACTACAGTGCACCTCCCTGCTGACTACAGGATCCTGCCTTCTGCTTCAGTGTTCCAGTCAGGCACTTGTGCCCCTCTGTACTTTCGAGTCCCTGTTCACACCTTCAGGGGTTCTTAAGTCAGAGGTATACGAGAGGCCGTTCTCTGCATTCCGGGCTCCACCTACCAGGTACGTGACAGGGGGACTTTACTTCATATTTCTTGGTCCTGTTTAAAATTGCTGCACTTCTGGAAGGAGGTACATCGTATATCTCAGAAATTTACCGATTGCATCCTCCCTAAAGACCCTGCTCTATTTCTACTACACGTCTCGAACAAACCTGAAAAAACATATAATAAATCAAATTTGCACCATCTTTTTAATGCTGCCAGATCATGCATTGCCCTGCATTGGAGAGACTTAAGTCCCCCTTCTATCTTGCTTTGGCTCTCAAGAGTCGAAGGGGTAAACAAGATGAAAGATCTGTTACTTTCGGCCCAAAACCGGCATGAGACTTACTCTAAAACTTGGGTCCATTGGAATAAATTCAAGTTCTCGGAGGAAGGAAAGGCCCTCTTCGTATCTTGAGGTTATCAAAATACAGTATTAGAACGTCTTCAAGGACCTCCAACCCCCTGCCGGCGGCTACACTTGCCCTGCTTTCCCTCCGCACTCCTTTTTCTCTTCCCCCCTCCCTCACTGTATCTTCTTTCTTCCCTACACTTTTTAGTTTCACCTTTTCACTTTACTGGTGTTAAAGAAAACTACTTTATCCCTGCATTCATGGCAGCAATGATTAATCAAACCTAGTGTGTTGATTTCTTGCTTAATAGTTTAAGCCTTGTAGATTTCATGATTATTTTTGGCGTTCTGATATGGCTGCCCATATATTTATATTAATTATAACTGATGTTGTACATATGGTTTGTACAGGTTCACTTTATTCATGTATCTAAATGGGAACGCCGTTTTGTTTATGCTGGATAATTTAAATTTAGATATTTTTTTTTCGGGTCGGCGGGCGGCTTGATTGACGATGGATTTAATTCGAGGGTCACTATTTTTTTTTTTTAATTAAGGAATTGTAAAAAAACTTGTCTCTTGTATTTAATACTTTTTTACACTTTTTTGGTGAATGGGTAAGGGTACCCATTCTCATGGGGGGGGCTGGGATATGGGGGCCCCCTTGTTAAAGAGGGCTTCCAGATTCCAATAAGCTCCCAGCCTGCAGACCCCCACAACCCCCACAACCTCTGGCCACAGTTGTGTGGATGAGGGGCTTTTCCCCATCAACATGCGAACAAGGTGCCATCAACAGAGTCCCTCTGCCCCAAAGCACCCAACGCCTTCATGGTAAGGGCATGTGGCCTGGTATGGTTCAGGAGGGAGGTTCAGGAGGGGGGCACTCTCTCGTCCCTCCCTTTCCTGACCTGCCGGGCTTCATGCCCAGATAATGGTCTGGTACTGGTTTTAAGGGGAGCCCCTAGCCTTTTTTTAATTTTGGCGTGGGATTCCCTTTCAAACCCATACATGACCCGAAGGGCCTGATATATACTGCGGGGGGGGGGGCATTTTTTCTTTATTTTTTAACCGGCGCTTTTTTTATTGTTCAGCTGAACTGTTCGCCCATCCCTATTAGTTATGTTTACACCATTTGGCACTGTTTGTGTCACTTGTACATCTTTTTGGACTTTTATCTTTCTCACCTAAGTTGTTGTATTTATGTGAATATTCACAGATATTCTATTTATTTATGGCTCTTCTGTTGCCTGTTGTTCCACAGACATATGCTTTAACCACTTTAGCGCTGGAAGATTTTACCCCCTTCATGACCAGGCCATTTTTTGCTATTCAGCACTCCTCTAATTTAACTGATGATTGCGCAATCATGCAATGCTGTACCCAAACAAAATTTGTATTATTTTTTTTTTACACAAATAAAGCTTTATTTTGGTGGTACTTGATCACCACTGTTTTTTTTTTTTTGTGACATAAACGAAAAAAGGCAGAAAATTAAAAAAAATATATATATTTTTTACCTTCTGCTATAAAACATATTCAATAAAAAAAATTAAAATCAAAATTGTATATCAATTTTGGCCAAAATGCATTCTGCTACATGTTTTTGATATAAAAAATCATCATAAGTGTATATTGATTGGTTTGCATGAAATTTATTGCGAATACAAACTATAGTATATACAGTATCTCACAAAAGTGAGTACACCCCCTCACATTTTTGTAGATATTTTTTTTTTTTTTCATGTGACAACACTGAAGAAATGACAGTTTGCTACAATGTAAATTAGTGAGTGTACAGCTTGTATATCAGTGTAAATTTGTTGTCCGCTCAAAATAACTCAACACACAGCTATTAATGTCTAAACCGCTGGCAACAAAAGCGAGTACACCCCTAAGTGAAAATGTCCAAATTAGGCCCAAAACATGGAGTTCACCAGAGCTTTGCAGGTTGCCACTGGAGTCCTCCTCCATGAGGACATCACGGAGCTGGTGGATGTTAGAGACCTTGCTCTCCTCCACCTTCCATTTGAGGATGTCCCACAGATGCTCAATAGGGTTTAGGTCTGGAGACATGCTTGGCCAGTCCATCACCTTTACCCTCAGCTTCTTTAGTAAGCCAGTGGTTGTCTTGGAAGTGTGTTTGGGTTTGTTACCATGTTGGAATATTGCCCTGCGGCCCAGTCTCTGAAGGGAGGGGTTTATGCTCTGCTTCAGTATGTCAGAGTACATGTTGGCATTCATGGTTCCCTCAATGAACTGTAGCTCCCCAGTGCCGGCAGCACTCATGCAGCCCCAGACCATGACACTCCCACCACCATGCTTGACTGTAGGCAAGTACTTGTCTTTGTACTCCTCGCCAGGTTGCCGCCACCATAGGCGTGCACAGGGCGTGTGCCAGGTGTGCCTGGGCACATCCTAATCACCCCGTGCAGCGCAGATTCCCCCTGCTATTTCGTCAAAGCCCCCCAACAGGGATCCTAAAAAAAATTGTAAAAAATTAAAAAAAAAATAGAATTGTAAAAAATAATAAAAGAAATAGCATAATAAACATGAAAAACTACTGACACCGTCCACTGCCCTACTGACATCCATATTTTAGTACATTTTAAAATGCTTTTTACATTTATTTATAAGAGAGTGTGTGTGTGTGTATACACACAAATATCTCTATATATACATATACAGTATCTCACAAAAGTGCTCACATTTCATATATTTTATTATATCTTTTCCCATGACAACACTGAAGAAATGACACCTTGCTACAATATAAAGCAGTGAGTGTACAGCTTGTATAACAGTGTAAATTTGCTGCCCCCTCAAAATAACTCACACAGCTATTGATGTCTAAACTACTGGAAACAAAAGTGAGTACTCCCCTAAGTGAAAATGTCAAAATTGGGCCCAATTAGCAATTTTCCCTCCCTGGTGTCATGTGACTCGTTAGTGTTACAAGGTCTCAGGAGTGAATGGGGAGCATGTGTGTTAAATTTGGTGTTATCGCTCTAACTATCTCATACTGGTCACTGGAAGTTCAACATGGCACCTCATGAAAAAAATAATTGTTGCTCTACATAAAGATGGCCTAGGCTATAAGAAGATTGCCAAGACCCTGAAACTGAGCTTCAGCACGGTGGCCAAGACCATACAGCGGTTTAACAGGACAGGATCCACTCAGAACAGACCTCACCATGGTCGACCAAAGAAGTTAAGTGCACGTGCTCAGCGTCATATCCAGAAGTTGTCTTTGGGAAATAGACGTATGAGTGCTGTCAGCATTGCTGCAGAGGTTGAAGGGGTGGGGGGGTCAGCCTGTTAGCACTCAGACCATACGCCTCACACTGCATCAAATTGGTGTGCATGGCTGTCATCCCAGAAGTAAACCTCTTCTAAAGATGATGCACAAGAAAGCCCGGAAACAGTTTGCTGAAGAAAAGCAGACTAAGGACATGCATTACTGGAACCATGTTCTGTGGTCAAATGAGACCAAGATAAATGTATTTGTTTCAGATGGTGTCAAGCGTATGTGGCGGTAACCATGTCATGGTCTGGGACTGCATGAATGCTGCCGGCACTGGGGAGCTACAGTTCATTGAGGGAACCATGAATGCCAACATGTACTGTGACATACTGAAGCAGAGCATGATTCCCCCCCTTCAGAGACTGGGCCGCAGGGCAGTATTCCAACATGATAACGACCTCAAACACACCTCCAAGACGACCACTGCCTTGCTAAAGAAGCTGAGGGTAAAGGTTATGGACTGGCCAAGCATGTCTCCAGACCTAAACCCTATTGAGCATCTGAGGGGCATCCTTAAACGGAAGGTGGAGGAGCGCAAGGTCTCTAACATCCACCAGCTCTGTGATGTTATCATGGAGGAGTGGAAGAGGACTCCAGTGGCAACCTGTGAAGCTCTGGTGAACTCCATGCCCAAGAGGGTTAAGGCAGTGCTGGAAAATAATGGTGGCCCCACAAAGTATGGACACATTGGGCCCAATTTGGACATTTTCACTTAGGGGTGTACTCACATTTGTTGCCAGCGGTTTAGAAATTAATGGCTGTGTGTTGAGTTATTTTGAGGGGACAGCAAATTTACACTGTTATACAAGCTGTACACTCACTACTTTACATTGTAGCAGTGTCATTTCTTCAGTGTTGTCACATGAAAAGATATAATAAAATATTTACAAAAATGTGAGGGGCGTACTCACTTTTGTGAGACACTGTATATATATACATACTGTGATGGAGGTATTGAATTCCATATTTATATCAATAAGATCCAAGTGAACCATTGCAAGGACTCTAATTAAATTGCCGTGCCCCATAGGATGTATGTATATATGTGTGTAGGTATGCGGGGCATGTGTGTGTGTATATATATATATATATATATATATATATATATATATATATATATATATATATATGCTTATATATATATGTATCTATGTGTATGTATGTATATATGTGTGTATATGTTTTTAATATCATGATAGGGCCCAGCTCACCTTGTTAGAAATGCAGTTTTTGTTGTACACTTGTGGGAACCAGGGAAGGTCCCCAGGTGTTAATTGAATCAAAGAGTATTTGCAGACATTAAGGCTTCAACCCACCAGGGGGCCATTGAAGTGCAAATGTCAGAACTGTTTGGGCTGGGGGATCAAAAGAGATTGTTCATTAACTCAGACTGAGAGGCACCAGAAGTTTAAAAGCTTAGCATGAACTTTTGGAAAGCTTCAAATGTGGCCAATCAGAATTGGTGGCAACTGTTAACCAATGAGCAGTAGACTTCAAATGTAGCCAATCAGAATTTGATGCACCTCCGAACCAATGAATATGTGGCATCTGTTGATTGGTGGAGAATGCATATAAAAGAGGGAGAGAGCTAAAGGTTCTGCCTTTTTGTCCAACCTCAGACCATCGAGGCGACATGATGTCCGTGTAAAGTATCCGTGTATCTCTCTCTCTCTGTAGTTTCTTCCTAACTTTTTGTATCCTAGGAGTTGTCTTATAATATTGTATAGCCTGTGTATGTCCATTGTAACCATTTTTGAGTTCGGCCTAGATTATCTTTGCAGCCTAAAACCATACTGTACTTGTGGCATCACTGGGGATATATGATAAATTCTAATTATTCTAACTTTCTTCTCTGTGTAAATAAATGTAATTGTTTATCTTTTTGCCCTGTTATCGTTCGTTTTTATTCTTATATAGACAAAGGTTTAATCACTGATTTTTGTATCGTTAATCATTTAAGTGAGGTATAAACACTTCCAACACATATAGTGCCCTTCATTAGAGGAAACTTCACGTTTGAGTGATTTGTGATTTTGTGGGTGGAGGACAAGTCTAAAAAAAAGGTAAGCATTTTTATGTCCTTGTTTGTATGTCTGTCCCCCCTGTCTGAACACCCAAACTAGCAAGCTTCTTTGAACATTGTTTATATATACATAACCTTTTGTCTGTACTAATACTTTGATGAGACTGATATAAACAGTATAAGTGAAATAAAATTGTACTGAGATATTCTATTTATTTATGGCTCTTCTGTTGCCTGTTGTTCCACAGACATATGCTTTAACCACTTTAGCGCTGGAAGATTTTACCCCCTTCATGACCAGGCCATTTTTTGCTATTCAGCACTCCTCTAATTTAACTGATGATTGCGCAATCATGCAATGCTGTACCCAAACAAAATTTGTATTATTTTTTTTTTACACAAATAAAGCTTTATTTTGGTGGTACTTGATCACCACAGTTTTTTTTTTTTTTGTGACATAAACGAAAAAAGGCAGAAAATTAAAAAAAATATATATATTTTTTACCTTCTGCTATAAAACATATTCAATAAAAAAAAAATAAAATCAAAATTGTATATCAATTTTGGCCAAAATGCATTCTGCTACATGTTTTTGATATAAAAAATCATCATAAGTGTATATTGATTGGTTTGCATGAAATTTATTGCGAATACAAACTATAGTATATACAGTATCTCACAAAAGTGAGTACACCCCCTCACATTTTTGTAGATATTTTTTTTTTTTTATGTGACAACACTGAAGAAATGACAGTTTGCTACAATGTAAATTAGTGAGTGTACAGCTTGTATATCAGTGTAAATTTGTTGTCCGCTCAAAATAACTCAACACACAGCTATTAATGTCTAAACCGCTGGCAACAAAAGCGAGTACACCCCTAAGTGAAAATGTCCAAATTAGGCCCAAAACATGGAGTTCACCAGAGCTTCGCAGGTTGCCACTGGAGTCCTCCTCCATGAGGACATCACGGAGCTGGTGGATGTTAGAGACCTTGCTCTCCTCCACCTTCCATTTGAGGATGTCCCACAGATGCTCAATAGGGTTTAGGTCTGGAGACATGCTTGGCCAGTCCATCACCTTTACCCTCAGCTTCTTTAGTAAGCCAGTGGTTGTCTTGGAAGTGTGTTTGGGTTTGTTACCATGTTGGAATATTGCCCTGCGGCCCAGTCTCTGAAGGGAGGGGTTTATGCTCTGCTTCAGTATGTCAGAGTACATGTTGGCATTCATGGTTCCCTCAATGAACTGTAGCTCCCCAGTGCCGGCAGCACTCATGCAGCCCCAGACCATGACACTCCCACCACCATGCTTGAATGTAGGCAAGTACTTGTCTTTGTACTCCTCGCCAGGTTGCCGCCACCATAGGCGTGCACAGGGCGTGTGCCAGGTGTGCCTGGGCACATCCTAATCACCCCGTGCAGCGCAGATTCCCCCTGCTATTTCGTCAAAGCCCCCCAACAGGGATCCTAAAAAAAATTGTAAAAAATTAAAAAAAAAATAGAATTGTAAAAAATAATAAAAGAAATAGCATAATAAACATGAAAAACTACTGACACCGTCCACTGCCCTACTGACATCCATATTTTAGTACATTTTAAAATGCTTTTTACATTTATTTATAAGAGAGTGTGTGTGTGTGTATACACACAAATATCTCTATATATACATATACAGTATCTCACAAAAGTGCTCACATTTCATATATTTTATTATATCTTTTCCCATGACAACACTGAAGAAATGACACTTTGCTACAATATAAAGCAGTGAGTGTACAGCTTGTATAACAGTGTAAATTTGCTGCCCCCTCAAAATAACTCACACAGCTATTGATGTCTAAACTACTGGAAACAAAAGTGAGTACTCCCCTAAGTGAAAATGTCAAAATTGGGCCCAATTAGCAATTTTCCCTCCCTGGTGTCATGTGACTCGTTAGTGTTACAAGGTCTCAGGAGTGAATGGGGAGCATGTGTGTTAAATTTGGTGTTATCGCTCTAACTATCTCATACTGGTCACTGGAAGTTCAACATGGCACCTCATGAAAAAAATAATTGTTGCTCTACATAAAGATGGCCTAGGCTATAAGAAGATTGCCAAGACCCTGAAACTGAGCTTCAGCACGGTGGCCAAGACCATACAGCGGTTTAACAGGACAGGATCCACTCAGAACAGACCTCACCATGGTCGACCAAAGAAGTTAAGTGCACGTGCTCAGCGTCATATCCAGAAGTTGTCTTTGGGAAATAGACGTATGAGTGCTGTCAGCATTGCTGCAGAGGTTGAAGGGGTGGGGGGGTCAGCCTGTTAGCACTCAGACCATACGCCTCACACTGCATCAAATTGGTGTGCATGGCTGTCATCCCAGAAGTAAACCTCTTCTAAAGATGATGCACAAGAAAGCCCGGAAACAGTTTGCTGAAGAAAAGCAGACTAAGGACATGCATTACTGGAACCATGTTCTGTGGTCAAATGAGACCAAGATAAATGTATTTGTTTCAGATGGTGTCAAGCGTATGTGGCGGTAACCATGTCATGGTCTGGGACTGCATGAATGCTGCCGGCACTGGGGAGCTACAGTTCATTGAGGGAACCATGAATGCCAACATGTACTGTGACATACTGAAGCAGAGCATGATTCCCCCCCTTCAGAGACTGGGCCGCAGGGCAGTATTCCAACATGATAACGACCTCAAACACACCTCCAAGACGACCACTGCCTTGCTAAAGAAGCTGAGGGTAAAGGTTATGGACTGGCCAAGCATGTCTCCAGACCTAAACCCTATTGAGCATCTGAGGGGCATCCTTAAACGGAAGGTGGAGGAGCGCAAGGTCTCTAACATCCACCAGCTCTGTGATGTTATCATGGAGGAGTGGAAGAGGACTCCAGTGGCAACCTGTGAAGCTCTGGTGAACTCCATGCCCAAGAGGGTTAAGGCAGTGCTGGAAAATAATGGTGGCCCCACAAAGTATGGACACATTGGGCCCAATTTGGACATTTTCACTTAGGGGTGTACTCACATTTGTTGCCAGCGGTTTAGAAATTAATGGCTGTGTGTTGAGTTATTTTGAGGGGACAGCAAATTTACACTGTTATACAAGCTGTACACTCACTACTTTACATTGTAGCAGTGTCATTTCTTCAGTGTTGTCACATGAAAAGATATAATAAAATATTTACAAAAATGTGAGGGGCGTACTCACTTTTGTGAGACACTGTATATATATACATACTGTGATGGAGGTATTGAATTCCATATTTATATCAATAAGATCCAAGTGAACCATTGCAAGGACTCTAATTAAATTGCCGTGCCCCATAGGATGTATGTATATATGTGTGTAGGTATGCGGGGCATGTGTGTGTGTATATATATATATATATATATATATATATATATGCTTATATATATATGTATCTATGTGTATGTATGTATATATGTGTGTATATGTTTTTAATATCATGATAGGGCCCAGCTCACCTTGTTAGAAATGCAGTTTTTGTTGTACACTTGTGGGAACCAGGGAAGGTCCCCAGGTGTTAATTGAATCAAAGAGTATTTGCAGACATTAAGGCTTCAACCCACCAGGGGGCCATTGAAGTGCAAATGTCAGAACTGTTTGGGCTGGGGGATCAAAAGAGATTGTTCATTAACTCAGACTGAGAGGCACCAGAAGTTTAAAAGCTTAGCATGAACTTTTGGAAAGCTTCAAATGTGGCCAATCAGAATTGGTGGCAACTGTTAACCAATGAGCAGTAGACTTCAAATGTAGCCAATCAGAATTTGATGCACCTCCGAACCAATGAATATGTGGCATCTGTTGATTGGTGGAGAATGCATATAAAAGAGGGAGAGAGCTAAAGGTTCTGCCTTTTTGTCCAACCTCAGACCATTGAGGCGACATGATGTCCGTGTAAAGTATCCGTGTATCTCTCTCTCTCTGTAGTTTCTTCCTAACTTTTTGTATCCTAGGAGTTGTCTTATAATATTGTATAGCCTGTGTATGTCCATTGTAACCATTTTTGAGTTCGGCCTAGATTATCTTTGCAGCCTAAAACCATACTGTACTTGTGGCATCACTGGGGATATATGATAAATTCTAATTATTCTAACTTTCTTCTCTGTGTAAATAAATGTAATTGTTTATCTTTTTGCCCTGTTATCGTTCGTTTTTATTCTTATATAGACAAAGGTTTAATCACTGATTTTTGTATCGTTAATCATTTAAGTGAGGTATAAACACTTCCAACACATATAGTGCCCTTCATTAGAGGAAACTTCACGTTTGAGTGATTTGTGATTTTGTGGGTGGAGGACAAGTCTAAAAAAAAGGTAAGCATTTTTATGTCCTTGTTTGTATGTCTGTCTCCCCTGTCTGAACACCCAAACTAGCAAGCTTCTTTGAACATTGTTTATATATACATAACCTTTTGTCTGTACTAATACTTTGATTAGACTGATATAAACAGTATAAGTGAAATAAAATTGTACTGAGAGTGTATGAGAAGACATCCTGCTCGGTTGGGCCAAAACTGCAGGAGGGTGTCAGCGTGAATGATAAGGGGCTCTGATTGGACGCTTGAAGGCAGTGAAAAAAATTAGGATCTGGGCCTCTCTGCCAAAAAGCAATTTCAGTTGACCCTTTGAATGAGATTAGGCTAATCATTGTGATTGAAACGCACCGGTGGGCATAGAGCTACATTTCCACCTATGAAACTCTAAGGTCGCATGATTGAGTGTGACTGTGGTGTGACTTTAATGCAACTGTGGTGTGGCTTTGAATGCGACTTTGTTCCAGAGTCACATCAGAGTGGTGCAGGTACCCTTTCAGAGTCGCTGCAGCTTTGAGTCGCATAGATTGGAACGGTGCTATTGAAATCAATGGGCTGCGACTTGCAATGCGACTTTGTATCCAAAGTCGCATGACAAATTGCATCAGTGGAAATAGAGACTAAATCACACTGAATGATCTTAGGTATAAATTTTTCTTCTTTGCAATTACTAACTGGGGATTGTAAGCTTTGTAAGTAAACCTGGGAACAGTGGCTATAATGTAACAGATACAAATCATATTGAAATTAGGTGTGCATCTGTTAACTGCATCCTGTACTACAAGCACGCATAGGGTCCTGATTATCCAAGTTTGTGCTAATCATTAGTAATAGCCTTTCATTAAGCATTTCTTTTAGAGTACTTCAGAAAAGTCCACGGGGGGATTAAACTATTATTTAGTTTGGGAAATCTCCAGGCTAATTTTTTGAAGGACTATAGCCAGGACAGGGAAAATATTGTTCTGGCAAGTAGTGAAAAAAAAGCAGCAACATTGACAGGGGCGTGACCTGTCTCCCAATTCTTGGCCAGAGAGTAGCTACCTCTGGAGGAAAGGCAACCTGTAAAAAGGTTGGGGAATCAGTTCAAGGTCCAGTGTCCGTAAGGATGGGTAATCGAATCGCTTCAAAGAGGGGGTCTGAATGGAGTAAACCCTATCAAATGACCCCAAGGGAAGAGATGATAGATAAATATGGATGTTGGGTTGTAAAATATATTCAAGATTGGGATCGCTGGACTGGGAAAAAGTATTCTAAAAGAGGTACTTTTAAGCCAAAAGCTTGGTAAGATTTGTGCCGTGCTCACCACAAAAAGATGACACGGCCATATGAAAAAGATACTTTATATGGATGCTGTAGTCAGCGAATAAAACAGAGGAAATGAATGTTATTACTATGGGATTTAAGGAGAAATCATTCCAAACAATGCTTGAACGTAGGGACAAGCGGAAACCATCACAACCCCCAACAAGTGGTGACAGTGATTTTCAGGGAGACAGGGAGCAGTTGTCAGGACTTGGACCTTATGCAGTTGCCCAGTCCTTGTCAGCTGAGTGCTCATGGGCTGACATGAATTGTCACCTTTCAGTGGTGGATAAAAAGGGAGAGCCACAACACAAGTCTGATACCTCAGTAAAATGTGGATTACAGGGGGATTGGGAGATACAGGAAGAGGAAGACAGAGTAACAGGACATGGAGCCGAAATGGCCATGCTGGCCAGGCAGAAGGGACACTTTCTGTCCCGCTGACGGGAGAGGATGTGAAATTAAATCTCACTGAAAGAAGCTGTAGTAAGCGCACGGGAAAACCGCTGTTAATCTTTGCGGCCAGGTGGTTAGCGAAACAGTATGAACATTTGAAAGTGCAAAACACATCCCTAAAAGAAGAGCTAGAAATAACCAAAGGTACCATTTGCACTTTAGAAGCTTCTATGTTAAATTCTGAGGCTATTCACCAGCAATTAGCACTAGAAAACCAAAGATTACAGGAAGACGTTCATCAGTTGGGAAAGACTAAAGGATGTAGAAGGTGAAGTGAAACTATTATCTGTCAGCTGCCAGGTGCCGTTGGCTCAGTTTTCATATAGAGAAAATAACAGGGTAACTGATTTGGGTAGGTCTGAATTCATAGGGACGTCCTCCACACCTAAGGTATTTACCAACAAGAATAAATCCCAGGAAGGTAAGAGCTCTTTAAAAATTGCCCCTATATTTTGTGAGCCGCAGGTAAAAACTACTAATCCAGAAAAGGCCATCCCACATTCTCAGTCGTCTAAAACAAAGCCTTTTGTTAATAGATGTTGTACTACTTTAAATAAGATAAAATGTCACTTATGTGGTTTATTTGGCCACATCGTGAGATTCTGTCTATCCAGTTCCAGTCAAAAAGTCGGTAAATATAATCCATATAGGACCACAAGACGTGATTATGAAGTGTACTCAGTGCGCTTTGCAAAGGGGCCTAGGTGTAAGAAGTATGAACCACCTAGGTCAGGGGTCCCATTCCAAACTCCTGAGAATGCGTCCATACAGGCTGAGAAGGGGCTAATGAAATGGGATGGATCTCTGAAAGAATTTAAACCTTACCAAACAGATGTTATGAGTTTAAGAAGAAGTACAGGTTATTATAGAAAACATGCTGATATGTGTGATGTCTAGAGGTCGTCTTTAACCTAACTAATTGTGTGAGTGTGTGTGTGGAATATGGAATATATGTTGTGTTGTCTAACTTTGAGGTCTGTTGTCTCAGCTGCTGTGACAGCCTACCCAAATGACCCCCTTTCTTTCTGACCAGGTCAGTGAAAGTGTAAAGCAAACTGTATTGACATGCAAATTACCTGAGCCAAGATAATTATCTATGTGTTTGTTTTCCAGAGTCAGTTCTGCGAGAGGTTGGTGGTGAGGTATTAATAATTTGTAGATAAATGGTACCACTAAAAGATTTATTACGGGTTGCTCATTTTTTTCTCACCATGGTGAATACATTTTTTTGTGGGGAATTATTGGTATACCATAAAACAAAAATCCACGTGGTATTAATGTGTATTAAGTAATACATATTTATTAAAGTTCAGCTCAACAATTATTTTGGTATTTTAAAAAAAGTGCACTGTTTAGGTAATGTAATGTATATTGGGGTGTCATAGGCTAATGTCTTGTTACAGGTATATAATCATTGATTCGTTGTTTCTAGGCAAAAAATTGAATGTTTATTACTAAATTTTATTGGTGTTTTATCCCTCAGATTCGATAATTGGGTTTCATGGCTTTCAGAACAAAGAATATCACAGCCTCCATAGACAATTTTTTATTTTTCCTGGTTTCAGCACCATTATCTAGTTGATACTTCTATTTGTCAGCCCATTCGGCTGTGTTTTTGACTACCTAAGTGTTGTATGTTCTGATCCAATTCTACAAAAACAGTGGCTATGCTGACTTTTGTGTAGATTTGTTAAAAACTGCTTAACCCCCCCCTGCGGTTATTGTAATTAGTTACACACCCAGCCAGTGCTTTCTATTCAAGACTGGCTCTTTGCCTTAGGCTAAGGTATGTTAATGTCCCTAGCAATCTGTGTGTCCCCAAGTGTATTTGAAACCTGCTTCCTGCCCAGTGACACTGGTTTTAAGTGGCTATGTGTTACCAATTGTCTAATGTATCTGTGGCGTATCTGTCACTAATATCTGTGTGTTTCAAGACACAGTGGTTGGCTCATGTAGCTGCTACTATTCAGTGATTTGATATGTTTTTAATATCATGATAGGGCCCAGCTCACCTTTTTTAGAAATGCAGTTTTTGTTGTACACTCGTGGGAACCAGGGAAGGTCCTCAGGTGTTAATTGAATCAAAGAGAATTTGCAGACATTAAGGCTTCAACTCACCAGGGGGCCATTGAAGTGCAAATGTCGGAACTGTTTAGGCTGGAAGATCAAAGGAGATTGTTCATTAACTCAGACTGAGAGGCATCGGAAGTTTTAAAATTCTAGCATGAACGTTTGTAATGCTTCAAATGTGGCCAATCAGAATTGGAGGCAACTGTTAAGCAATGAGTAGTAGACTTCAAATGTAGCCAATCAGAATTTGATGTACCTCTGAACCAATGAATATGTTGCATCTGTTGATTGGTGGAGAATGTATATAAAAGAGGGAGAGAGCTAAAGGTTCTGCCTTTTTGTCCAACCCCAGACCATCGAGGCGACATGATGTCCATGTAAAGTATCTGTGTATCTTTCTCTCTCTGTAGTTTCTTCCTAACTTTTTGTATCCTAGGAGTTGTCTTATAATATTGTATAGCCTGTGTATGTCCATTGTAACCATTTCTGAGTTCGGCCTAGATTATCTTTGCAGCCTAAAACAACACTGTACTTGTGGCATTACTGGAGATATATGATCAATTCTAATTATTCTAACTTTTTTCTCTGTGTAAATAAATGTAATTGTTTATCTTTTTGCCCTGTTATCGTTCATTTTTATGCTTATATAGACAAAGGTTTAATCACTGATTTTTGTATCGTTAATCATTTAAGTGAGGTATAAACATTTCCAACACAATACATACACACACACACACACGCATGTGTGTTTGAGCTTTGGGGTGCACACCCTATTACAATAGGCTGCGCACACCTATGGCCGCCACACACGCTTGACACCATCTGAACCATATAAGTTTATCTTGGTCTCATCAGACCACAGGATATGGTTCTAGTAATCAATGTCCTTAGTCTGCTTGTCTTCTGCAAACCGTTTGCGGGCTTTCTTGTGCATTGTCTTTAGAAGAGGCTTCCTTCTGGAACGTTAGCCATGCAGACCAATTTGATGCAGTGTGCGGCATATGGTCTGAGCACTGACAGGCCAACCCCCCCACCCCTTCAACCTCTGCAACAATGCTGGCAGCACTTGTATGTCTATTTCCCAAAGACAACCTCTGGATATGGTGCTGAGCATGTGCACTCAACTTCTTTGGTCGACCATGGTGAGCCCTGTTCTGAGTGGAAATGTACCATGACACCGGGGAGAGAAAATGGCTAATTGGGCCCAATTTGGACATTTTCATTTAGGGATGTACTCACTTTTGTTGCTAGCAGTTTAGACATTAATGGCTGTGTTGAGTTATTTTGATGGAACAGCAAATTTAGACTATTATACAAGCTGTACACTCACTACATTGTAGCAAAGTGAAATTTCTTCAGTGTTGTCACATTAAAAGATATAATACAATATTTACAAAAATGTGGGTGGTGTACTTACTTTTGTGAGATACTGTATACTGGAATTAAATTATTATTTTTTTTATGTTACTAATGGAAGCGATCAACTACTTATGATGGGACTGCGAAAGTATGATGGGAAATCTGACACTAACTGACGCTGGGGGGAAATGACTAACTGCCGCTGACATTAATACAGTGATCAATAATAATACTATACAATGTCGCTGTCCTAATGACACTGGCTGGGAAGGGGTTAACATCTAGGGTGATCAAGGGGTTAAATATGTCCCTAATGATGTGTAATGTGTGTACAGTGTGCTGCTTTTACTGAGCAAAGCAGGGATAAGAAACTGACAGATCACTCCCTCTGTACAGAGCTCTGTGTTTACCAACTCAAGAGCTCTGGGCTGTGATTGCACACAGCTGATCAGCAGGTCCCGCCCATGAATCATTGGCCGGGACTTGCTGACAGGCTCACACTGTGTGCAATCACAGTGGGTCTTGGGCGGGGCATGCAAGCGGGAGCAGGGAACACAATCACAACTCAGCCTAGCCATCTTATTTTCCATTTAATCTGGGTTTATTCCCACCCATGTCACCTAAGCAATAATTAGCATTCTTACCTCCTTAGGCTCTTGTTCCTAGTAGTACCTGTTCCAGTTTCTAACACGTGTTGCTGTTCCTAGTACCCATTTCAGTTCCTAATACCTTTTACAATTCCTAGTACCTGTTCCAGCTTCAATATATTCCCTGTACTTCCCAGCTGCATTCAGCTTTCCAGCTCCAATATGTTATCTGTGCTCCTGTGCCTCATTAAATCTGATCAGCAGTAGCCTGCACAGGTGTGTTGTGGACTGATCAATGTATTCTGACACGAGGAATCCCCGCTGTCAGAATAAAATAATGCTGGGAGGACTCCATCTATCCACTTGCTGGTATGGGAGGGGGATCTGTTCAGTTTTTTTCTATCAGCCCACTGGTGGATGGAAAAAAACTGAACCCTGCATGGCCAGTTTTAGACTTCCTAAGCGCATGATAATTAAGTGTTCAAACTGCAGAGAGGGTCCACAAGCTCCTAGCCCATGACAGTTTTTCTAAAGAGTGTTGCATCTTTTGAGATATTCCTATTTTCAAGATCTGGGATTCTGATTCATTAACTTTATAGTAAGGCAAATGACTAAGAGAATTTTTTGAATTTCAAGAAGGAAAAAAAGGCAGCTCTGTGATAATCAAAAATTATATGCAAACAATCCTATTGTGTGAGTATAATCGCCAGTAAAGACTCACTCACACATGGCATTTGTTATAAGAAATGGGGGTGGGCAACATTTTGATCTACAAATGTGAGCTGAAGGTTTGGTATAAGGTTGACATGGCAGAAGAAATGGAATCTAGGAAGACAATGTTTGGAGAATTTGCCTCATTTAACTGTAGTGTATTGTTTGAAATGCTTTTTAATTCTTGTAAATTTGGATTACCATTGGGTACCTATTTCCCTTTAATGAAACCCACCTGGTTTAATAAGTTGTGGGATGATACATAGGCAAATATTAGCTATGGCCTTAGTGTATATATTGTTCAAAAAAAGATAACTACTAAAACTTCTTTAGCTGGTTTAGGCACTTCCACAATAATAGCCTTTAGCATTTCTGCTGAGAAGGAACCAGGGGATGCAGCTGCATTAAATAAATAAGTTAGGTATAGAGAAAGTATTTCTTTCTAAATATTTTATATAATTCTCCTATAAGGCTGTCTGGGGTACAAACTGCTTTTTTTACCAAGATGAGTGGGTCAGTCCTTTTTCACATGTGCTGCATTTTCATTGTTTATGTGTTTTATTGCTGTTTGGGATCTCACTGGGTTCATTTTGCCTTACTTCCTGCAAGAGAAAAAAGTGCAAAGAGGGAATAGCCAAAAAACACAGTAGTTCAGTGAGGAAGAATTGAAGAAAAAGAAGATTGGTCGCACACCATGGAAGGAAGAGCTTCTGTAGAATAGTTACTTTATTGTCAAGGTGCCAAAGGATGTAGACAGGACACTACAGGGACTTTGGTAGACCGATTTCACACGGATAACTCATGCTTCTTGTGAAACCGGTCTACCAATGTTCCTGTACCGTCCTGTCTATGTCCTTTGGCACCTTGACAATAAAGTAACTATTCTACAGGAGTTCTTCCTTCCATACTGTGCAACCAGTCTTCTTTTACTTCAATTACTATTGACGATGGTGAGCCGGGGCCAGCACCCATGAGGAAATCTTTTCCACAGTCTGAGCGGTGTTACACTCTTTCTGTTCAGTGAGGAGGGATTACAACTTGACAAAGTGGAAAGCATGCACATGCAGACTTGCAATGCATTTGCCAAAACTTACAAGCACTGGATAGTGGTTGAGGACCTATTGCTAAAAAAGCTTTTATACACTGCATCTGGATGTTTTTCTTCTCCATACAAGTCAAGTTGAGTTCAAAAAGATCTCAAGACAATGAAAGAGGTCTCAGAAACAACCTAAATGTACACATTTACATCAATGTGTGCCAAAACAGAGACTGCAGAGGACATCCAAGGCCTGGCAGGAAGCAATTGACATTTCTATACAAGGCCAGTCATGGTATGTGCAGTGCAGACATACAGACACAATCCTGAATGGTCACCTCATAAAGCCATTCAGGGTTAAGTCTATGAGGAGAGAGGCATTACAAACACCAATGGTGGCAGCTTATGAGGGAAAAATAGCCATCCTACAGGGTTTTACAATCTGTCTGATCACTATTCCCTCAATGTTTAAAGACATTTTCCCAGCTCTGTCTTAAGGTGTTAGAACTAAAACAGTGCTGAGAAATACTGACTTAAATCACTAGCAGAGGGCTTTGAGGTGAATGGAAGCTCACTATACACATTCACTTCCTTTTAGTACATCATAACATAGGAGCGTATGTCATGGTCATTTTCCATACAAGAAGCAGTGGATGCTGCAACCTTAGCTCTAGTACATTGATTCTTCCAAGCTAATTGACTCTTCCATAGTAGTATTAATGCACTGCATTGTAGCTGGAAGATTACAGGGCATTAACACTCAAATACCCTGTTACTGTACCACAAATTAGTACATAGCATGATAGAAAAAAGCAGCACAGCAGATACCCACTTCTGATGTAAATTCAATTATTTCAGAAACTGCTAAAGGGATACTAAACCAAAGGTTTTAGAAATATCAGATTTTTTCACTTAAGCTGACTATTGACATTTTAAACAAGAATAAATTTAGGCATTTTAAATTTTAATTAACCAGTCTTTTACTGCCTACCCAAGAGGCATGTATTTTAACACAAACTGTCAGGCCATCGTTTCAGGCTCTATTGTGACATTTCTGAAAGATAACCTCACTGCTAAGATAAAGATTTTACTGTGGCAGCTGAGGATAACACAAGCTATTTTTTCTGCAGTCACATTCAATCGGTTTTATCTTTGTAAAAAAAATATTATGAGAGTGATTCCATATGTGCATGAATTTTAATTAAAGATGTCTGTGTTTACTTAACTGAATAACGTAAGGAAATCTCATAAGGTATATTGGAAATGTTCTTAAGTGTGCAGTGCTAAATCAGAATAGAGGGTAGTTCCTTCCTTCATTACAAATAAACCCACAACAAACTATAAACCTATTATAAAATGCTTAAAGTAATACACACTAGGTAAATATAGGATCACTGCTGCTAATTACCCATGTATTAACATAGATCCAGCCTACCATATCCAGCCAATGCAAACTGCTCCCTTGAGCACTGCACGGCTTCTGCTACCATCTGGTGTTACAGTTCATCTAAACATGTTTACTTGTGTTTGCTATGATTTCCTCACAGTGTACATATGCATCTCATCATTATATTTGTCAACTAATGCAAAAATAAAAAAAAGAAACAATAGTTCTATAATATGCTCACTAAACAAGAAACATTTCAGTGTAGAATTCAGGCTTTTATTCCGTAAGACTTTTTTGAGAGCTTTTTGGAAGTTTCTGGACTATTTTCATGAATGTAATCTAATCTTGATATATGACATGATATCAAATAAAAAATTCTTATTTGTATAAGGAAACACACAATATTTACAAATGCCATGAATTTAAAAAGAATAAAGCATTACCCTTGGTTCAATTCCTTTGCATTTTTAGTGCATTTTGCAGAAACACACTACAGTCTATTTAACATTATTTCCTACTGATTTAGTTCACATGTGTGTTTTGAGCTGGTGCATTTTTCGGAAGGGGTCAGGAACTTATTTGTAGAAGATTTCATTTTGCGTGTAAAAGACTACAATTAACCAGCACTAAAAACAAACTACATGAACCAAACTGTCATACTTTTCTATTAGCCACCCCCCCCCCCCCCCGCAAAACACAAAATGCATCAAAAACGCATGTTCACAAAATACAACGTAAAATTGCAACCTGCATAGATGTAAACCTACCCTAAATTCAAAAAATGTGCCTTTATTATTTTTTTCTGATGAGCCTGCAGAGCATTGCACCCACCATGTGGTGGAAATTTGTTTCACCACCGCCGGCTCTTTCTCTCTACTCCACACTCACCACTGTCACTTGTAAACACAGAAGCCTTCTGTGCTTAAAAGGACAGCTTTCCTCTCACCGGCTCCCACAGTTCCCTCCCTACCCTGCATTCACAATGGGGGACAAGAGAAATGCAGGTGCAGTGTAGTCATGGGTGGGGGAGGCATCTCATGGTAGGCTACACTGTGATCCCCTTCTGTGCGTGGGTGCACAGATGCCGATGAATGATCCTGCTGCAAGTGAGAGAGAAAAAGAGACAGAGCTGCCTACACTGCTGGGAGGTACTAGAGTTGGGCTGGGTATTTTTGGAAAAAATGAGGCAGTGATGCAAGGAAGCTTTGGTAGGAGAGATGAGGGCTGTAGAGGGAGGTTTGTGCAAAGGTTAGGGATTGGGGGGAAAGTGGTGCAGAGGTCAGAACTGAGAAGGGTTGGAAGTGAGATGTGGACAGCCTGTAAAAGAAAGCTGAACCCTGCACTCTGTGCACAGCACACCCCTGAAGCCTGCACTTTGTATGTAGTCCACACTTAAACCCTGCACTCTGCATGTAATACACCCCTAAACCCTGAACTCTGTATATTGAGCACTCCTGAACTCTCAACGCTGCATTCTGTACACAGTGCACCCCTGAACTCTGTATGTAGCAAAGCCCTAAACCCTGCACTCTGTACATAGCCCACCCCTGGACTCTGTGCATAAAGCACTCCTAAAACCTGCACTCTCTACATACCGCACCCTGGTGGGGCCATCCGGTCCGCCCCCCTCTGACGCACGGGACATCCCTATGGCTTTCCTGTAGCGTCAGAGGGGGCGGACCAGGTGGCCCCGCCCCCTCTAACACTACGGGGGAAGCCATAGGGATGTCCCCGTGCGCCAGAGGGGGGCGGGGTCACCCGGCGACGACACAGTGTGGTCCCTCTCACAGTTTTAAAATAGCTGTCACCTGCGAGGACACGTTATATGGTGTGTGCCTCCTATTGAGGCAGATCTTCTTTATTTATTTTTTTTCGGTCCGTCGGCAGAGGTGAATGGACTACGTGGGATAGTTTTATTTTTTTAATTTTTAATAAAGGACTTCTCCCACGGTGTGTGTTGTTTTTTTTTTTACCATTCTCACACTTTTTTTGTGATATGGCATGGGTACAATGTACTTGTTACCATTTCAAACAGGGGGGGCCATGATCTGGGGAGCCCCTTGTTAAAGGCGGCTTCCAGATTCCAATAAGCCCCCCGCCTGCAGACCCCCACAACCACCAGGCAATGGTTATGGGGATGAGGCCCTTCTCCCCATCGACATGGGAACAAGGTGCTTTGGGGCTACCCTAAAGCACCCTCCCAATGTTGAGGGCATGTGGCCTCGTACGGTTCAGGGGGGCGCTCTCTCATCCCCCCTCTTTTCCTGTGGCCTGTAAGGTTGCGTGTTTAGATAAGGGTATGGTATGGATTTTTGGGGGGACCCCGTGCCATTTTTTTAAATTTTGGCGTGGGGGTTCCTCTTAAAATCCATACCAGACCTGAAGGGTTATTATAGCCGCGAGTAGTTTTAGATGACCTTTTTCCTTTAGAAATGTCATTTTGCTGTCAAACTGTTCTAAACACGGGAAACATGCGCCACTTTACAGGCATACTATAGACACCCCCCAGGTATGAAATTTAAAGGAATAATACACTTTTATTGTTTCACTTTAATCATTATTAAAATCGCTGCTCCCAAAAAAAAAGTGACATTTTTAAAACAGTTTTTTTTTGCATTGATACATATCCCCTGGGGCAGAACCCAGGTCCCCAAACACTTTTTAAGACAATACCATGCATATAAGCCTTTAAAATTAGCACTTTTGATTTTTCATGTTCGTGTCCCATAGACTTTAATGGTGCTTGCGTGTTCGAACAAATTTTTTGCCTTTTCGCATGTTCTGGTGCGAACTGAATGCGGGGGGGGGTGTTCGGCCCATCCCTAGTCATTACACAGTTAACTGTCCTAACAAGGTTAGAAGAGCAATTGCTGCGACTGATGTGATTGTGCCCGAACAAATAAACTTCATTACCTGGCAGCCTATATCCCCATTGATTCATGCAGAGGATAAACTAAATCATCTACTATCTCATTTTGTCATCCCTATTAAACTTATCTCTGAGGGCATTGAAATTCCTTGCTCTGCTATGCTGGATTCTGGGGCTAGGGGGAACTTTATGGATATAGATTAAGAACTTATGAAACACTTCCTCTGGTACTCCAATTTGATGCTGACCATCATGAGACCATCAGTTTTCAGCTGCTTACGTCACCCAAATCTCCTGTCATCCTGTGCATTCCTTGGTTTTCCACCCATAATCCATCCATCAACAGGGAAGCACGGATTATAAATTGTACGTCCTCCCATTGTGAAGAATATCATGAGTTCCAAGATGTCTGTGATATGATTGTACCATTAAACTGCTCACAGGGGCTAAAATACCTTTTGGTCCCCTTTTCAATCTGTCAGAACCTAAATTAAAGGTACTCAGGAAGTGGCTTGATGAGCATTTAGAGAAGGCCTTCATTAGAACCTCAAGATCTCCTGCAGAGGCAGCCCTGTTCTTTGTTGAAAAGAAAGATTCCTCCTTGCATCTATGCATGACTACAGGGACCAAACTACTAATAAAAAACGTTATCCGCTTCCTTTAATGTTGGAAACACTCTGTTTTGCACTTAACCACTTCAAAACCAGGCACTTATGCACCTTCCTGCCCAAGCCAATTTTCAGCTTACAGCACTGTCGCACTTTGACAATTGCGCGGTCATGCTACAGTGTACCCAAACAAATTTTTTATCATTTTGTTCCCACAAATAGAGCTTTCTTTTGGTGGGATTTGATCACCTCTGTAATTTTTACTTTTTGCGCAACAAATAAAAAAAGACCGAAAATTTAGAAGAAAAAAAGTTTTTCTTTGTTTCTGTAAATTTTTTTTGTAAATAAGTAAGTTTTCTTCTTCAATGATGGGCACTGATATGGCTGCACTTATGGGCACTGATAAAGCGGCGTCAAGTGAAAAGGTGCGCCAATCTAAGTGCAGTATCCAAAAACCTTTAATTAATAATATAAAAAGAAGAACGGCCAAATGGCTACTCACAATATGTCAGTGGGGATAAGGCATTTAATACATAGGTAGCCCATAGGCACAACCTCAGCCACTCTCAGTGCGGGGTCCCAAGGTAGGTGAAATGCTGTAGATGATGTAAACAAGCAGTCTGTAATGTGTAGTCCTCTGCTGGTGGGGGCTTGGGTATGTGGGGAGCTAAGTGCCCACGGTATCAGCAAGGTCGGACCGGCGTCTCTTGAGGACCGGAAAACGGAAGTCGGAACGAGATGAAACCAGCCTGGAAAACACCATACACTGGAGAGGAAGCTGCAGAAATGACGTCTGGACGTGTCAGATGACGAGTTTCAATGCTACCGCATTTTCTTCAGATCTGATTGGCATGCCGGGTGAACATCATTTAAATAGGAGGGGAGGCCGGCGTTCGTCGCTAGGCGCACCTTTTCATTACACATTGTCTTCCGGAGTCCTCGCTTCTACTCTCTAGGGAGCTGCCGCTGGTGCTTATTGTCAATCTTAATTTGAACTTTGTATTTGGGACTTTAGCTTTATAGTGTATATAATAGACATTTTCTTTTTCATATACGCTAACATCACAGTTTTATACCGTCCTCCTGGACACCATCACCATTATTATTTATTTTTTATACATCCATACTCTGTTTGGTTTTTTCATGTGTGACTGAATCTTGCGCCATTTCTTCCTTGTTGTTACTGATAAAGCGGCACTGATGGGCACCGATAAGGTGGCACTGATGGGCACTGATAGGCGGCACTGATGGTCACTACTGATGGGCACTAATAGGTGGCACTGGTATGCGGCACTGATGGGCACTCATAGGCGGCACTGATGGGTACTTATGGGTGGCACTGATGGGTACTTATGGGTGGCATTGATGGGTGGCACATATGGGCACTGATGGTCACTGATAGGTGGGCACTGATGGGCATGGATGTGCACTGAGAGGTGACACTGATGGGTGGCACTGATGACACTGATGGGTGGCATTGCTGGGCATCACTTGTTTGATCTGGACCATAATGTTGCCAGTCAGTGCCTATTTGTGGTAAACATGTGGTAAAGAGCCTCTGTCAGAGGCTCTTTACCGAGATCGGTGTAGTGGTGTGTCAGACTGACACACCGCACCACCGATCGCTGCGATGCGCACCCCCATGGGTGCCCATATGATGCCTAGTCAGGATAACTGAACCACCACCCAAGCCGTCATTCTGCTATAGGCCGGGCGGGAAGTGGTTAATGATGCTTTTTGAGATCTATCTTTTCTAATAACCTGGAGCATGTTTGCACTGTCTTTGAAAGGTTAAGGAAAAACTGACTTTATTAATTTAGAGAAACGTGACTTTCTTGGGATATACTATTTCTCCTAAAGGAGTGAGCATGGATCCTGAGAAGATCAAAGCAGTGGTAGATTGGCCTGCCCCTAGAAAAGTTAAAGAAATACAGCGATTTGTTGGATTTGCCAACTTCTACAGAAAATTCATAAGAAACTTCTCTAAGGTGATAGCACCAATTACATAACTGACAAAAAAGGGTTACCCTTTGCATGGTCACCTGAGGTACCTGAGAGTGCTTTTATTAGGCTAAGAACTATTTTCACCTCTGCACCAATGTTGGCACATCCGGATCATGAAATTCCTTTTATAGGGGAAGTGGATGCCAAAGACACATTGTCTCTATGTACCTGAATCTACTAGGGTTGAAGACCTCATATTGGTTCATAACTCAGGGACATTTTGTGGCTTCTAAGTCTGAAGAACTTTTGTTACAGTCCTTTTGGTGGACTGACTGAAAGATGTCAAACATTATATGACCTCATGCCTGACATGTGCACGCAATAAGACTCCCTGAGCTTCTCCTTTGGGGTTGCTCCGGCTCCTGCACCATCAAGACCGTGGGGGTCAATTTCTATGAACTTTGTGGTAGTTTTACCTCCCTTAAAAGAAATGACCACCATCTTGGTAGTCTTCAACCGTCTCACTAAGATGGCTCATTTTTTACCTGTTAAGGGGGTACCTTCTGCTGAACAAGCTGCAGAGATATTGGTTTGATAGACATTATTTAAACTACATGGAATTCCTGATGATGTGGTGTCTGACAGAGGAGTACAGTTTACATAAAAATTTTGGAAAAGCTTTTGCTCAGCTTTACGTGTAACAGTTAATCTGTCCTCCGCTTTTCATCCTCATTATAATGGTCAGACCAAGAGGACCAATCAAACCTTGGAGCAGTAACTTTGAAGTGATTGTAAAGGCTCATTTTTTTTCCTATAAAAAATAATAAACATGTTATACTTACCTGCTCTGTTGCAGTGGATTTACATAGAGCAGCCTGGATCCTCCTCTTGTCGGGTCCCTCTTCCGTGATCGTGGCCCCTCCTTCCTGTTCAGTGCCCCCACAGCAAGCAGCTTGCTATGGGGGCACCCAAGCTGAGTCACAGCTCTCTGTGTCCATTCAGACAAGGAGCAATGACTGTCCCCGCCCCCTCTCTCCCCTAATTGGCTAGCGGACTTTGATTGACAGTAGCGGGAGCCAATCAGGAAGGAGAATCTGGGACGGCTGAGAGACTCGTGGACATCGCTGGATAGAGATGGGGCTCAGGTAAGTGTTAGGGGGGCTGAGGGAGGCTGCTGCACACAGAAGGCTTTTTATCCTAATGCATTAAGATAAACTTTCTGCCTTTACAACCCCTTTAATGTTTCGTTAGTTATCTTCGGGATGACTGGGTGAATTATCTTCCTACAGCAGAGTTTGCTTATAACAATTTTAAACATGGCTCCACTTCTTAAAGTCCTTTTTACTTAAACGCCGGGTATCATACAGTTTTTATTCCTGATCTCCCTATTTAAACTCCAATTCCTTCTGTTACCAAGAAATTCCCTACATTGCAAGACATTGATTGAGACTTTGAGGGAAGCTCAGGAATGTTACAAGAAGGCTGCTGATAGACATCAGAGATCACTTCCTACCTTTGATGTGGGTGACAAAGTTTGGTTATCAACCAAAAATTTGAATGTCCATGTTCCATCCGCAAAGTTGGGCCAAAAGCTTGTGGGACCTTTCCAGATTTTTGCTCAAATCAACCCATTTAGCTCTTGCTTAAAACTTCCCGACAGTTTGATGGTATGACGTTTCATGAAAATCCTTTTTCTGGAAGAATTCTTTCACCTCCCCACCCTGTTGAGGTACAGGGTAAAGAAGAATATGTGGTGGAGAAAATGCTTGATTGCAGGATCTTTCGGAACAAATTACAATACAATGGAAAAGATATGGGCCAAAAGAAAATTTTTTGGAGCCTGAGGAGAACATTCATGCCCCTAGATTAACATGAGATTTCCACCAAAGGTTTTCTCACAAACCTGGCCCTAATGTCCAAGGGATGTACAGAAAGAATAGGAGTACTGTCAAGGCCTGGAATTTAACCTGGGTCCTCTACTGTGTCTTGCAATGACGCCTCTCACTGAGATATCTGAGATGCTAGACAGCACCCTGTCTGATCCATTGGAAAACCCTGCCTTGTGCCTTGACTTCCACTGAACCTTGAACTCTTTGCTCCTCTCATGAACTTCCTGATTTAAGCCATGTCTCTGCACTTCCTGTTTTCCAGATTATTGTGTTCTCTTCAGCCAGTATCTTGCTCTTGTCTTCCCTGCTGCAGTCCATTTTTTGCTACCACTCATTATCGACCCTTGACTTGTTCCTCCCATATGCTTCTGCCTGATCCCAACCTTCAACTACTTGTTACTGACCTTTGGCATGTTTACTGACTACGATTCTGTTTGAGCCTTACCTGCTTATCCACTACTGGACCCCAGGCATGCTTATCTCCTGGAGGGGCAATCCTGAGGACCACAACCTGGTACTAACACACAGCAAAATTCATCTTCACCATTAGGAGCTCAAGTGAACACTGGTCTGAGCTTAGACATTGCACCTCAGATGAGCCTGTGTCATCTGCCAGGGTGAGTGCCTGTGTGCTTATCCTGCTGGTCAGTGGTAGTCCACCTACTGCTATAGCAAATGATCTTTTAGCCTAACCCCTGATAGTGACATCTACAAAGCTGGAGTCTCAATTAACTAAAAAGGGTGCTTACCAGTGTCCTACAGTTCATTGTGAATTACAAGCTATCTGCAGTGGTGGAAGACAGGACTTGTAGCTTGTTCATTCACAAATCCCTATGAATAAATGTCACGGCTGTGTGGGGGCAGAGCCCCACACAGCCACACTGTTTTTGAAAAGTGACTGCGGGTGCAGGGAGAGGATCCCTTGCCCGCTGTCATGAGATGGAGGGAGGAATTGGAGGGTTTAGGGGGCAGACCTAAATATGGGTGTAATGTGTAACATGCTTCAAAAGGTGAACCTATCCTTTAATTAAACAGTGAAGGTTGTAGATGGAAAATATAAATGTAAATATGCACATCAGGCATTAGGGGGTATGCTGCAACTATGTGGAAATATAGAATGAAATGTTCTTCCTCATTACCTTGTAAATGGAACAATGTTTCCTCCCTCTGGGATGGTATCAGGAGATCTTTCATTTTCCCATTGTATCAGGCAGTCGCGTACCAAGGGGGATGCGCGGGGGGATGGTCTGCCCCGGGTGACACACATTGAGGGGGTGTCAGGCACTGCCCAGGGACTCTGGGTGCATGTGGGGCAGCTTTGTAAAAAGTTGATAGGATCAGCACAGAGCCCAGCGGTGTATGGGAGGCTGTCTGTAACCCCCCTGTCATCTCATCAAGTTAGGCTGTCCCCCGGGGATGTTCACTATCTCCCAAGGCATCCAGAGTTGGTCGGTGGGGTCTGCATGTGGCTGCCTCCTCCACTCCTCCTATAGGCTTCTTCCCTCAGGCTGATCCCCCCGCCCCAGCTAAAGAAGAAAGAGGAGGGGAGACGGAGAGACCACAGGAGCCCAGGAATATTCATCACCTGACATGCTGTAAGTGACTGAGCAGTGCACACTGTCACTACATGCAGACCTAACCTGGCACCATATACCACCCTAACCTGTCTCAATATACCACCCTAACCTGTCTCTATATACCACCCTAACCTGTCTCGATATACCACCCCAACCTGGCACTATATACCATCCCAACCTGGCACTATATAACACCCTAACCTGGCTCTATATCACCTAGCCTGGCACTATATACCACCCTAACCTGGCACTATATCACCTAACACGGCACTATATCACCCTAACCTGGCACTATATACCACCCTAACCTTGCACTATATACCACCCTAACCTGGCTCTATATCACCTAACCTGGCACTATATCACCTAACCTGCCAGTATACTACCCTAACGTCACTTAATGTCGACATGTGGTGTGCTGCCTGTCTGCCTGGGGGGGGTGCCAGATATAGGATCTGCCCTGGGTGCCAAATGCTCTAGGTACACCCCTGGTATCAGGGATTCAAAGAGTGGCCACCCAGTAATGGCCTTTCTTCTTCATGGTCTGAAACTATAGGGTCTTTATACAGGCGTTTCAGATGATAAAAAAGTTGGGATAGCTCATTTATTTATAATATCTGGGAGGCCTAAAGGGAGAAGCGGAAGTTCATAACAAAGTAGTGGTTGGTTCCAGCTTTGAGAGCGAAGGTACATCTGCTAGACATGTGCAATTCGTTTAACTCTGAATTAGTTTTTTAACAAATTTCGACAAATCTTTTAATTCAGAATTATCCAAATTCAAGAAATCCCGTTTAACAAATTTTTCTGAATATTCGTAAATACAAATATTCGTAAATTTGAAAATTCATAAATTCGTAAATTCGAAAATCCAAAAATCTGAAAATTCGACAATCTGAAATAATAACTAATAATAACTAACTAATAATAACTTAACTGTTACTAAATATTACATTATAGGTTTCAGATGATAATAAAGTTGGGATGGCTCATTTATTCATAATATCTGGGAGGCCTAAAGGGAGAAGCAGAAGTTCATAACAAAGCAGTGGTTGGTTGCACCTTTGAGAGCGAAGGTACATCGGCTAGACATGTGCAATTCGTTTAATTACGAATTCGTTTTTTAACAAATTTCAACAAATTCATAAATTTGTAAATTCGAAAATCCAAAAATCTGAAAATTCGAAAATCTGAAATAACCAATTAATGATAACTTAACTGCTACTAAATATTAAATTATAGATATTGGAATTTCCTTTCAAATTTGTCTGTTAGTGAATGTAACGAATACAAATTTATCCAAAGTTACAAATTATCAGAAATAACGAATGCTGTATCTATTTAAACGTTGAGTATAGCCTCACATAACATTAAGTTAGTAACAGTAAAGGAGTACCATCGTCCAAATTGACATATGTGATTGGGGAGGGTGAAGATGTGGGGATAGTTCCCGAAGCTATCCCATACACATAGATACCCAAAAGGAATTGAATGGACTTTCTCGGTACTGGTATAACCACAAATTTGATTAATAAAATATAACATTTTTATTCTGTAACAATGTACAAACAATATCTTAAAAAAACAGAAATGTATACAGAAACAATTTATAAAATATAGTACAGTATACACCACACAGAACTAACTCATAGCAGGTTTCCCCGGTAGTTTCTGTTAAGGTGGGGTATAAATATTCCTCTACCGGTTTCACGGTAAAACCGCTTCTCCAGGATGATGAAAGGTCAATGAAAAAACAATGTATTAAAAGAAAATATACAAAAAAGTATACAAAATATACAAAAAAAAAAGGAGACCACCTTTATTATTCTGATAATGGCAAACTTACCACCATAAGCAGACACATAGGACTGTATCATCACTATGATGTCTCTATGGTTCAATTCCTGGTTCTCAAAGTGGTCCAACCAAGCCCTAGAGGTGGCAATTGAGACTGAACGATCCTACAGAGAGAGACGCTATGGATCGAACGGCTCAATGCCACCTAACCCCCAGGCCTTAATGAGATGATCTCATATAAACCTTTTTTATAAATTGTTGCGAGTCTTTTTGTTTCTTTTTTGTTCTTGTTTTTTGTTTGTTTTTTGTTTCTTTTATTTTATTTTTTCCCCCTCCCTCCCTTCCTAGTGTGTCCCTTGTGTGCTTTGGTGCAATGTTTTGTTTTTCTCCCCTTACCCCCCTCCCCCCTTCCCCTTTTTCCCTTTCCCCTCCGCTCAATCCCCTCCTCCCCTGCATCCGTGGCCCACTCCCACTGTCTGACTGTCCCCCTAATGGGAATACATTTTATTTGGTCTGCACGCTATAAATATATTGGCCTCCTCTTTCCAAATGCTCATTGTCATTGTACAGTTTCTGTCAAGGTGGGGTATAAATATTCCTCTAGTGGTTTTGGGGTAAAACCGCTTCTTCAGGAGGATGAAAGGTCTATGAAAAAACAGTGTATTAAAAGAAAATATACAAAGAAAAAAGAAGTATACAAAATATACAAAAAAATACAAAAAACATTTTCAAGGCTTAACAGTAGTAACATGAATGTGGAGATCTGCTCACCCAAATGGACCAGGTACGGCTAGCAGCAGAATCCCACAGATCCCCCCCCCCCGGCAGACAAGGGGGAGTGCAAGAAGCCATCTCTAATTAAAATAAATATATCAGGTGTAAATGGTGGATGTTTAATAATTTTTCTCAAAGGTTATAAAGATATTGATGGGTGAAAAATTATGGTGGTGGGAAACTGAAGAAAGGTGCATGTGTGGTTTGAAGCAAAATAGAAAGAGAAAGAAAAAAAGAAAAAAAAAGAAAGAAGAAAAGAAAAGAAAAAGATTGACAAGAGAATAAGGAAGGAAAAAGAGGAGGGGGAGGGGGGAGAGGGAAAAGGGGGGAAGGAAGGGGAGAAAAGGGGTGGGGGGAAAGGGAGGGGGGAAAAAGAGGGGGGGGAAATGTGGGTCACAAAGTGAGCATGCATCACGCATGCGTGATTTCATTTTAAATGGCAGTGGAGTTTCAAAACACTATCCCTTCTGGGAATTTTATGCTATTTTTATGCTATTGTTTTTACTTTAATAAACTAGCCCTAATTTCTCTGCACTACTGGAGTTTTTTTCTTTTGGCATTTATGGTTCACCCTCGCTGGATTTTTTTGGAAGCAAACAATGATTGCTATATAGGAAATACTCCTGGGATTACATCTTCAGAAGTGCTCCTTCAGAAGTTGGTAGGACTTCAGCAGAGCCTCCTGCGGGACATTCCCTGTGGTCCATATGTCTCTACTAAGCCTGTTTTGACCCCCCTGAATAAGTCCAGCGCTGCACTGTTCTTTCCATATTCATTACATTTACTAACATCCAAATTTGAAAGGACATTTCAATACCTATAATTTAATAGTTAGTTAGTTAGTCAGTCATTCTCTAGAATTTTCTTTCTTTTTTTCAGGTTTTTGAATTTTCTAATTTACAAATGTATGAATTTATGATTTTCAAATTTACGAATTTACAAATTTATGAATTTATCTAAAGTGAATGAATTTATGAATTGTGATCATAACGAATGACCCGAAAAACGAAAAAAAAAGAATCAAATGAAAACGAGCAAATTTTTTGGCGGTGCACAATGTCTAACATCTGCCTTTTCTTTCTGTTAATGGGTGTGCTTTTTTTCTACAGTCAGAACACATGGAGGAGACTGGAGTGGCACACCAAGCCTTCCTTGTCTTCCTCCTCCCAGGCACAGAGCAGAAAATATTCTCCAGCAGCTGGAAATACCCTCTCACATATTACAAATATGATGGGTACTATTCTTTACAATCATGTGGAGGGTGAGACGTTCGCAAAGCATTTTTTTTTATAAATTGTATCTTATTGTCATACAGTTAGGATAAGGCCTAATTTAATTTGTTATTGAATAAAGTTAACATTACCCTAATAACTTTAACAAAACTAAAAATAGAATTTAAATACATACCGTTTTTAAGCAATACTTGCAGTTTTATTTAGACTTTAGCTTTCAATTTTTCTTTTCTGACTCCTACTTTCACTGGTTCTTGAACAAACCTAGAAAATATTAACTTTAAAAAGAAATTTAAATGAACCATACTTTTTAACCTTTATAACCTTGAATGCAATAAAAAAATGAGGAAACCAGAGGGATGAAATCTGCAACATGTTGTATTTTTAAAGCATGATAGAAAATGCATACAGACAATCTTTATTGTACAGCAGCTTGAATCCTGCTTTGAGAAAGAAAATAAGGATTTAAAAGGATAGAAGATGATTTTAAACTGTCTATGGGGATAGAGCATATTGAGACTTTAGTTGTGAGCAATATGGAACATGAATGTATATAAAGATTTTAACACAGTGCTTAATAGTGTTACTATAGAGCAGGTGTTATGGAACTAGTTGTGGGCCGGGCTTAAGGTGCCCTAATGGGGACACTGTGGAACTGCACTGTCTAATCCCTTAACCATAGGCAGGAGCTGCAGTCATGTGAAATCAACTGTAAGGTGAGGTTTCAGATTTAGAAGCGAACAGCAACTTACACAGTTAACTCTTTGTAATCTGTGGCCATGCTTCTTAAACTTTTACCACTAAACACTTCAGACACAACTTCTGTTAGAGAACACCTCTCCCTCAAGGTGTGCATCTTCTCTAAGTCGGAACCACAGACCATGTACCGGTCTCCACCAACTCAGCAGTCATCACCTCACTCCCAGTGACAATGTCTGTATGTTACCATTGGACACAAGAAATGCACTTCTCCATAACTCCATGCTTGTTATCCTTCTCGGGACCCTACTTCTATCTCTTGTGACTCCAGGAAAGGTTCCTAGGTACTCTGTGCTAGGAGGATGGTCCCAGTATGTGGGGAATCGGTCTCTAGTGAAGGGAAAAACACCCCTTCAATACCAGAGCATCAATCACCCCTGCCATGTCACCCATTTCCTGGCTGGTTTGTCGTGTTAGCAAGTCACACAAATACAGTGGTCATTAGCAACCACAATCTAGCTTCCGTTGAACAGCATTCTGCTTGTTGGACCCCTGTCATTTATCTTCTCTAACTTCTTCAGTTCCCTTGTTGTAAGACCTGGTCTTTTGCTATGCCATGCATGCACCCCTTTAGAAACTTCATACTAGGCAGTTTAGATGAACAAATCTTTCACTGAAATAGTTGCAGGTATAAAGTAACAGTTTTCAAAGACTTCTTCCATATACTTTCCTATACAAAGCTTTCTAGCAGTGGTGGCCCATAATGCAGGGTGCACGGGCGCCGCCCCCCCATCCATGCGCATGGCCCCCTAAACTACATGCAGGGTGCCGGACGCATGGATTCCAAGATTCCAATGGGTTGGTTTTTTTTAAGCACATGTTTAGAGCCAGGGGCTCTAGTAGGCTTAAAAAAAGGGTGGGCTCGGGGCGCAGAGCACTGCATGTAGAATATTGAATAATTAATATTCACTATGGTCACACTGATTCTCCTCTCAGCCAATGATGGCTGCCATGATGCAGAGGAGGAAGATGAGATTGCCGAGACACAGTGGAAGCACCTGGAAGGAAGTGCTGGCCGTGCCATAGATGGGGTAAGTGCAGGACTCGTATCCGACCAGCAGATCGATCGACCCCCAGGGGGGTGGGTGCGGGCGACCCGACCGGTGGGGTGGCTGTGGGTGCATTGTTTGCCGCCCCCCCCCAAAAAAATATACCACCAGCCACCATTGCTTTCTTGTGCCCCTAAATGGTGACCCATGATGTGGTCATACCATACCAGGCAAATTGCTACATCCATACAGAGTCCTTCTCAAGGCAAGAGTCTAAAATAGGTAGTAAAACCACATGAGGTAGCAATAATCCCTAACAGAGTCCAGTTAAGGTAGACCAACAGCTACATCTTGGCAGTATTTCCCCAGGCTGACCTCTGAGGGCAATAATGAAGCACCTGCTTACATGCTGATTAGGGGTAATTTTTATACTATTGACTTGTTGCTGCTCCTATACTGATATTACATTCTAATAAAAATAATAAAAATAAAACCTTTTTTCAACATCAGTTGTTTTTTTCATGTCCATTCTAAAAGTCTCTGGTAGGATTAATGTTTAACTGGTTAAATAAATGATTTCTGTGTCTACCCTACTCCTGAATCTGTGCAATAAAATATTCCTTTTGTTTAGGGGGAATGTAATGGAGATGAATAATCACCTTATGCATTAATCAGGACATACATAGCATACATACCATAAGTTGAAGGAAAGAAAATTGGTCGATCCCCACATCAACACAGTCAGTCCCACAGTGCCAGCCATCAGAATACAATGATCACTGCTGGCAGCTATATGGCAGTGATCACACAAACAAACCTGACAGGTTGGTTGTACTGAAGTTGATCAATGGATTGACTTCTGTACAACCAGCCTGCCCATAGATGGATCAAAATTCAGGTGGTTTCTGCCTGAATTTTAAACCATCTATGGCTGGTTTTAGTCTTGCAGCAACCAGTGCTATAGTCTCATTCACTTCTGCCCTAAGCTTGCAACACTATCACATACAATACAAGTCTGGTAAGAAAAGACATGAAAGCAAAGTGAAGCAGTGCAGCTTCATGGGATCGGTTGTCTATACAGGAACTAGGGAGAAGGAAGCCTACAAAACCACAACAAAAGGTTAGTATATCTGTCTATTATAGATCACCTAGACTAAAGAGCATTATATTGTTCATATGTGTGGGGGGGCTGGAGGGGGTGTTGCATAGTTTAATTATTTGGCCAGACCAGGAATCTGTTAATTTAAAGCCCCTTATAAATAGGAAAAGCTATATCATATGCTGTAATGTAAGCCATCTAACATAATCTTTCTCTGAAACTGGCTACGTTTACAATATGTATTTAAGATATATACAGTAGGGGTGCGCATCTTCACTGGTCTCACGATTCAATTCGATTACGATTATCTGGTCAACGATTCGATTCGATACGATTCCGCGATGCATCACGATGCATCACGATTACCGACGAGCTCCCACTTCCGCTTGGGTCGGCTCTTCCACCCTGCAATCTTCTGGGACACATCACAGTTCCCAAAAGATTGCCCGGCTATGCAGGACAGCGCAGTGAGACATGCGCACCCGGCTTTGAAGCTGCAAGCTGTCACAGCCAGATGCCCACCGTAGTATTGCCAGCGCTGTGGACAGGCGGGCGAGAGAAGGGAAGGTTTGGGTGGCCACGTCGCTGGATTGTGGGACAGGTGAGTGTCTTTTTTTAAAAGTCAGAAGATGCACTTTTTTTGTAGCTGCTGACTTCTAATAAACAAAAAATTGACTGGAACTCAGCTTTGAATTAAAAATAACCTCACTCCATAAAAGTGCACTAATTCGGTGCACTACAGGGTGCAGAGGTTCACACACACACGGCTGCTTGGAGGTCAGAAGGGATTACAATCCACAGATGACAAACAGCCCTGTGAAGTTCCCTGTACTGTCTCTGTGCTGACCAGTGGCAGCTGGTGCTCAAAATTTTTTTGGGGGGCGCAAACAAACTGAAAAATACTGAACCTCCCCCATCAAATGCAGCCTCACTGTGCCCATCGAATGCAGCCACTGTGCCCGTTAAACGCAGCCACTTGTGCCTGTCAAACGCAGCCACTTGTGCCCAAATGCAGCCACTGTGCCCAAACGCAGCCACTGTGCCCAAACGCAGCCAACTATGACCGTCAAATGCAGCCACCTGTGCCTGTCAAACGCAGCCACCTGTGCCCGTCAAACACAGCCACCTGTGCCCGTCAAACGCAGCCACTTGTGCCTATCAAACGCAGCCACCTGTGCCCAAACGCAGCCACCTGTGCCCAAACGCAGCCACCTGTGCCCGTCAAATGCAGCCACCTGTGCCCAAATGCAGCCACCTGTGCCCAAACGCAGCCACCTGTGCCCATCAAACGCAGCCACCTGTGCCCATCAAACGCAGCCACTTGTGCCCAAACGCAGCCACCTGTGTCCGTCAAATGCAGCCACCTGTGCCCGTCAAACGCAGCCATCTGTGCCCATCAAACGCAGCCACCTGTGCCCGTCAAACGCAGCCACCTGTGCCCATCAAACGCAGCCATCTGTGCCCATCAAACGCAGCCACCTGTGCCCGTCAAACGCAGCCACCTGTGCCCAAACGCAGCCACTTGTCCCCATCAAACGCAGCCACCTGTGCCCAAACGCAGCCACCTGTGCCCAAACGCAGCCACCTGTGCCCGTCAAACGCAGCCACCTGTGCCCGTCAAACGCAGCCACTTGTGCCCAAACGCAGCCACCTGCGCCCATTAAATGCAGCCATCACTAACCCCCCACAATTACTTTCTTTTAATTAATGTTATATTACAATAGATGCTGTGCCCCCGCTGTATGTGCTTTTAAAAAACAATGTCACCTCATACTGAATTTCACCGTGGTGGTACAATCATGTGACTCCTCCCGCCCCTCTCCGCTCTCCTCTCTCCTCTCCACTCTCCTCTCACGTGTCTCCTGAGTCCTGACGTCAGCGGGGAATTCTCAGTCCCGCCCGCTGACTATAGTTATCGTATCAGAAGAGAGGCAGGCGGGACTGAGAAATCCCCGCTGACGTCAGGACTCAGGAGACGGAAGAGGAGAGCGGAGAGGGGCAAACGGGCCGGGAGTCACATGATCGTACTACTACGGCGAAATTCGGTATAAAGCAACATCGTTTTTTAAAAAACACATACAGCGGGGGCACAGCATCTATTGTAATACAACATTAATTAAAATAAAGTCATTTTAAAAATACGCTCGGAGCGCTTTCCCACCCGAATCGCGATGCATCGATGCAACGATTAATTTCAGCACCCCTAATATACAGTATCTCACAAAATTGAGTACACCCCTGACATTTTTGTAAATCTTTTCATGTGACAACACTGAAGAAATGACACTTTGCTACAATGTAAAGTAGTGAGTGTACAGCTTGTATAACAGTGTAAATTTGCTGTCCCCTCAAAATAACTCAACATGCCATTAATGTCTAAACCGCTGGCAACAAAAGTGAGTAAATCCCTGAGTGAAAATGTCCAAATTGGGCCCAAAGTGTTAATATTTTGTGTGGCTACTATTATTTTCCAGCACTGCCTTAATCCTCTTGGGCATGGAGTACACCGGAGTTTCACAGGTTGCCACTGGAGTCCTCTTCCACTCCTCCATGACGACATCACGTAGCTGGTGGATGTTAGAGACCTTGCTCTCCTACACCTTCCATTTGAGGATGCCCCACAGATGCTCAATAGGGTTTAGGTCTGGAGACATGCTTGGCCAGTCCATCACCTTTACCCTCAGCTTCTTTAGTAAGCCAGTGGTTGTCTTGGAAGTGTGTTTGGGCTTGTAATCATGTTGGAATATTGCCCTGCGGCCCAGTCTCTGAAGGGAGGGGTTTATTCTCTGCTTCAGTATGTCAGAGTACATGTTGGCATTTATGGTTCCCTCAATGAACTGTAGCTCCCCAGTGTCGGCAGCACTCATGCAGCCAGAGACCATGACACTCCAACCACAATGCTTGACTGTAGACAAGACACACTTATCTTTGTACTCCTCACCTGGTAGCTGCCACACACGCTTGACCATCTGAACCAAATAAGTTTATCTTAGTCTCATCAGACCACAGGACATGGTTCCAGTAATCCATGTCCTTAGTCTGCTTGTCTTCAGCAAACTGTTTGGGGGCTTTCTTGTACATCATCTTTAGAAGAGGCTTCCTTCTGGGATGACAGCCATGCAGACCAATTTGATACAGTGTGCGGCGTATGGTCTGAGCACTGACAGGCTGACCACCCACTCCTTCAACCTCTGCAGCAATGCTGGCAGCACTCATACATCTATTTCCCAAAGACAACCTCTGGATATGATGCTGAGCACGTGCACTCAACTTCCTTGGTTGACCATGACGAGGCCTGTTCTGAGTGGAACCTGTCCTGCTATATGGTCTTGGCCACCATGTTGCAGCTCAGTTTCAGGGTCTTGGCAATCTTCTTACAGCCTAGGCCATCTTTATGTAGAGCAACAATTCTTTTTTTCAGATCATCAGAGAGTTCTTTGCCATGAGGTGCCATGTTGAACTTCCAGTGATCAGTATGAGAGAGTGAGAGCGATAACAAATTTAACACACCTGCTCCCCATTCACACCTGAGACCTTGTAATACTAATGAGTCACATGACACCGGGGAGGGAAAATGGCTAATTGGGCCCAATTTGGACACTTTCAGTTAGGGGTGTACTCACTTTTGTTGCCAGCGGTTTAGACATTAATGTCTGTGTGTTGAGTTATTTTGAGGGGATCGCAAATGTACACTGTTATACAAGCTGTACACTCACTGCTTTACATTGTAGCAAAGTGTCATTTCTTCAGTGTTGTCACATGAAAAGATATAATAAAATGTTTACAAAAATGTGAAGGGTGTATGTTCTGTCCACAAAATGTTTTATATTGGTTATTTGTACCTGTGTTGTTAAATTTACATGCAAAATGTGTAATTTACTTAAGACAATCATATGTGGTGTGCAGGCTCCATCTAACGTTCCTTTTTGGTATTGCTGCAGTTCTGTTTTATTGTTTTATTGTATGTGTAATTAAGGAAGTTGTCAGCAAGCAGGGAATTCTGGGTAGAATCTTAACAGGAAGTAAACCATCCACCTTTCTTTATAACACATTGCAGGAAGCAAGTCATGTCTTTCGCAATCTATTGCCATCACTCCTTAGAGAAATTAAAAAGTAAGTTTTTATTATCTCATCTTGTACTGTATATCATTGTTTATGCAATGTATGCTGTATTGTATGCAATATTATACTTATTGAGGTCTATTTCTGTTATTTTGTAGTTTCACCTGGCTTGTTCTAATAAAACTGAGATCAAAGAAATATGGTATCTACAGTTATTGGGATAAGAGGGTTTAGCTAGCTGTCCCAGAGACAGAACAGTGACATTTTTAAGCTGACCTCTGAAGGAAAGATAAGCTGACTTCGGAAGTCTGTACAGCCCTGGGCTACGCAGTATCCATACAGTCAGAAGCCTTAAAGATACAGGCCTGCGGCAGGCGAAGCAAGCAGCCACGCTTTACAGAGACGCGTTCTGTCAAGCAGCATTGACACTAGAACGGTCTCTATACAGCAAGACAGCTTCTTCCCCGCAGCCATGTCTCACAGTGGGACATCTTCTTACAAAACACGTTCACGAACAAGCTCATCTAGGCCATCTGTCGCAAATGCAGCAGATGAAGCAGCAAATGCCAGGGCCGCATTCGCAGACCAAGAGTTGCAGATGAAAAAAGAAAAGGCCCACCTTGATGCAGAAAGAGTACACTTGGAGCAAGAGAGAGAGAGGGAAAGAATACACCTGGGAGGCAGCTAGCCCTGCAGGAAGCATCCCTGAAATTGCAGCGAGCTATCTTAGAAGGTAACATGGAGAACCTGGCAGTAGAAAAAGATGCTGCCACCGCCATTGAAGAGGCAGAAGCTTTAGAAGCAGCCATCTACGATGAGCCAGGAGTAGGCAGCAGCTTACCGGGTCTAGAGGAGGACCAACAAGATTCTTCACAACGCATGTCAGATTATGTCTACCAGCACTGGGACCCAAGCAGCATCCCACAACAAGAAATTAAACATGACGTCAGTGAGTCACATCAAATAAAGCAGCAACACGTTGACCTGAGACCCCAGTGCTACAAGCAAGAAAAATCTGACAGAGTTCCAGACTTTCCAGTTCCAATCAAACCTTCTACTCCACAAGGTACCCAACCTTCATACAAGCATCAAACACCAGTCTTCACTCCAAAGGTGTATGCAACGAGCAGGTATGAACTGCCAACCTTAAGCAAGTTTGAACCCAGCGCGCCTAAAGAAGAGACTTCTATCAGGTATGCCTTTACATCACACCACAAAACACCAGCAGCCTACCCCAATGCCAATCAGGCTACTGTAGACGTTGTCAAGTTCCTGGCCAAAAGAGAGTTAGTTACCCAAGGCCTTGTCAAATTCAGTGATCGCCCCCAACACTACAGGGCGTGGCAATCCACTTTCCAGAGTGCCATTTAAGGTCTAGATCTATCCTGCAGGGAACAAATAGAACTCCTCATAAAGTGGTTTGGCAATGATTCTGTTGAACATGCCAAAATGATCAGAGACATTAACATAAACCACCCTGAGATAGGCCTTGCAAACATCTGGAACAAACTGGATAGCTGTTATGGATCACCAGAGGCTATAGAGAGTACACTGTTTAAAAGAATAGAAGACTTCCCAAAAATACCTAGCAGAGGTTATCAAAGACTTAGAGAATTCAGTGACCTGTGTATTGAGTTACAAGTGGCTAAAGCAGAAGGAGACTTACCTGGACTTTCTTATCTTGACTCTGCTAGAAGTATTAACTCCTTAGCACAAATACTTCCTTACATGAGTTACACGAAAGATGGATTACTCATGGCTGTAACTACAAACGAGAACACAATGTGCCTTTTCCACCCTTTAGTGAGTTTATGGACAGACAAACAGGAATGAAAGATGACCCCAGCTTCATTTTTCCAATGTCTTATACCACTTCTTCTGGCCCTAAACAACTCCAGAGCTCCAGTAGCAGTGCACAAAACTAACATTTCTTTCCACAGATTTGTAGAGTCTCAGCCAGAGGATCAAGACAGCGACCCTACTAAGTTCTGCCCTCTACATAAGATGCCACATCCTCTTCTGAAATGCAGAGCCTTCAGGACAAAGACCATCCAGGAACTCAAAGCTTTCCTCAAAGAGAACAACATCTGTTACAAGTGCTGCTCTTCATCCACACATTTCACCAAGGACTGTAAGGTCAGTGTCAAATGTACAGAATGTGACAGCACAGAGCACAACACAGCTCTACACCCAAGGCCTACTCCAAGAACTTTCCCACCTGTACATTGGGACAAGGAGCAAGGCGGTGAGACCAAAGACTCTAGCAGAGATGCTATAGCAATCACTTCACAATGTACTGAAGTCTGCAAAGGAAGTACAGGTGGCAGATCCTGCTCTAAAATCTGTCTCGTGAGAGTTTATCCAAAAGGACGCAGAGACAAAGCAGTCAAGCTTTACGTCATCTTGGATGATCAGAGTAACAAGTCACTAGCTAGATCTATGTTTTTTGACATTCTAAAGCTTAAAAGCCCCAGCAGCCCTTACTCCCTTAGGACTTGTGCAGGTACAGTGGAAACAGCGGGGAGAAGAGCTGACGGCCTACAAAGTGAGTCTATGGATGGTAAGACATGCCTACCCTTACCGACCATAATAGAGTGCAACCAGATGCCAGACAACAGATCAGAGATTCCCACACCAGACGCAGCAGCTCACCAGACTCACTTCAATCACATAGCACATCTCATACCAGAACTAGATGATCAGGCTCAGACAATCTTACTCCTAGGGAGAGATATCTTGCAAGTCCACAAAGTAAGAAAACTGATCAACGGTCCTAAAAATGCCCCATATGCCCAAAAACTGGATCTCGGGTGGGTCATTATAGGTGATGTTTGCCTGGGAGGTGCACACAAACCGGCATCTGTTAATAACCTATTCACTAGTACCCTTGAGAACGGTCGTCCTACTCTTTTCCAACCCTGTCAGAATCACATCCTCATAAAGAAGCTACCATACAACAACCCTGTACCGCTTCCCCTCCTAAGTCCCCTCTGTGACAGCAATACCTATGACAACAACCAAAGCGACTTAGGAAGCACAGTGTTTAGGAGAACAAAGGAAGATAATCAGGTAGCAATGTCCATTGAGGATAGTCTCTTCCTAGAAGTTATGGAAAGGAGTATGGAGAAAGACGGGACTAATAGCTGGGTCGCACCTCTTCCCTTTAGACCACAAAGAGGACGTTTGCCTAACAATAGAGAACTAGCATATAAACGTCTCACTTCCCTAAGACACAATCTTCAAAGGAAACCAGAGATGAAAGAACATTTCCTTCTCTTCATGGAGAAAATATTCCAGAATGGGCATGCTGAGATAGCCCCAAACCTCAAAGACTCAGAGGAATGTTGGTATTTATCCATATTTGGGGTCTATCACCCTAAGAAGCCAGGGCAGATTAGAGTGGTGTTCGATTCTAGCACCAAGTATGAGGGTGTCTCTCTAAACGATGTCCTTCTCTTTGGCCCTGACCTTAACAACAGACTATTAGGAGTACTTCTCCGGTTTCACAAGGATTCAGTCGCATTCATGGCAGACATACAGCAAATGTTCTATTGCTTTCTTGTCAAAGAAGAACACTGTAACTTTCTGAGGTTTCTCTGGTTCAGGGACAACAACCCCTCTGGAGACATTACAGAACACCGCATGAGGGTGCACATATTTGGCAACAGTCCTTCCCCTGCAGTTGCTATATATGGCCTCAGACATTCTGCTAGAGTAGGAGAGTTAGAGTATGGGTCAGATGCCAGTTTGTGGACAAGGATTTCTATGTAGACGATTGCTTGAAATCACTACCCACAAATGAAGCCGCATTCAGTCTCCTCAAAAGAACTCAGCCAATGGTTGCTTGTTCCAACTTAAGACTCCACAAGATTGCTTCCAACAGTAGAGAGGTTTTAGAAGCCTTTCCTGTCCAAGATCATTCTAACGAGTTAAAGGACTTAAATCTAGGCACAGACTCACTTCCCATGGAACGCAGCCTTGGTTTGCTTTGGGACTTAAGATCTGATACATTTACTTTCCAAGTAAACACAGAAGAAAAACCCTTTACCCATAGAGGTGTCCTGTCTACCATGAATAGCCTGTATGGTCCCTTAGGCTTTGCAGCACCTGTCACTATCCAGGGTAAAGCACTACTGAGAGACTTAACCTGTAAGTCGCTAGATTGGGACCGCCCTCTCCCCACGGACAAGAAGAACCTATGGCTAGAGTGGAAGGACTCACTAACAGCTCTATCCAACCTTAAAATTCCACGACCATACGCTCCTCTGTCATCTGCTGATGTTCAGATGCAAAGACTTTGTGTGTTTTCGGATGCTTCTATTAAAGCAATTGCTGTTGTAGCTTACCTGAAAACCATAGACACTAAAAGGACAATGCCTCCTAGGGTTTGTAATGGGGAAAGCAAAACTTGCACCACTTCTCAAACACACCATACCCAGGCTGGAAAAGCAAAACTGCACATGGATCTTCAACCCACCTCACTCTTCCCACATGGGAAGTGTTTGGGAGAGGATGAAAGGTATAGCCCACAGAATTCTTAAATCTATCTTCCTACAAGTAGGAACTGCAAGGCTTACCCATGAATGTTTAGTGACACTTATGGCAGAGGTTACAGCTATCATTAACACCAAACCTTTGACTTCCATTTCAAATGACTGGAGATCCAGTGGTCCTCACACCTGCCATGTTACTCACGCAAAAGACTAGTCTTGCCGGTGCTCCAGCTGAAGAGTTTTGTGAGAAGGACCTTTACAAACATCAATGGAGACAAGTACAAACCCTTGCCAATACCTTCTGGAACCGGTGGAGAGAACAATATATATCTACTCTACAAGTAAGGAGAAAGTGGCACACTGAAAAGCCTAATCTTAAACCTGGTGATGTTGAGCTCATGAAAGATTGCCAGACACTAAGGAATATGTGGCCTTTAGGTTTGATCACCAAAGTACTGCCAAGCAAGGATAATTGTGTCCGTAAGGTCAAGGTCAAGATCTTTCAACAGAATGAGGTTAAAGTATTCTTGAGACCAGTGACCGAACTTATTCTGTTGCTCTCTATGGAGGACTCTGTTAGTGACATCACTTGATGTCAGGCAGGGAGCGTTCTGTCCACCAGATGTTTTATATTGGTTATTTGTACTTGTGTTGTTAAATTTACATGTAAAATGTGTAATTTACTTAAGACAATCATATGTGGTGTGCAGGCTCCATCTAGCGTTCCTTTTTGGTATTGCTGCAGTTCTGTTTTACTGTTTTATTGTATGTGTAATTAAGGAAGTTGTCAGCAAGCAGGGAATTCTGGGTAGAATCTTTACAGGAAGTGAACCATCCACCATTCTTTTCAACACATTGCAGGAAGCAAGTCATGTTTTTTGCAATCTATCGCCATCACTCCTAAAATAAAATAAAAAGTATGTTTTTTTTTATCTCATCTTGTACTGTATATCATTTTTTATGTAATGTATGCTGTATTGTATGCAATATTATACTTATTGAGGTCTATTTCTGTTATTTTGAAGTTTCACCTGGCTTGTTCTAATAAAACTGAGATCAAAGAAATATGGTATCTACAGTTATTGGGACAAGAAGGTTTAGCTAGCTGTCCCAGAGACAGATCAGTGTACTCACTTTTGTGAGATACTGTACATATCTTTTTCAAAAACATTTTGAGACTTATTACAATATTTAAATTACATGGAGGACTTCAGTTGAAGGAACAGTATGATCTTTTCAATTTATGTTTGCATTTATGAATGAATGAATGAATGAATGAATGATTTGTATAGCGCTGCAAATGCGAACTGAATCGCCTCAAGGCACTAGATCTGTCCTGTGTTGTCAAGCTTCTTAGAAGAGGTAGGTCTTGAGTTTCTTTCTGAAGGCCTGATGGTTTTCTCCCATGCGAATGTGAGTAGGTAGAGCATTCCATAGCCGTGGTCCTTGGACTGCGAATCTTCGTTCTCCCTTTGTTTTGTAGCGGGTTTTTGGAATAAGGAGGAGGTTATGGTTAGAAGATCGAAGACTGCGATTGGGTGTGTAGCGTTTTATTTTCTCACATAGGTATTGAGGAGCGTTTCCTTGTATACATTTGTGGATGAGGCAGAGGGTCTTGAAAGTGATACGATTCTTTATGGTTAGCCAATGTAGGCTTCTCAGGGAAGGGGAGATGGATTCCCAGGGTTTTTTTCCTGTTAATAGTCTTGCTTCCGTGTTTTGGATGAGTTGTAAGCACGCAAGCTGATATTGGGGTAGTCCTATGTAGAGGGAGTTTGCGTAGTCGAGTCTGGAATTGATAATTGTTCCAACTACTGCTGCTTTGTCCTCTTCTGGGACGAAGGGGATGAGTCTACGTAGCAGGCGGAGGAGATGTAAGATCCGCTGACTTGATCCTATTTGTGCATCCATTGACATTTCTGAGTCAAAAATGAGTCAAAAATGACTCTGAGACTCTTGGCTTTGGTGCTTGGAGAGATGGTCTGTCCAAAATGGTGGGAGGTGTCCATGGGGTCTTAGTTTTGGAATTTTGGTTTGCGTGTAGGAGAAGAAGCTCTGTTTTTGATCCGTTGAGTTTGAGAGAGCTAGTAGTCATCCAGTCGTCTATCAAAGTGAGGCATTTTTCTAGTCGCTGATGATGGTCTTTTTCTTCGGTGATGCGAAGGTAGAGTTGGGTATCATCAGCGTATGAGTGGAAGCAGAGGTCTGATTTTCTGATGATTTTGAGGAGTGGGTGGATGTAGACGTTGAAGAGCACTGGTGACAAGGGTGAACCTTGAGGGACTCCACAAGAGACTGCGCGGGTTTCAGAGGAGAATGCTCCTAGTTTCACTGTCTGAGAGAGATTCCCTAAGAAGGATGCGAACCATTGTAGATCTGAATCTGTGACTCCTGCTACTTCTGTGAGGTAAAGTATTGTGGTCCACTGTATTGAACGCTGCACTGAGGTCCAACAGTACCAGGAGACATGATTCTCCATCATCAGCTGCTTCGAGGGCATCGTCCCATATTTTTAGGAGTGCCGTTTCTGTGCCATGGCCTGGGCGGAAGCCTGATTGCAGAGGATCCAGGAGTTTGTGTGTGTCCAGGTGGTGTTGTAGCTGTTGTACTACTGCTTTCTCCATAATCTCGGAGATGGTGTTGAGGCTTGTTATCGGTCTGCGATGGTTAGGGTCCTTAGGGTCGAGGTTGGGTTTCTTTAGGAGGGGTTTGACGATGCCATGTTTGAGGGCAATTGGGACAGTCCTTTCTTTGAATGACTGGTTCATGAGGTGTGTTATACTTTTTTTTTTTTATACTTTTTCACACCATTGTATATTTATAAGTTGTCAGTGTCAGTGTCAGTGTCAGTGTTGTCAGAGCAGAGCAGACTACAGTCATGTGTGCTAGAAGCACCGGCCATCCAGGATTCTTCCAGGCTCCCCAGTGGATTCTTAGCTGACTGACTGGGTTCCCCAGCAGCCCCTAGCAACCTCCAGGAACGAAGCGGTTCACCTCGGCCCCTACTCTCCATCGCTCCGTCCGCTACCCCTGCCGCTGCCTCGTCTCCCCAGTGGATTCTTAGCCGACTGACCGGCTTCCCCAGCAGCCCCTAGCAACATCCAGGAATGGTAGCGGTTCACCTCGGCCCCCACTCTCCATCCAATGTTCCTGTAACATCCTGTCTACATCCTTTGGCACTTTGACAATAAAGTAAATATTCTACAGAAGTTCTTGCTTACATAGTTACATAGTAGGTGAGGTTGAAAAAAGACACAAGTCCATCAAGTCCAACCTATGTGTGCGATTATGTGTCAGTATTGCATTGTACATCCCTGTATGTTGTGGTCATTCAGGTGCTTATCTAATAGTTTCTTGAAGCTATTAATGCTCCCCGCTGAGACCACCGCCTATGGAAGGGAATTCCACATCCTTGCCGCTCTTACAGTAAAGAACCCTCTATGTAGTTTAAGGTTAAACCTCTTTTCTTCTAATTTTAATGAGTGGCCACAAGTCTTGTTAAACTCTCCTTTGCGAAAAAGTTCTATCCCTATTGTGGGGTCACCAGTCCGGTATTTGTAAATTGAAATCATATCCCCTCTCAAGCGTCTCTTCTCCAGAGAGAATAAGTTCAGTGCTCGCAACCTTTCCTCATAACTAAGATCCCCCAGACCCTTTATTAGCTTTGTTGCCCTTCTTTGTACTCGCTCCATTTCCAGTACATCCTTCCTGAGGACTGGTGCCCAGAACTGGACCACATACTCTAGGTGCGGCCGGACCAGAGTCTTGTAGAGCGGGAGAATTATTGTTTTATCTCTGGAGTTGATCGCCCTTTTAATGCATGCCAATATTCTGTTTGCTTTGTTAGCAGCAGCTTGGCATTGCCTGCCATTGCTGAGCCTATAATCTACTAGGTCCCCCAGGTCCTTTTTCATCCTAGATTCCCCCAGAGGTTCTCCCCCCAGTTTATAGATTGCATTCATATTTTTGCCACCCAAATGCATTATTTTACATTTTTCTACATTGAACCTTACCTTCCGAGCTGCAGCGATAACCGAGATATCATCATTTCCATCCGAGAATGTTTATAAACACACGCAGTAGGGAAGTGGTTAAAGAATATGGTCCTCCAGCTCTCTATAAAAATAAGTGACATTAAAACCCCAGATTGCACGTATGCCCTAAAATTAGGGGATGTAAAGTGAGGCCCAAAATTCCCATCTGCACCCCTACTCACCATATTATGTAATTAAGTAATATGGGGCCAATGTATAAAAAAAATACTCAAAATGATATTCCCTATGGGACTACAAAAAAACCCAACAATAAACAATCCCTGCTAATGCATGTATATAGTAGTCCCTCTTTTAAAGGTCAGCCAGAGCTATAGATATACAGTGCACCTAAAATCTATATATAAACCAATAAATATCAGGGGGCATACCTTATACTCCATAAAGGGTATCATCCTCTGGGCTCCTTCCTTTTATAGCTCATGGCATCTGCAAGATGACAGGCTGGGAAAAAAGGTGTTTGTGTTGCTGCCAGGTGTACAAGAGAGCTGACTGGAATAAACAGCTCACAGTAAAGGTATCTTTTGCCTTTGCTGGGCATTTTGACACCAATTTATGTGTTCCAGCTTCACCACGCATGTGTGATAACTTCATCGCTCACGTTGCAGTGTCATGACATCACGCAGGGGGATTTTGAATTTAGCAGGGTTCTGTAAACTTCAAGGAAGTTTAGATGCCCAACTCAAAACCCAATGAAATGAATGAGAGCTTAATCTGTCAAGTTAAAAATGCTAATTTTCTTGGCTTATGAACAGAGGGAAGTCACAAATTACTGTGGGGAATGGTTATTGTGAAGGGCTGTGTCTGTGCAATGTACAAAAGGTATTGCAGCAGCACTGACATTTACAAGGGGGAAAATAGTGTTTAAAAATGTGTCAAATGATATTTCATTGTCAGCAAATAAAAAATAAAAACAGAACATAGACCTTCTAAATGGTCTGGTATGTATTTGTGGGACCTTTGGAGAGGTCAGTTTGTTTATCTAAAAAAAAAAGAAGAAGCGAGCAATAAAATGTAATTTGTCAGCATTTTAAACTGTATATTTTTTTTCTTTTGTAAATGCCACTTTTGCTGTAGCACATCCTACAGCAAAAATGAAAATCAAAACACAATTGCAGAGTTCTCATAAAATACAAAATATAGTCTGTTTTTAAATGTGTGAAGTCCTGCATGAAAATCTGCATTTTAAGGTAGGTGGCCATACAAAAAAAAATTAAAAATGTCTGAGGTCACCCTAACAATCCATACCAGAACATGAAAGCAGTGTTCCGCCCCCAAAAAAATGTTTCCATCAGCTGTCCGGTGCTGCCGCCGCCATTGCTGCCTTACGGCTTCACGCCGGGAACCCTACTGTGCATGCATGAGGCCCCGCTCCTCTCGCCTACTGGCCCGGCGACAGGGAGAGGAGGAGGGAGGAGGAGGGAGCCCCCGGGTGATGTCATGGGCTGTGGCCTGGACTCCGGGAAGTGGGAACAGGATACCTGTCAAAGACCGGAGGCACCAGAGGGAGAGAGGAGACAAATGAGCGGAAGTTCCATTTTTGGGTGGAACTCTGCTTTAAGCATGCAGCCTGGCTAGCCAGTAAAGACTGTAAAAATGAAGCCCATACATATTACTTCTACTCATTGACAAAAAATATGTAACTTTGAAACAAAAGACCCTAACATGCAGCAAGCCCTTTATTAAAAAAAATAAAACCCAGGTTGCCAAATGGTACAGTTGGGAGGCAATAAAATAGGTGCATTGATCATGCAGTTTTATGGTGTACACCCTTTAGTAAATATTTACAATCCTGTGTCATAAAATTCTGTCTGTGTTTAAGCACTTCTGCCCCGGAAGGATTTACCCCCTTCCTGACAGAGCACTTTTTGTGATACAGCACTGTGTTGCTTTAACTGACAATTGCGCGGGCGTGCAACGTTGCACCCAAACAAAATTGAAGTCTTTTTTCCCCCACAATTAAAGCTTTCTTTTGGTGGTATTTGATCACCTCTGCGTTTTTTATTTTTTGTGCTATAAACAAAAAAAGAGCAACAATTTTGAAAAAAAAGCAATTTTTTTTTACTTTTTGCTATAATAAATATCCCCAAAAAATATATATAAAAAAAAAAAAAATTCTCAGTTTAGGCCGATATGTATTCTGCTACATATTTTTGTTAAAAAAAATTGCAATAAGTGTATATTGATTGGTTTGCGCAAAAGTAATAGCGTCTACAAAATAGGGGATAGATTTATAGAATTTTTATTATTAATTTTTTTGTATTAGTAATGGTGGCGATCTGCAATTTTTATCGTGACTTCGACATTATGGCGGACACATCAGACACTTTTGACACCATTTTGGGACCATTGTCATTTATGCAGCGATCAGTGCTATAAAAATGCACTGATTACTGTGTAAATGACAATGGCGGGAAGGGGTTAAACACTAGGGGGCGATCAAGGGGTTAAGTGTGTCCTAGGGAGGTGTTCTAACTGTGGCGGGGTGGGCTTCCAGTGACATGACAGCGATTACAGCTCCAGATGACAGGGAGCAGTAGATCCCTGTCATGTCACTAGGCAAAATGGGGAAATGCCTTGTTTACAAAGACATCTTCCCATTCTTCCACTCCGTGACACGATCACGGGCCCCGGGCAGATATCGGCCCGCAAAGCCGTGATTTAAAGGGGCACAGCCGTGCCCTTGTGCCGACGTATATCGTCGTGCGCTGGTTGGCTAGTGATTAAACATGAGCATACCACATGTCACTGCAAAGGTTAATGCATGACCTCTGTGTGTAGTCTGAGAACAGTAGCTGTGTTTGATAGGTACAGTGGCAGCAATTTATGAGTACAGTGGCAACAATTTATGGGTACAGTGGTGGCAATTTATGGGTACAGTGGCTGCGTTTGATGGCACAGTGGCTGCATTTGATGGCACAGTGGCTGCATTTGATGGGAACAGTCGCTGCGCTTGATGGGCACAGTGACAGCAATTGATGGGCACAGTAGCTGCATTTGATGGGCACAGTAGCTGCATTTGATGGGCACAGTGACTGCGCTTGATAGGAACAGTGGCAGCAATTGATGGGCACAGTAGCTGCATTTGGCCAAAGTAGCTGCGTTTGATGGGCACAGTGGCTGCAATTGATGTTTTCTTTTTTCAGTTTGCGCCCCCCCAAAAATTTTGAGCACCAGCTGCCACTGGTTGTGTATATATGTATAATGTGTGTGTGTCTATGTGTATGTATACTGTATGTTTCATTTGTGCCTACTGCCACAGTTCAGAGCCTGCAACAAGTGGATTTGTTTTTTCTAATTTAAAGGCCTTTTCCTGCCAGCTGCCTGCCACACCAAGCACTAAGGTGCAAAGGTGTGTGTAAGGGGACACTGATAGAAGGTGGCACACTGGGGGGGCTCTGCCATAAGATAGGACTCTGCGGACTGTGATGTATAGGGAGAATGTTGGGACTTTGGTGTAAGGGAGGACTCTGATGTGAGCGTGGCACTCATCCTGACTGCTGTACTCTATATATTGTTTTGTTTGTTACTTACTCCTGGCATGGCGGCCACCTGTAAGCCTGGAGGCCCCATAATCTTCTATTGCCCGTGGGCCCCATGAGTTGTCAGTCCGCCCCTGTCTGAGAACTGACATTTACTGTGAAAAAAAAATACACATACCACATAACACGATCTTAACAAACACAAACAGGCAAATAAATTAACAGAGATCTCACCATGCAATGTTTCATATTGTTTGAACTCCCACATTTGTGATGTAACACAGAGGAAATGATGAGTCAAACACTGGACGGTTTGTGACCTGGGACAAGCTACCTGAAGCTATATATGGACATGGGAGAATTGATGAGCTATGACAGTACAAGCTGCAGCTGCAACATATAAGAACATCATTACAAGGTTAGGTAAAAAACACAGGAAATAGAATTACCCTAATGCCTAGTTAATACAATGAAAACATTTGAAAGTTTACAATATTTTAACCACTTCCCACCCAGCCAAAGTACATATACAGCCGGGAGGGTACTCTCCAGTTCAGGAAGGATGTACCCATACATCCTCCCACTTCTGCCTCTAGTACACACCCCCAGGGGTCATGCAGCATTGCAATTTGCATTGCTGTGTCTCTTGGACACAGTGCATCACAGATTGGGGTAAAGGGCCAATCACAGAGGCCTTTTACCATGTGATCGCAAGTCTGTTTACTATTCTGTGATTTTTACAGTATCACACACCATTGCAGCCTCATCGGTACCATGATCAGCCACACCGGTGCAACATCTGTTAGTGCCCTGATCAGCCACACCAGTGCAGCATATGTCAGTACCTTGATTGAAACCATCAACAGTACAGCTGCCATCAGTGCCCTGATTCAGACATATCAATGCAGCCATCATCAGTGCCCTGATTTAGCCACACCAGTGCAGCATCAGTCAGTGCCCTGATTCAGCCACACCAGTTTAGCCATTATCAGTGCCCTGATTTAAGGTGCATCTGCTTACTATTCTGTGATTTTTTACAGTGTTACACACCAGTGCAGCCACATCAGTGCCTTGATCAGCCACACCAGTGCAGCATCTGTCAGTGCCCTGATCAACCACACAAATGCAACATCTGTCAGTGCCCTGGTTGCAGCCATCAACTATGCAGCCATCATCAGTGCCCTGATTTAGCCACACCAGTGCAGCATCAGTCAGTGCTCTGATTCAGCCACACCAGTTCAACCATTATCAGTGCCCTGATTCAGCCACACTACTGTAGCCATCATCAGCACCCTGATTTAAGGTGCATCTGCTTACTACTCTGTGATTTTTTACAGTGTCACACACCAGTGCAGCCTAATCAGTGCCTTGATCAGCCACACCAGTGCAGCATCTGTCAGTGCCCTGATCAACCACATAAATGCAACATCTGTCAGTTCCCTGGTTGCAGCCATCAACTATGCAGCCAGCATCAGTGCCCTGATCAGCCACACCAGTGCAGCATCTGTCAGTGCCCTGATTTAGCCACGCCAGTGCAGCTGTCACTGTGATGGATTAGGTAAAATGCCCATTTTCTATTCCTAGCCTTTATACTAACAAAATATATATTTTTTCTCTGGTATATAAACTGCTTTTATACTCCTTGCTCAAAATGGCTGCCAGCAACACCCCCTCCCATCGAATGAAGGAATGTGTTACTAAGATGGCGCCTACAGAGAGGCTGCACCCAAGATGATGACATCCAAGGGTCTGGAAGAAGCTCACCTTATATGGACATGACCAATCAAGCTACTAGTTTCTAGATGACGCTATGCTAGTGCTGTACTCCCTCGCAGCATAACTCACACAGATATAAAACTCTGTGTAACTGGCAAGAATAAAAGATTTATCACATATCTGAACAGATGCTCAGAGTGGTATTTCATTGTGCGCACAAAGCTAATTCAGGGCTAATCAGGATGGGGATAGATACTCACCAGATAATTGGTCTGATCCATTTCATCATCAGTGCCATCATCAGCCACAGAGGCGCATCTAGTGAAAATGGCGCCTATGGCTAGCACTGAAACTGCTCAAGCTCTTTAATCTTTCAATTAACAAATTATTGATTGGAACTACATAAACTGCCAGATGGGTCAGTTCGCCCCTGGTCAATAAACATTCTACATTCAGTGAAAGTTCATGTAGTGCAAAGTTTGCACTACATGAACTTTCACTGAATGTGGACTGTTTAAGGAGCTTGTTGCACAAATCACTTTATTATACTTTATGATATCTATTTATTTAATGCATATTGAGCACTATTTGATTGTGCGTGTGTGCCAAGCAGAGACAGCCAACCATATATAGTGCTCAATATGGATTAAATAAATATGCATAGCCATAAATATCAGAATTAAAAGTGTAATAAAGTGATTTTTTGCAACAGCAGGTACTACTATTAAATAGACTGTAGATGTGGCTAGAGAAGATGACCAGACTGCAAATGCGACATACTACAGGAGATGACCAGACTGCAAATGCGTCATACTACAGGACATGACCATAGACTGCGAATGTGACATACTACGGGAGATGACCAGAGACTGCGAATGTGACATACTACAGGAGATGACCAGAGACTGCGAATGTGACATACTACAGGAGATGACCAGAGACTGCGAATGTGACATACTACAGGAGATGACCAGAGACTGTGAATGCGACGTACTACAGGAGGTGACGAGAGACTGCAAATGTGACATACTACAGGAGATGACTAGACTGCGAATGTGACATACTACAGGAGATGACCAGATTGTGAATGCGACATACTACAGGAGATGACCAGAGACTGCAAATGCGACATATTACAGGAGATGACCAGAGACTGCGAATGCAACATACTACAGGAGATGACCAGAGATTGCGAATGTGACATACTACAGGAGATGACCAGACTGCGAATGCGACATACTACAGGAGGAGAAGACCAGACTGAGAATGTGACATACTACAGGAGATGACCAGTATGAAAATGCAACATACTACAGGAGATGACCAGACTGAGAATGCGACATACTACAGGAGATGACCAGACTGAGAATGTGACATACTACAGGAGATGACCAGACTGCGAATGTGACATATTACAGGAGATGACCAGACTGCTAATGCGACATACTACAGGAGATGACCAGAGACTGCAAATGCAACATACTACAGGAGATGACCAGAGACTGCGAATGTGACATACTACAGGAGATGACCAGACTGCGAATGCAACATACTACAGGAGATGACCAGACTGCGAATGCAACATACTACAGGAGATGACCAGACTGTGAATGTGACATACAACAGGAGATGACCAGACTGCGAATGCGATATGCTACAGGAAATGACCAAGTAGCCAGTTTTAAAATTTTAATTTTTAGCAATGCACAGCTATACAAGGGGGTAAACAACATTGTCAAGGAGGGTTTAGTAACTGAGTCTAAAGGCAGAAAGACCTACCTGGCCAGCCGGGCTCACCTACCCCCCCTCAGAGGTCTGGAGGAGGAGCTTTCCACGGTAGGGGCGGGGCTTTCGTGGTAGGGGGTGGGATATTTGTGGTCCAGGAGAGGCGATCTCAGCGCGCCGAGGCACATACAGATTACATGGGGCGGGGCAAGGCAGGGTCAGTGGAGCTCCCTGCCCCGCCCCTCCCTGCTGACAGAGTCTCCCTTAGCCTAAGCCAAACCCAACAGCCGGCTATTTGATAGAACACTGGCGCCGCGACCCAGCAGGCTGGCCGCGGCACCGGGGGCTATATTAGTCCGGGAGGATGGGTTGGGGTTTTTTTCATGCGGAGGGCGTTTTTTTTGCTGCCCCTTCCCCCCATGGCACCCATGGCACTTGCCATGGCTGCCATACCTTAGATACGCCACTGGTCAGCCACACCATTGCAGTATCTGTCAGTGCTCTGATTCAGCCACACCAGTGCCTCATCATCAGTGCCCTGATTCAGCCACACCAGTGCAGCCAACTGTCATTTCCATAATTCAGCCACACCAGTGCAGCATCTGTCAGTGTCCTGATTCAGCAACATCACTGCAGCCATCATCAGTGCCCTGATTTAGCCACACCAGTGCAGCCATCTGTCAGTGCCCTGATTCAGACACACCAGCACACCCATCTGAAGTGCCGTGATTCAGCCACACCAATTCAACCATCGGTGGTGTCCTGAGTGCAGTCATACCAGTGCAGCCATCTACAGTAAAAAACAATACAGTCCTTAAGTGCTAAAAATGACAGTCCTTAAAAATCATTATCATGTCATAACCAATGTTTGTAAATGTCTGGACCCCAGTGCAGCTGCCAACCTACTGGAGAAAAGTAGACATAAAAAATACACAAATAGGTAGCGCTCAGTGGGACCAGTAAATAAGAAACCTATTATGAATGATATGCTTAATCAAGTCCATTTATTAAATGCACGCTAAAATTAAAAATAAGTATGCAACATGTGTGTATTTATTTACTGTTATAGTTCACACAAGGGGTTAATGTCACAAGTTTGGATAGTCCTTCCCCCTTCATGTCTATAACCTATATATTCGTCTGTTGCCGCTGGCTTCCATGACTTTGACAAAGCGCAGGCGCATGAAACATGTAAGTCACGGTCGCCACGGCAACACTGAACTTGCGTTCTGCCCAGCATTCTGTGATTCGTCATATCCGGCCCTGACCCTGCTTTTGGATTCAGTTTGCACCATTTAGAGCGCTCTCCAAGACGTCAGGTTCCAGCTCGCCTGATCAGCCTGCTTACCGTGGCTGTCCAGTGGTGAAACGGTCTACAATACACCTCCTGGATTAGAGCGGGACTGATATCCATAACTAAGCCACAAGTTGCAGTATAGAGAGCTGTGTCTCTCTACTTTTAATTTTCCCTGCACATTGGGTTTCCTATTCCGGACCAGTACTTGGAACACACTTGCTGACACTAACCCCCTGTCATCTGGCGGTATCATATTTATTAATTTTCTGAGTATGTCAATAATGATTATGATCATTCGCCGAATTAAGAACGATATGGGCTGTTTGCGCTAAATTCGTGTGGCGCGTCACAGCCCACAGTTCACTTCGGCAACGCAGTGCATTGCTGGCTAATGATTGGCCAAGCATGCACTATAACCCGCATGCTTGGCCAATCACAGCACCGTCAGTAGAGAGAGCTGTAATTGGCCAAAGCCAGGGTGACTTTGGTCAATTATGGCTCAGGGGGTTTAGAACACGCCCCACACTATATAAGGCCGCCTGCACGGCGGCCCTGTGTAGTGTGTTCCGGCGTGCTTAGAGATATACACTGTATTCAGTTTAGCTAGATCCGTTCCTGTTATCTTCCTACTGACAGGCAGGCTTGTCTTGTTACAGTATTTACAGCTACCTGAAGAAAATTGCTGGTGTTCTTTTGATCCTATTAGTACCACAGTCAGGCAGCTAGACTATTTACAGTTAGTGTAGTGCGTCCTCCTCACAGTGTTCAGTTAAAGCTACAAGTTAGTTTAGTGTGACCTCTGCACAGTGTTCAGCTAAAGCTACAAGTTAGGGTAGTGCGTCCTCCTCACAGTGTTCAGCTAAAGCTACAAGTTAGTGTAGTGCATCCTCCTCACAGTGTTCAGCTAAAACTACAAGTTAGTTTTTTGTGAGCTCTGCACAGTGTTCAGCAAAAGCTACCTGTAGAAGGTTGGTGGTGTTTTCCTGATCCTATCACTACCGTAGGCAGCTAAATATACTACAAGTTATTTTTTTGCGAGCTCTGCACAGTGTTCACCTAAAGCTTCCTGTAGAAGGTTGGTGGTGTTCTCCTGATCCTATCACTACCGCAGGCAGCTAAATAAGCTACAAGTTAGTTTTTTGCGAGCTCTGCACAGTGTTCAGCTAAAACTACAAGTTATTTTTTTTGGGAGCTCTGCACAGTGTTCAGCTAAAGCTACCTGTAGAAGGTTGGTGGTGTTTTCCTGATCCTATCACTACCGCAGGCAGCTAAAAAGGCTACAAGTTAGTTTTTTGCGAGCTCTGTACAGTGTTCAGCTAAAGCTATCTGTAGAAGGTTGGTGGTGTTCTCATACTAAAGGCAGGCAGTTGATTTTGCTATCTGCAGTATCATCAGGGCTTTTTCAGGGGGAACTTGGTGGAACTTAGTTCCACCACCTCTGGCTCAGACCCTTTGGTGCCTGCTCACCACAATCACTTGTAAACACAGAAGTCTGGTTTCTGTGTTTACAAGTGACAGCTCTGCACTCTGTATGTAATGCAATCCTGGTATTCAATGCCCCTTTAAGACCCTCCTACTGTTTTTGTGAAATTTGACTGAACACACCCACTATTTGATGTGATTTGGAGGGTGTGTGTAGGGGGGGGGGTTGTGGGGCTGTGGATAAGTTCCAGCACCTATTGTTTGACAAAAAAAGCCCTGAGTATCAGTATATATATATATATCCCAGCTTAGTGCAGCTACAATTCATTAGTATGTCTGGAAGGCCAACAAGGAGAGGCAGACAGTCACAAGCCAATAAAAGAGGGCAAGCAGGCTCTGTGTCTAGAGGCAACAGTGCTGGTCACGGAGACGGTGTATCCTCATCAGCACGTGGCCGTGGGACACGCTTGGCCTTTTTTTCAGCAGCTGGCCCTGTTGAGCCGCAACATGCGGAAGACTTGGACGAGTGGATGACCAAGCCGTCCTCATCCTCATCATTCTCTCTCACCCATGCTCAGGGTACTTTGTCTGGCAAAGCAGCTGCCAACGCAGCCTCTTCCCTCGGCTCAATGGCATCAGTGACTCCTTCCCTAGCCCCACCATGTCCTCCTGAGGAGTCCCTTGAACTGTTTGACCACAGTGTTGGGTACATGCTCCAGGAGGATGCCCAGCATTTAGGAGGCTCTGATGATGATACTGAGCTAGATGAAGGCAGTAACATGAGCACGGACAGAGGGGGTGCCCAAGAAGGACAGCAATCTGGCAGTCATGCTCCCCCTGCTGCAGCATACTGCCAGGTTTGCTCCAGTGATGAGGAGGGAGGGGATGATGAGGTCACTGACTCAACGTGGGTGCCTGATAGGAGAGAGGAGGAGGATGCACATCACCAACGAGGCAGGATGCCCTCCAGTGGCCAGTCTAAGGGCAGCACACTGACTGCATCACACCCCAAAGCTCCGCATGTGCAGGGCGCTGCTGTCTCTGCGCGTTATTCCAAAAGTTCTTTGGTATGGGCCTTTTTTAAGACGAGTGCATCAGATCGCACCGCTGCTGTTTGCAACATATGTCTCAAGCATATCTCGCGTGGCCAAAACATCTCCCGCTTGGGCACGACATGCTTGAGCAGACATATGTTGACCTGCCATGCAGTTCGTTGGCAAGCGTATCTAAAAGACCCACACCAAAGAACAAACAGGACCTCTCCTTGCTCCTCATCAGCTGAGATCTCCAACCCCACTACACCTTCAGTCCTCTCCGAGACCTGCACTGAGAGGAATGAAGGTGTAGAATTAGGTGTGTCACAGCCAAGTACTTGTGGGCAATCTGCTTTTGGTACACCGACGTCAGATTGTACCAGGCAAATTTCCCTGCCCCAGCTGCTGCAATGCTGAAAGAAGTTCGCTCCCAGCCATTCACATGCCCAGCAGTTGAATGCTAGCTTAGCAAAATTGCTAGCACTTCAACTGCTGCCTTTTCAGTTGGTAGACTCTGCCCCCTTCCGTGAGTTTGTGGAATTCCTCAGTGGCAGGTACCCAAACGCCACTTTTTCTAATGGAAGGCGATTACGGCTCTCTACCGGCATGTGGAAGGCAATGTCCATGCCTCACTGGACAGGGCGGTCAGCGGTAAGGTGCATATTACCGCTGACTCATGGTCCAGCAGGCATGGACAGGGACGTTACTTAAGTTTCACCACGCATTGGGTGACTCTGCTGGCAGCTGGGAAGGATGCAGGACAAGGTGCAGTAGTGTTGGAGGTTGTTCCACCACCACGCCTCCAAAATGCCACTACTAATGATTGTGACACAACTCTCTCCTCCACCCCCTCCTCTTCTTCTTCCTCCATGACCTCTTCCTGTGCTTTGTCCTCGGAACCAGCGGTGCTCTGTAGGCATTCAAGGGGCTACGCAAGTATGCAGGCCAAAAGATGCCATGCGGTGCTTGAGCTGGTGTGCTTGGGGGACAGGAGCCACACTGGGGCAGAGGTTCTGTCAGCTCTGCAGGGGCAGGTTCAGAGGTGGTTGACGCCATGCCAACTTAAGGCAGGAAAGGTGGTTTGCGACAATGTCACCAACCTCCTCTCTGCCCTCCAACAGGGACAAATGACCCATGTGCCCTGTTTGGCTCACGTCCTTAACTTGGTGGTGCAGCGGTTCTTGGGCAGGTACCCGGACTTACAGGATGTCCTGAGGCAGGCCAGGAAAGTCTGTGTGCATTTCCGCCGGTCATATAATGCCAGTGCTCGGCTGGCAGACCTCCAAAAGGAGTTTAATCTGCCCAAGAACCGCCTAATCTGTGACATGCCCACCAGGTGGAACTCAACATTGGTCATGCTGCAGTGGCTGCACACACAACAGAGGGCCATCAATGAGTACCTGTGCGAATATGGCACCAGGACAGGGTCAGGGGAGCTTTTTTTTTCCCACGCCAGTGGGCCATGATCAGGGATGCATGCACTGTCCTGTCACCATTTGAGGAGGCCACGAGAATGGTGAGCAGTGACAGTGCATGCATCAGTGACACTGTCCACCTGTTGGAGCACACGCTGCATGGAATAATGGACAGGGCACTTGAGGCAGAACAGAGGCAGGAAGAGGAGGACTTGCTTAGCTCTCAAGGCCCCCTTTATCCAGACAGTGTTCCTGCGTGCTCGCCGAAGACACAGGAAGAGGAGGAGGATGATTGTGTCAGTATGGAGGTGGAGCCTGGCACTCAGCATCAGCAGCAGTCTTTAAGGGATCAGTCCCAAGAAACATATGAACTTGTACGTGGCTGGGAGGAGGTGGATGCGGACCATGTCATCCTTAGTGACCCAGAGGATTCCGGACCAAATGCCTCAGCAAACCTACGCTGCATGGCCTCCCTGATCCTGCAATGCCTGCGGAAGGATACTCGTATTCGTGGTATCAAGGAGAAGGACCAATACTGGCTGGCAACCCTCCTTGATCCACGTTACAAGGGTAAGGTTGCGGACCTTATCTTGCCATCGCAGAGGGAGCAGAGGATGAAACATCTTTGGGAGGCCTTGCAGAAAGGTCTGTGCAACGCGTTCCCAGAGACTGGGAGCGTGTTGCTGAGGTTTCGGTCTGTCAAAGAAGGAGCGGTGGAGAAGGTGGCCGTCTGACCGATGCGTTCAGACAAATTTTTAGTCCGCAGCCCCAAGGTATGATCGGTTCCAGCAACCATCGCCAGCGTCTGTTTTACATGGTGCGGGAATACCTAGGGGCAAGATCTGATTTGGACACCTTTCCCACCGAAAATCCTCTGGGTTACTGGGTCTTGAGGATGGATCACTGGCCAGAGCTTGCACAGTATGCAATTGAGCTACTGGCCTGTCCTGCATCCAGCGTTCTTTCGGAATGCACATTCAGTGCTGCTGGAGGCTTTGTAACCGATCACAGAGTGCGTCTGTCCACCGACTCGGTCGATCGACTGACCTTCATAAAAATGAATCAGTCTTGGATCACCACCAGCTACCAAGCACCTGATGCTGATGTAACCGAATAATTTTTTTTTTAATCTCAGATCCCTTCAAAGACTGCCTATGCTGATGCTGAGTGACTAACCTGAGTAATTATCCTCTTCCTCCCTAATGATCACGCTGATAGCTTGTAAGAACATTTTTGGTTCTGGGCACCAACACCAGTGCCTAAGGCCCAATTTTTCAGCCCCTGTTTAACAGGGGCGTGTAATTACAATTTTTGATGCAATACTTTGCAGCAGGGCTCGTTCCTGCATTCCAACTAGAGTATCTGTGAGGGATTGCAGTGTTGTGCACTAGCACCAGTGCCTAAGGCCTAATTTTTTAGCCCCTGTTTAACAGGGGTATGTAATTTCAATTTTTGATGCAATACTTTGCAGCAGGGCTCGTTCCTGCGTTCCAACTAGAGTATCTGTGAGGGGTTCCAGTGTTGTGGCACCAGTACTAGTGCCTAAGGCCCAATTTCAACAGGGGCATGTAATTACAATTCTTGATCTAATATTTCACAGCAGGGCCCGTTTCTGCGCCAACCAAGAGCGAGTGAGGACTTACAGTGTTGTAGCACCACCACCAAAGGCCCAATTTTCTGCCCCTGTTTAACAGGGGCATGTAATTACAATTTTTGATGCAATACTTTGCAGCAGGGCTCATTCCTGCGTTCCAACTAGAGTATCTGTGAGGGGTTGCAGTGTTGTGGCACCAGCACCAGTGCCTTAGGCCCAATTTTTCAGCCCCTGTTCAACAAGGGCATGTAATTACAATTCTTGATCTAATATTTCACAGCAGGGCCCTGTGAGGGCTTACAGTGTTGTGGCCACAACAACACCTAAGGCTCAAATTTCTGCTGAGTATATAGGGCAGGCCCCTACTTTCAAACATGCAACTTACAAACGACTCCTACTTGCAAAACGGAAGGAGACAACAGGAAGTGAGATGAAATCTACCCCCCAGGAAGAGAAATTCTCTCCTGTAAGAGTAATATGGGAAAAACATTTCTTTCCACTGATGCTTTATCACCAATCCTTGTTTCACAAAAAACCCCAAATTTTCAAAAAACATTTGTCATTGGGACAAAAAGTGAGATGAAATCTTCTGAAGAGGAGCACAGACAGCAAAACAAATGTCACAGGGGTGATAACCCTTCCCTATGTTTTCCAAAAAGCTTAAAATAGATTTTTTGGCTGGAGCTAAACATGTTAAAAATGTACCAATTCAAAATTACAAACAGATTCTACTTAACAACAAACCTACAGTCTCTGTCTTGTTTGCACCGCCTGTATACTGCTGTTCAGAGTACAGAACCTGTATACTGCGGTTTCCTTTTTTAATTTGGGTGCGGGGTTCCCCTTAATATCCACACAAGACCCAAAGGGCCTGGTAATAGACTGGGGGGTACCCATGCCGTTTGTCTCGCTGATTTTCATCCATATTGCCAGGACCTGACATTACATTAAAGCCGCAAGCAGTTTTAAATGACTTTTTTTCCTTTAAAAATGACATTTTGTGCAGGGACTGTTCTAAGCACGGGAAACACACGCCACTTTACAGGCATACTATAGACACCCCCCAGGTACGATATTTAAAGGAATATTTCACTTTTTTTTTTTTTACTTTAAGCATCATTAAAATCACTGTTCCCGAAAAAACGTCCATTTTTAAAAGTTTAGACATCAATGGGGTTCTAACGTTCGTGCAAATTTTCGGTCTGTTTGCAGGTTCTGGTGCGAACCGAACCGGGGGGGGGGTTCGGCTCATCCCTAATTATGAGCTTTTTCTATTAAGTTCTATTTTTGCATCTCATTTTTCCCCTGACAGTTGTATTTTTACATTTTTTATTTTAGCGTGCATTCAATAAATGGACTTGATTAAGCATATCATTCATAATTGCTTTCTTATTTACTGGTCCCACTGAGCGCTGCTTATTTGTGTATTTCAGCCATCTACAGTGCATTTACTGCAGTCACACCAGTGCAGCCTTCTACTGTGTCTATCACATACCTGGTGCTGGAGGCCAATGGAGAGAGGGCCTCCTTCATTAGCCTATATATTAATAAAGATCAAGTGGGCTTCATCCAGGGGAGACAGGGCCCTAATCAGACCCGCCGTGCAATCAACATCATCTCCCTCCTCAACTCTAACAGGGATAAAGACACTCCTAGACAGGGCTGCCTACTCTCCCTGGACCTCCAAAAGGCTTTTGATTCTGTTCATTGGCCATATATTTTCTCCAAAACGATGGGGATTTAGGAAATCATTCCTCAAAGTCATGCATGCGCTATATTCCTCACCATCGGCTCAGGTGCATCTGCAGGGATTTTACTCAGAATCTTTCCCCATTTCTAGAGGTCACAAGATAGGGCTTGTTTTCCTTGAGGAAGTCACAAGGTCACGTGACGTAATGCGTAGGATTCACATTAGCCAACGCAACCGGAAGCCATTACCCTGTGACACGGTTGTTTTTGTTGCGGACCGGAAGTTTCATATTAGGTGACGGCGCCACGCCATCTTGTACTGTGCTATGCTCCTTGCAATGCCCTGTACAGCGCTTTTCATTTAATAAATTTGGATTTTTTTACTACACGATTGGAGGCCCCCCTCTTTCTTCTTTTCCTGTCTATATGGATATCTGGATCTTGATGCAAGCTTTACGTGGCCCCACAACCGACATCCATCTACCTGAGGCAATCTATGGTCCTTACTGCCATCTAGAAACATTCACTACTAAGGCTTTTATATATGCCTTTTGAGGTAAGGGCACTGTGAGCACATCTTCATACAGATGCCATCCACTTCTGTCCATATCACCTACTTCACCTATTGAGAAAATCCATGAATAACATTCACCATTGTTGTGGACTTATTGATTCATTAATTGATTCACGCCATCATGCTTCTTTTCATTAATTTTTAATTTATTTTCACGTTTGTATTTATTTCATACCCAATCCATATTTTTTACACGTCATCATTTTCTATTATTGATATGGTTTTTTATTATCACCATCCCCACGGGATCACTTTGATTCTCAGTTTAGAATTTCACATGTAGCAACCCAGCACTATAATTACATTTTTTCACATGTCATTTATTCCTTATATTTTATATTGTGATGTGTTGTTATCATTAGTGTTCTGCGCGAAATCACCTTGTTGTTTATTCTGTGGTTGAGTTGTGTACACCATCAGATTTTGCACGATTACACTTATTTGAACTTTTAGTAGCGCAGATGTTTTCACATTGTTGTATCACAAGACAGGGCTGCCCACTCTCTCCGTTGATTTTTGCCATAGAAATCAAGTCCCTGGCGATAGCTATTAGAACTAATCTGAACATCCAAGGTATTCAATCTGGATCTCAATGCCACATGTGTGCATTGTTCACTGATGACATATTACACTTTGTTTCCTCCCCACTAACCTCTCTTCCCAACATATGTCGACTCCTAGATGAATTAGGGGCGGCCTCGGGCCTCAAGGTCAATTACAATAAATCCCAAGCTCTCAAGATTAACATCCCAGATTCTCTGCTCACCAGGCTTAGGGGGAGCTTCCGGTTCACTTGGAATGACTCAGCTATTTCATATTTGGGGATTAAGCTGACCCCCAGGATTGAACTCCTCTACCAAGCAAACTACCTGCCACTATTAAAAAAACTGGAGGATGACCTGTCCCGGTGGTCCTGTCTCTTCCTATCCTGGTTGGGTAGAATAAATTCAATAAAAATGACCCTACTCCCCCGCATCTTATACTATTTTAGAGCCTTCATGATCCCTGTAGACAAAACCTAACTAAAACGGTTTCAAGCCAAGCTCATCAAATACATCTGGGGCAAAGGAGGACACAGGTTTTCAAAAGCAGTCCTTTACAGGACAAGAGAAGAGGGGGATTAGGCCTCCCCAATCTGCTATGGTACTTCCAAGCAGTGAAACTGTCTCAGATATCGACGGTTTATTCACGCTGGGAACAACTGGATACATATCGAAAGACAGGCGGTCCCTCTTCACACATTGGACTATCTCCTCTAGAGCCCCAGGAAACTGAGGCCTCCAATTCTATCCCCAACACTTTCACACTCATTCGCCCTTTGGGATGGCCTTAAAGGTAACAGCCAACTGACTTCCCCGTAGAACCACTACAGCACTTATTCCAAAATCCAGCATTCCCCTCGGGCCTAAACATAACAGCCTTCAAATGGTGGCTAGATAAAGGGCTTTATAGAATAGGACACTTTCTTAGACCTCTGGGCCCAATTTCCAAAGCATTCTGTATCAGTACCCTAGACATACCATCATCCAAATTCTTTGGATTCTCCCAGATCTCAAACTTCCTGCATAACTGTTGCAAATCACTCCCCAACGGGCCTCAAATAACTGCATATGAACAATGGTGTGGTCAGGCCAATGGGCAGGGGGGAATCTCGGTGATTTACAAGGCACTGTTCTCCACATCGCTCAAAGGCACCCTACATGCTGGCCTGGGAGGAGGACCTATCCCACCACTGGAAAATGGAAACCTGGCACAGGAATTTTTATCAATCTTACAAGGGCATCCTCAACTCCAGCCTCATAGAAGCAAGTATAAAAGTGATATCTAGACAGTACCTAGTCCCATCAAAGCTGGCCAACATATTTCCATCATCCTCCACCCTCTGTTTTTGGGGATGTGACCTCAGGGGTGATATGCACCATGTGTGGTGGCCATGCCCCAGAATACGAAACTTCTGGTTCAAAATTTTCTCATGGATTCGCAAAATCACCAAGATCTCCATCCAAACGTCCTCCCTAATCACGCTTCTTAACTTTCCGGTGCAGGAAGCCTCCAAGAGTACACAGCACCTCATTTTCTTTATTATCCTAGGAGCCAGACTTACTCTGGCCAAAGCTTGGAAAAAACATCTCGACGCTACTAGCGAAAAGAAAGATATTTGGTTAATGAATCAAGAGAAGATGGCAAGTGTACTCCTGGACCGCATCAAAAAATTCAAACTGATCTGGGAACCCTGGGCAACCTTTGTAGGAGTTTCCCTTTAGCCATGACCTTGAGATTGACTAGCAAACGCTCACTCTTCCCCAGTCGTCCTCTACTCATCTCTGCATCCTCTTTCACCTCTTCCTTCTTCCACTTTTTGGTTAATGGGCCGTGGCGTCTTCCTAAAAGGGCCTAGCCAAGGCCAGGGTTCAGTCTCACCCTAGAACTGGTTACGACATATTTCTTTGTACAAATAAGCTATATGGTGACCAGCAATCTAGATATTCATATTCATACCTTCATTCAGTGCTTCTGAAGTAGTATCTCAGGTAATGGACTTGACATACCACTTTTGTATTATTTCTTGTTGCAATGTTTAGTCATTCTCTGTTTTGGGCTTAGTCATACGTCTTTACAAAGTTGAGCAACACATGGTTAACCACCGGACGGGGGGTTGGGAAGCTCTGACCACAGCATGATCCCAATCGGGGTGGCGGGGCTTCCCCCCTTTCCCCCCTAGTCATTCCCCCCTCTGATGTGTTTAGTTGCTCGACAACATGTAAGCATTCATTTATAGGTAACAATGTTTGCTATGTACAGCAAGACAAGGTCGACATCTGTGAATGTATAATGTATAACCCTCCTTATCTCATTAGTTAGTCAACCAACTATGTTGGTTGCCACAGGGCTATTGGCCCTTTTTGTATTTCTGTATCTTTGTTTATTGGATTTTCTTGGAAATAAAAACATTGAAACAAAGAAAATACGCTGGGGTGTTTGCTTCCCAAAATGTGGTCATTTTGTGGATGTTTTCTCTTCCCTGATGCTCCTGAGCCTCCAAAAATATAAAGGGTAGTGAAAATATTAGATGTGTAATCTGTGCACCTAGAAGGCCTGAAAGGGCTCCCTGGAATGTGAGCCCCTCTATGTGGCTAGGCTGTGAAATAAGTCTCACACATGGGGTATCGCCATAATCAGAAGGAGAAGAATGTATTTTGGAGTTTAACCACTTAAGGACCAGACCTATTTTTCAGACTCTTTGTTTACAAGTTAAAATCATTTTTTTTGCTAGAAAATGACTTAGAACCTCAAACATTATATATTTTTTTCTAATACACTAGAGAATAAAATGGTGAGCATGGTAATACTTTCTGTCACACTGTATTTGCGCAGCGGTCTTACAAGCACACTTTTTTTAAAGGAAAATACACTTTTTTTGAATTAAAAAATAAGACAACAGAAAAGTTAGCCCAATTTTTTTGTACTGTGAAAGATAATGTTACTCATGACCCAACATTATTATTATTATTATTATTATACGAGATTTATATAGCGCCAACAGTTTACTCAGCTCTTTACAATGTATAAGGGGGACAACACAATTACAGTACAGTTCAATACAAAAGGTACAGGAGGGCCCTGCTTGTAGAGCTTACATTCTAAAGGGAGGGGGTGGTGGTACAAAGGTAATAGCTGCAAAGAATGATTTGATGGGGGTGGCTCAGGGACAGTTATGTGGGTGTGGGATAGGCTTCCCTGAATAAATGAGTTTTCAAGGATCTCCTAAAGGTGGACAGGGTAGGGGCTGATCGGACATACTGGGGCAGGGAATTCCAGAGGATGGGAGAGGCTCTGGAGAAGTCCTGGAGGCGAGCATGGGAGGAGGTAACAAGGGAGCTAGAGAGCAGGAGGTCCTGGGAGGAGCGGAGGGGGCGATTTGGGCGATATCTGCAGATGAGGTTGGTGATGTAGGTGGGGGCGATGTTGTGAATGGCCTTGTATGTTATGGTTAGCATTTTGAATTTTACACGGTGGGGTAGGGGAAGCCAGTGAAGGGATTGGCAGAGAGGAGCAGCAGTCACGGATCGATTAGTGAGGTGTATTAGTCTAGCAGCAGCATTCATAATAGACTGAAGGGGGGATAGCCTGCTTAAGGGTAGGCCATTAAGGAGAGAGTTGCAATAGTCGAGGCGGGAAATAATCAAGGAGTGAATAAGTTGTTTTGTAGTGTCATTAGTCAGGAAGGGTCGAATTTTGGAGATGTTGCGGAGGTTAAGGCGGCAGGATTTAGCCAGTGATTGGATATGGGGGCTGAAGGAGAGGTCAGAGTCAAGGATTACACCCAGGACTCTGGCATGTGTGGAGGGACCAATGGTTGTGTTGTTGATATTAATGGTGAAGTCACAGGAGGGGGACCGTGAAGGAGGAAATATAACAAGCTCAGTTTTAGAAAGATTAAGTTTGAGGAAGTGGTGTGACATCCATACCGATATGTCATTCAGCAAGTTTGAGATCCGTGAGGAGATAGTGGGGGTGAGTTGGGGAGTGGAGAGATAGATCTGTGTGTCATCGGCATAGAGATGGTATTGGAAGCCATGGGAGGTGATCAACTGGCCCAGGGAAGAGGTATAGAGTGAGAAAAGGAGAGGCCCAAGGACAGAGCCTTGGGGTACCCCAACAGAAAGAGGAAGGGGAGCGGAGGAGATGGAGTTGTAAGTGACGCTGAAAGTGCGCTGAGATAGGTAGGAGGAGAACCAGGATAATGCAGAATCACGGAGGCCAAGGGAGTGTAATTTGCTGAGGAGCAGCAGGTGGTCAACTGTGTCAAAGGCAGCAGAGAGGTCTAAAAGTATGAGTATGGAGTAGTGGCCATTGGTTTTGGCAGTTATTAGGTCATTGGTGATTTTTAGTAGGGCAGTTTCAGTCGAATGTTGTAGGCGGAAGCCAGACTGTAGGGGGTCGAGAAGGTTGTTGTCCGTGAGGTAGCGACTCATTTGGTCATGAACAAGGCGTTCGATGAGCTTGGAGGCAAACGGGAGAAGGGAGATAGGTCTTAAGTTATTCAAACAGGTGGGGTCTAGTGAGGGTTTTTTGAGTATGGGGGTAACCAGTGCATGTTTGAACGGGGAAGGAAAGGTGCCGGAGGAGAGGGAGAGGTTGAAGATGTGGGTTAGGGAGTTGAGGATAGAGTGGGAAGGTGGTCGCAGCAATTGAGAGGGGACAGGGTCCAGGGGACATGTAGTGAGGTGGGCCATGGAGAGGAGTTTATCAACTTCTTCTGTGGTAACAGGGCAAAAGGAGGAGAGTATTGAGTGTGGTGTTGGACTTGATATGTTGGGTAGGGGAGGAATTTTAATGCTGGATATCTCCTTGCGAATTGTGTTGATTTTGCTATTGAAGTGGTTGGCAATTTGTTGAGCGGTAAGCAAGTTGGTGGGAGGGGGCAGTGGGGGGTGAAGTAAGGAATTAAGGGTAGAAAAGAGTTGACGAGGTTTGGATGAGAGGGTTTTGATGAGTGTGTTGTAATAGGTTTGTTTAGCAGTGTGGAGGCAGGAGTTGTATTTGAGAAGGACAGATTTGTAGAGGGTAAAGTCTTGCAGGGATTTAGATTTACGCCATGCTCGCTCAAGAGCACGGCTGCGTCTCTTGAGACTTCTGGTGTCGTCTGTTTGCCAGGGTTGTGGCAGATGGGGCCTGGTTCTGCGTCTAGAAAGAGGAGCAAGTACGTCTAGGGAGGATGACAATGTGGTGTTGTAGATGGAAGTGGTTAGGTCTGGGCAGGACAGGGGTGCGATTTTGTCATAAAGGCCATCAGTAGCAGAGTGAAGAAGGGAAGGTTTGAGGTTGCGAAGGTTCCTGCGGGTAGTGGTTTGTGGGTTGGCAGCATGGGATATAGGAGACAAGGAGAGTGTGAAACGGATAAGGTTGTGATCAGAGAGAGGAAAGGGTGCGTTGGAGAGATTGCAGGGAGTGCAGCGATGGGAGAATACAAGGTCAAGAGTGTTGCCGTTGGAGTGAGTGGTGGTTTGTGTCCATTGTGTTAGGTTAAAAGAGGAGGTTAAGTTGAGTAGTTTAGAAGTGGTAGCATTATTAACATTGATTGGAATGTTAAAGTCACCTAGGATGATGGCAGGCACTTCAGATGAGAGAAAATAGGGTAGCCATGCAGAGAAGTCATCCAGAAAGCGTGACACTGGTCCAGGAGGCCGATAAATGACTGCGACCCTCAGACAAGCTGGAGAGAAAAGACGAATGCAGTGCATTTCGAAAGAGCAGGTGGAAAGAGAGGGAGGTGTGGGCAGTACCTGGAAGGTGCATTGTGGGGAGAGGAGAACATGCCACGCTTCATCATTGCGCCCGCTCGTGGAATGGGCACAAGCTTTTACCCTTAAAAATCTCCTTAGACGACGTTTAAAAATTTCTGCAGGTAACCAGTTTTGAGTTACAGAGGAGATCTAGGGCTAGAATTATTGCTCTTGCTGTAATAATCGCTGTGATACCTCACACGTGTGGTTTGAACACCGTTTTCATATGCGAGCGCTACTCACGTATGCGTTCACTTCTGCGCACAATAAATTGGGTCACTTTTATTCCTATTACAAGAAATGTAAACATCCTTTGTAATAGAAAAGAAGCATGACAGGACCTCCTAAATATGAGATTTGGGGTAAAAAAAAACCTCAGATCTCATATTTACACTAAAATGCAATAAAAAAAAATGTAATTTGAAAAAAAAAAAATCTCCCCTTTCAGAATCTTAGGGAGGAAGTGACGTTTGACATTGCTTCCACCCTCCAATGCTATGGAGCCAAGCGGTGGCCATCCTTTCCTCACTCGGCATCCAGGCAGTGAGGAGAAAGAATGCGATCATCTCCGCCACTACCGGCGGGTCCAGTAAGTGGCAGAGACAACCGGAGCACAGCGGGAGGGGGCCCTCCCCGCCACTGATAAAAGTGATCTTGCGGCGAATCCACCACAGAGACCACTTTTATCTTAAAGAGAAACGCACGCCATTCTTGAAAATACAGGGGTTATGGCAGCTAGCTATGTAACTATGTAACTATGTATTTAGCATTAAAGTACCAACGTACGGGTACGGAGATTTGCGTGAAGTGGTTAATACTAAGGATGTCCATGCTGTATGTTAGAAATACAGTATCTTATAAATTGACAGCTTTGTGTAAAGAAAAAATAAATTTTAATTTTCTTTAAACATTTTCCAAAAACTTGTGGCTAAAAATGTTTTCAAAAGACTCATTATGCCTCTTTGAAATTATGTTGGGGTATTTTATTTCCAAAATGTAGTCATTTTGTGGGTGTCTCCACTGTCTGGGTGCTCTAGGGCCTCTAAAATTTCTTAAGTAGTCAAGAAATTAGATGCATTCTTTATGCACCTTGAAAGCCCAAAGGTGATCCTTGAATTTTGGGCCCCTCTATGTGACTAGGCTGTGAAAAGTCTCATGTGTGATATCCCCATACTCAGGAGGAGTAACAGAATGTGTTTTGGGATATAATTGCCAGTATGCTTATGTGTGTGAGAATTAACACGTTAACCACTTCAGCCCCGGAAGGATTTACCCCCTTCCTGACCAGAGCACTTTTTACAATTTGGCACTGTGTCGCTTTAACTGCTAATTGCGCGGTCATGCAATGCTGTACCCAAACAAAATTTACGTCCTTTTCTTCCCACAAATAGAGCTTTCTTTTGATGGTATTTGATCACCTCTGCAGTTTTTATTTTTTGCGCTATAAACGGAAAAAATCCCCAAAATTTTGAAAAAAAATGATATTTTCTACTTTTTGTTATAAAAAAAATCCAATAAACTCAGTTTTAGTCATACATTTAGGCCAAAATGTATTCAGCCACATGTCTTTGGTAAACAAAATGTCAATAAGCGTATATTTATTGGTTTGCGCAAAAGTTATAGTGTCTACAAACTAGGGTACATTTTCTGGAATTTACACAGCTTTTAGTTTATGACTGCCTATGTCATTTCTTGAGGTGCTAAAATGGCAGGGCGGTACAAAACCCCCCAAATGACCCCATTTTGGAAAGTAGACACCCCAAGGAAATTGCTGAGAGGCATGTTGAGCCCATTGAATATTATTTTTTTTTGTCCCAAGTGATTGAAAAATGACAAAAAAAAAAAAAAATTACAAAAAGTTGTCACTAAATGATATATTGCTCACACAGGCCATGGGCATATGTGGAATTGCACCCCAAAATATATTCAGCTGCTTCTCCTGAGTACGGGGCCCCAAAAACCAATCACCGCCTTCAGGATTTCTAAGGGCGTAAATTTTTGATTTTACTCCTCACTACCTATCACAGTTTTGAAGGCCATAAAATGCCCAGGTGGAAAAAGAAGGGAAGGTGGGACTTTAAATGAGATGGATGACTTTGTGGAGGCAAGTTTGAATGAGTACGAATTTTTATTGGTAAAACATTAAATGCAATAGAATATGGCAATGGATAAAAGCCACATATACAATAAATGTGCCGATTCATATTGAATCCACCCACACAAAACATACAAGCATGGCATGGGTGAATGGTTACATAGGTATAATAGTTACAAAACAATTTGATGTTGTATTGCATAAAATGAGTTCATATATATACATATCACATAAAGAACAGCACCAGCAGCAACAATGTGAATATAAAAAATATAAATATATAAGACCATAGTAAATAAATAGGAATGTCAAAATTGATAATCTGCTGCAGACCAGGATTTGATATGTCCATTACAGACATAAATCAGCATCACGTATGCCCGACGCGTTTCGTGTAGAGACACTCTTCAGGGGCAGATGCTCAGGTATGTCTGCAGAGTGTAAAAAATAAAATAAATAATAACATTTGTCTATTTCTGATAGGTAATATAGAGGAAAGGCAGATTTTGCCCATCCTAAGTACTCACAAAAAAGTTCAATGCGGTGAGGTGCTGCGATCATGCAATCAGGGTCCCCAGAATAGTCTTCCCCGGGAGCTGAGGTACCTATAGCCGCGCGCAGCAGAGCGCCCATAGCAGAACCTCCCGATGGTCCATGACACAAAAGCTGGTGCGTGAGTGAAAGACCAGGGTAACCCCAAAAGGTAACCTGGAGTGATCTAAATAAAAAAAAGTGTACATGGGACTATGTAAATGAGTGAACAAAAATTAAATAAAAAATATGTATAAAAAAGAATAAAAATGAATGTGAATTGAGTGGACAATGTGATCGTGAGATGACATGACAAAAAGGGGATCTAAAGATAAAAAATGGTGAGAAAAAAAGGGAAACAAAAAAGAAAAGGTGAAAAGGCCAACAAATGCAAAACCAAAGATGGCGTGGAGGGATGTGTGTAGACCTAGTGAATGACTTACGTGAGGACAAAGCTTGTACCTGGAGTGAAGTGCTGAGCTGCAGTGAAATGACTGGAAAGTGTGGCAGCAAAAGTTGTGTCAGGGGAGGCCGTTTATAGGAGCCCCACACGTGCACGCCGTCAGGTACCAGCGTCACGCTGGCGCGACATAGGCTGGGAGGGGCTCCAGCGGCGGCGGTAATCACCGCCCTCCGCAGGAGCCTAATTCCCCGCCAAAGCGGCTCAGGTCGAAAGTCACATGCGTTACGTGCTGGCGTCAAGCATGACGTCACACGTAGAGCAGGATGCGTGGCGCCGATGCTCTGTAAGCGCCCACCCACTACCCCGTACACCCCCCGCCCATACTGGGTGGGAGGGGGAGGGGGGGCACGTAGAAAGCATCGCAGCTCCCGGGTGCGGACCAAAATGGGGGACCCCGAGTAGCCGAGGCAGCAGAACACCAGCAGTGGAGTGGCGCGATGGTGCTGTGTAGTAGCAGGGATACCACATTGTGTACCCTGTGCAAGAACCGGGGTAAGGTGACATTGCCACCCAGGATCTGCAAGCCTCTCACCTGGGCGGCAGGGGAACACTGCTTATCCAGTCACCACATCTCCATCCCTAATTGGTTTACAAAAAAATGGAGGGGGAAAGTGGGACTTTAAATGAGGCACATATGCGGTGTGCCTCCATCCCTATGATATATGGAAAAAGAAGGGAAGGTGGGACTTTAAATGAGATGGATGCCCAGGTGGCACAACCCCCCCCCCCAAATGACCCCATTCTGGAAAGTAGACACCCCAAGCTATTTGCTTTGTGGCATGTTGAGTCCATGGAATATTTTATATTTTGACACAAGTTGCGGGAAAGTGACAAATATTTTTTTATTTTTCTGCACAAAGTTGTCACTAAATGATATATTGCTCACACAGGCCATGGGCATATGTGGAATTGCACCCCAAAATACATTTAGCCGCTTCTCCTGAGTATGGGGATACCACATGTGTGGGACTTTTTGGGAGTGTAGCCGCGTACGGGGCCCCGAAAACCACTCACCGCCTTCAGGATTTCTAAGGGTGTAAATTTTTTTTTTTTTTGAAACATTGACAATTTTTATTAATTTTTCCAAAAGAGAACAAAAATAATAACAGAAAATACAAGGTAATACAATTTAAAGCATATTAGGTACTTCTAGAATAAAGTCTGAACTTACATCATTCGGTTGCAGATGTTGGACTATGTGCCACTCGATCTGATTGCTAAGAACAGGTTACATTGACATAGCAGTACCTTAATCAAATATTACTGCTTGTACACCTTGTATAACATAACAAAATTAAGTAAGTTAAGGGAAATGAAAAAATAAAAAAAAAGAAGTTGAGGTAGAGAGAATAATTGGAGAGAGGGGGGTTAGAAGAAGGTTTAAGACGAGGTAAGTAGGGATGGGTAAGGAGCAGTGCAGATAGCTAAAGGTAACAGAACCACGCCCCACCCCTGAAGCACGCCGCTCCCCCACAAATGGAAGGAACCAACAACCCTGGACCCGCCACAGAAAAAAATTAGGTTATGGGATTTTCAAAAAGAACCCATAGCTCCCATATTCGATTATGCTTCTCAAGATTATCATTTAAGAAGGCTGTAAGATACTCCATTCTCTTGACATCCCTGATCCTGGAGTGCAATTCCGATATCGAAGGTGGGTCTCTCTGCTTCCATTTTAGTGCCACCAGGCATCGTGCGGCAGTTAATATATGTGACAAGAGTTTCTTGGATATTTTAGGGAGAGAGATTGGTGGGAGACCCAGCAAAAAAATCTTCGGATCAAAAGGCACTTCAGAATCTAGAATGGACCAGAGCAGGGAGTGTACCATTTCCCAGTACGGGGCAATCAGAGGGCAGGTCCAGTAAATGTGATATAACGTCCCTCTATCTTTATGGCATCGCCAGCAGCGAGAGTCGGACAATGGGTATATGGAGTGGAGCCTGGAGTCTGGTACCAATGGAACAAGATCTTATATTGATTCTCTTTATATAGCATGCACACAGAGCTCTTAGAGGCCTGAGACCATATAAGCTGCCATGTATGTAGAGGTAGATCTGCACCCAGGGCTCGCTCCCACTTTTTCATATATGCATGCCGAGGACCCGTTGACGAGAAATCGTGCGTTAAGAGCTGATAGGTTTGTGAAATCATGCCTTTAGGAGACAAGCTCTCTAAACACAGCTTTTCAAAGTCGGTTAACAGGGAGAATTGAAGGTTAGGGACTAGAGATTGCCGTAATGCCGTATTTGTAGGTAGCTAAAAAAAGCCTGTTTGGGAATGTCAAAGTCTTTTTGCAGATCTTGAAATGATCTCAATATATGAGTCCTGGGATCAATCAGCTGGCCGTAATGGAATAGCTTCCTTTCCAGCCAAAAATGGGACATCTGTGAAGTCAGGCTGTCTGGGATGTTAGGAGTAAATAGGAAGGATGTAACCGGTGAAGAAGGGGTGGTAAATGGGTATGTCGGTTTTGCACGCCGCCACAGCTGGCGTAGGAGGAGCATTGGTCCCAGTAGCCGTGAGCTTTTCCGAGGATACATCGGAACTCCATAACATGGAGTTCCGATGTATAGGGGCCAACCAGAGCTTCTCGATTTGTGTCCAACGGTTGAAAGCGTGGAGGGTACACCAAGAGGCTACAGGGCATAATTGGGCTGCCAAATAGTATTTGGCTATGTTAGGAAACGCTAGGCCACCTTTATTACGGGGAGCGTAGAGAACTGATTTAGCAATCCGGTGTCTCTTATAATTCCAAAAGAAGTTAATCAGGTCGCTCTGTAGTCTCTTTAGGTGTGGGGTTGGCATGGGTGTCGGAAGTGTCTCAAATAGGTATAGGAGCTGGGGTAGAATTGTCATCTTCAGGGTCACTAGACGCCCAAAGAGGGATAGTTTCAGGGGTTTCCATTTAGTCAACGAGGCTCTGATGGCAGTATATAAGTGGGGAAAGTTAGCTTTATAGAGGGAGTCATATGTGGTTGTGAGATGGACCCCCAGGTATTTTAAAGAGGAAGTTTTCCAGGAGTAATTAAATGATTGCGAGAGAGCCGCTAGTGTCTGAGAAGGCATATTGAGGGGCAGAGCCTCTGTTTTAGAATTGTTTATTTTATACCCAGATAAGGTACTATATCAATCTAGCTCTGTATGTAAGTTCGGTAGGGAAATATGGGGTTGCGTCAGGGTAAGGAGAACGTTGTCAGAGTACAGGGAAATCTTAAAGTCTCTAATAGGAACTGGGATGCCATGAATATTTGGGTTATCCCTAATATGAGCTAATAAGGGTTCTTTACAAAGGGCGTAGAGCAGCGGTGAGAGCGGACAGCCTTGCCGCGTTCCGTTAGATATCGCGAAAGTGGCAGATGTTGCGTGTTGGGTGTGTACCATGGCCGACGGGGACGAATATAGATGATAAATGGCTCGTAAAAAAGGACCTGTGATTCCGACTCGACGTAGGGTCGCAAACAGAAAGGGCCAACTTAGCCTATCAAAAGCTTTTTCAGCGTCAAGACTGAGCAGAAGTGCTTCTACTTTGGTTTGGTTTGCTACCTCCACTAGTTCAATAACTCTACGGGTATTGTCCCCTGCTTGCCGCATAGGTATGAAGCCTACTTGGTCTTTGTGAATCAATGACGGCATAAAATTAATTAACCTATCAGCCAATAATTTCGTGAAAATTTTGAGGTCCGCATTAAGTAGCGCGATAGGTCTGTAATTTGATGGTAAGCTGTGGTCCTTTCCAGGCTTGGGGATCAGCGTGAGAAAGGAATTTTACATATCTCGCGGGATAGATGTCTCAGACAGAAATGAATTAAACAAGGTTGTCATATAAGGGAGTAAATACAGTAGGAAGGTTTTGTAGTACTGGTATGGGAGTCCATCAGGGCCTGGGGCTTTATTGTTTGGGAGGAATTTAATTGTGTCCATGACTTCCTCCTCTGTGATGGGGGAGTTTAGGGTAGTCAAGGCAGAGGGAGAGAGTCTCGCTATTTCACATTCTTCTAGATAAGAGTGGATCCTTTGAGACAGTTCATGTGGGGGAGGGTTGTGTGGGACAGTCGGATAGTTATATAAGGTCGAGTAATAGTCATGAAAGATGTGGGCAATCTTAGTGGAGTGGGTTTGGGGAATGCCACTTCCATCATTAAAATGGGAAGTAGAGGCGGTCGCGACTCGATCTCGTAACTGTCTGGCTAATAGCGTGTGCGGTTTTTTAGCCTTGTCGTAGTAGGTTTGCCTTAATCGTAGTAGCGCCTTCTCAATTTTACCCAGGTCTATGTCTCTTAATCCGGCCCGGACCTGTATAAGCTCCCTAAGAGTGTTTAAGGATGGAGAGGAAAGCAGACGTGTTTCCAACTGTTTAAGCTTGTCTAGTAAAGCTCTACGAGCAGTATTAGTGTTCCTCTTGAGTGCCGTGGAGAGTGAGATGCATTGGCCTCTAAGGACCGCTTTATGACCCTCCCAGAGAGTAGCAGTGGAAACCTCAGGAGAATTGTTTTCTGCAAAATATAATTTCAGGGTTTTTTCCAGTTCATCCCTGGAGGGGTCATGTTTAAGCAGGAAGTCGTTCAAACGCCAGTGACATGTACGGAGATTTCCCGGGGACAGTGCAAGAGACAGTGTGATTGGAGCATCATCCGACCATGAGATTGCTTGAATATCTGAGCCCTTGCAAGCTCTCAGGGTCGGGGCATTTACAAAAAAGTAATCTAATCATGAATGAGATTTATGAGGATGTGAGCAAAAAGTAAATTGTTTGGCTGAGGGCTAGGCAGTCCTCCAAGAGTCAAATAGAGCGTATTTCCTAGTTAATTGGCAAAAGAGAGACGATCTCCTATCAAGGGCCTTGGGGACCAGACTATCTAAGCAGGGGGAAAAGGTCAGATTAAAGTCTCCTCCGATAACCAAGTACTGGTGGGGAGATGCAAATAGTCATTTATACACTTTAGATAGAAAGGAGGTTTGGTTAGTGTTTGGGGCGTAAATGTTGCAGAGTGTGAGACTAGCGTCTTTCCATGTACCTCTCAAGATGATATAGTGCCCCAAGGGGTCCGAGATTATTGATTGTAACTTAAAGGGGGAGTCTTTTTTGAAAAGAATTGCTACTCCAGCTCATTTACGAGGGTTAGAGGCTAGGTATATCTGGGAATAATACTTGGTGGCAAATGCCATATTGCCGGTCTTAGTAAGGTGAGTTTCCTGAGTGAAAATGATGTCAGCTTTAGATCTTTTGAATTCCCTTAAAGCTAAGCTTCATTTAGTAGTTGAGTTAAGGCCTTTCACATTTAATGACAGTATGTCAATCATATGGGCGGGTAAAGAAAGCGAACATTAGCATACCAAGATGACCGAAGTGGTTTTGAATGTGGAGGACATGAACAGTTGAGTCTTCAGGAAAGTCACATTTCAGTTAGGAAGCACGGTTCTACAAACGGAGCCCGGGCTCCAAAGGTGGGGGGCGCCCACAATGTGGTAGGTAAGAGGGGAATAAAGAAAAGAAAAGCCAGTAGCAAAGGAGTAGAGAAAGATGTGGAGGACAAAGAAAACAAAAATTAGTGCAAAATCAAGTAATAACCAATCATAATTTAACCCACCTATAAAAGGTGGTGGGTCGGAAACCTTCGAAGGGCCCCTCCCCACATAGTAGGTAAAAACTATACCCTCCAAGGGTGTTAAATGGGGAGCCACACAAAGGTCTCCCGGGGGAGGATAGGACAGTTCCAGGACGGTTGCCACCCTCACCCAGGACCGCCTGCAGTTAATTATGCAGCACACCGTAGTAAAGCAGCTAGATAAAGAAAACTTATATTTAACAGCTAGTAACTAGAATACCATTTGGTCTAAGCTGTGACACCAAGTAAGGCAAACTGGTGGAGTTTTCCGCTCATTAATGGACAAACAGGAATAGTATAGGGATCACTGATCAGCATATAATCCTAGAAACCTCTCTGGGCACCCTTATAGGAACCCAGGGGGTGTGAAAACAAGTAGTTAGGCATAATAATATACCCTAATAAAGTAAGGCGTGGGAGGGCAGGGAAGGGTTGGAGGGGTAGGGAATGGTGAATATAGGGAAGGGAGGAAAATAAGGGGGGGGGGGGGCAAGGGTAAGGAGGAGGAGGGGGAGGGAGTAGGGAAGGGGAGGGGAGGGGATGAGGGAGGGAAAATGGGTAGACGAGGGAAGGGGAGACCCCATTAGTGGTTTGGGAGAGCCTGATCATGACGTTAAAATATCGTTAGTAATATACAGACTGAACTTGCATAAGTGCAAAACCATAATACCATAATCCCAGATATTGGCAATTAGAGTCTAGCCCTCTATAAGGTAGGAGGAAAAATAGGATAATTCCAAAAACTCTTAGCATGATAGGCAGTAATAATGACTCCTATACTAGTGTCTCATTGTAATCAGGTGCCTCTCAAGCAGCGAAAAGTTATCTCTGATGGGCAGATGCTGGAGGGCCATTGGATTGCGGCCTCTGTCACTTTCTCCCATTCACCTGGACCCAGGGCTCTGGGCGAGGTGGAGGGGTTGGGAGGGGGTCCCACCCAGGAGTGGGCAGAACAGGGATGTCCAGATCCCTACAGAATGAGTGGAGGTCTTCCGGGTATCATAGAGTGGTGGATCTCTCATCTTTCTTTGCTGTGAGGCAGAAAGGGAAGCCCCAATGGTATCGGAAATCATGTTCCTTCAGTGTTGTGAGGAGTGGTTGCAAAGAGCATCTTTGCTGAAGGGTGATCCAGGACAAGTCCGGGTATAGCTGTATAGGGGCGCCATCGAAGTCGATGGTGTGCATGTTGAGCACTTTTCTCATTATGTCCTCCTTCAGGGCATAGTTGTGGACCTTGCAAATTACATCCTGTGGTCTGGGACCTGGTCCCCGGGGACGAAGTGCGCGATGGGCCCGATCCAGTTTAACTCTTTGGTTTTCCGGACGACCCAGTACATTATTGAAAATAGCTTGTAATGTCACTTGTAGGTCCTCATCCTGAGTAGCCTCTGGGAGGCCTCGGACTCTAATGTTATTGCGCCTGCCTCTATTATTGAGATCCTCAAGGTGGCGTTGAAACTCTCTGAGGGCCGAGGCTTGCGTAGACAATCGATCGTGTATATGGGAGATTTCCATCTTTGTGTCATATGCTTCTTCTTCTATGGAATTAACTTTGGCAGAAAGGTGATGTAGATCAGTACGGAGTATGTTAATTTCAGATCTGCATGTATCACGTACCTTTTGAATGAGCATTTGAAAGTCCTGTTTCGTAGGCATACAACAAACATAGTCTCTCCATGAAGTACATGCCTCAGGTTCAGGGTCAGGGTCCATTATGGCATAGGAGTGTGGATCCCTCATAGTAGTGGAGGGGGTAATCGATGGGGGGAGTCCCCTCTGAGGTGCGTGTTGAGGGGCCTTGGTGTTAGGCTGCACTGCTATGTCGGTAGGATGTACATAGGCTGCATGTGAATAAGCCCCCTGCAGCTCATCAAGCTGTGGCGATGGGGAGGGCACTGAGGCCTTGCTGGACTCCATGCGCTGCGGGGGTGAGGATGGTGTCTTATCCCGTAGGACTTGGGGTCTTTGTGGCATGGAGCGCGGGTCCCACTCCTGGGCTGAAGTTTCCCACAGAGGAGAGGTTTGGCCTGTGCACGGTGACTGTGTGGGCCCCACTAGGCAGGGGGGAAATGACTGGGACAGGCTGCCTATTGTGTTTCCCAGAGGGGAGACCGCAGGACCGGCCTGGGTGTTAGTTGGTGGGAGCGGTGGGCGACCGGGCAGCAAGTCCCCTTCAGAGGCATACCTGTCGGTTCGCTGTCCCAGGGAGAGCCGCGTAGGAGAGGAGGAGAGGGCCGCTGCGTATGTTGGAGGAACCGGCGCCATCTTGGCCTCTTGGTGTCCCGCCGGAGCTCCAAGGCCAAAGTATTCCATGATGAGATTTGGGGGAGCCGAGGAGGATCTTGTGGCGTGTCCCTTAGGTTCTGTGTCCTTTTCCCATTATATCGGTGCTATTTTGCTGCTTTTAGCTGTGTGCAGGCGGACCTGGTCAGGAGCTCTAGGGAAACACGTCTGCTCCGGAAGCCATCTAAGCCACGCCCCGGGTGTAAATTTTTGATTTCACTCTTCACTACCTATCACAGTTTCGGACGCCATGGAATGCCCAGGTGGCACAAACACCCTCAAATGACCCCATTTTGGAAAGTAGACACCCCAAGCTATTTGCTGAGAGGCATGATGAGTATTTTCTCATTTGTTTTTGAAAATGAAGAAAGACAAGAAAAAAAAATGTTTTTTTCTTTTTTCAATTTTCAAAACTTTGTGACAAAAAGTGAGGTCTGCAAAATACTCACTATACCTATTAGCAAATAGCTTGGGGTGTCTACTTTCCAAAATGGGGTAATTTGGGGGGGTTTGTGCCACCTGGGCATTCCATGGCCTCCGAAACTGTGATAGGCAGTGAAGAGTAAAATCAAAAATTTACGCCCTTAGAAAGCCTGAAGGCGGTGCTTTTGGGGTCCCGTACGAGACTAGGCTCACAAAAAGTCTCACACATGTGGTATCCCCGTACTCAAGAGAAGCAACAGAATGTATTTTGGGGTGTAATTTCACATATTCCCATGGCATGTTTGAGCAATATATCATTTAGTGACAACTTTGTGCAAAAAGAAAAAAAAAATGTCTCTTTCCCGCAACTTGTGTCACAATATAAAATATTCCATGGACTCGCCATGCCTCTCAGCAAATAGCTTGGGGTGTCTACTTTCCAAAATGGGGTCATTTTGGGGGGGTTTGAACTGTCCTGGCATTTTATGCACAACATTTAGAAGCTTATGTCACACATCACCCACTCTTCTAACCACTTGAAGACAAAGCTCTTTCTGACACTTTTTGTTTACATGAACAAATAATTTTCTTTGCAAGAAAATTACTTTGAACCCCCAAACATTATCTATTTTTTTAAAGCAAATGCCCTACAGATTAAAATGGTGGGTGTTTCATTTTTTTTTTTCACACAGTATTTGCGCAGCGATTTTTCGAACGCATTTTTTGGGGAAAATACACACTTTTTTAAATTTTAATTCACTAAAACACACTATATTGCCCAAATGTTTGATGAAATAAAAAAGATGATCTTAGGCCAAGTACATGAATACCAAACATGACATGCTTTAAAATTGCGCACAAACATGCAGTGGCAACAAAATAAATACATTTTTAAAAGCCTTTAAAAGCCTTTACAGGTTACCACTTTAGATTTACAGAGGAGGTCTACTGCTAAAATGACTGCCCTCGATCTGACCTTCGTGGTGATACCTCACATGCATGGTGCAATTGCTGTTTACATTTGACGACAGACCGACGCTTGCGTTCGCCTTAGCACGAGAGCAGGGGGGGACAGGGGTGCTTTTTTTTTTCTTTATTATTTTTTTTCTTTTTTATCTTATTTTTAAACTGTTCCTTTCATTTTTTTTAAAATAATTTTTATTGTTATCTCAGGGAATGTAAATATCCCCTATGATAGCAATAGGTAGTGACAGGTACTCTTTTTTGAAAAAATTGGTGTCTATTAAACCCTAGATCTCTCCTCTGCCCTCAAAGCATCTGACCACACCAAGATCGGTGTGATAAAATGCTTTCCCAATTTTCCAATGGCACTGTTTACATCCGGTGAAATCGTGAAATGCTCGTAGCTTCCGGTTTCTTAGGCCATAGAGATGTTTGGAGCCACTCTGGTCTCTGATCAGCTCTATGGTCAGCTGGCTGAATCCCCGGCTACATTCTCAGGTGCCCTGTTGAGACAGGAGAGCCAGAGAAAAACACGGAAGACGGTGGGGGGGGGGCATTCCCTCCCACTGCTTGTAAAAGCAGTCTAGAGGCTAATTAGCTGCTAGGATTGCTTTTACATGAAAGCCGACCGCTAACTGAAAAGAATGATAAAAAGATGATACCTAAACCTGCAGGCATCATTCTGGTATAACCACTCAAAGTCGTGAATGGCGTACCTGAAGACAAAAAAATGGTTAACAATAAAGCACAGTAAACAGTAAAGTATAAAAAATTGCATACCTGAAAAGCAAACATGATAAAACATAATAACAATAAAAAATTGCAGAATAGAATACAGTAAAAAAGAGCAGAACAATAGAGAGAGAATAGAGAGAATAGAGAGAGAATAGAGAGAACAATAAAACGACAACTATTTTTTTTATTTTATATTTTTTTGTGTTTTTTTTTTCACTTTTTTGTAACTGTAACTTTTATAACTGTAACCGGTTCCAGGTTCGGGTCTCTCAAAATGCGATGGCATCTTGGGAGACCCTGTGAAAGTGTGTCCTAGTCTGTGCAATGCTGTACCCTACGCTAATACTCAACTAGTGAATGGTAGCGTTCAAAACATTCACCAATGCAAAGACCAGGATTGTCAGGACAGGAGGGACAATAATAGCGGGTGTCATGCCTATATCAGCGCTTGCTGTAGACACAACATCTTTTTTGGGGGGTTCGTTGGGTAGGGGTACTCGGGAGGACATAAACAAAATGCCTCTCATGCAGCTGACTGCATTTGGTTGGGGATGTGAATGGGGGAAATATGGGTGCTGCAGAAGTGGTGGGTTCCAATTAGGATTGGCAAATGCAGCAGGAAGGGCACTATGGGCACGACAGGCCTGTGTTTGTCTTCTTCTTGGTGGCAGCGGGACACTACTTTTGCTTGCCACCTCACCAGCTTGAACTGCACTTATGGGACTCACCACATCACCAAGTGTTACTGCAGTGCTGGTTTGACTACGACCGGGTTGTACTAGGCCGCTGGCGCTTGCCAGTTCACCAAAACGCTACCAAAAAAACTGTTAGCAATCGCAGGGATCGGGCCTGACTCTGCAAATGCTGCAGTTATGCGTTTAGTGTTTTGTAAGTGTCAGTGATCGATCGATACTGCACTTGGATGGGCTGGGCTGGGCTGGACTGGGCGGAGGGGCAAAACGCAGGTGCTAGCAGGTATCTGGGCTGATCCCGCTAACACTGTGTTTTTGGGAACCCTAAACTGCTGGGGACGCTAGTACAGATCTGATCGGATCAGATATTGATCCGTTCAGATACTATACCACTAATGTCGCGTACACACGAGCGGACTTTACGGCGGACTTTGCCCGGCGGACTGGATTTCGTTGGACAATTCGATGTGTGTGGGCTCCAGCGGACTTTGTTTGCTCAAAAGTTGGACGGACTTAGATTTGAAACTTGTTTAAAATTTATCCGTTGAAATCGAGTCCGGTCGAAAAGTCCGCTCGTCTGTATGCTAGTTCGACGGACAAAAAGCCACGCTAGGGCAGCTATTGGCTACTGGCTATGAACTTCCTTGTTTTAGTCCAGTCGTACGTCATCACGTACGAATTCGACGGACTTTGGTGGATTGTGTGTAGGCAAGTCTGTTCATTCAGAAAGTCCGTCGGAAAGTACGTCGAAAAGTCCGCCAGGCAAAGTCCGCCGTAAAGTCCGCTCGTGTGTACTGGGCATAAAGGAGGTGTACGGTGCGTGCGTGGGTGTTAGCGCTACTGGCGCTAACCTGACGCTGCTTGGGGCTGGTGCTTGCCAGTTCACCAAAATGCTACCAATAAAACTGTTAGCGATCGCAGGGATCAGGCCTGACTCTGAGAACACTGCAGTTATGCGTTTAGTGTTTTGTAAGTGACAGTGATCAATCGATACTGCACTTGGGTGGGCTGGGCTGGGCGGAGGGGCAAAACACAGATGCTAGCAGGTATCTGGGCTGATCCCGCTAACACTGCGTTTTTGAGAACCCTAAACTGCTGGGGACGCTAGTATAGATCTGATCGGATCAGATATTGATCCATTCAGATACTATACCACTAAGGGTGGCGTATGCTGCGTGCGTGAGTGTTAGCGGTACTGGTGCTAATCTGACGCTGCCTGGGGCGACGCATATCACCGCTGGGTGATCAGGGGGCTAAACCTTTATTCGGTAATAAACGGCGGGTGCCCTGACACTATAAAAATAAACAAACTAACCAGTGTCACCCGTAACGGTTATACGGTGATCAGTGGTGAAAGGGTTAACTAGGGTGCAATCAAGGGGTTAAAACATTTATTAGGTAGTATATGGGGGTCCCTGACGCTATGAAACACTGACGGCGAACCTAAATATTTACCTCCCTAACTAGTGTCACCAGCGACACTAATACAGCGATCAGAAAAATGATCGCTTAGTGACACTGGCGACGGGGGGTGATCAAGGGGTTAAAACTTTATAGGGGGGGTTAGGGGGGGAATCCTAGACCTAAAGGGGGCTAACACTAACTGCCCTACCACACTAACTGTCACAAACTGACGCCAATGCAGTAATCAGAAAAAAAAACAAAAACTGCTTGGTGTCAGTGTGATAGGGGGGGAGGGGTGATTAGGGGGTGATCGGGGGGTGATCGGGGGGTAAAGGGGGGGTGTATTGTGTGCCTGGCATGTTCTACTGTGTGTGTGTGTTTTACACTAACATTGCAGTCTTCTCTCCTCGGCGCCAGAATGGAAAATGCCGAGCCGAGGAGAGATGACATCATTTCCTCTGCCTCTGTGTACTATACAGAGGCAGGGGAATGATCTCATTGGCTGGGAGCGATCGCGAGGGGGGGCCACGAATGGATGGGGTCCCCCTCATCTCTGAACGCTCCCAGTCAGAAGCCGACCGCCTCGGGCACCGGGGGGGGTTCGACCAGGCCCCCCGCCCGCGGCAAGCAATCACGTACCAGGTACGTGATTTTGCCTGGCCGTGCCATTCTGCCGCAGTATATCTGCATTAGGCGGTCGGCAAGTGGTTAAAATAACGTTTTGTGAAAAAAAAAACACATTTTATTTAATTTCTTCATTTTGCAAAGAACCGTGATAGAAAAAAATCACAACATACAACTTAAAAAATTCACCACACCTCTTATTAACTAGTTGCCACCTGTGCACCCTCAAATGACGGCGGGGTGGTGCGGATCTCATTCTGGGCATATATTTTTTCTGTTGTCATTTTTTGGGGTATTCACCCCACACTACAGCGGCAGCCCTATTACATATGTACATGTGGGTGAGTGTGTAAACGCACACGTATATGTACATTTTCTATTTATTTTATAATTTATTTGCAATTTATTTTACAATTTTAATTTTCTCCACGCGCAGGTCCATCCTTATCACTTTTAACTGATCATCAGTGCTCTGATTACAATATAGTGCCAACAGTGTCACCAATAAGTACCCACCATTGCCCACCAGTGCAACAATCAGTGCTCACCAGTGGCAGCAATCAGTGCCCACCACTGTCCACAACTGCCACCAATAAGTGCCCATTAGCGATGCCAGCCAGTGCTGGTATCAGTGCTGCCTATTAGTGCTGCCCATCAATGCCCATCACTGCTGTCGATCAATGCCCATCAGTGTCACCCATCAGTGCCACCCATCAATGCCCATCAGTGTCCATCAGTACGGCCTATCCATGCCACCTATCAGTGCCCACCAGTGCCACCTATCAGTGCCCACCAGTGCCACCTAACAGTGCCCATAAGTGCCACCTATCAGTGCTCATCAGTGCCACCTATCAGTGCTCATCAGTGCCACCTATCAGTGCTTATCAGTGCCACATATCAGTACCACCTATCAGTGCCCATAAGTGTGGCATATTAGTGCCTCCTCATCAGTCCAACCTAATCAGTGCCCATAAGTGCCACCTTATCAGTGCCCATAAGTGCCACCTCATCAATGCCCACCAGTTCAGCCTATCAGTGCCCATCAATGCTGCCTCATCAGCGTTACAAAATTTACTGACAGAAACTAAAGCTGCGTACACACGGGCGGACTTTTCAACCGGACTGGTCCGACGGACTTTCAACGGACTTTAGACGGACATTTTAACAAATGGACTCGCCTACACATGATCACACCAAAGTCCGACGGATTCGTACATGATGACGTTCACCGGACTAAAATAAGGAAGTTGATAGCCAGTAGCCAATAGCTGCCCTAGCATCAGTATTTGTCCGTCGGACTAGCATACAGACGAGCAAATTTCTGGGTCCGGCGGAGTTACGACGTAAAGATTTGAAGCATGTTCCAAATCTGAAGTCAGTCAGATTTTTGACTGGAAAAGTCCATTGAAGGTCCGATGAAGCGCACACACAATTGGATTGTCTGCCGGACCCGGTCCATCGGACCAGTCCGATAGAAAACTCCAACTGTGTGTACGCTGCATAAGTAAAAAAAAAATTATTTTTCAACATTTATGGTCTTTTTTTTTTAGTAAAAAATAAAAAACCCAGCAGTGATTAACTACCACCAAAGAAAGCTTTATGTGTGTGTGAAGAAAATGATAAAAAAATTGTTTGGGTAAAGCATGACCACCCAATTGTCATTCAAAGTGTGACAACGCTGAAAGCTGAAAAATGGCTTGGGCAGGAAGGAGGTGTAAGTCCCCTGTAGGCAAGTGGTTAAATAAAGAAAAACACTGAAAATAATATCTTGTATGGTTAATGGTGGATTTTAAAGGCACAACATACAAACTTTCATAAAAAAGCATTTTATTATAAACATGTTAGAAATGTGTGCATTTAAAAGCTGTATAACTAGCCAGAAAAGAAGGGGAATAGTCCCTACAGATACAGTATAGTCCTCAAACAATGCAGGACATCATTGACCATAGCCAAAGATTATATAACAATTAATTGTAAAGATCTTGTGAGCTACCTAATTAAATATCCCTTATCTCTCTGTAATATACTGCTGCTAGCACCAATCACGCCCCACACTATCGTGTAAAATCAAAATAATGAGCTGCTCTATCCCCTTAATGATCCACTGAACCTGCAGCACAACTATAAAAGTTGCCAATAATTAACTATAATATCTGTGAAAAAACACCAATAATTAACTGGGATAATGTATTACCATGTAGCTTTCCACATCATATATCGTGAATATACATATACATCATAAATTCATATATAAAATATAAAGTGACATGTATGATGACATAAAAATGATCCATAAAGTGCTCAAGTGAATATAAGTCCTTGACACTCTGACCTTATAGGGTTAGTATTTGGTATAATAACGTCCTTAAAAAAAAATAGTAAACGTGACTTGATAGGTGACTGTGAAAATAACGATCTTTTGTAGTGATTTCACTCAGGTGCTCCCCACCCCAAGGTAATAGCCGCTCACCTCAGAGCATGTGACCTCACAATCAAGTTTGGTTAATACACGCTTGTGAATCACCTTAGAGTATTCCAGGTTAGGCTGCAAGGTCCCAAATTGCTCAATAGCTCAATGATGTTGCCTCCTCACATATAAATAGCAAAAAGAAACTCCATAGTGTGATATAGTTTAAAACAATTTTAATGCAAACATAACCCTAATTTAGGGTACTCACATGTGTCTGGTGCGTCAGTGCACCACTCTATAACATGCCTTAAAAATGCCAAGCCATAGATGAGATTGTGTGCTCTTACTCCTTCCAACAGACCAGCTGTCTCTTGCACCGTCCAGTCCCCTCCCCTCCCCTACGCTTGTCGATACAAGGGGAATGATGTATCTTGTGTATACAAAGAGCGCAGCGCTGGATTTAAATATGCAGTGAAAAAACAGCAAAATTATTTGTTCAAATAAAAAACTGAGCTTATTAATCTTCAAATAATGTCCATAAAATGCAAAAATATAAGTGATTAAATGTCCGTGAAGCACAAAGAACCAATCTGGATGTCTAACTTCCACCGCTGTGAGGCCCGTCACCAGAAGAATTAAAGGCTTACCAGACCGCCTTTCTTTAAAGGCATGAATCAATCGCCACCATGGATGCTGTCCCTCTCCTGGCTGGATCCTGCTGTGAGGCACCGGATGGTTGATCCCAAATCTGTCAGCCGTGAAGGAGCGCCAATCTCAATAGCAATCTCAATAGCGTGAGTATCCGAAAAAAAGGGGGAGAAGTGCTCCAATGGTGTAGTAATTAATGGTTCCTTTTATTAAAAAAGCCTAAAAGGCATTTACCAATACAGCAATCCTTGCAAGGAGTAATAAAACAAATCCGATAGATAATGAAAGTACGCGCATGCGCAGTCCGTGCGTACGTGTCTGCAGACACGTACGCACGGACTGCGCATGCGCGTACTTTCATTATCTATCGGATTTGTTTTATTACTCCTTGCAAGGATTGCTGTATTGGTAAATGCCTTTTAGGCTTTTTTAATAACTACACCATTGGAGCACTTCTCCCCCTTTTTTTCGGATACTCACGCTATTGAGATTGCTATTGAGATTGGCGCTCCTTCACGGCTGACAGATTTGGGATCAACCATCCGGTGCCTCACAGCAGGATCCAGCCAGGAGAGGGACAGCATCCATGGTGGCGATTGATTCATGCCTTTAAAGAAAGGCGGTCTGGTAAGCCTTTAATTCTTCTGGTGACGGGCCTCACAGCGGTGGAAGTTAGACATCCAGATTGGTTCTTTGTGCTTCACGGACATTTAATCACTTATATTTTTGCATTTTATGGACATTATTTGAAGATTAATAAGCTCAGTTTTTTATTTGAACAAATAATTTTGCTGTTTTTTCACTGCATATTTAAATCCAGCGCTGCGCTCTTTGTATACATTCTTAGTGGTGCCCCCTATCAGGGTTATAGCGCATAGCCGCAGGATATTTCCGCACAGGTTCACTATTATTAATAATTTTGCACACTTGAATACAAAATCAAGTTTTTTTGACTCACATCCCCCACTTTACACCTAGCGCAAATTTTCTCCTTTAGAGAATGATGTATCTTCATCAGGGAGATGACAATATATATATATTGTAATAGTGAGAGTCCCTGTCACTGTGAAAAGGGATGGAAAATGGACACAGAGTTTGCATGTCAGGTGACTGCAGTGCTACAGAGCATAGCTTTGAAAGGAAGAAAACTGTTTTGGCAGCTTTCTCCAGGTTTTGCTATGTTCCAATGGGGCTCTGTAGTTTGGAGATCCCGCAGAGATGGGTGGGATGGGATCTCTAACCCTGTGTCCATGTCTTATGCATAGCAAGCAGGGTGTGTGCCCACGTGTACACAGCCCATATAACGAGGGGCTAGTGAGAGCAGAGAGTGGAGGAAGGTGGAGTGTGTGCAGCTTGCTGCTGCAAGACAGACCTGTGTCTGAAAAGCTGTCTGCCCTGTGTGTGACTACATCCCTGGTAAGAGGGGACTTGGTGTCTGAAGGACTGGGAAGGTTGGGACAGCTAGAAGGGCCTGTGAGACCAGAGAAGGGTCTGGGAGGCTGGGAGAGCCGAGGCGACTAGCAAGTCCAAGGGGCTGAAGGAAGTCCTGAAGTCTGGGGGACAGTAAGCAAACCCAGGGGTCTGGAGAGTTCTGTTGAGGCCAGGAGTAGGCTGTTTCAGCGGGGAACTGCAAGGCAAAGTAAGCCTAGGAACCAGGAGGCTTGGCATTTTCGGTTGTATGAATTTACTGAAGAAGAACCCCTGTGTGGGAAATCCTGTGTAAAAACTTTTATTTTGTTCCTGTGAATAAAAATGGGCTGCCATGCCCTCAAACCTGATAACTGACTGCTGTGGACTCACTACGTGAAGATGCATCTACCACTGAGCTAAATACCCCAATCTATCTATCTATCTATCTATCTATCTATCTATCTATCTATCTATCTATCTATCTATCTATCTATCTATCTATCTATCTATCTATCTATCTATCTATCTATCTATCTATCTATCTATCTATCTATCTCAATTATCTTTTTTTTTTTTTTACAACACTGTTGAGGGCAGGGGGCTTAAGGTGTAATATTAGGGGTCTAAACAGGCCCTGACATCTCAGCTTTAAGACAGAGAAAGTCATTGAGGACACACATTCTTCAATTCCTTTCCCTGTAGCCTCAGCTGCACTAAAGATGATTGAACAGAAGACAGAGTCTACTGTCCATTCATAAACTGAAGCAGAATAAACAGTTTACTCTGCTTCAGTTATGAATGGACACAGGAATGATCGCTACCGATCCCTCATTGTGTCCAATTCAGAAAAGGAAGGGGCCTGCAAATTACATATTTACTAGCCCCTTCCCTCGCCCCTCCCCCTCCATCCCCCTGTGTCCCTGCAGCACCTGGTGGGAGAGGGAAGTCAGCAGCGCTGATGGGAGACAGGGGGGGCCGAGGCACACTGGGGGGGAATCAGATGTGGCAGCACAGGGAGGGGAATTGGTGTGGGGCTGGGGGACAATTACAGAATGGCAGAATGGTGCCGTGTCTATGCCAGGGTTGCGAACCCTTGGTGACTTTTTTAACCTGAAAAATGATAGAATACCTATTAAAAACTATGACAATCAATATTTAAACAGTATAAACATGTAAACAATGACAATACCCAGAACAAGTTTACACTTAAAAAGTCAATATGGCATGACAAAATATCAGCCCCACTGGTATACAGTTGGAAAAACAAGTAACTAATGTCATGCATGCCACAGAGAGATGGTTAGGGACTGCAGGAATACTACAAGAGATGGTCAGAGACTGCAGACATAGTACAAGCAGTCCTAGCAGTGCGCTATGTGTAAACAGTAGGGATGGGCCGAACACCCCCCTGTTCGGTTCGCATCCAGAACATGCAAGTTATTGTCCTAAAAAGTGTTTGGGGACCTGGGTCCTGCCCCAGGAGACATATATCAATGCAAAAAAAGTTTTAAAAACGACAGTCTTTTCAGGAGCAGTGATTTTAATAATGCTTAAAGTGAAACAATAAAAGTGAAATATTCCTTTAAATTTCGTACTTGGGGGTTGTCTATAGTATGCCTGTAAAGAAACACATGTTTCCCAGGTTTATAACAGTCCGAGAGCAAAATGACATTTCTAAAGGAGAAAAAAAGTCATTTAAAAGTGCTTAGCCTTGGGTGCTGGCTATTAATGAATTGTCGGTCCCGACAATACACATAAAAGTGATTGAAAGTCATTGAACATTTACTGTTCACCAGTTCGCTGAACAGTGAACAATTTGGGGTGTTCGCAGCAAATTCAAAAAGCCGCGGAACACCCTTTAAAATTCTATAGGAGCAATCTAAAGTGCTATAAAGTAAATGTGTTTGCCCTAGAAAAGTTGTGATAAATATAAAAATCAGTGTATAAAAAAATATATAAAATATATCAATCAGTGTATAAAAAATATGTATCTGTACATTAAATAAAAAAAACAATCTATCACCATGTATTTAAATAATAAATTGCAATCTGTGATAAATAATGATATATTCAGCAAAGTGTAATGTGCATAAAATTGCTAAAAAGTCCAAGTGCAAACTCTGGTAGAAGAGAGTGCTCACTCTTTGAATACGTGATAATAAAAGTTCATAGATAAACTCCCAGAGTGTTCAAATATAGTGTTCATATCCTGTGATATCCATCGTGCTCATCCAAAAAAGTGTGAATAGATAACATGCTCCAGTGCTCTCCTGTTGACCCCCACAAGCATATACGCTCACCTTAGTGCGTGTGACACAGTACTTAAACGATGTCAAATCACACTTGGGAGCCACTCCTGGGCTCTAATAGATATTGTGATGTTATCCTCCGACTTACTCAATTATCAGCATTTCATTATATAAATGAGAAAAAAAGAAGCTCCATAGTGTAACATTGCAAGCAAATATTTATTCCAAATATAAACACTCCCCTAGTAGGGGTACTCACATTGTGTGGGTGCGTGAGTGAACCATCCTAATCAAGGCTTCACAAATGAGAAAACACAGCGCTGGTGTGGCGTGCAGTGTGGTATACTGCTCTTGTTCGTTCCTCCGTGCTGACAGCTCCATCCTGGCCCCTCCCCTACGCATCTTCGGCACAGGGATCACGTGCCTTCATCAGGGGGTTTTTGATTGGATGGGCGCTCTTGCTCAAATTATACTGTCAGCGACCATTTTGCCTTAGACCGCAGACAAACTAGTGTTGGGCTCCAGTTACATTCTAATACCACTGATCACTCCAACCAGTGGCGAATTGCTCACCCAACGACAAAAGGAATCCAAACCTTCTAGCTTCCCTTAGCTGAATGTGGAAGTATATAATTTATCTAAGCTCAAATGTAATATAACCCAGAGCGGAGCTGCGTGTATTTTAGGGATACCAAACCGCACCTCACATCCTATCCTGCCACTTCATATATTTTAACAGCATAATCAAGCATAGCATATTAGTAGTATTAACCACATCTAGAGGGGAGATATACTACATTCTATCAAATATAAAATATGCAAAATATATAAGAATAAAAAGATAAAATCTCAAAGAGATATACTTATATATATCTTGCAACACCAGTCAAAATTCCTAGCCTAATAATAAATCATAATTTTATAATTCATATATATCATCATACTGGGGTACACAATCCAATGTATAGCTTTATTAACCTTCTATAGGCCACATTGAGTGGTCTAAACCCCATCTAATAATATTCATAAAAATGTAGATACCCGATCTACATAAAATATATAAAAATATAAAATAAATAATCGCAAAATAACGTAAAAAAATCGAATATATATTAAAATATATGAACCCTATGTAAAATAATTATCAGTAGGGGAGTACTAGCGGAAATATTAAAATATATATATATATATATATATATATATATAAAAATAATAAAATAAAATAGAGGATAAGTATGTAATTGTATATAGGGGAGAGTAAATAGGATCTTATAGTGAATCACATCTATAGATACCACTAAGATGCATCTTATTCTCATATTAGTCATATAAATCGAGTAATAATAGAAGTAAGGACGAGTATGTAATTATTTACATCCATAGGATGCTAAGTGTCCTCTTCTTATTTATATAACCTAACTAGAATCAGCCCAAATGAAAAGAAATACTGGTGGAGGCCGCTCAATGGAGATAATAACTAAAAATTGCTTAAAAAACATTTCAAATCAAATTCTTTATTCAATCCACCAGGCGATAAAATTCTTTCACTCTTCTGTTGTTGTCTGGAACTCTAACGCAGCTATAGCACCTGCCACACCCATAGAAGCCTTTGAGGTCCCAAAACATTTTTGGCCTTGGGGGGGGGGGGGTTCCACTACGTTGTGCACTAATTTGTCCCGTAAATTCTGTGCTTTTTTGAAAATAATCTTAGGTCTTTCCGGAAGTATCTCTTTGAGATGACTATCATGCATAAGCACACCCCAATATTTCCGTATAATCGTTTTTACTTCAAAAGGATTATACGGAAATATTGGGGTGTGCTTATGCATGATAGTCATCTCAAAGAGATACTTCCGGAAAGACCTAAGATTATTTTCAAAAAAGCACCGAATTTACGGGACAAATTAGATACCATTGGGGTTGTAAAGATATATATAAGTATATCTCTTTGAGATGTTATCTTTTTATTCTTATATATTTTGCATATTTTATATTTGATAGAATGTAGTATATCTCCCCTCTAGATGTGGTTAATACTACTAATATGCTATGCTTGATTATGCCATTAAAATATATGAAGTGGCAGGATAGGATGTGAGGTGCGGTTTGGTATCCCTGAAATACACACAGCTCCGCTCTGGGTTATATTACATTTGAGTTTAGATAAATGATATACTTCCACATTCAGCTAAGGGAAACTAGAAGGTTTGGATTCCTTTTGTCGTTGGGTGAGCGATTCGCCACTGGCTGGAGTGATCAGTGGTATTAGAATGTAACTGGAGCCCAACACTAGTTTGTCTGCGGTCTAAGGCAAAATGGCTGCTGACAGTATATTTTGAGAAAGAGTGCCCATCCAATCAGATCCCCCTAATGAAGGCACGTGATCCCTGTGCCAAAGACGCGTAGGGAAGGGGCCAGGATGGAGCTGTCAGCACGGAGGAACGAACGAGAGCAGTATACCATGCCGCATGCCACACCAGCGCTGTGTTTTCTCATTTGTGAAGCCTTGATTAGGATGGTGCACTCACACACCCACACAATGTGAGTACCCCTAGTAGGGGAGTGTTTATATTTGGAATAAATATTTGCTTGCAATGTTACACTATGGAGCTTCTTTTTTTCTCATTTATATAATGGAATGCTGATAATTGAGCAAGTCGGAGGATAACATCACCATATCTATTAGAGCCCAGGAGTGGCTCCCAAGCGTGATTTGACATAGTTTACTATGTGTACTGTGTACTGTGTCACATGCTCTAAGGTGAGCGTATATGCTTGTGGGGGTCACCGGGAGAGCACTGGAGCATATATTTTATATATTTTATATATTTTTTATACACTGATTTCTATATTTATCACAACTTTTCTAGCGCAAACACATTTACTTTATTACATAGTTATTTGCACAGATATGGAATATGATTAGTGTTTGCAGCTGTTAGCACTGAGGATTTAATTTAGAGGCATTAACCCATCTGTGGCTCGCAAGATCTTCCTATATAATCTAAAGTGCTAATTTGGGGCTAATGATGGGGACAAGGGCCTCATTCCCACAAATAACAAAGAAAAATGCTCACAAGTGGGTAGCCGAACAATTGGTGTATAAACACAGACCTTGCTGCCCTCAAGGATGGGGAATCCTAGCAGACAACGAGAAAAAAGAGAGAAAGGGCGCACCAGCCATGTGCATTATCTTTTGGATAAAATTTATTAATACTAATGATAAAAAGGAACTACTTACAAACAGTAGTAGAAGATCTCAAATTTATAAAAACAATCTTCAAATCATGGCATGCAGTCAGGGAACAGCAGAGCCCACCAAAGGTGCTGGAAGAGCTCACAGGAATCACTGCTGTCTGACGCGTTTCGATGGGGAACATCCTCTCTTCCTCAGAGCACTGCGAGGTGTACGCCGACTTATATATATGCTCGCATGTTAACCCCCATGTAAGTGGGTTAGAGGTTCTGTCAGGCCAAACACGAGAGTGAGAGGCCTTAACAGCTGGTGAGTTTGAATTTCAGCAGGGAGTGGATTCACGTCACAGAGGTGTGGTGGATGTTTGAAAACACAGCTGAGCAGTTTTGGAGTCACCCTCACTCTTTTTTTGGACTTTCTTCAAATATTTTTCACGATTATTTTTCATGATTATTTTTCACGATTGATTGGTTTCTGGACTTTATAGACATTTACTGTGTTCAATTTTTATTATATATTTTGTCTTGAATTAATATATTTGTATATCACTATTACTGAGTGTTATAATTTATATTAGCTCATATTGAGTGTATTGAATAATTTATTTTATTTAATATTTTTTACTTTTTGGGATATTTAGCAATATATGGTTTTTTTTCACTTTTTTTCTAGTCACGTCTGTATTCAGCTCACTGGCTAGATAAGAGTGTCTGGCATCTCCCCACCTGGGGATTAGCGCCACTATTTCATCCATAATTTTCTTTCGGTGAATTCGGTTTATATACATTTTATTGTTAAGTGGCAGCTTTGGTGGGGTTTTGACATTTATTAACATAGCGCGGAGGTGGTAATACAGGTCAGGGGTGGTTTAATTTGCACCTGGTTATCTCCGGTTTTCAATTGCTTCAAAAAAGCTGCAGGAAACTTGCAGCAAAAAACACGCGACTTTGGGCTTGCAATAGTGGAAACCGAGCCCTAATGCCATGTCATGCGACTAGTTCAAAACATCTGAGAAAAAGTCGCACTGAAGTTGGAACAAAGTAGTACAAGAACTTTTGCACCAATTAGAATGGGGGAACATTGAAATACATGTGTTTTGACTTGTCCTGCGACTTCACATGTGTCAAGTCGCACAACAACTCACAGTAGTGGAAAGAGAGCCTAAGGCCACTTGGGACTGAAAAGTTGCATCACAAGTTGTACCCCATGATTTACAATGAGTATCGTTCATATGTGTGCAACTTGCTTACGCCTATGCGCACATGCCGTATACACAGCGGGCACACATCTTTATTACACAAATCCATATTTTGCATGGAAATTAACCGCTTGTTTACTGGGCACTTAAACCCCCCTGCTGTACAGACCGATTTTCAGCGCTGATGCACTTTGAATGACAATTGCGCGGTCATACTTAGCCAAATGTGTTTTTTTTTTTTTTTTTTTAATAGAGCATTCTTTTGGTGGTATTTGATCACCTTGTGGTTTTTTTCTTTTGTTCAAAAAAAAGAAAAGGCAGATTTTTATGAATAATTTTGTATATTTTGATATTAAATTTTGCAAACAGGTAATTTTTCTCCTTCATTGATATACGCTGATGAGATGGCATTGATGGGCACTGATTGGTTACACTGATAGGCAGCACTGCTTGGGACCACTGGTGGGTATTGATAGGTGGCACTGGCAGGTGGTACTGGTGGGCACAGATGAGGCAGAATTGGTGCTTTAGGACAAATGGCCCTTGCACCTAAGCCGGTGATCAGCTTTTATTTTTATGCTCATGCTGTCAGCATGAGGAGAACAAATAAACAATTACCGAGCTTTAGTTTACATCATGTGATCAGCTGTCATTGGCTGACCACTAATCGTGTGGTAAGGGGCCAGGATCGGCCCTTACTTCGATCTGTGATCACCCTAGTCTCAGTGACTCAGTGCGCGCTGCGGGCCCTGCAGGGAGCACATGGGGAGCCCATCCTATGACAGCCTCCCAGAAATTCGGGTCCACGCTGTGGCCGTCATTTGGCTATAGCACAGACACCAAGTGGTTAATAGAAAAACAGATGCAGATTTCTAGGACTGGCCAAAAATAATGTTTAAAGTCAAAGGCAACTGATGACTTTCTATTAAAAGGTCTAAATGGGCCATTAACATGCATCAAAATTGAACTTAGGAATGTGTCTTTGCAAAGTTAAACTAATTAAAATCCTTTCCTATTTTTGCTTGGGGATAGACTTCAGAGGGATTAGAAGTTTTGTCAGATGTCTACACCCCTGATAGGGTGAAGACAACTCCCAAATTTTGCTAATTTTTCATTCAAAATTATTCACTTCCTGTCACATAGCCAAACAGGAAGTGAGGGTAAAACCCTACCAATGTATGTCCTTGGGGACACATTAGAGTTGCCACCCCATCCCTTTAAACCCGAACACATATGAATTACACAGGTTCTGAGGCTAATTAAATGCAGATAAGGCACCAAGTGAGTTTAATTACCAACTTAATCAGCCACAGAACCTGTGTAATTAATGTGTGTTCAGGTTTAAAGGGATGAGGTGGCAACCATAGGACACACAGGTCAATCTAAATAGTTTCCCCATTCAGGAAATTGCACTCTAGCATTTTGCCATGTACATCCCAAATTATTACCGTATGTATCTTGGGGTTTATTTACTAAAAGGTAAATCCACTTTGCACTACAAGTGCAGTTGCTGGAGATCCGAGGGGGACATGCAAGGAAAAGAAAAAAACAGCATCTTTGCCTCTACATGATTGGATGATAAAATCACCAGTGCTTCCCCTCTGATTTTCATCAAGTACACTTGTATTGCAGAAAGGATTTGCCTTTAATAAACCCCAGAATTCCTAATTTGGGGTGTACACAACAAAGTGCTAGAGTGCAATTTCCATAATGGGGACACTATTTAGATTGACCTGTGTGTCCCCAAGAAAAAATTTTGTTAGGGTTTTACTCTCACTTCCTAAATTAGGGAATTGACGCTGTTCGACTATATGCGCATTGGATATTGCTCATGTATAAAAAATATATATTAAGTGCAACACATGTATGTGTAAAAAATTATAATGAAAATAGGGAGCTAAAAATAAGTGAAATGCTCCTACAACCTTGTCCTATACAATAAAGTGCAACGTGCTAGAACAAAAATACTCAAAACTGTCTATAAAAATGAAAATCTGCAAACATTCCAAATTAGTGATGAAAAGAAAAAAATTGTGGTACAAAATTGTTAAAAACAATCTAAACCATTACAATAAAGTCCCCAGCGTTAATATGTGAAAAGTCCAACTCATAAACCAAGTGATAAAAATATATAGAAGTGATAAAAAATGTGCTGAAAAATTATATGATAAAAACAATGTCCCAAAAAATTAGTGTTCAGAAAAAATTATTTTGATGTGTCCCTCCAATAGAAAGGCGATACTCTGTGTGGCAAGTGTTCCCCATCTTCCACTGCACCCCCATTCGTGCCCTCACTCACCGGACTGCCCAACCCCTGCAGTGGTAAAAGGCATGCAGACAAAATCCAGCAATGGTGAACCTTGGTAACGGTCCTCAGCCCAATGGAACGCACGCTATACCACGCTTCCCACTAGGCTTTGAGACGGCTAGCGGAGCGCTGTCAGCTCCTGTTTTTAAAGTTGAACACAAATTTTTTGGGACATTGTTTTTTATCATATAATTTTTCAGCACATTTTTATCACTTCTATATATTTTTATCACTTGGTTTATGAATTGGACTTTTCACATATTAACGCTGGGGACTTTATTGTAATGGTTTAGATTGTTTTTAACAATTTTTTGTACCACAATTTTTCTTTTCATCACTAATTTGGAATGTTTGCAGATCTTCATTTTTATAGACAGTTTTGAGTATTTTTGTTCTAGCATGTTGCACTTTATTGAATAGGACAAGGTTGTAGGAGCATTTCACTTATTTTTAGCTCCCTATTTTCACTATAATTTTTTACACATACATGTGTTGCACAATATATATTTTTTATACATGAGCAATATTCAATGCACATATAGTCGAACAGCGCCAATTCCCTATTTTAGAACTTTTGTTGATTTAAATTTCACCTAGGTGATATTCTGTGTCAGGGGGGCTGCAGTTCTTTCTTTCTTCTCTTTTTTTTTTTTCCTAAGCGCGGAACTATCGTTTCTTACTTACTCTCACTTCCTGTATGGCTGTGACAGGAAGCAAAGCCAATTTTAAGAAAAGGGACACAAAGCTAACCAAAAAAAAAAAAATTATTGATTTCCCTTATCGTCTTTCAGGACAGCACTTGAGAGAGTGACTCCTCCCCTTGCCAACAGGAAACACCTCTTCCACCAAACTTTAAAAGGAGGCTCCTTTCCACACATTGTCAGTTTTTGTGTTTCCTCCGGAGGGAACACTTCGTGGGGAAGTCAGGGCTCTCAGGTGCTGTCCTGGGAGCTCAGGTTTCCTGTCTTTTTTTTTCATCAAACACTTTTTTACCTCATGAGAGCTGTTCCTCCCATTCCACAGCTGAGGTGAAGTGCTGCTGGCTGGGCTCCCTCTCCCTCTTCATATGGGCTCAGGGTGAGTCTGACTGTTGTGGGCATCGCTCCTAGGCGGCGGCAAGACAGGCGGTGGCCGTTTACTGTGTTTTTTTTTCTCAGGTCCACCGCCTGTTGCTTTTTGCACCGCCGCCATCTTGGGGATGGCAGCGGGGCTCCATCCGCCGGAAGTGAGGCATCTGGAGGGGGCGGAGCCCACAGAACAGGCGTGCGGCATCATTTCCGCCGGAAATCGCAGAGGGAAAGGGGAGGAATGGGGCTGGTGCTTATTTAGCGGTTCCGGTCCGGCGCACAGGCGCTATTGGAGTCCGGAACCGGCGTTTAGCCACACAAACACAGCAAGCGCTCCTTGATGGAATCGATGGTGGCAGCAAGTGGGACAGGCACCAGCAAGGCCCAGGTAAGGGGCAGTTGTATACTGTCCTCCTTGTACTGTGGGGTCTCTCTCTCTCTCTTTATCTCTCCCCCCGGTGGCAGGGGCCTGTCTGGGCACATAAGACAGTTTAGTTCTTACTGTGCACCTGCGGTGAGCATCCTTGGGTATAGGACAGGTTGTCTCATTGGGATGGTTTCTTCTTTTGTCTCATGGCAGGCCAAGAGCTCTGATCCAGTGGCAAAAAGAAAATGTCCTTCATGTAAATCCAAGCTACCTGAAGGATGGAAGAAGACGTTATGTCAAGCTTGTATTGATTTGCTAGTTAAAGAAGAAGCTTCTTCCTCTTGCAGCGACTTTATTGCATCTGTTAAAAAAGAACTTTATGCGACTATTCAATCATTTCGCTCTTCCCTAGCAAACCCATCCCTGAGTCAGCCTACTACCTCACAGTCCTCCCAAGGCTCACTTATAGTCCCGGCGGTGGAGACTGAGGCATCTCCTACCCCACAGGGACATTCCCCCTCTCAATCTGAGGATTCTGATGAGGGTGAGGAAGGAGAAAATTTACCTTCAAGATTTAAATTGTCTTTAGAACAGGTAGATGGCCTGTTAAAAGCAATCTATACCACACTGGGTCTGGAGGAGGAAAGAAAGAGTTATCTCTGCATGATAAAATGTATGCAGGACTTAGCGAGCACAAAAATCGCAATTTCCCAGTACACTCTGTTATTTCTGAAGCTATTAAGAAAGAGTGGGCAGAGCCAGAGAGAGAGCCTTTCTTTCCCAAAGCCTTAAAAAAGTGTTTTCCTTTTGATGAAGATCCAGCGGCGGTTTGGAACAAAAACCCCAAACTAGATGCCGCGTTTTCCCAGGTCTCAAGGTCGACAGATTTGGCATTCGAGGACATGGGGGTGTTGAGAGATCCCATGGATAAAAGGATGGACCAGGTTCTAAAAAGGGCTTGGCAATCTATCATGGGAAATCTTAAACCTGCTATGGCAATTACAGTGGTATCCAGAAATATGGAGTTCTGGTTAGAGCAACTTAAGGCCCATATCTCAGCAGACTCACCAAAACAAGAGATTTTGGATTAATTTTCAACCCTGTCGGCCGCTGTCGCATTTATATCTGATGCATCAGCGGAATCAATTAAAATGACAGCTAGATCTGCTGCCCTGGCCAACTCAGCCAGAAGAGCTTTGTGGTTGAAAACTTGGCCGGGGGACGCGGCATCCAAAAACAAGCTGTGTGGGATACTGTTCCTGGGTGACTTGCTTTTTGGGCCTGACTTAGATGCGGTTCTAGATAGAACAGCGGATAAAAAGAAGTCTTTTCCCATCAAAAAGAAAAAACAACCAGTTAAGCGTTTTTTTCGTTCCCAAAGGGCTAAAGAATAAAACAAACCCCAGGAGAAAATAAAAAATTGGGCATCGCAGAAGGGAAAGGGAAAAGGAAATGTCCTTTTCCATCCTCCTGCAGCCTCCGGTAAAACGCAATGACTTGTGCGTACCGGTGGGGGGAAGGCTTCAAGGTTTCCTTCCCCTTTGGGCCAGCATGACAGAAAGTCTATATATTTTGGACATGCTGTCCCAAGGTTACAGGATAGAGTTTTCGGATCGCCCGCCAGAAAGATTCTTTGTAACAAACCTACCAAGGGATCAAACAAAGGCTCTGGCCATGAAGAACCTTTTAAGGGATCTGAGGCACCAGAGGGTAGTGATACCAGTATCCCCAGAAGAACAGGGTTTCTATTCACACATCTTTCTGATAAGAAAACTATCCGGAAACTTCCGTCTTATCCTCAACCTAAAACCCCTGAACAGGTCAGTCCTATACAAAAAGTTTTGTATGGACTCAATTTTCACGGTCAGAAACATTCTGACAAAAGATTGTTTTATGGCATCAATCGATCTGAGGGATGCTTGTCTTCATATTCCTGTAGCACCTCAGTCCCAGAAGTTCCAGAGGTTTGCGGTGAATATGGGCAAGGAGATTATACATCTTCAGTTCAGGGCCCTTCCCTTCGGCCTGTCGTCAGCTCCTCGTATTTTTACGAAGATAATGGTGGAAGCTCTCGCCCCTCTTCGACTCCAGGGGATTGCTGTAATTCCATATCTGGACGACCTCCTCTTTTTTTGCCCCATCCAGGGAAAAGTTGCAGGAGGATTTGAACAAATCCCGCAGTCATTTGGAGTCACTAGGGTGGATAGTGAATGTTCAAAAATCAAATTTCATCCCAGCTCAGCAAGTACTGTTTCTGGGTTATTTGATAGATTCAGTGGAGCAAAAGATTTTTCTCCCAGAAGAGAAAAAGATCAAGGTCCAAAGGGTAATAACGGCACTACAAACAAATCAACTGATTTCAGTCCGAAAGGTTATGTCGGCTCTGGGGACATTAACCTCTTCAATGCCAGCCATCCAATGGGCAAGGCTGCATTTCAGGACTCTCCAGAGGTTCCTTCTAAGGACATGGAACCATGGGATGGAGAGTTTGGATACAAAAAAAAAAAATTCCCACCAGAGTCAAACGTTCACTTTGGTGGTGGAAAAGTCAGGTGGTATTGCAAAGAGGTCTTCTGTGGTCTTTTCCGACCGGGAAAGTGGTCACAACAGACGCCAGTTTGCAGGGATGGGGGGCCCACATGGGTCAGGCCTTAGCGCAGGGAACATGGTCCCAGTTCGAGGCCCAAAAATCCTCAAATTGGAGAGAGCTAAAGGCAGTTGCCCTAGCATTAGTTTTCTTCTCTCAAAACCTCATAGGTTGCCATGTCCAGATTTTGTCGGACAATGCCACGGCCATAGCCTACCTGAACAAACAGGGAGGCACAAGAAGCAAGGCTCTTCACTTACTGTCAGTAGAGATTCTGGAGTGGGCTTCCGCAGTCCATCTAAAAGGCACATTGAACGAAGTAGCGGATTATCTGAGCCGACAGAAAGTTCAGGAATCAGAGTGGAGTCTGAACAGGAAGGTGTTTGCATTAATCACCAGTGTTTGGGGCCTTCCGCAGGTAGATCTGTTTGCTTCAAAACAAAACACGCAGCTCCCAAATTTTTTCTCCCTTCAAAGAGACATTTGCTCTCAGGGGATAGATGCTCTGGCACATCCGTGGGATTTTCACCTGGGGTATGCTTTTCCTCCATTCAGGTTAATCCCTCTAGTGTTGAGGAAAATACTGGAAGAGAGAGTATCAATAATTTTGATTACTCCATATTGGCCAAAGAGGGCTTGGTTTTCCACGATTCTTCAGTTGGCAATCAAACCATGTTGGCATCTTCCGCTCAGTCAGGATCTGTTGACTCAGGGGCCAGTGCATCATCCAGATGTAGGCAGGTTAAAACTCACTGCCTGGTATCTGAGGAGCAGTTAATGAGAAGCAAAGGCTTTTCTGAACGTTTAACTACGATGTTGCTTTCCAGTAGGAAAAAGGTAACCAGGGATATTTACGCCAAAGTATGGAAAGTCTGTTTCTTTCTGTCATTCTGAACATAGGGAGGTTAAAGATCTAGTTTCAGTGCTGGAGTTCTTGCAAAACGGTGCAGACAAGAATTTGGCGGTCAGCACTCTTAAGGTGCAGGTGGCCACCTTGGGAGTTTATCTGGAGAGATCCTTATCTTCAGAAACTCTGGTCATGAGATTTTTCAAAGCACTTTTCCAGGTCTAGACCGGTACCGGTAAAGCATTTCCCAAATTGGGATCTCTCGGTGGTTCTGCAGGCTCTGGCAAAAGAACCATTTGAGCCTTTACAGGCCATATCCCTAAAGAATTTAACTTTGAAGACTATTTTTCTGGTCGCAATTACTTCAGCAAGAAGGATTAGTGAACTGCACACCCTATCAGTAAAAGAGCCCTTTTTGTCAGTTTTTCCTGATAGAGTTGTCCTTAAAGTAGATCCGGGGTTTTTGCCAAAAGTGGCAAGCTTTAGTAACAGGTCTCAAGAGATTACTCTACCAACCTTTTCTGCTAACCCTTCGGGTACAAAGGAAGAGCAGTTTCACAATTTAGACGTAAGACGTATCCTATTACAGTATTTGGAAGTAACAGGAGGGTTTAGAGTTTCTGATTCATTATTTTGTTCTTTTTTCTGGAAACAAAAAAGGCCAACAAGCATCAAAAGCATCATTAGCTAGATGGCTTAAGACAGCTATTTCTGTATGGGTTTATCTTCCCCGCTGGGAATTAGGGCTCATTCAACAAGGCCACTACATGGGCAGAAAGAGCTGGTGCCACCCCAGATCAGATTTGTAAGGCGGCTACGTGGTCAAGCTACTTAACGTTTGTCCGTCATTACAGACTGGATCTCCTATCAGCAGGTGATCAGGCTTTTGGCAGAAAGGTTCTGCAGGCTGTGGTCCCTCCCTAGGGGGGTAAGTCTCTATTATCCTCTCAAGTGCTGTCCTGAAAGACGATAAGGGAAAATTCAAGTTAGACTTACCGGTAACTTGTTTTCCTTGAGTCTTTCAGGACAGCAGCATCCCGCCCTATTGTGTATATATATATATATATATATATATATATATATATATATATATATACTGTAAATAATCATATCTCGATTATGTGTTCCAGTTTGGGGCCGGAGGTTCTCTACTACTACTGACAATGTGTGGAAAGGAGCCTCCTTTTAAAGTTTGGTGGAAGAGGTGTTTCCTGTTGGCAAGGGGAGGAGTCACTCTCTCAAGTGCTGTCCTGAAAGACTCAAGGAAAACAAGTTACCGGTAAGTCTAACTTGAATTTTCCCTCAAATGTCCACAATTAGAATAGGATTGTCTTGAGCTTGATTTTAGTTCAGTGCTCTAAATCAGTGCTTCTCAACCCTGTCCTCAAGTACCCCCCCAACAGGCCATGTTTGCAGGTTTTCCTTCATCTTGCACAGGTGCTTTAAATCAAAGTCAATGCCTTTGTATTTTGGACAGCTATTTTAGATACAATACATTTCCTAAATATGTCCTGTTGGGGGGGGGGGGGGGGGGGGTTACTTGAGTACTGAGGCTGAAAACCACTGCTCAAAAAGAAAATTGAATACTTACCACTCTGAAATGTTACTTTCCTGATGCCACCATGGCAGCATACTAGTGATATGCTCCGCCTTTCTCCCCTCCCTCAGGACCAATGAAATAGCATAAATTAAAGGCCAGTTAGGCCCATTCTTCTTTTTGTCCTGATACCTCCAAGCACCAGTGAAGAGTACGCAGTACTATGTTCCCCCTCTGCCTCCAGGCAGCTTCCGGCTGGGTTAAGCCTCTCCCAGTATCAGGCTGCTAAAAGAGCCAGAGTAGCTTGGGAGATCCTTCTGTGGGTCTCAATGGAGCTGAGCAGTTTTTCCTCTTTAGGAATGAAATTTTCCTTTTAAGGTTGATGTCTGCAACGCTTGTTGGGTTTGGGGAGGCCAGCTTTGCATCCTTCTTACCTTTTGCCTTTGTCATTTTCTGCACCTCCTGTTCTTTTCCTCCTGCAATGGCACTGGTCTGGGTACATTACACCCCCTAGACAGGTTCTCTGTCCTTTGCTGTCCTAGGCCGGCTGTAGGTACAGCTTATGTTTGTAGATTGTGTATGTATAGGTTTGGGGCAGGTGGGTATGTATGTGTATGTGTATATGTATGTATTGTAGGGGATCAGAGGGGTGGAAAGCTGGCTCAGAGCCAGCCCATTAAAACAAAAGTGGCTTTATTCAGCAAAATAAACATAAGATAAGACAGACTTGTCTTGTCACACGGTTGTGCACACAGGTACAGCTTACAGTTCAGCAGCACACAGGCTTATAGGTAATATTTCATGGCTCCAATCAGAGCTACAGTCCTTATGTGGTTAAGCTCACCCAGCACACCATCCAGCAATGGACATTTGCACACAGCATGCTGATATCTCTCTCTCTCTCCTACTCAAACAGCTCCTCTCTGAGACTTTCAGCCCAGCTGACAATAAGCAGGTCTGAAGGGGAAATACCTGCCCTCTTCAATTAACCTCTTCTTAACCGTGCCCCAGGCTGACCCTCTGCAGTATGTATATATGCTCATGTATATGTTTGTGTGTATATATGTGTGTTCTTATGTTGGTTGGTATGTATGTATGTGGAGGGGTGTTATATGGAGCGGTATGTGCATGTATTTATATATGCATGCATATTGTTTTCAAAAAAAAAAGGTGTGTGTGTGTGTGTGTGTGTACACACACATTAATAGAGCGAGTAGTGAAGTCGCTGTTGCCTCATCTATTTTTCCTCTTCTCAGTCTTTCTGCGGCTGTCTGTCTCTCAGCTGGTCGTCCCTTTTTCTTCACAGTTCGAGTATGTCACCAACCATACAAAAGACCCTCAACACTTAGGTGGGGATCACCGTGTCGGTAAGTTTTCAGGAAAAGAGTGCCCTCTCATGCGGATTGCTTTGATTTGCTTCAGCTCCGCGCGCCCACGCTCTCAAAAGCCAGAGGCCATAAAAAGGCGGACGTTCTTCAGAGAAGCATAGCCCGGATGCCGCTCCCACTCAGGAGAGAGGTTCCAAGGAAAATGTCTTAGCTTCTCTTTCCCAGACCCAGCACCCCAACAAGAGTCCTGCAGGACCTGTGGCACAGTGCCTATGTCCAGGATGCTGGTGAGTGAAGTAGGCCTGGTTGAAGTTTGCAGCTGACAGGTAATGCAGAATGTCCTCATTACTTATAAGGTGGCACAAAACTTCTGTTTTAAACTCACTGTAATTACTTTAGCTACCCAGCCCCCTTGTTGCGGGTCTAGCCACTAGCAGAACAACCTGCCTCATGGATCACTCATCCTCTCATTTCTCCTGAGGAGGAGGCGCAGCCTGCAAATTATTTTAACTCCCTTGCACCAGAGGAAGATCTGAAGCTACTTGGTGTCAGTTTTTCTTTGGAGAACTGTGTATCCAAGCAGTCATGCAGCCCATTACATGGGTTAAAAAAACAGTCATATTTACCCTTTCAATGAGCAATCACTTTTCCATTAGGAAACTGGTTTAATTCAAGGCGGATATAGCATCGCTGAAATCCATGCCTACAGTGGGACCAGCTGTTCAATAGGGTGGCAGCTGGGAAGGGCCTGCCACTCAACAGAGGCCCTTACCTTGGTGACGGGTACTTTGGGTTTCTGCTCCCAGGATTTGGTTGGGGAGTAAATCCTTAGGGCTGATATCTTGGTACCCAGTCAAGATGTATCAGCAAATTTCACTGTGGAAGCAGCAATAGTCTCAACCTGGTGCTTGGCCAAGGCAATGCTATAGGGATACCCTATGGTTGAGACCCGGAGCGCTGTTTGGCTTCCTAGAAACAAAATTGGAGTAGTCACTTTATAGTGCAAGATCTCTGTTTGATATGAAACCAGTGACAGGAGGAGAGTCCGTTCCTCTCCCATAACATGAAAGAAAAAATAAATAAATAATAAACGGCAAAACTCCGTGCTACTCCAACCTAACGCCCGCTGCAGCCTAAGCCCTTGTCCCGGCCCGACGCGCGTATCTACCAACTGGGGACACTTCCCGCTACTGCCAGATGTCTTTGTATCCTGCCCGGAGGAATCTCATCACCGCACTGAACTATTCCACAGCGTCGACCGGCCATCCCAAAATGGCGGCCGTCCCTTCAAGAGGCCTGCCTTGTCTGTCTGACTCCATCGCAGACCAGGATCAAGAAGCTCTTCTGTCCTCTCAATCCTCTGACACAATGAGTCCTCTCCCTGGGGGCCCCCTCACCCGCATCCACCGAATCTCTTATAGGGAGGACACTAGAAGGGGGAGCTCGCACCCCTCAGCAGGACCTGCTGCACAGCCCAGATCCTTGGGACACACAGGCCAGGGATTCCTCCCTCCCCCCCTACTGACTTTTCCTCCATGATGGCCGCATTCTCTCAGATGCCCTCAAAAGGCCTTTCCCAAACAGCAGCACAGATCACAGCCTCCATACACACCGATATGCAGCAGATTGGTGCCAGGATTGAAGTGATCGAGCAAAAATCTGACCAAGCGATTCTGAGAATTAACCAAAATACTGCTAGAATCCAGGATCTCCAGGACCAACTAGAATCTGCCACCTCTAAAATAGACGACCTTGAGAACAGGTCGAGACGTTACAACTTCTGCATTAGGGGGCTCCCCGAATCCGTTAAAGACACCCACAAGGCAGTCCAAGATTTTATTAAAAGTTTTTAATCCCCAACATTCCAGCCCATCGTATAGAGCTTGACAGAGCCCACAGGGCACTACAACCCCCTCACCCTGATGGTCTGCCAAGGGACATCATTGTGAAACCGCATTTCTATGCGGTTAAGGAAGAGGTGATGAAACTTTCCAGGTTGGCTGAGAAGCTGACGATCCAGGGGCACCAGATTCAGATCTTCGTGGATCTATCCCCATACACAGTACAAAAACGACGGGCCCTGAAACCGCTACTGCAAGTCCTGGTGGGCAAAGATTACCTATAGATGGGCCTTCCCGCTGTGATTAAACTTCTCCTACCGCAACAAACCATATAGCTTCTCTTCCTTCCAGGATGGGATACGACTTCTTCTACACCTCGGATTGAATACTCAGGAAATTCCACAGATTTCTTCTTCTCGAGGAGCATCGTCTGTCAAAAGATCATCACCCACCAGCCCAGTGTCTCCAGTATGGCAGAAACAACTTCCCAAACAATCGAAAGAATCCTTTCCCCCATGACCATGAATGCCGTCGGTACAGCACCTGTCTACGGTCTTCATTTTGGACTGCGTCAGTGACCTGTCTACTGCCAGATTAATGGCGACTTTCTTCACCTGAGTACTCCCCGGGATTACTTCAAGGATCCTTACAGGTTTAACTTTCATTAAAATTTTTTTTTTTTTTTTTTACTTTTCAGGGTTTCATGATCATTCCCATCATGCACTAGCAGGGCTTAGTCTGCAACATTTTTATACCATCACAGGTTTGCTAAGAGGCGGCGTTGACCGGAGTGGTCGTAGTGCGCCTCCCTCTGGCTCTGATAGTTGAACTCTAGGTCTTTCTCCTATCGGACCCAGAATCTCTCGACCCTCGGGTCGTAGTGCACTTCATTTGGGTAGCAGCCCAGGCAGGGATGGGTCCCTCCCTGGCCCGCGGGGGTTGGGGTTACTACTGTATGATACACTATCTAATGACTTGTCTTTTCACTCCCCTCTCTATATTCTTGCTCTTTTTCATTCTCCTCTTCCCCTCCCTCTTCGGATACAGGATCTCGCTGGATTTCTTCCTCGCCGTACCACAGATTGAACCCACCATGCTACTGGGGTCACCTCCTATCTGCCAGGGACAGCAACGAGGTCAGGTGAGATTCACACGCACATAGTAATTCACCTACTGTTTCCCCATGACTGAGGCCCCTCTGACGACCAGGACGCTCAAGATATTCTCCAACAACGTACAGGGCCTTAATTCCCCCCGTGAAGAGACGCAAAATACTGCAATAGCTACACACACTGAAGGCAGACCTAGTATTGCTCCAGGAAACTAATTTCCCTGCTACTTATCAACCCAAGTTTCTTCACAAAAACTTCACGTATTTCCACCTAGCTAATGCTGACAACAAAGCGAGAGGAGTGGCGGTCTGCTTCTCCAACAGAACTCCTTTTTCCCATTTGAAAACCATTGCGGACCCCGAGGGTCGTTACATACTAGTGACTGGAACAATTAATGGTGAGGCTTACACGTTTGTCTCATATTATACACCGAACACACATCAAGACCTTTTCTTTGACGCTATCCTAAAGATCCTAAAACCGCATTTCGCGGGCAAAGTGATAGTGGGGGGAGACTCCAATACCCCATTCGACTTCTCCTCAGATAAATCTAACCCCCTGCAGCCCAAAACCAAACGGCCCCCTAAACGCAGCCTTCAAGTAGCGCAGAACGTCCAATCGTTTGGCCTGTGTCAGGAGACTAGTAGACCAGACTGTGTGGACTGCACAGAGGAGACCAGAAACACATGTAAGTGAAATGGTGTTTATTAACAAGTGATAAGTGACAGGAACAAACAGTGCAAAAACCCACACAACAACCCACTACAAACAACAATGTATATATATATATGTAAAGGGAGATACCGTAATCGTAAACAAGCCAAGCCAAGGTCATACACAGGGAAGTCAGCAGAAGGGTAAGGACGGGAACCTGAACAGGACAAGGAGAGGATGGATGGATGGGGTTCAGGGCAGGGATCCAAGGGAGCCAGGAACGGAAGGGACAGGACTAGGAAGGCCTCAGGATAGGGATGGGATCAAATCAGGACAAGGCGGATAGCAGGCTCAAAGTCAAACAGGCAGCAGGGTCAGAACGCAGGGAGAGAGAAAGATACCAAGGCGAGCCCATGAGGGCTTGCCGGGTATTTGTAAGGCTGTGGTGATTGACCTCACGTTACAGCTGAGCGCAGTGTGAGCTGTTTGCTCCACACTGCCAGAGTGCACCCGCTGGTTGACGCCGGTACTACGGCCCGAGGATGCAACAGTGCCACCAGCAGGAAAGACCTCCTACTGCAGGTCCTAGGTGTAGGAAGACACCTGCTGATGGACACTGGTACTGCGATCCAAGGGAGCGATAGCGCCACCAACGGGTAGACCTTCTCATGACAGTACCCCCCCCTAAAGGAGCGGCCTCCGGACGCTCCAACAAGGTGTATCTGTTCAAAGTTCATGACCCTCAACTGGACAGATGAGGGCACATCAGGCCGGGCATCGGGTACATCAACCTGGACAGTGGGTACTGCTAGCATGTCAGAGTCATTAAGCTGGGCGGCAGACGACAGGAACCACTTGAGCTGGGCAGCAGACGACAGGAACCACTTGAGCTGGGCAGCAGACGACAGGAACCACTTGAGCTGGGCAGCAGACGACAGGAACCACTTGAGCTGGGCAGCAGACGACAGGAACCACTTGAGCTGGGCAGCAGACGACAGGAACCACTTGAGCTGGGCAGCAGACGACAGGAACCACTTGAGCTGGGCAGCAGACGACAGGAACCACTTGAGCTGGGCAGCAGACGACAGGAACCACTTGAGCTGGGCAGCAGACGACAGGAACCACTTGAGCTGGGCAGCAAACGACAGGAACCACTTGAGCTGGGCAGCAAACGACAGGAACCACTTGAGCTGGGCAGCAAACGACAGGAACCACTTGAGCTGGGCAGCAAACGACAGGAACCACTTGAGCTGGGCAGCAAACGACAGGAACCACTTGAGCTGGGCAGCAAACGACAGGAACCACTTGAGCTGGGCAGCAGACGACAGGAACCACTTGAGCTGGGCAGCAAACGACAGGAACCACTTGAGCTGGGCAGCAAACGACAGGAACCACTTGAGCTGGGCAGCAAACGACAGGAACCACTTGAGCTGGGCAGCAAACGACAGGAACCACTTGGGCTGGGCAGCAGACGACAGGAAACACTTGAGCTGGGCAGCAGACGACAGGAAACACTTGAGCTGGGCAGCAGACGACAGGAAACACTTGAGCTGGGCAGCAGACGGCAGGAACCACTTGAGCTGGGCAGCAGACGGCAGGAACCACTTGAGCTGGGCAGCAGACGGCAGGAACCACTTGAGCTGGGCAGCAGACGGCAGGAACCACTTGAGCTGGGCAGCAGACGGCAGGAACCACTTGAGCTGGGCAGCAGACGGCAGGAACCACCTGAGCTGGGCAGCAAACGACAGGAACCACTTGAGCTGGGCAGCAGATGACAGGAACCACTTGAGCTGGAGGGCAGACACCCGAACATCAGGCTGGAGGGCTGGAACATCAGACTGGAAAGCTGGAACATCCGACTTGGAAGCTGGCACATCAGACTGAGAAGCTGGCACATCAGACTGAGAAGCAATCTTCGAGGCATCAGGCTGAAAGGCAAGCTGCAAGACATCAGGCTGGGAAGCTGGGACAGCAAACTGGGAAGCTGGCACATCAATCTGGGAAGCTGGCACATCAATCTGGGAAGCTGGCACATCAATCTGGGAAGCTGGCACATCAATCTGGGAAGCTGGCACATCAGACTGGGAAGCTGGCACATCAGACTGGGAAGCTGGCACATCAGACTGGGAAGCTGGCACATCAGACTGGCAGGTAGGCATCAAGACATCAGGCTGGAAGACAAGCTGCAAGGCATCAGGCTGGGAAGCTGGCACATCAATCTGGGAAGCTGGCACATCAATCTGGGAAGCTGGCACATCAATCTGGGAAGCTGGCACATCAATCTGGGAAGCTGGCACATCAATCTGGGAAGCTGGCACATCAGACTGGGAAGCTGGCACATCAGACTGGCAGGTAGGCATCAAGACATCAGGCTGGAAGACAAGCTGCAAGGCATCAGGCTGGGAAGCTGGCACATCAATCTGGGAAGCTGGCACATCAATCTGGGAAGCTGGCACATCAGACTGGGAAGCTGGCACATCAGACTGGGAAGCTGGCACATCAGACTGGGAAGCTGGCACATCAGACTGGTAGGTGGGCATCAAGACATCAGGCTGGAAGACAAGCTGCAAGGCATCAGGCTGGGAAGCTGGTACAGCAAACTGGGAAGTTGGCACATCAATCTGGGAAACTGGCACATCAATCTGGGAAACTGGCACATCAATCTGGGAAACTGGCACATCAATCTGGGAAACTGGCACATCAATCTGGGAAGCTGGCACATCAATCTGGAAAGCTGGCACATCAGACTGGTAGGTAGGCATCAAGACATCAGGCTGGAAGGCAAGCTGCAAGACATCCGGCTGGAAGGCAGGGACATCGAGCTGGAAGGCAGGCATCGGGATGACAGACTGGGAGGCAGGCACATCAGACTGTAAAGCTGGAACATCAGACTGCAAAGCTGGAACATCAGACTGGAAGGCTGGAACATCAGACTGCAAAGCTGGAACGTCAGACTGCAAAGCTGGAACGTCAGACTGCAGAGCTGGAACGTCAGACTGCAGAGCTGGAACGTCAGACTGCAAAGCTGGAACAGCAGACTGGAAGGCTGGAACATCAGACTGGAAGGCTGGAACAGCAGACTGCAAAGCTGGAACAGCAGACTGGAAGGCTGGAACAGCAGACTGCAAAGCTGGAACAGCAGACTGCAAAGCTGGAACAGCAGACTGGAAGGCTGGAACATCAGACTGGAAGGCTGGAACATCAGACTGGAAGGCTGGAACGTCAGACTGGCGAGCTGGAACATCAGACTGTAAAGCTGGAACATCAGACTGGAAGGCTGGAACATCAGACTGGAAGGCTGGAACATCAGACTGGAAGGCTGGAACATCAGACTGGCGAGCTGGAACATCAGACTGGCGAGCTGGAACGTCAGACTGGCGAGCTGGAACATCAGACTGTAAAGCTGGAACATCAGACTGGAAGGCTGGAACGTCAGACTGCAAAACTGGAACAGCAGACTGGAAGGCTGGAACATCAGACTGGAAGGCTGGAACATCAGACTGGAAGGCTGGAACATCAGACTGGAAGGCTGGAACAACAGACTGCAAAGCTGGAACAGCAGACTGGAAGGCTGGAACAGCAGACTGGAAGGCTGGAACATCAGACTGGCGAGCTGGAACGTCAGACTGCAAAGCTGGAACAGCAGACTGGAAGGCTGGAACAGCAGACTGGAAAGCTGGAACAGGTTGGGTTACTGGCAAGATGGTGTGGGTTGGGAAGAATTTTTGCTTCTTCTTTGGTTTAGCCCGTGCAGTTTTGTATGTAGGTGCAGGGCTGTAAGCAAAGAAAGTAGCTGGATCGAAGGAAGACCAAGGAACTGTAGCTAGAGAGGGGTTTTGTGGGACTGTTACAGGTGGAGGAGAAGAGACAGGTGAATTGAAAGCAGGATAGGTGCGACACTTGGAGACTGGGTGATAGTATTTGGTAGGGAACTGATTAAACTGGGTTGTAGCTGAGGTTGCCATAGGTGACGGGGAGATAGATCTTTTGGAAGGCAGATGATTAATGGCAGGGCTGGAATGTTGTGGCTTAGCTAAAGATAGGAGATCTGACCATGCCTGCAGCAAAGGTTGAACAAACGCTGATTTACATACAGCCTGACTAACCAGAGATTGTACTGAATAAATGCAATCGGATAACACCTGCTGGGAACAAGCGGAATAATGTTCATCAAAATAAGCCGGATCATCCTCTAACAACCATACCAGGGATTCCACCTGGTCACAACTGAAAGGAGGGGAGAAATCGTCACTACCTTCGGGAATGCATGATGAGGCTGACTTTGTACATAATTGGATCAAAGGCAGAACATCCTCAAATAACACATGACCTTGATCTACAAGTAAATGGGCGGTTTGTATTGTTTCCAGCAGTTGGTCTCGGGTCCAATCTTTAAGAGTCTGACAACAATATTCATTATCCTCTGCCGCCAGCAGAGAATAATAGACAATTTCATCAAAGTCCATTTTGCGCGCCCACCGTAACAGGACGGTTTCTCAGTGCAGCCACGTCTGGTCAGGGATGGCCTTGGTATACTGTCAGGAGACTAGTAGACCAGACTGTGTGGACTGCACAGAGGAGACCAGAAACACATGTAAGTGAAATGGTGTTTATTAACAAGTGATAAGTGACAGGAACAAACAGTGCAAAAACCCACACAACAACCCACTACAAACAACAATGTATATATATATATGTAAAGGGAGATACCGTAATCGTAAACAAGCCAAGCCAAGGTCATACACAGGGAAGTCAGCAGAAGGGTAAGGACGGGAACCTGAACAGGACAAGGAGAGGATGGATGGATGGGGTTCAGGGCAGGGATCCAAGGGAGCCAGGAACGGAAGGGACAGGACTAGGAAGGCCTCAGGATAGGGATGGGATCAAATCAGGACAAGGCGGATAGCAGGCTCAAAGTCAAACAGGCAGCAGGGTCAGAACGCAGGGAGAGAGAAAGATACCAAGGCGAGCCCATGAGGGCTTGCCGGGTATTTGTAAGGCTGTGGTGATTGACCTCACGTTACAGCTGAGCGCAGTGTGAGCTGTTTGCTCCACACTGCCAGAGTGCACCCGCTGGTTGACGCCGGTACTACGGCCCGAGGATGCAACAGTGCCACCAGCAGGAAAGACCTCCTACTGCAGGTCCTAGGTGTAGGAAGACACCTGCTGATGGACACTGGTACTGCGATCCAAGGGAGCGATAGCGCCACCAACGGGTAGACCTTCTCATGACAGCCTGATTGATATCTGGAGGGAAATGAATCCCCAAACTAGGGACTACACGCACTATTCTGTTCCCCACCATACTTTTTTCAGGATAGACCATATCTTTGTACCACCACACGTAATCCCGAGGGTAGTAGCCTCCAAAATAAACGACACGCCACTGTCTGATCATTCTATAATGACACTGATGCTAAGGGGTGGGTAATCCAACTCACTGCACAATACTAGCAAAAGCTTTAACTGATTACTTTGGTGAGAACGACAGAGTCGATTTCGCTGGGCTGTCTGTGGGCAGTGCACAAGGCGGTGATGAGGGGCAGGCTCTTACAACTCTCCTCTCAAGAAGGAGAGCAAGGCAAAAGTCTCACGACTCACAGCAGATTCCCACATGTTGAGTAAGAGACATAAACAAAATCCCACGCTGGAACAGCCTGGCCAAACTTGACTCTGCTCGAGTAAAACTTAATCTCTCTCTCACCACTTCAGCTGAGAAACATTTGAAGTGGTCAGGTGCATGCTTCTATTACCAAACAGATAAGATAGGCTCCAAGTTAGCAGCCAAACTAAGCCCAAGGGCTCGCACCTCGGTATTTACCAAAATTCGTACCTCGACAGGCAATCTAACACAAAATTCAACAAGTATTATGGATTCATTCCATAATTTTTAATCACACCTTTATGAGAAACGTCACACTCATCACAAGGCCAGAGGGCTGTTCCTCCAGGACATTAACCTTCCTCACCTGCAGCAAACACCTCGAGAGCTTCTAGATGCACCCTTCTCATCAGATGAAATACTAGATATCATTAAATCCTTGAAATCGAACTCGGCCCCGGGTCCGGACGGTTTTTCGGTTTGTTATTATTAGACGTTTGGCCCCCAATTGGCCCCTTACATGGCCCAGTTCTTCAACTCCCTCTGGGATGGAGCCCCTCTCCCAAGTGATTTAAATGCAGCTTTTATATTGCTTATACCCAAACAGGGTAAAGACCTAAGCGAGGTTGGCAGCTACCTCCCTATCTTGTTAATTAATTACGATCTCAAAATAATGACAAAAATCCTAGCTAATAGGATGTCTAATTTAATCACAAGTTACATCCACAGGGACTAAGTGGGCTTCATCCCGGGGAGACAGGGTCCGGACCAGGTTCGCAGAGCTATTTATTTGATTTCCCTTCTGCAGATGGGATGGCGGCCCTGCTCAAGAGGGTTTCCTGTTGTCACTGGATCTGCAGAAGGCCTTTGACTCTGTGTCATGGCCCTACCTTTTTGATATCCTAGAACGCTGGGGATTCGGTGACGGTTTTCTTACAATAATTCACACACTGTATTCATCCCCCACAGCTCAGGTACGCTTAATGGGTCACTACTCCGAGTCCTTTGACATTCGTAGGGGAACCAGACAGGGCTGCCCTCTTTCGCCCTTGATTTTCGCTATTGCGATCGAGACACTGGCTATAGCCATAAGAACAAATGAGAACATCAAAGGGGTGAAATCCGGACTTGAGGTACACAAGTGTGTCCTCTTTGCTGATGACATGTTATTGTTCTTGACAGCCCCTCTTCTATCCACTACAAATGTCTTCCGCCTTCTCAGGGACTTTGGCGTCGTTTCAACAACATTTTCCCTTCCCGTGGGCAGGAGACTCAATCCTCTATCTAGGTATCAAGCTGACTAAAAACATTGGAGACTTATATGCTGCCAATAGGGATGAGCCGAACACCTCCCTGTTCGAACACACGAACACTGTTAAAGTCTATGGGACACGAACATGAATAATCAAGAGTGCTCATTTTAAAGGCTTATATGCAAGTTAATGTCATAAGTGTTTGGGGACCTGGGTCCTGCCCCAGGGAACATGGATCAATGCAAAAAAAAGTTTTAAAAACTGACGTTTTTTTGGGAGCAGCGATTTTAATAATGCTTAAAGTGAAACAATAAAAGTATAATATCCCTTTAAATTTCATACCTGAGGGGTGTCTATAGTATGCCTGTAAAGGGGTGCATGTTTCCCATGTTTAGAACAGTCTGACAGCAAAATGACATTTCAAAAGGAAAAAAAGTCATTTAAAACTACTCGCGGCTGTTAATGCATTGCCGATCCGACAATACACATAGAAGTTCATTGATAAAAACTGCATGGGAATTACCCACAGGGGAACCCAGAATCAGAATTAAAAAAAAAGACGTGGGGGGTCCCCCTAAATTCCATACCAGGCCCTTCAGGTCTGGTATGGATATTAAGGGGAATCCCAGCCAAAATTATAAAAAAAACGGCATGGGGTCCCACCAAAAATCCATACCAGACCCTTATCTGAGCACGCAACCTGGCAGGCTGCAGGAAAAGAGGGGGGGGGACGAGAGAGCTCCCCCCCGCCGAACCATACCAGGCCACATGCCCTCAACATTGGGAGGGTGCTTTGGGGTAGCCCCCCAAAACACCTTGTCCCCATGTTGATGAGGACAAGGGCCTCATCCCCTCAACCCTGGCCGGTGGTTGTGGGGGTCTGCGGGCGGGGGGCATATCGGAATCTGGAAGCCCCCTTTAACAAGGGGACCCCCAGATCCCGGCCCTCCCCCCTGTGTGAAATGGTAAGTGGGTACAAAAGTACCCCTACCATTTCACTAAAAAACTGTTAATGACAAGAGACAGTTTTTGACAATTCCTTTATTTAAATGCTTCTTCTATCTTCTATCAGTTTCTTCCTTCTTCTTCTTCTTCTTCTTCTGGTTCTTCCTCCGGTGTTCTCGTCCGGCATCTTCTTCCCCGGCGTCGGTGGCCCCGCCCCCCCAGTTATTTAAGAACAGTCAGAAGAGGAGAAGCGTCACACAGCGGGTGCCTCCCTCCATGCCATCATGGATGCGGAGCGGCCCGAGGAAAAGAAGGGAAGAAGACACCAACGCTGCGGAGGAGATGCTGGATGAGAACACCGGAAGAAGAACCAGAAGAAGAAGATGGAGGAAGAAACCGATAGGAGAAGCATTTAAATAAAGGAATTGTCAAAAACTGTCTCTTGTCATTTTTGACAGTTTTTTAGTGAAATGGTAGGGGGACAAGTACCCCCTTACCATTTCACACAGGGGGAGAGCTGGGATCTGGGGGTCCCCTTGTTAAAGGGGGCTTCCAGATTCCGATAAGCCCCCCCCACCCGCAGACCCCCACAACCACCGACCAGGGTTGTGGGGATGAGGCCCTTGTCCTCATCAACATGGGGACAAGGTGTTTTGGGGGCTACCCCAAAAGCACCCTCCCAATGTTGAGGGCATGTGGCCTGGTACGGTTCAGGAGGGGGGGTGCTCTCTCGTCCCCCCTCCCCCTCTTTTCCTGCAGCCTGCCAGGTTGCGTGCTCGGATAAGGGTCTGGTATGGACTTTTGGGGGTACCCCACGCCCTTTTTTTTTTTTTTTTTTAATTTTGGCCGGGGTTCCCCTTAATATCCATACCAGACCTGAAGGGCCTGGTATGGAATTTAGGGGGACCCCACATAATTTTTTTTTTTTTCTAAATTTTGGTTCGGGGTTCCCCTGTGGGGAATTCCCATGCCGTTTTTATCGATGAACTTTTATGTGTATTGTCGGACCGGCAATGCATTAATAGCCGTGAGTTTTAAATGACTTTTTTTTTTCCTTTTGAAATGTCATTTTGCTGTCGGACTGTTCTAAACACGGGAAACATGCGCCCCTTTACAGGCATACTATAGCCACCCCCCAGGTATGAAATTTAAAGGGATATTACACTTTTATTGTTTCACTTTAAGCATTATTAAAATCACTGCTGCCGAAAAAACGTCCGTTTTTAAAACCTTTTTTTTGCATTTATCCATGTCCCCTGGGGCAGGACCCAGGTCCCCAAACACTTTTTATGACAATACCATGCATATAAGCCTTTAAAATTAGCACTTTTGATTTCTTCTATAGACTTTTAAAGGGTGTTCCGCGAACACCCCAAATTTTTCGCTGTTCGGCGAACTTGCGAACAGCCGATGTTCGAGTCGAACATGAGTTCGACTCGAACTCGAAGCTCATCCCTACCGAATTTGTTGCTTTACTATCAGGCAGCATAGCTGGCTCAGTTTTCTGCCATATATGCAAAAAACCGCAGACTTGATTGGATTTTCATTGAGAGGCAGGCTGTTCCACATTTCACACTCTACTTTTTGGCATAGAGACCTTCGAAACATTGACCGGCCATTTTAGCCCCTACCTTATCTCACTCCTTGGCCCTCTGTGATCAATTGCATAAAAATGTTAACTTGTTATCACCTCTACGGCCTCTCACGCACCTGTTTCATAATCCCGACTTCCCCCAGGGATGAATATATATGCATTTCATTGGTGGCTGAACAAGGGCCTCTTCAGGATAGGCCATTTCTTTACACCTAATGGCCCTATCTCCTTAGGCCATTAGAAATGCCTGCTTCAGAAACATTCAGACTGTCGCAAATCAGGCACTTCCTACGCACACTCTGGACTGACAGATTGAGCAACCCTAAGGCAACGACGTACGAGCTATGGTGCTCTTCCATAGGTCCTCAAAAAGGCGGGGTCTCCATTATTTATGCTTCCCTGGCAGGTAGGACAGACATCCCGGCATACGCTTGATCCTGGGAGTTGAATCTGGACATCCAGTGGGATCCTGACATGTGGTTCCAAGCCTTCAGCAGATCATCTAAAGGTATCTTAAATATTGCTTTGATAGAGGCTAATGTCTTCGATAAATGGTACTATGTCCCAGCCAGGCTCTCCAAGATATTCCCAGATTCCTCCCCTCTATGTTAGAGGATGTGGTCATATGGGCACGATGCATCATATTTGGTGGACATGCCCCCGCATACGGAGCTACTGGAATAAATTTCTCCATCTTCTACGGAGGGCCTCTGGGATAGATGTACCACAGGATCCCACATACATCCTGCTAAACCGCAGAGTACGCAACACGCCTAAAGCCACACAACAACTTATCATCTTTACGTGTTTGGGAGCCAAAATCACATTAGCGAAAGCATGGAAAACCCCCACAGTATCCATTTTGGCCGCCAAACGGAAAATCTTGTGGATCATGTCACAGGAACAAATAGTGGCGAAATTGCGAGACACGGTCCTCTCCGGCTGATCATTGTCTTTGGTAGAATGCTTGGGTTACTGGCCAAACTGAGCAACAGGCGCTGGGGGGATGGAGCGTCACGCCCCCTCCTGCCCGGTGACTCATCAAATTCTGAGAGAACCCTCTTTAGGTGACTTATCACACAATATACATTACAATGGCTGTACTTGGGGACCCGCTACACCCTGAGATTTACTGTTCTCCCTAGTTCGAATTTTTATCTTCCCTAGGGTTATTGGTATTTTTCTCTCCTTTTCTCTCTAGTTTAGGCCTCCCAGTTACAAAAGAGGGAGGTTCCTAGTTAGAAATAGTGTTACGTCTGTAAGTGTACCAGTGCCTTTTTGTTATATTACCCTTGTAAGAGATATTTCGTTGATCCAATGTCTTTACCTCTTTTGACTGCCTTAGACAATGAGGAGTTCTGTAATGTCTGATATGTCATTGTTATCTCTACATTGCAAAAATTTATATTTATAATTTTATAATAAAGGGAGAAATGTGTTTCTCCCGCTAGGTTCCGCTCCTCTAGGGGCAACCTTTCATAAGGTCCATAAATGAAAATCTTTGGGTGTACTGCAGGTACCCACAAAACCCTTTTACCGGGCGCATGCCCAGACTTTTAAGGTAAGTCCCAGTGGGCACACATCACGGGTTACTGGACAGTGGATTGTGCAGATCCTTGGAGGATAGGCACTCATGGTGACTTTGGTGGATTCCTCACTGTTCCTTCTTTGGACCTTTTTCTCCCCCTCGGAGCTGCTAGATCCACCGCAACCACGGCGGTTACAATACTTACAGACACTTCAGACTCAGAGGGGAGCTGTCCTGGTCCCATCTCACAAGAGAGATTGTAGGTTTCCCACCCACCCTTGTTTGTAGGTCGCGGGGGTTGGAGAGAAGCATTTGGTTGCAGCAGATGGCTGGAGGCTTTTGCTAGATCGTCAGGATTCTTAGCCTTACATCTCAAAAATTTTTACTTTTTCTTTTTTATTCCAAAGTAAATTTGGCGATTTGGACACATCTCCGCTTTATCAGCCTACCTTTTTAGCCTATGAATATCTCCAAGAATATTAGAGGTTTCAGTCCCGTGTCGGTTCCTCTTGGAGAACAGGGTCTCCAGATTCACCACTACCTGGGCGTCATTCCTTTCTACATAAAAAAAAAAGAGGCCATTTTTTGCTTTCCAACAGTTAAAGTGCCTGTGGGGGCTCTACTGGTTCCTCTGTTTTGTTTGCATCAGAAAAGGAGGGTGACGGTCATAAGGAGAATTCTGAGATCAAATGCCTCTACTTCCTGGACGAATTCTAGGTGTCTCAGCCTCCTGGCCGTAATGTTGTCATTTATACCGATGATTCCTTGGGTGCATGGGCACCAGTGCTAGTTTCAACTACAACGGAGGAAACGGTATCCGGCGCAGCTATGGTCAGTGTCACGCAGTATGTATAGGGGTCCGCAGTGAAGGAAAGACCTTGAGGATGTCACGAACCATCTGACTGGATCAATGTGATGAATCATATCGGCAAGACAGCCTGGAAGGCTCGCTGCGAGGGTCTGTCTGTCAAGGCAAGCTAGCCAAGGAAGGTAGTCTCGAAAGCGCTGGAAGGTCAGGCAGCCTTTTTTATCACTTTGATCTTGCTACACAGAATCAAGGGTGACCAGTCATCTTGCGGTGACTGGCTGCGGTGAGCAACAGGACAGCGATTGCGTATTTTCAGCTCCAGGGAGGATCTTGCGGCTATGCTTTTGAGAGATGTAGAACCCAGAATGTCTGGGTAAAAAGATCACCAGCAAATTCCAGAAGCAATTTACCTCCTAGGGGACTGGAATACATGGGCATACTGTCCATAATGCAAGCTTGCCAGAGCATGAGGGGGAGGCTTGTCCACAGGCGGCCTACCACAGACAGGCTTCTTTGCTTCTCACAGCAAATGCCAATTTAAGAAGAGGTCTGACTCGGTTTCCACTCCCCAAAGCAGAGAACAGAAGCTGAGTTTCTCCATGAATCAAGCCTACTGTATATGTTTTTCCCCAACTTCTCTCGTAATGAAATTCCTCTGGAAGTAGTCACGACCACCCCTCCTTTCTGACCATAGGAGTCCTGGTGCTTCCTGGCTATCTACTTCAGCATACAGAAGTCTATTCCCCTTCACACATGCACAGACCAGAGATGCAAGCATAATGGCGGGAAGGGGAAGCCGCAGAACCTAGATTGCTCCAGAGTTGCTCCAAGAGTGAGCTCTACTTTGGGGGGTGCGAAAGGCACTCTACTAACAGCCTCTATGCCAAGATCTGGAACAAACTTGTGTTTTTTCCTATTTTGCATGGCAAGATATTCTTACTGCACCTCTGGTGGCAGCTGTTCTAGTCGCCTTGTAGGTCAGATTGGACATGAACCTTACCCTATACTCTTGAGGTTATAGGTGTCAGCAAGAACAAGGTTTAATTTGGCCAAAGGCCCTTTAGTTTGCAAAATTTTGAAGACAGTCAGGAGGTTTTGTCAACCACGAGAGAGAATCTTTCAGAATTAAAATCTTTCAATGCTGTTGGGGTTTATTTCAACTGTTTACTCCAACAGGGCAGTGTTCGATTTTAAGACATCGCTTACTAACCAGTATTTAGCGTAAATAGTAAAACAGAAGTCTGAGTTTCAAACCCTTTAGAGCTTCAGAAAAGCATATTGCTTTTGTTACAGGAGTAGAGCTGCATCCTGTAGTTCAGCTTATATCAGAGGTAGCGACAGCCCTCCATCTATCAATCATCTGTCCATTGCCTAACTTTCCAGACGTTCAAGCAAGAAAACCACACAATTTGGTCATTCCCAGAGCTTGAAAGAAGTTTGTCCACAATTGCTCTTTTCAGTTCGTATGATAAGTCTTTCACTGTTCCAGATGGAATTCATAAGGCAAGAGAGGTTGCCTCCTGGACTTTAGCAAGATTGGTTGTACAGATGGGAAATGGGTTGTGAGCTTCCTTCAGTGGCAGGATGCATCCTTTTCCAGAGGGGTTGAGGCCTCATAGGCGGCCCAGTTGAAAGCATCTATGGATTATGCCGCGTACACACGAGCGGACTTTACGGCGGAGTTTGCCCGGCGGACTTTTCGTCGGACTTTGTTTGCTCCTTGCGCCGGACTTAAAAACGAACGGACTTGGCCACACACGGTCACTGCAAAAGTCCGCTGGTTTTGAACGCGGTGACGTATAGCACGTACGACGGGACTAGAAAAAGGAAGTCCAAGCCCCACTCCGGCACCCTTTGGGCTCCTTCTGCTAATCTCGTGTTAGTAGAAGTTTGGTTAGAGACGATTCGCGCTTTTCACACTTCAGCTTATTTCGTTCGTTTTCTGCGGTTCAGTTTGTGCTTGTGAGGTTTGTATCTGCTTTTCAGTGCGTGTTGGTCAGTTCGTAACCTGCCTTGCAGGCCGTTCTGCTCCGCTCGTTCCTGATTTTCAGGTCGTTCTTCATAGGCCTTGCTGTTCTTCAGTGCGTTTGTTATAAGTTTGTTTGTTTGAGCAGCCGACCGTTTTGAAGCCATGTCGAGTGGACGTTCTCGTTCTCGAGTTCGTGCTTTGTGGGGACTTGGTGTTGGGGTTAATACTTTGACCCGAGTCCAGTCCATGAACAGGGCGAGGAGGAGTTCATGGACCAAGAATTGGTTGCGCCAGCGTGACCAGTTCTGTCACATGCCTTTGCTCCGTGAGCTCCGTGAGAACAATCCTGATGATTTCAGGAATTTTCTCAGGATGACGGACCCCATCTTTGAGCGTCTGCTGGCTATGCTGACCCCCTATATCAGCAGGCAGGATACCTGCATGAGGCAAGCCATCAGTGCGGAGCAGAGGCTAGTTGCCACGTTACGTTATTTGGCGACAGGGAGAAGTCTTCAGGACTTAAAGTTCTCGACAGGCATCTCACCCCAGGCTCTGGGGATCATAATCCCAGAGACCTGTTCTGCTATTATTCAGGTCCTGCAGAAGGAATATATGAAGGTAAGTTTTATCCTTTAACATTACATGATATGTATTAAATGTTTTTGGATGTATTGTAGAACTGTCCTCTTTACCTAATTGCCATGCTTTCAATCTGCTGTGAATGTCCCCTTTCTCTTTGTGAATGCCTATTTTAATATTTTATTGCCCTATACATGCCTAATTTATTTCATTAACCTCCCCACCATGCAATGCTGGGTGCATTTTTATCTCTAGACTATAGTCCATTGAACAATGTATATATTGTCTGCTCCATTGTCTTGTTTGTCCCTCCCCCACCCCACTAATGTTTCATCCAGTCAGGTGTGTTTGTTAACCTAATTAGAACCCCTCCCCCACCCCACTAATGTTTCAGCCAGTCAGGTGTGTTTGTTAACCTAATTAGAACCCCTCCCCCACCCCACTAATGTTTCAGCCAGTCAGGTGTGTTTGTTAACCTAATTAGAACCCCTCCCCCACCCCACTAATGTTTCATCCAGTCAGGTGTGTTTGTTAACCTAATTAGAACCCCTCCCCCACATTCAAATGTATCAATGGGCCATCATAGGGGGTGATTAATCTTAATAAGTGTGCCTTATGTTTTTCAACATTTCAATTACAAACACACATATTCATAATATTTGACTGCTGTTGTTTACTAATGTTTTGGTGTAATCTGAACTTAAATTTTTGTTATTAAAGTCCTTATCTTTTTTTTTTGCACTCCACAGTTTCCTACAAGTCCACAGGAATGGCAGACTGTGGCCTCCCAGTTCGCTGACCGTTGGGACTTTCCCAACTGTGTCGGGGCGATTGACGGGAAACATGTCCGGATTGTGCCACCACCGCATTCGGGGTCTTATTTCTTTAACTACAAGGGGTTCCATAGTGTAGTTTTGATGGCGGTGGTCTCGGCACATTTGGAGTTTATGTTTGTGGATGTGGGGAAGAACGGCCGGATGTCTGATGGAGGAGTCTTTGCACAGACCGAGCTGTGCCATCGTCTCCAGACCGGTGGCCTGGAATTGCCACCTGATGACGATAATGTGGATGGACTACCCTCAGTTTTTATTGCTGATGAAGCATTTGCTCTCTGTGAGAACTTGATGAGGCCGTTCCCCCAAAGGACACTCACCCCTGAGAGGAGGGTATTTAATTATCGGCTGGCCAGAGCAAGAAGGGTTGTGGAGAATGCCTTTGGTATTCTGGCCAGCCGGTTCCGTATCTTCCTTACGGCTATTAATTTGGCGGACTATAAAATCAACCATGTCATCCTTGCTTGCTGCATCTTGCATAACTTTTTAAGGAGACATTCAGCCACATATCTATCCTCTGTTGGGCCTGAGCCCAGACTGGAAGAGTCTACTAGCACTTTAACAGGCCTAGAAATTGGGCGTATTGGCTTGGCCCCCCGAACCGCACGTCAAGTGCGTGACCGTTATGTCAATTATTTTAATGGTCGGGGGGCCATTGCTATTCAGCAACAGCTGTAAGTTTAGATCCTAAATCAAAACGAAAATTGTTTTATCTAAATATCTTGTTTTTCTTGTTGTTTACCTTTAAGTTATGTCTGTCTCCTAGTGCACTTGTAGTAGTGTCAAGTGCGTTTCGCTTTAGTTAATCAGGCCCACAAAAACTACCCCTAAATTTTTACTTCAAGAAACAGCCACACACATTGTATAGGGTAAAAAATTTTACTTGGTGCACATTGAAAGGTGCATTTTTTACCATATGTTTTTTTTTTTTTTTTTTTTTTTTTTATAATTTTATTTCAAAAATATTTTACGTTGTGTAAAAAAATACTATTTTATTAAATTATTAAAGCCATTTTTTATCTAAAATATAGACCTTTATCTAACAAGATTTACATACACAACAGTGTTTTTAGAAACAAAAATTAGAATATAAATGAACTTACAAAGTTCAACAATATTTCAAGAACGGTGCATGTAAGGTCACCCTTGGAAATTGTTCATTTCTCAGATGCTCAAAATTGACCTTTAAGAAAGGGTCAAGTCAACATGTGCTATCTCCTATCATGGGAGAGCAATGTACGTGTTTTGTGTGTGCAAACCCATTTTTGGTTCCTCTCACCAACAAATAATTTTCAGGATGAAGGGTTTGCAAACACAAAACAAGTACATTGCTAACCCATGATCGAAGATAGCACATGATGACACACCGTGTGCATCACACACTTTAAATTTGGGTATACCCCCAAAAACTTCAAAAAATTTGTGTTAACAAAATAACTTCACAAGGAAATGAAGAACATGATTGATGTTTTTAGGCCAAACGTGATTATATTCGGCCCAAAACATCAATCATGTTCTTCATTTCCTGTTGCATGGAGTCCAGGCGAAGTTTCATGCTGTGAATTTGTTCACGCATTTGATCTATGTGGCCATTCCACAGCATAATCTGGCCAATTAATCTTTGCGCACTGTCTGTGGTGAAGTGCTCTGCCGCTTGGCCTTCCACAACCAGAAACTCACCTAAAATGAGTGAATAAAAACAAGGTTTACAATATGCACGCCAAAATACAGTAAAACTGAAGCTGGGGTGTCAGTCACTCACTTGGTGGGCTTGAAACCTCGCACACTTCCTCCACCTCTCCTTCCTCAAGGTCGTCGGGTGGGCGTGGTCTTGGGCTGGGGCTTGGGGTAGGTTCGGCCTCAGGCTGGTGACTTGGGGGGGTCCTGAGATCCTTGGACTGTTGTCTGAGTCTTTTCTCCCCTATGAGATTATTAAAAAAGGTATATAGTTAAAAAACACTGATCTTTTATGTTTTAATAAATAAAGTAGAACGTTGTTTAATTTTTTTTGTAAATTTTCACAGATGCTGACACCTCAATGATCTCCTATGTGTATTACCCCTCAAAAATTTCGTTATGGTCACATAGTACACTAGAAAATGCATTTCTTTTGCAAAATGCGTGGGAAAGCAGAATAGCTACATGGCTAAAATGACCGCCCTCAAAACTGCACCATCATATTCCTATATTATAAATCAGTACATGGTGTGTCTGTCCCCTCCCCCGGGCTCTGTAATCAGAGCTGAGATGCTCCAGCCACCTCCCCCCTGTGTATAACAGAAGCTTGGGTAACCATGGCAACAAAACAAACACAGTACACTCTGATTAATGTCTAAAATGTCAGGAAATGACCTCTAAACAAAAAGGTTTTTCTCAAAAATTAAAAAAAAAAACAAACAGAAAGGATATAGCCAGATAGATGAATATTTCGTGAACATTGTAAAGTTTGTTTGGTGTCTCTAGGTGAAAGTATGAAGGACCGGAAACTTTTGGGAACGGAAGAAGAATTTGAGGATTTCAAGCATGCTCCCATTGAATTCAATGTTGAAAAAAGTTAATAAAAAATTATTATTTAATAAAGTATAAATGTTATTAACAAATTTTAAAATGACCACACATCAGCTAAAAGAGACGAACATTTTAATAGTTGAATGGTTTTAATAGCTGAAAGTATGCAGAAGTTACGCAGAGCCAAAAAACGTACGGAAGAAAAGTCTAAAAATTTAGACAAAAATAAAATCGAAGAACAATAGTGGGACTGCTAAATCATTCCCAACAACTATAGTGCTCGTGAGTCCAGATGTGGAAACAGCTGCTGTGTCCTGTCCCTACATTACACTGAATCATTTTGGATGAAGCATTATATTTTCAAACACATCTACACCACATCAACTCATTGTGGGAATTAGCAAAATTATCAAGCCATAAATGTATATCCAACCCTGTCCCATCGTATTTGGCGAAAAAATAACGTCACTTTATAAAGTATACGATCTATTCCAAAGAACGGTATTTACGAACGATGCAGAAAAACCGCCAAAAATAAGGATCAGCATGCAAGTTCTGTATCTCAATAGTAAAACACAAGTACTTACTTTTTTTCAGCAGCTTCTTTATTCGGAAATATTGCTCGGGCTCACGACTTTTTATGTCAGACCACCGCTTCCGCAATTGTTCTTTGGAACGTTTTGTCCCAAATTTCTCTTCCAGAGCGGTGACCACTGAGGACATTATTTTGTCCTTTCTCAGATTGGGTCGTGTGTACGGTCCTTTTTTGCCATCGTAGTCGTCCCTTCTTAATATGGACACCATCTCCACCATCTCTCCAAAAGCCATGTTGGTGGCCTTATATCTCCTCCGGGATGTGGATGTTTGGGGCTCCGGGCTTTCCTCCGCGCTACTCTCACTTAATCGCTCCGCCATCTTTTGCTATCTACTCCCACTGCGCAACGAAGAGTGAAGGGGCGGGGCCAAATCGTACTTACGAACGTCAGGGGCGGGCGACGCAGGCGGAGCATGACACATGCGCAGTGTATATAAAGCTAGTACGATGGCCTATGTATGTCCGTGCGGAAGTAGCGAGCGGAACAAACGAAGGTAAGATTAAAGAGTGTGTGTGTGTGTGTGTGTGTGTGTGTGTATGTGTTTGTGTGTTTCCCCGTGTGTGTCCCCTAGATTACAACACAAACTAATCCTGAGATTTGGGACTGACATTTTAAGTTTTGATCTTGTGTCTTGTCTTGCAGAAATAATGAATCCCTTTAAAGAGGAAGAGTTTTTGACACATTTCATTGATCTCTATGAGCAGAAGAAAAACCTCTGGGAGGTCAAACACCACCAATATTATAATCGTGATGTTAGGAAGGCAACACTGGGCACACTTTTAGAGTTTGTGAAGACTCGACTCCCCCAGGCAGACCTCAAGTTTGTGGACAGGAAAATAGGTATCTTGCGTAATATGTATAAGCGGGAACACAGAAAAATCCAGGAGTCGCTGAGATCCGGGGCAGCAGCTGACCAAGTTTATGTACCCAAGTTGTGGTATTACCACAAACTGCGATTCCTGGATGAGCAGACCGAAGCCAGGCAATCCCTTTCCACCCTTCCCTCCAGCCTTCCCTCCACCCTTCCCTCCAGCCTTCCCTCCAGCCTTCCATCCACCTCCACCCCAGCTGAGGAGTCCCAGGATGAACTGGGCCTTTTCACCATAGATGAAGTGGATGCGCCCAGCTTCAGCCAGGTATACTTTTTTGGAACATTTTGGGATTGTGTAAATGTTATTAATGATGTTAAGGTGTTCATTTTGAAAGTGCTTCATCAAAAATCACTTCTGCACAAAGAGTAATATGTAGACATATCACTAGACAGTAGTGGCCAAATATATACGTAACTTCAGATCTTGTTGATCATCTGAAATAATGGTGTGGTCAAATAGATAGCCTTTACTATTTTGTGTAATTATCTTTGAAAGTTAAGGAGCTGAAAATTGTGTGTGATTGCATAACAGAAAATTACAACTATGTCCCTTTTTTTACACAGGATGACCTCAGCCAGGAGGAGGCCTTGCCCAGTGGGAGAGAGGAGGAGGCCTTGCCCAGTGGGAGAGAGGAGGAGGCTGTGGCTGGGCCAAGTAGAAGCCGCACGGAGTGCCAGGTGCCTCCCCTCCGCATTCTCCACCAAAGGCCCAGGAGGATGACTGCAACAGAGCAGGAATCCCTAGAGCTCATACGGGAAGCAAGCCGGATCCTGAGTAAACCTCCCAATGTAGAGGAGGCGTATGGCACCTATCTAGCCGGCAGATTACAGGAGTTGGAAAAGGGCCAACGCCTCCTCTGTGAGGGTCTATTTTTCCAGGCTTACCAGAAGGGCTTGAGAGGGGAGCTTACTGCTAACACATATATAGCAGATGAAGCCACTCCTCCTCCTCCTCCTCCTCCTGCCCCAAGTACACCACCAGAGGCACAACCTCCGAGGAAGGCTGCAGAGAAGCGTGGAGGGAAGGCTGCAGAGAAGCGTGGAGGGAAGGCTACACGGAAGAGTCGAAAGTGATTGCCTGGTTTCTGTCTGTTCGGACTGTGCTCCCTGTGCTCCCTATAGTCGCAAGATACCTATTTTCTTGTCCTGAAACTTGATGTGTGTCCTGGGGGACGAAAGGCTTCCCAGATTCTCAAAGTGTGTCCAGTGTTGTATTCCTAATTTTTGTGTTTATTAGAAAAAAAATTTTGTGTTTACCTTACATTCTTGCCTATGTGTTTGGATTAAAAGACGCCATTTTGTTTGGGAGTAGGCAGGTACAGGTCGAAAAGACTATGGGGTTGATTTTACAAAAGAAAATAGTCTGTGCACTTTGCAGAGGGCAGTTGCCCTCTGCAAGTGCAATTGCTCCAGAGCATCAGAAATTAGTTAAAAGCTTGACTTTGCAAAGAGTACCCAATCCTGTGCAAGTAAAACCAAAAAAAAAACCTTTTTGCTTGCACATGATTGGATGATAGAAGTCAGCAGAGCTGCTTCACATTTAATAAAGCTTGGGAGCAACTGCTCTTGCAGAGGGCAAATGCAATTTCTAAAATGCACAGCCTTTTTACCTTTAGGAAAGCAACCCCTATGTGTGTTTTTGTCAAATAAAAAGAATGTATTTTGATTTTACATGATTTTAGGAATCAATCAGCAGAGCTTCCCCGAATTTAAGCTCTTGCCCTCAGTTTTTATGCGACTGCACTTCCAACAAGTGCACTTGGTGTGCAATTTCTCAAGTGAACGTTTCACTTGATATTCTTCAATGATTTAAAGCCTTTTGTCAAAAACAAGCTCGGGGGAAGCTCTGCTGATTTTTTAGGAAAAACATGTAAAAAAAAAATTAATTGTTTTGGTTTGGGCTTCCTTGCATGTGCCCCTCGGATCCACAGCGAACACACTTCAAAATGCTCTTTATGTGGAATTATATGTATAATGAGCAATTGGAGTGAAAAATGATTTTGCATTTGTTAAATACACCCCCCTATGTCTAATGAACAAGGGACAACAACCTCATTAAGGTTCTTTCAAACAACACAAAATATGAATGTGAATTGTGGTAACTTGAAAATACACACCAAAAATGTGGTTAGCATTTAACACACATTGTAAAATAGCTAAAGTGTTGAAATAAAAAAAAAAAAAATAAATAAATTATATTTTAAAATTAAAAATTTATGGAGATCTGGCTGTTACAAAATATTATATTAGTCATGGCAGGAGGATAAATCACGAAGAAAGAAGTTTGTGAGAACTCTGTGTGAATATAAAGCAGAAAAACAACTTCATTCCTCTCGCATTATCAATCCTAAAAAAAGGCTGTATTAAAAGACGACAGAAGAGGAATGTGCTAGCTTCAAGACGAAGGCTAGTTTTACCAGACCGAGCGCTTCCGTCTTGTAATTGCTTCAGAGCATGCGTCAGTTTGAGTTCGTCGGACTAGCACACAGACGATCGGTTTGTCCGCTAGAAAGAAGAGTCCGTCGGATAAATTTTAAACAAGTTTCAAATCTAATTCCGTCCAACTTTTGAGAAAACAAAGTCCGCTGGAGCCCACACACATCGAATTGTCCGACGAAATCCAGTCCGCCGGGCAAACTCCGCCGTAAAGTCCGCTCGTGTGTACGCGGCATTAGTTTTACAGGAAAGCAGCATGCTTTTCCCAGCATACCTTTTCAACCTTTACAGAATAGATCTGGGTGCCTTGTCATCAGTGTATGTGTGTGTGTGTGTATATGTATATATGTGTGTATACACATATATACATATGGTTTAAGTAGAACCCACCCTGTCAGCTAGGCTATGTATCACTAGTATGCTGCCATGGTGGCGTCAGGAAAACGGAAAATTGTATCATACTTACCGTAATTTTCCTTTCCTGACGCCAATCCATGGTAGCATACGGACCCACCCTTGTGCGTTTCGGTATCTACCTAATCACGAAGAATGGGGCGGGGCCTAACTGGCCTTTAATTTATACTATTTAATTGGTCCTGAGGGAGGGGAGAAAGGCGGAGCCTATCGCTAGTATGCTGCCATGGATTGCATCAGGAAAATTACGGTAAGGTAAGTATGATACAATTTTCCGTTTTCCTGGTCACTATCCATGGCAGCATGCGTACAATCCATGCATGTGCAACCATGAAGGCACCAGGAAAGTAACTTAAAACTAAAAAAGGATTTGTCTAAGACATGCCAGAGGCGCATTGCTGGCGGTATAGCCGCGCCGTCCCATTGATTTCAATGGGCAGGAGCGGTATACACACCGCTCCTTTACCGCTCCGAAGATGCTGCTGGCAGGACTTTTTTTACCGTCCTGCCAGCCCCCTTGGGGCTTTCACACTGGATACACAGCAGCGGCACTTTTGGGTCAGTTTGCAGGCGCTATTATTAGCGCAATAGCGCCTGCAAACCACCCCAGTGTGAAAGGGCTCTAAAACATAAAAAAATTTGAAACAATTTTATTGGTCCAAAAAAATAGGACTTGGGAAAAAAAAAAAACAAGGAAAGCAAAATACACACATGTATGTTAATTTGAGACACTAACAGAATATGTTTTGAGGTTTGACCCTTTTGCAGTGTAAATTTTGCAGTGTAAATTAACAGGAGTGAAAAGGAGTGCACCCACAAATGGACATGTATTAAGGTTTAGAACAACATTAGGCACAACATCTTGAGAAAGAATTTTAAAAATAATGCGGAACAGACAGTTAAATCAAACGTAAAACGTAGAACGTAAAAACAACAAACATTGCCAAAGATTTCATGGTAAAATAACCTCCACCCAAAAAAAATACAACAAACCAAAGTAACAAATTGCATAAAAACGCAAGACACTCTGAGCATGCCCAGAAACATCCAAGTGCTGTTCACACACAAAAAGCACCAAAAAAACCCAAAGTCCCTGAGCATGCCCAGACCAACCCAAATGAATTTCACACCCCAAAAGGCACAGGAAAAGCAAAGTCCCTGAGCATGCTTAGAACAACCCAAATGCAGCTAGCACAAAATTAGCCACTCCCTGTCCAGCATGTACTAAAATTACAGATGGAAAAAACACCCCCAGTGCAGGGGGGCAACTAAAGAGCCTAACATGTGCAAAAGTTATACAACAAATACATTGCAGTCTAAGGGAACTGACTTTGGTAATTTTACTAGACTCCACTTGCCTGGCTTATCTTCTAGTTATTGGCCTTAAAATGGGTATGGGGGCCCAGGTCCTACCCTAAGGGGACATATATCAATGTCACCAATTGGACAACCCCAAAAACAAAACGAGGAGAAATGCCTTTAAATATGCCAAATTGCTTAAGGGCCAGTTCACACTATAGAAACGCAGTCCGGATGCGTTCCAGGCGCTTTTCTGCATGCATGTTTTTGATGCGTTCCAGTGCGTTTTTGCTGCATTTTTTGCAGTCCAGTGCTTTTTTTCCCCTTTTTTTTTTAACCGTAAATAAGGACAAGTGTGTTGCAGTGTGTTTTTGGTGCATTTAGATGCATCTTTGATCCTGTGATTTATGGACTTTATCGCTGAGCGAGTGGATCGCCTGTATGAATTATAAACGTATAGGGAATACAAATACACAGAGCAAGACGTCAGAACGGTGAGCTGTATCGGGTGAATCCTTTGCTTTAATACCAGTATTGTTTTCCTTGACTGATGTTATCCCTGATCAATTTAACTGCGCTTCACATCCACACATAGGATTAACCATCGAACCTATGCTCCCCAGCTAAGCAACCTGAATTTGAATTCCTTACCGCACTGCTTCCTAATAAGTCTGAGTGAAATTAAATTGGCAACGGAACTTCCTATATAAAGTCACTGCTGGCTATTTCTATCCAAATAACAGTGACTCTTGTCTCAAATAGGCCATTTGCAGTGAATATATAATAACTAGGTTGGTTCCTGAGTATTGCTGGTTCTGTTGCGGACACCGGTGTTCCATTAAGACTTTTTTGTCTTAATTTTATTAAATGTGTTTGGAGGAGGGTATTTGTTAAATTATACCATTTTTCTAGATGTTTGTCATCAGAGGTGTTTCTAATTTTGACTTGGTAGAGAAGGATTATTAATAAAGAATATTAGTCCTTTACACTTTTGTATCCTTTATGAAGAATACGTTCTTGGGGACCTCACCCCTGTTTGAATATTTATGCTTTTGTATTCAGAGGATCACCACCCGGTGGCTGCAGTTCCACATATAGGGAGAGGTTTTTAAAGTAACTCCCATAAAGGTCCATTGTTGGGTGACGTAGGCAAATATCTACTTCCCTAAGACTTCTTTCAATTAGGACTTCTCTTTAGATGAGCTTTGTATCCACTGTTTTTGTTTCTTCATATTTGCTACTTGGGCAGTTATTACTATACTTCCTCACATCACCCCCATAATATTGGCACTTCCAGCTTGTTTAAATTTTAAGTTAAAGATGCCGTGCGCCATGTCTATAGTGGCGTACAGATCATCTCCTCCCGTGCGCCGGGAAGAGAATATTAAATAGGGGAATTGCACTGTGTTACCGGCGCAAATATTTTGTAAATAAGAAAAAGTCCTTTGTGCATCGGCGTGCGCCGCAACTCATGACGCAAATGCTTCGTAAATCAGCCCCATTGTCTCTTTGACTAAGGAATGAAAGTAAAAGACCTATTAACAAACTGTGTTTTTTAAATACTTTATATTATACACTGCAAATAATCATATTAGCAATAATTTCAAATATATTAGCAAGTTATATTGGAGTAATTATATGCATAATTAATTGAACAATGTTACCTATATCTTTGGTTTAGGTATTTTAACAATATTTCTTTTTTTATATTCATAATATATTGTTTGGATATATCATAAAAATGTACCAATATATTTCTATCTTAACATAAACGGAGCATGTTTAAAACATTATGAGTATTTTAAATGTATGGATTCTAAGAGTAAAATCCTCCTGAAATAACACATGAGGTTTTAGTACCACCTCACCTAACTTAAAGAATTTAAAGGGAAGTTAATTAATGGGGGTATATCTTCTTAAAGTAATAGATCTTATGAGTCACCGCTAGGTCTGGAGTGGTTTGACACATAAGTGACATTTCAGTCTAATTCATAGTTTTTCCTTAAGCCTAAGTCAAAAGGTTATTCAGGAATTAAATAAAGTACATTTTCTATACAATACCGCCCTCTTTGGCCACTGTGAGTAAAGGAAACTACAATTTCCCTATAAGGGTTATCCAGGAAATGTGTGTTTTTACGTCACGCATGACGTGAAAGGCATTTCCACACCCACATTCTAGGGGAATAAAGAGGGTTACACATGACAGTGAAGGGGGAATCTTGTGAGGCTGAAAATCTGGAGACAGGGGGACGAGAGGAGAAAAACAGAGTGCAGAGATGTAGGAAGGAGGGTAAAAGATTTCCAGACACCCAACTGATGCTTCTCAAAACAGATTTCCTTAATCTGTGGTAAAGTATTAATCTTTTATTTTACCTTTTTGGTAATTGAATTGTTTTAGCATATACAAAACTAAACCATTTAAATATATGGCATGGCAATTTGGAGTTGTGTTATTTTTACCTGAAGCATGAAATAATTATATTCCAAATGTTATACATATTTTTATATGCCTCTCCAAAAGCTAATACAAAAATTTGTACAATGGTTTTGTCGTGATGTGTTTAAAAATAAATTCATTCTAAATTTATTTTATATAAAAATAAATCTTGGTTAAATTACCAAGTTTGTATGTGGTTAACAAAATTGTCCATATACTGTAAAAGAGGTTTAAGCTTGAAGCTCTATTTGTTTTCAGAAGGAATCACATGTGTTAAAGTCAACATCTAAGTTGTTTTCATAAGTCTGTAGAGCCACGGAAAGCTATTTACTAAGTGTCACTACGTATAAGTTTACTAAGACATAGTGTTGAAATATGACATGTTGTAACAAAAGCTTGTGGTAAAATTTCTCATCATTGGTATCACCAATATAATTGAGTTTTGAATTTATATCTTTTTGTATATCACCAATTATATCTGATATTATTTTACACTGAATTTTTAGTTAATAAATATATATATTTTAGCACATTGATGTATTCATTATTGTCTTCAAGTAGCATGGATAAACGAACTTGAATGAATTGGTTGTATTGTGGAAAGATATAAAACTCTCCTAAACCACAGATTTTTTTGCATAATTCCATAAATATATTACTGTTTTAATATGCAGTATAAACATCTGACCAGATATAACAAAAAGTGCCAAAAAGAAGCAAAGAAACATTACAAACAATCAATTGCTCAAGCACAGGAGGACAATAAATGGTTAATAGGTCTGTGAAGCTTATAGCCTGACCAGCCTATATCCTGCAAAGATAACATAATGACTATAGCACAAATAGCTCTAAAGAAACAGCTGCAGTTTATTACTAACATATCACATACTTATATCTAATGCTGGCTGCAGCATCTTCTAGAAGTTTAACCACTTCGATACCAGGTACTTTCGCCCCTTCCTGCCCAGGCCAATTTTCAGATTTCAGCGCTGTCGCACTTTAAATGACAATTGTGCGGTAATGCTACACTGTACCCAAACAAATGTGTTTTATCATTTTGTTCCCACAAATAGACCTTTCTTTTGGTGGCACTTGATCACTGCTGGGGTTTTTATTTTTTGCGCAACAAAAAAAGACCAAAAATTTGGGGAAAAAAGACTTTTTCTTTGTTTCTGTTATAAAATTTTAAAAGTTTTCTTGGGCACTGATGAGGTTGCACCAATGAGGTGGCACTGATAGGCGGCACTGGTATGCAGCACTAAAGGGCATTGATAGGCAGCACTGATGTGCCCTCATAGGTGGCACTGATGGGCACTGAAAGGCAGCACTGATGGGTACTTATGGGTGACACTGATAGGTGGCATGGATGGGCACTGATAGATGGCACTGATGGACACTGATGGGTGACACTGATGGGTGGCACTGATGGACACTGATAGATGGCACTGCTGGGCATCACTGATGAAGAGGCATCAGGCAGGCAATAATAGTTGTCACTGACTGGCAAAATGTGTGGGCACTCACTGGCATCTTTTGGGCACCCCTGGTCCCCATGGGTGGCATCCCTGGTCATCCAACCATTGTGGTTATCCCTGGTGGTCAAGTGTGGGCATCTGCGGGGGGCTGCACTGATAAACAATCAGTGTGGACCCCCCAGTCAGGAGAGCCACCAGTTGGCTCTCCTCTATTCGTGTCTGTCAGATGCAAGTGAGGAAAAGCTGATTAACGTCTCTTCCTGTTTACACCATGATCAGCTGTGATTGGACACGTCAGAGGCTCTTTACCGAGATCGGTTTAGCGGTGCGTCAGACTAACACACCACACCACTGATTGCCATGCCCATTGCCCACGGGTGCGCACTGGCAGTTATCCTGAAAGTCGTCATATGGCATTCAGTCAGGATAACTGAACCACCACCTGGCCGTCAATTTGCTATAGGCTGGGTGGGAAGTGGTTAATCCTCATCATTATCAGTGTGTTCACCATCCTGTGTGCAGTGTAAATAAAAACAAAGATAAGAAGAAGTGTGAAAAGAGCAAGGGGAAGTCATCCCTCGATCAGTGTGTTCACTGCCTAATCTGCACACAGGATGGGAGAACACACTGATGATGATTAGACTTCTGCAGCTGGCATTACATGTGACATGTTAGTGATGATGATCAGCTGTTTCTATAGATCTAGTTGTGTAGAGTCCACTGTGGGTGCTGAGTGATCTGTTTGATGTAAATGTGATCGTCATACCTTCTTCATACTCGGGTATGTCAGATTATTAAAAGATTCAGTAGAGGTGAAAGAAATAGGTGAAGAAATCAATATAAAAAGTTCTGTGGCATAGGATAAGTATAGTACATAGGTGGTATAAGTGGTATTGAGTCAGGGAACTTTGCTTTTTTAAGGAGATTAATATTTTTCCTTTTTAAAGTATGTTTGCCACAAACAAACCACTGAAGAGGCATCATTTTCCAGAGTAAAAACCACTGCTTATCATTTATTATGGTCTTTCAGATCCCGCACATTTCAGGAAACTAGAACTATTTCAGGAGCCATCATTTGAAGAAAGATAATGTGCAGTCCTACTTGAGATCTTCTATGAGGAATTCTTAGATGGGGGTGAATAAGGTACCTGTTTGGTTAAAAGTCGCTATTGTTAAACAGTTCCTGTGTCTACCCAACAATTATCCTATTGCTTCTCAGTCTAATAGCCAAGACCTGAAAAGGCACATGGTGAAGCTTAATATTTTGTGACAGGGAAGAAAAAAGAAATGGGGCAGAACTCTGCCCAGGTCCCAAATAAAAAATAAATAAGGAAAACTCAACAGCGGTGCATCTGCAGCATAGACCACACAACAGATCAATAATGGTAGAATTTGAAAACAAAACCTCACATACATGATCAGGCTGTCTTATGGTGGAACACTAACTATACAAAGTCAATTGAGGCAATAAACCCTCATAGGTATCATTTCTAATAAGCAGAAGCTTATTGATTGGCCCATTACTTCCAAAGTTGTAGCTCATTACTGTCTGGCCAGGGCACGGCTGCTCCTGGAGTGTCAAAAAAAACTTGTTCTACCCCCAGCGACCACCTGCAGCTTTTCTGAATAAAACGTAACATAGGGAAGTTGTGGGAGGAAGAGGCAGTAGTGGGAGGAAGAGGAAAAGTTGTAGGAGGAAGTGGCATCACTGCTGCTGAGCATCCTATGTGATTTGTTGGCATACTCGTAATATTTTTGTCTGGACCATAGTAACAATTTAGACCTCTTGCTCAAGTCAAACGATTTAATGCGGTTACGGATCGAGACAACAGGTCGTAAACGTTCCACCGTGGGGGAGTTAAGTAGGTGCTTCTCTGCAGTTCTCAGCTGGGTGGAGAGCTCTGCTTTCAGCTTGGAGTCTCGCTTTAAGCAAGAGCCCACAGAGATGAACACACCTCTGAAAAAGGCCTTATGGGCTTCTCACAAGGTGGAAATCTCCAAAACCGAACCTTCATTTAATTGAAAAAATTCAGAGATTTTGTTGCAATTGATGTTGGGTCTCGGGGTTTCGTATCAGGGATTCATTGAGACGCCAATGACAAGTTTTGGGTGTTGGAGCAGATAGAACAATATCCAGGTTAATGGGTGCATGATCCGACCAAGTTATAGGGTTTATTTCTGATGAGACTACATAAGGTAATAGAGGGGTGGTAACAGAGAAATGGTCCAGTCTAGAATACAATTTGTGAGGGGGAGAATAATATGTGTATTCTTTCTGGGTAGGGTGCTGCACTTTCCATGTGTCATAAAGATTATGATATCTAGTCAGTTTACCAAAGGAGGTGGACAGTTTCTGAGTTTGGATCCGTGGAGTGTTTTGAAACAGGGCATATCTATCTTTGGTCAGGGACATGCACACATTAAAATCTCCCCCTATAACCATAAAAGGCTGTGAGAAGGATTGTAGCTTCTCAAATACCTTAGTGAGAAAACCAATCTGTCCCACATTCGGGGCATAGATATTAGCCAAAGTGAATGACGTGTTCTGGTGAATACAGCTCAGGAGAACAAACTGACCATGGTGGGCAACTCCATGTTTCCCAGAGGGATCAGAAGCCATAAAGGCAGTAGGGAAGTGTTTGGAGGCAAACGTAAAAGAAACCCTGGGTCTGAAATGAGTCTCCTGAACAATAATCACATTCCCTTTGGAAGATCTGAATTCCTTCAAAGCTATCCATCTTTTTTGAATGAAATTCAAGCCCTTCACATTGCAGGAAAAGATTTTAAGAGCCATGATATCATATAGCCATGGCATATAGCTAATGAAATATAGATTATAAGTACACAGATACTAATCCATGGTGCAGCAAGTATGAAAAACATTAAGCCATATATGTTGAAATGGTGCAAAAAAACAGCACTGAAAACCAAAAGAAGGTTAAAAAAAGACCTGAAAAATGAGTTAAAGAAAAACAACAAAAAAAAAAGAGAAAATTATATGAAATCTTTTTTTGAGAGGCCTGAAGGGGAAAAATATATTCAGGAATCCAAGGCAAGGGCCTAGGATAATGGTGAGGTGCATGGCTACCTGCAAGATCCAATGGTTAGGTCCTGTCTCCTCTGAGTTAAAAAATATCAAAGTTCAGTGGGAGGCAACCGGCATAACTAAATATATATAAAAACTTCAAAACAGCCAAAGGGGGGACCTTCTAGGTAAAGATAAACAACTCCCATATTGGAGCCTGTGGCATAGACAAACTAATCGCCGTCTGTCCAAGAAATGAAAAAAGATCTGCTGGAGGTGCAAGGTCATCAGGTAGGACATCTGGAAGGATTAGCTCGTTGAGGGGTTGAAGAGGCTTTCTGTGGTCTCTGACGGACTGGGGTCCAAATCTTGGCTGGTGTCATGAGTGGTTTAGGGGTCAGAGCAGAAAGTTGAAGTTCATCCTCAGGGATGGGTGTAAGTCCCAAATTACGAACGAAAGCTTCACCTTCATGGAGGTCTCTCAATGAGAACTGGACACCATCTTTAGAGGTAGATAGACGGAAGGGGAAACCCCAGCAGTATGGAACTTGATGGTTCTGTAAATGAGTGGGGGCAGGGCTTAGAATTCACCTTTTAGCCAATGTGATGGGGAAAGGTCACTGAAAATTTGAATCTTGGTGTGCTTAAAGTCTATTGGGATTTATTACGAGTTGCAACAGTGATATCTTCCTTGCTTTCATAGTAGTGAAAGCGAACAATAACGTCTCTAGGGTTGGAGCCAGGAGGTTTGAGGGCCAGAGACCTGTGAGCTCTATCAAGGCGCCAATCGATATCTGGGATGTGGGGTGCCAGGGTGACCAACAGGCCCAGGAGGTATGAATGCATATCTTTGTCACCGATAGACTCAGGAACCTTAAATTTTGACTGCGTTCCCTATTCTCCAAATCCTCTTGCTGTAAGTGGAGTTGTGAGACTGTGTGTTTCATAGCAGCATTGTCTTCTTCTAAGACATGCACATACTGTACAAGTTCATCAAATTTGTTTTCTAAAGTATTGGTGCGTTCCCCAAGTAAATCTATCTCCCCTCTGAGCTCATGTGCGATTTTACCAACCTCTTTGGCAATGTTACAACTCAGGTCCTGGAGCAGGTATTATAGCTTTAAATCCAGCACAGCAACTGCCACCACTGCTGTAGACTCAGGTAGTTGGGTTTACTGGGACATGTGGTCCTCTTGAGGTGTGATTTCCACTGTTAGGTGGAGATTGGCATGTTCCAGCGGGTCAGCTCGGCTACTCGAGGCCAGGGATTGCAGCCTAAGGAGGAAGCGCTCCATGTGCTGGCTGGGCCGTGACTGTGACGGCGGGATAAATCCACAGTATATATCTTTTTGGTAGCCAATTTTTCCCATAGGGTGAACAGGGGCCCCTGGCTGCTGATGATGTTGCTCCTGGGGTGGTAGATGCTGATGTAGCGGTGCAGGAGCCGAGGACAAAGACAGGGACTGGAGCTCGGCTCTCACGCGTCCACCATCTTACACACCCTGCGCCTTTTATTTTCATTTACTCATAAAAATATATTGTTTGTTTTTACTGGACTTTGTTATTAGTTAAACTAACAATCATTGCATGTATACATTTCCAGAATAAGCAAAAAACTATTCTAAATTTGCTGATAAATGTTTTCTATAGCCTTGTTGCAGTAAGCAAATGTTTAGCAGGGATTATAGTTCTTAATACTCTAATTGAAAAATAATTGCTGTCAGAATATTTTATTAGCAAATACTTAGAGGCATCACAGAGATTGAAAATAATGAAGAACTAATTCAAGATTTAATGCTAATTTCACAGACATTTCATACACTGAAGTGTATATGAATTTGCATGTGTGGCTTACTTTGTGTAAGTAAATGTGTTTCACTCAAATGCCCCAGTAGACTGAAACAATTCATATAAAGCACTAGGCTAGCCACCAATTGCTATTTATAATAATAATCTGAGTTTCTACTTTTTGAATTGTTATAATAGTACAACTTTGCCTCTCAAGATGTATTTGGTTTTTTAATATTTACTTGTATTTTCTTGTCAGAACATACAGTAAATGGCAAGCTGTTAGGCTGTTCTAGTTCCTTGAAAACGACAATGAAAACTCTGCACCACAGACAAAAAACGAGGGAGCACAGATGAATGTGATTTTGGCTGCTGCAGTCTTCAAAAATGTGTCTGATTTCCACATTTGTGAACTCTATAAATGTGTATGTAGACTATTCCGCCAAGAATTGGGAATCAGGATTAGGCCTCATACACACGGACGTTTTAAAAAATGCACTATAAAAAACACAATTTTTTATCAGGGTTTTGCATTAGCATCAATGCGTGTTTAGCCGTGCTAGCTTTCAGTTGTGTTTCCTATGGGAGCCCATTGATCTGAATAGAAGTCGGATCAAGATGATCCGACTTGCGATGTGACTTGTGTGCTGAGAATCTTGAAGATGAACCCCAGCAAAATGTAAAAAAAAAAAAAATTGCATGAGGTTCCCCCCAAGACAATGGGAACCCCCTACACCAAAAACATTGCATGAGGGTCCCCTCAAAAGCCATACCAGACCCTTATTCAAGCTCACAGCCTGGAAGATCAGGAAAGGGGGGATGAGCGAGCCCCACCTGGAACATACCAGGCCACATGCCCTCAACATGGAGGGGTGGGTGCTTTGGGGCAGGGGGGTTCTGGGCCCCGCAGCCCCAAGGTCTGATTGGTTCCAGCAACCATCGCCAGCATCTGATTGACATGGTGCAAGATTACCTAGGGGCAAGATCAGACTTGAACACCTTTCCCACCGAAAATCCTCTGGGTTACTGGGTCTTGAGGATGGATCACTGGCCAGAGCTTGCACAGTATGCAATTGAGCTAGGATTGGATAGGATAGGAAATTCGTAAGCCTTGAAGCCCATTCACATTACAATTGCATGTAGTAAAATGTTTTATCACATGTTAATGCATGAACCATGGTGCAGTATGTTGCAGTTGTGTGGCATTCGTTTAGAATGACAATTTAATACAATTTGACAGTAGCAGGAAATGTACAGCATTGGACTGTGTTAAAAAAAGGTAATTTCTGTGTTAAGGTGTGCTGTAAGCCCATTAAAAATAAATGGGCTGACTTATTGCAGGGTACCCTAACACACAATAGTCTTTGCACCAACACATATGTGCTAATGCATAGTTTGAATGTGCTCTTACCCTAGGAATGAACAGTGGATTAAATAGAAGATTTAATTGCCAGTTTATACTTGGTTTTAACACAAGGCTCACCAAAAATGACATTATCAATTGCAGGGCAGGCCTAAAATATGACATTTTGGGGAAAATTCTATACAAGGATTCCTAGCCAGATGGCAAGAAAGTGACATTTACATTGTTTTTACAAATGTAAAAGTCTAAAAATTGTGGCATACTAAATTAAAATGCAAAGGTATTTTTCAGAAATATTAAATTACAGAATGGTTTGCACAGCAATTATTTGTGTCATGACAAATATGTTTAGTGAAAGTGGAGTTTTAAATACAATACAGTAAAACCTTGGTTTGCGAGCATAATTCATGTATTTGGAATCTCATTCACATAATCCCCATTCACACCAGAACTCAGACTAAAAGCCCACTCTATTTTATTGCACAGTGGTAGTGTGTTTTCAGGTAATAAAAGCCAATAGAGAGAAAAGTAAAACGCACCATCTGTAGTAGAAAGGACAGTGAAAGAGTTGTGAATCAATACGGTGGCTAAGAAAATTATACTTTTTTTCAAGTAAAACTGTTAATATATAGACAAGTGATTATCTATTTGGATGTAGTTCAGCTATAAAAAGTACAGTATTTAAGTGTATAATAGCTAGTGTAAAGAGTACTAATTTAACTATTTTAAAGTCAATAATAAACTAGTTTAAAGTATTTAATCAGAGCTGAGTCTATGTAAAAATGTCTAGAGCTAGCTACCCAGCAATGGTCAGTGTTTACCTAATAAGTGTGTGTGTTTTATTTTTATTTTTTTCTACTTTTTTTTTTTTTAAAATATTCACTTTTGTTAAATTAAATTCCTCTTTAAAATGTGAAAAATTAAGTTTTTACTACTACATTTGAACTTTCAATTTAATTTTTGTTCAAAATGCTGTAATACCATCACTTTTCATGTGTTTTATAGTAGAATCTTTAAAACTTCAGTCTCAGTAATGATGGTTCTCTTCCATAAAGTTAGGTACATATATTTTGCAACACCATATTATACATACTATACATGCATCTTTTTTACTGTGTCTGTTGCCTAACAAAATAATTTGAAGACTAATAATGCAAACACGGTCTAGGAAAAATTATGGCAGCAATTATTGCATTACAGTTGTATAGCCCTTTTGGGCCCTCCTGTAATTCACAAAAATAAGACAAAAGCCTCTCCTATATAAAACATACTGAAAGGATTGAAGTAGGTTTTTACTGCTAGATACCAAACTAATGATTCCTAAACTACTACAAGTTGACAGTCCTGTAACATTTAGATTTGAAGTATCTAATACAGTATGTATCTGCATAACCTTTATGTGGTAATTACCTGAAAACTGTTAAGGGCATTAGTGTGTTGGGACTATAAAAATAGAGTATTAATAATGCAAGCAATGCCTTTAAGAAAGTCATAGTTTTTGTAACCTTTATGATATTTAATAATGTCTGGTAACTGTGTCAGGTGATATAAGCCTTATTAAAAACTGCACTATTTCTTAGGTGTAAACAATGTAAATTTACTCTGCTGAAGTAAGACCAGTGTATAATACGTTTAGTTGCTATGGTTCTATGCAGGCTTTGCGATCAAGAGGTAGCACTTAAGAATATGAATTATTTATCAAACACAACTGATAATGCTGGAAAATAGCGAATTTGGAAAGGGAGACCTATTTAAATTCCTGTGGCAAAGTGTTGCTTAAATTCAAGTCTTCTTTGAGAAGAGGTCCTGATTTGGTCTCGCTTATCTGCAATTCTCTGCTATTTACAGTTTCACACTCTTCTAACAGTGTTTTAATGTATGTGCTAGTGGCTCTGCACTCTTGGTGCCTAACATGCCACCCACCCACTCTCTGTATGCAGCCTCCTCTTGGGCACTTGTGAACTTTGCAAAGCAGTAGCGGGATACTGAGTATTGATACTCTTTGCAATTCAGCACCCTGCACTGAAATAGAGACAGTACAGAGTGATCTCTGCCCAACAATATAAGCATAATTTGCAGAATGGCAGCAGTGTGATGAATGCTGAAATGCTCTCTTTATTTCAGCATCCAGCATGGCAATATACAGTACTGTCAGGTAGAATGATCTCCATCCACAGTACAAGCATAGTCCCCGCCTCTTTTTGGAGAGAGAGTGCAGCGTGCTATCAGGAAAGGGGGTTTAAGTTTCACTGTCAATACCTTGGCCATCAATGCTTCACTGTCACTACATTGGCCACTGTGAAGGGGAATATAAGGAAGTACCGTTGGCTGATGACCTTAGAGTGTTTCTGAGCACAGTTTGACCTTTTTGTATGAAGTAATTCACTGAGCTAAGCAGGCTATTCACCTATTTGGTGGAGACACACATGGCAAATTTTGAAGATTGAAGATATTGTTTGTAAGAATTGCACTGCAATTCAAATGGGCTTTGTTTACGGTTGCACTACACTATTTATTGGTTTAAGCAAGCAACTAATATTTATTTTTTGTTGCATTTTTAAACAATGTATTATTTAGTTGATTGCACCGATTGAAGTTATTTTTATTTTGGTTTATGAGCACTACCACTGACACCAGTGCTTGGGGTTTATTATCAAGGTCACTGACATCAATGCTAGGGGTCATTATTGTGGACACTAAAACCAGTGCTGAGGGTTATTTTTGTGGTCAATGACAATTTTTACAGGGGATTTATTAGTGTCACTGCCACCAATGCTGGGCATTATTACTGTTGCCACTGACATCAATGGTGAGGGTTGTTATTGTGGTCACTGCCACCAATGCTGGGGGTTATTCGTATGGTCACTGACACAAATACTGAAGGTTATTATTGTTGTCACAGACATCAATGGCATGAGTTTTTATTGTGATTACTGACACCAGTACAGGCATCTTTCTTGTAGCCACTGACACCGCTACTGATTGCAGGTCTCACCTCTCCACGTAGTGGGAGGTATCCAGCTCCCTGGCAGGCCTCTGCCTGCTTCCTGGCTCTTCCTCCAGTGTCTATGCCTCCCCCTTGCATGGTGCCGTGGGGCGCGTGGGCATCTGTACCTGTGTGAGTGATGGCACAGCTCATCTGCGGGAGGCTCCCAGCTCCTGGGCCCGCCTTGGCCCACTTCCTGGCTCTTCATTTGCTCCTGCTGCTTCCCACGCCTCCCCAAGTGTCCTTGCCACTATTCCTTTGACGGGGCTCACTGATCACTTGAGGCAGGAGGCTCCAGCGCTGCTAGGTGAATTTTCCTGCACTGCACTGCCACCTGCTGGCCACTACACTTACCAACAGCCTTTGTTTCTTCCCTTTTAGATTTGAGCTACTCCAATTGTTCTCTTCCCTCTACACCTCCTCCCAGGATTAGCTGTCTGTCTCCTGGGCTTCAGCATCCACTGGGTTCTCCTGCTCAGCCTCCATTGCGTGCATTGGGGTGGTTTGGAGAAGCAATTCTTGCGCTATTTCTACAGATGACCACATCCTTACTGCGGTAAAATTGGCAATTGCATTTGGGCGTTACGCCAGGCACTCCTCCTCTCCAAGGTATGGTTTTCATTTGGGTGGCCCCCTATGGTCTGTTTCACCAGTGGGTTTGCACCTGGAACAGGACGTCAAAGAAAAAATTTGGCACAGTTAATTTATTGACGAACTGACGCTGGTGTCTTTTGACAGGGAGACAGTGCATAAGTCTAGGCGGATCAATGTTACTGTTCAGGCTGAGAAGACAAAGCAGCTTCCTCGCACATTTGGTAACTGGCTGCAGGGTTTCTGTGCCTATGCAGGGGTGCTCTGAGAAATTTCAAGAGCTGGGCTTGTCTCTTCGGTTATGTATATCTCATTTGGGGGGGCATACAAAATGTATGGCAGGCAGTGCTGGTTCAATTATGACACCCAGTTTCAACAGAGGATGGCTGCTAGGATGGCAGGATTGGCTGCTACTCATTAGGGATGTGTGAACGGTTCGGCCCAAGCATAAGTTAGGGCCGAACTTTAGTTGTTCGGGATGTTCAGCGAACACTGAACAATATGCGGTGTTCAGGGGGAAATTCGAAAGCCACCGGAACACCATTAAAATCTATGGGACATGAACATGAAAAATCAAGTGCTCATTTTAAAGGCTTATATGCAAGTTTTTGTCATAAAAAGTGTTTTGGGGACCTTCGTCCTGCCCCAGGGGACATGCAAGTTTTTAAAAATGGACGTTTTTTCGGGAGCAGTGATTTTTTTTTTTAATGCTTAAAGTGAAACAATAAAATGAAATATTCCTTTAAATATCGTGCCTGGGGGGTGTCTATAGTATGCCTGTAAAGTAGCGCATTTTCGTGTTTTGCGTGTTTAGAAGAGTACCACAACAAAATGACATTTCTAAAGGAAAAATTGTCATTCAAAACTGATGGCGGCTGTAATGAATTGTCGGGTCTCGGCAATATAGATAAAACTCATTGAAAAAAGGGCTTGGGTTCCCCCCAGTCCATTACCAGGCCCTTTGGGTCTGGTATGAATATTAAGGGGGAACCCTGAACCAAAAATTAAAAAAAAGGTTTGGGGTCCCCCCCAAAATCCATACAAGGCCCTTCAGGTCTGGTATGGAAATTAAGGGGAGCCCTGCACCAAATTAAAAAAAAAATGGCTTGGGGTCCTCCTAAAATCCATACCAGACCCTTCAGGTCTGGTATGGATTTTAAAGGGAACCCTGCGCCAAAATTTTTCAAAAAATGGAGTAGGGTTCTCCCAAAATCCATACCAGACCCTTATCTGAGTATGTAACCTGGCAGGCCACAGGAAAAGAGGGGGGACAAGAGAGCGCCCCCCCTCCTGAACTGTACCAGGCCACATGCCCTCAACATGGGGAGGGTGCTTTGGGGTCTGACCCCAAAGCACCTTGTCCCCATGTTTATAGGGTCTCATCCCCACAACACTTGCCCGGTGGTTGTGGGGGTATGCGGGTGGGGGGGCTTATCGGAATCTGGAAGCCCCTTTTAACAAGGGGATCCCCCAGATTCTGGCCCCCTATATGAATTGGTGACAGGGTACATTGTACCCCTACCATTTCACAAAGTGTCAAAAAATGGTAAAAAAAACCGAGACCATTTGGGACAAGTCCTTTATTAAAAAATAAAAATTTCCAGCAATGTAAATTCATGCCGCCTGACGTACCCAAAAAAAAAGCTGCAACATTTTTGCCTCCATGGGAGGCTCCAGCCGAGTGATGCTTCTTCTTGGTGACATCTGTTATATAGCTGAGGGCAGGGCCACCTGGTGATGTAAATGAATGACCCTGCCCCCTCTGACGCCACGGTAAAGCCCCCATGGTGTCAGAGGGGGCGGGGTCACCCGTTTACATCACCGGGTGGCCCCGCCCTCAGCTACATAACAGCTGTCACCAAGAAGAAGCATCACTCGGCTGGAGCCTCCCATGGAGGCAAAAATGTTGCAGCTTTTTTTTTTGGTACGTCAGGCGGCATGAATTTACATTGCTGGAAATTTTTATTTTTTAATAAAGGACTTGTCCCAAGCTGTCTCTTGTCTTTTACCATTTTTGTGACTTTTTTGTGAAATGGTAAGGGTACAATGTACTCCGTTACCAATTCACATAGGGGGCTGGGATCTGGGGGTCCCCTTGTTAAAGGGGTCTTCCAGATTTCGATAAGCCCCCGCCCGCATACCCCCACAACCACCGGGCAAGGGTTGTGGGGATGAGGCCCTTGTCCACCATCAACATGGGGACAAGGTGCTTTGGGGTCAGACCCCAAAGCACCCTCCCCATGTTGAGGGCATGTGGCCTGGTACAGTTCAGGGGAGGGGCGCTCTCTCATCCCCCCCTCTTTTCCTGCTGCCTGCCAGGTTGCATGCTCGGATAAGGGTCTGTTATGGATTTTGGGGGGACACCCACGCAATTTTTTTAAAATTTTGGTTTCAGTGTTCCTCTTAATATTCATACCAGACCCAAAGGGCTTGGTAATGGACTGGGGGAAACTCATGGCCTTTTTCAATGAGTTTATCTATATCTATATTGCCGAGACCCGACAATACATTACAGCCACAATCAGTTTTAAATGACAATTTTTCCTTTAGAAATGTCATTTTTCTGCGGTACTGTTCTAAACACGGCAGAACTGTGCCACTTTACAGGCATACTATAGACACCCCCAAGCATGATATTTAAAGTAATATTTCATTTATTGTTTCACTTTAAGCATTAAAAAAATCACTGCTCCCGAAAAAACTGCAGTTTTTTTAAAAAAATTTGCATTGATACATGTCCCCTGGGGCAGGTCCCGGGTCCCCAAACACTTTTTATGACAATAACTTGCATATAAGCCTTTAAAATGAGCACTGTTGATTTTTCATGTTCGTGTCCCATAGACTTGAACAGTGTTTGTGTGTTCTTCCGAATTTTTTGGCTGTTCGGATGTTCCGGTGCAAATTGAACCTTACTACTCATGTGCCCACATAGACCAACCACCTTTCAGTCCCCTGCCTGCACTCTTGCTAGAGCATCGGCAGCATCCAAAAAAGGCATCTGCTGGATGTTTAATGAAAGCCACTGTAAGTGGTACACCTTGTGTCACTTTAAGCACGAGTATTCCACCTGCAGTGGGGCTCACCTAGCGGTCCGCTGTCGGAAAACAAAAGGGCCCCAAACGACTAAACAGGTTTACAGAGCTGACCTTCCTAAGCCGGAGGACACCAGTGAACGTCCCAAGGATGCTTCGCCGGCTCGACCAGTACCCCCTCAGTAGGGAGGCATCGATGCTTCAGAACGTTTTTTTTTCCTGGGGATTTTGGATTCCCTTTGTGCCGTTGGACAAGCCCACCACCTCCACTAGATTGAACTCTGCTACACAATTCGAGTCCATGGTAGCTGACAAAATTCAGAAGGAGTTACTATTGGGCCGCATGGTGGGCCTGTTTGACCCCCTCTTTATCACAACTTGCGGGTTTCCCTGCTTAGCATGGTACCCAAAAAAGATCCTGGTAAATTTCGACTGATCCATCACCTTTCCTTTCCGACAGGTTCTTCTGTTAATGACGGTATTGACAAAGGAATCCCGGGTGCAATATGCCTCTTTCAACACAGCGCTTGGTTTGCTTAGGTCTGCAGGTTCTTCTGCCCTCCTGGCTAGGGATGAGCTTCGAGTTCGAGTCGAACTCATGTTCGATTCGAACATCGGCTGTTTGCAAGTTCGCTGAACAGCGAACAATTTGGTGGAACACCCTTTAAAAGTCTATGGGAGAAATCAAAAGTGCTAATTTTAAAGGCTTATATTCATGGTATTGTCATAAAAAGTATTTGGGGACCTGGGTCCTGCCCCAGGGGACATGGATCAATGCAAAAAAAGTTTTAAAAACGTCCGTTTTTTGGGAGCAGTGATTTTAATAATGCTTAAAGTGAAACAATAAAAGTGTAATATTCCTTTAAATTTCATACCTCTGGGGTGTCTATAGTATGCCTGTAAAGGGGCACATGTTTCCCGTGTTTAGAACAGTCTGACAGCAAAATGACATTTCAAAGGAAAAAAGTCATTTAAAACAACTCGCGGCTATTAATGAATTGCCGGTCCGACAATACACATAAAAGTTCATTGATAAAAACGGCATGGAAATTCCCCACAGGGGAACCCCGAACCAAAATTTAAAAAAAAAATGACGTGGGGGGTCCCCCTAAATTCCATACCAGGCCCTTCAGGTCTGGTATGGATATTAAGGGGAACCCCGGCCAAAGTTTAAAAAAAAACGGCGTGGGGTCCCCCCAAAAATCTATACCAGACCCTTATCTGAGCACGCAACCTGGCAGGCTGCAGGAAAAGAGGGGGGGATGAGAGTACGGCCCCCATCCTGAACCGTACCAGGCCACATGCCCTCAACATTGGGAGGGTGCTTTGGGGTAGCCCCCAAAACACCTTGTTCCCATGTTGATGAAGACAAGGGCCTCATCCCCACAACCCTGGCCGGTGGTTGTGGGGGTCTGCGGGCGGGGGGCTTATCGGAATCTGGAAGCCCCCTTTAACAAGAGGACCCCCAGATCCTGGCCCTCCCCCCTGTGTGAAATGGTAAGGGGGTACTTGTACCCCTACCATTTCACTAAAAGTGTCAAAAATGTTAAAAATGACAAGAGACAGTTTTTGACAATTCCTTTTAAATGCTTCTTCTTTCTTCTATCTTCCTTCGGTTTCTTCCTCCATCTTCTTCTTCTGGTTCAGCTGGTTCTTCCTCCGGAGTTCTCGTCCGGCATCTTCCTCTGCGGCGTCGGCGTCTTCTTCCCTTCTTCTCCTCAGGCCGCTCCACATCCATGATGGCATGGAGGGAGGCTCCTGCTCTTCTCTTCATCTTCTTGTCTTCATCTTCTTGTCTTCATCTTCTTGTCTTCATCTTCTTGTCTTCATCTTCTTTTTCGGGCCGCTCTGCAGCCATGATGGCATGGCATTCCCCGTGACGCCACAGGGAAGTCCCGTCAAGTCACCATGCGTCAGAGGGGGCGGGGTCACCGGGTGGCCCCACCCCCAATTATTTAAGAACCGTCAGAAGAGAAGGGTCACAAAGCGGGAGCCTCCCTCCATCATGGATGCGGAGTGGCCCGAAAAGAAGATGAAGACAAGAAGATGAAGACAAGAGTGGGAGCCTCCCTCCATGCCATCATGGATGTGGAGTTGCCCGAGGAGAAGGGAAGAAGACGCCGCGGAGGAAGATGCCGGACGAGAACACCGGAGGAAGAACAGAAGAACCAGAAGAGCCAGAAGAAGATGGAGGAAGAAACCGAAGGAAGAAAGAAGAAAGAAGAAGCATTTAAATAGAGGAATTGTCAAAAACTGTCTCTTGTCATTTTTAACATTTTTGACACTTTAGTGAAATGGTAGGTAGGGTTGTGGGGATGAGGCCCTTGTCCTCATCAACATGGGGACAAGGTGTTTTGGGAGCTACCCCAAAGCACCCTCCCAATGTTGAGGGCATGTGACCTGGTACGGTTCAGGAGGGGGGGCCGCTCTCTCGTCCCCCCCCACCTTTTCCTGTGGCCTACCAGGTTGCGTGCTCGGATAAGGGTCTGGTATGGATTTTTACGGGGAACCCACGCCATTTTTTTAAAATTTTGGTTCGGGGTTCCCCTGTGGGGAATTCCCATGCCGTTTTTATCAATGACTAATTATGTGGGGGTCTTGTAAGCCAAAGATGGACTGATGCCTCTGTGAGGTGAAACAAACATAGATAAGCTGCAAACACTAACCATGTTTCATTGCGTGCATAAACCAAAAAATATAAATAAACGTGCCTGCGCTGAAAAAACATATATATCCCAATAGTTGGGAGGTGCATATATAGTGTAAAACTATACTACAAAATTTCAATATAAAAAAAAAAAAAAAGCTAGTAATATATAAATTATAGAATGAATACAATCCTTATATAAACGTATCCCATAAAGTGCAACATGCAAGAAAACAATATATATATGTGGTTATAAATATAAGATCAAAGTGCAAAATCAAGTGTCCACATTTAAAAAGTTCTATTCATTGATATCAACACATAAAGTGCAAGTAAGTATTGTCCACAAAAAACAGTGTTCCTCGTGCTCCTCTTTAATGGTGTTCACAATCTAGCATGCTTCAGTGCTCTCCTGTGACCCCCCACTTGTGCTTGCGCTCACCTCTGAGCGTGTGACACGGTAATTAAACGGTGTCTAAACACGCATTGGAGACACTCCTTGGGCTCATACAGGGTATGCTGGTATAAACTCCACCACTCTCAGATGTCATCAGATAGTCTCACATACAAGAAAGGAAAAGCTCTATAGTGTGATACAGTAGGGATTTATTTAAAATATATTAAAACTTCCCTCCAGAAGGGTACTCGCAATATGTAGGTGCGTGAGTGCACCAATCTTTCCAGAGAGTGTTTGTATAAAACAAGCGTTTGTATGGCGTGCGGTGTGTCGTTCCTCATTTACCTCTCTTGCTGACAGCTCCGTCCTACGGAGCTGTCAGCAACAGAGGTAGATGAGGAACGACAGCTGTCAGCAACAGAGGTAGATGAGAACGGAGCTGTCAGCAACAGACGCTTGTTTTATACAAACACTCTCTGGAAAGATTGGTGCACTCACGCACCTACATATTGTGAGTACCCTTCTGGAGGGAAGTTTTAATATATTTTAAATAAATCCCTACTGTATCACACTATGGAGCTTTTTCTTTCTTGTATGTGAGACTATCTGACATCTGTGAGTGGTGGAGTTTATACCAGCATACCCTGTATGAGCCCAAGGAGTGGCTCCAATGCGTTTTTAGAAACCGTTTAATTACCGTGTCACACGCTCAGAGGTGAGCGCAAGCACAAGTGGGGGGTCACAGGAGAGCACTGAAGCATGCTGGATTGTGAACACCATTAAGGAGGAGCATGAGGAACACTGTTTTTTGTGGACACTACTTACTTGCACATTGTGTTGATATCAATGAATTGAACTTTTTAAATGTGGACACTTGATTTTGCACTTTGATCTTATATTTATAACCACATATATATATATATTGTTTTCTTGCATGTTGCACTTTATGGGATATGTTTATATAAGGATTGTATTCATTCTATAATTTATATATTACTAGCTTTTTTTTTTTATATTGAAATTTTGTAGTATAGTTTTACACTATATATGCACCTCCCAACTATTGGGATATATATGTTTTTTCAGCGCAGGCACGTTTATTTATATTTTTAATTTTTATCAATGAACTTTTATGTGTATTGTCGGACCGGCAATTTATTAATGGCCGCGAGTAGTTTTAAATGACTTTTTTTTTTCCTTTGAAATGTCATTTTGCTGTCAGACTGTTCTAAACACGGGAAACATGCGCCCCTTTACAGGCATACTATAGACGCCCCCCAGGTACAAAATTTAAAGTGATATTACACTTTTTTATTGTTTCACTTTAAGCATTATTAAAATCACTGCTCCCGAAAAAATGGCCGTTTTTAAAACTTTTTTTTGCATTGATCCATGTCCCCTGGGGCAGGACCCAGGTCCCCAAACACTTTTTATGACAATAACTTTCATATAAGCCTTTAAAATGAGCACGTTTGACTATTCATGTTGGTGTCCCATAGACTTAGACATAGAATATACCTTTCATCTCCTGCCTATCCACCTGCACTGTTTCCATCTCCTGGGTTGTTTTTTCCAGGACTGTAATGCCCCGTACACACGGTCGGATTTTCCGACAGAAAATGTGTGATAGAACCTTGTTGTCGGAAATTCCGACCATGTGTAGGCTCCATCACACATTTTCCATTGGATTTTCCGACACACAAAGTTTGAGAGCAGGATATAAAATTTTCTGACAACAAAATCCGTTGTCAGAAATTCCAATCTTGTGTACACAAATCCGACGGACAAAGTGCCATGCATGCTCAGAATAAATAAAGAGATGAAAGCTATTGGCCACCCCCCAGTTTATAGTCCCGACGTACGTGTTTTACGTCACCGCATTCAGAACGATCGGATTTTCCGACAACTTTGTGTGACCGTGTGTATGCAAGACAAGTTTGAGCCAACATCCATCGGAAAAAATCCTAGGATTTTGTTGTCGGAATGTCCTAACAAAGTCCGACCGTGTGTACGGGGCATTACTACGTCAATATATGCCTCCCCATGGGTTGTGCCATATCCTGCTATTATTTTGAACTTTTCAGCCGCTTCCTGGAGTGGGTTTTGATTCAGTTCTCTGGCTTGCACTTGGGTTTTACACTACCTGGACTACTTTTTGTTTATAGGTCCAGTGGGTAGCGATGATTGCCTTTGCATGTTGTCCGCCTTTCAGGAGGTTTGTAGTAACTTGGGCATTCCACTGTCGATTGCTAAAACCGAGGGCCCTGCCCATGTTTTACCCTTTTTGGCATCAAAATTGATTCGGTGGAGATGGTCTTCTGGCTCCCGGCAGATAAATTAGCCAAGCTTCAGGCCTTGGTGCAATTCGCCAGGGACGCAGGAAGCTCCACCTCCAGCAGCTTCAATCCCTGTTGGGTCATCTTGTCTTTGCTTGCAGGGTGCTTCCCATGGATAGGGCCTTCTGTAGGAGGCTATCGTGGGCCACGAAGGGCATAGTGGCTCCTCATCATTACATACACATTATTAAGCCTATGCGTGATGATTTGGAGGTGTGCCTTTCCTTCCTGCAGACCTATAATGGTAATTCCTGCTGGCAGCTGGAGGAAGTGCCCAACTCACAGTTGGAGCTCTACATGGATGCATTGGGCTCCTGGGATTTTGGTGCCTTCTTCCAAGGTGCTTGGTCTGCTGAACCATGGCCAGCCTCATGGGCCCAACTAGATTTGTTGCGGAACAGAACATTGTTGGAATGCTTTCCCATCATGGTTGCAGTGGAATTGTGGGGGGAGGAATTGTGGAACAGGTGTGTGATTTTTGGACAGATAATATGTGCGTGGTGCAAGTTGTCAACTGCTAATCCGCATGTTCTCCCCCAGTAATCTCACTGTTGCATTTCTTGGTTCTTAGATGCTTACAATTGAATGTGTGGCTTAGGGTGAAGCATATCTCTGGTGTTTCTAATGCTATCGCTGATTCCCTTTCTCATTCACAGTTCGACAGTTTCCGCTCTTTGGCCCCGACTGCTTCTCCAGTGGGCCTCCCTTGCCCGAAGTTCTTGTGGACCCTCGTTTCCGAAGCCTATTAGACCACGTCGGTTCCTCGCTCTCTCAAAATACGTGGGTGGCCTATTGGCGGATTCCGACTGAATGGATGTCTGTGCTTGGTGATGAGTTCCTCCTTTCCTCCCCACAGGACAGGCACTTGGCTCTCTTCTTATACCTTGTCCACCGGCAAGAAAAGAAGGTCTCTGGTTCGTCGGTGGCTAATGCTTTCTCTGCTCTCTTTTTGGTTTAGGCTCCTTGGCTGGGAAGACATCACCAGGGATTTTCGTTAGGAGGGTTTTGAAAGGATGGAGACATTTGACTTGCTTCCCCGACTCCCGGCTCCCAGTGTCGGTCCAAATTCTAACAAGTATTTTATCTATTTTACTGCCACTTCTCATGGGATGGGTTTTTCAGACGAGGAGCTGCAGCGCTTGGGTAGATGGGATTATTCTCGTTTTTCCCTGTATGTTCGTCCTCATCTTTTCTATTGATTTTAGGTTCCCTTCCAGTTCGGGTTTGGATCATCGGTGATTCTTTTGTGTACTGGGCTGCCCGACGTTCCTCCAAAAGATGCTATGGGAGCAAACTTGGACTTCCTATCACAGTTGCCAGAATACGCTGGTGTGGCTTCTGTGGGCTGCATTGGGCGCAAATGTTGCCTGAGCGGTTGAAGGAAATTTTGTCCATGGTCTGATTGTCCTGATCATCCACGCTGGGGGATTGATGTAGGCCTGTCTCGTTCTGTCCTTTTATCAATTAAACGTGACATTGCTCAATGCTGTGCCATGTTCACCAACCTGACTATTGTCTGGTCTGAAATTATCCCCACCTGGTCTGGGCTCATCGCACCCCAGGTGCAAGCCTGGAGCGTTTTTGGCGTAAGGTGAACGTTCAGGTTTCCAAATTTGTTCGCCAAATCAGTGGTATTGTGATGCGCCACAAAGACCTAGAAGGAGATAACAGTGATTTACTGAGACCTGATGGGGTCCATTTGAGTGAGACTGGCCTTGACATTTTCAACCTGGGCCTCGTTGGTGGTGTCGAAAGCGATGGCTGCAGTGGGGCGCTGGTAAGTGTACCACTAACTTGTGTGTGGCAGTTTTACCTTGCCAGCAATTGGTATTAATTTTATGGCCTATGCCCTCAAGTTTAATTACGGGGTCAGTTTAATGCCTGTCTCGCACTGATGGTGGAGACAGGCCTCTTAGACTATACGGTTTGGTTATAGATGCTCATGGTATAACCGCGACAGGCATGGTTATTGGTATTTTGAAGGTTGTTATACTGATATGTTCAATAAAGCTATGGCCTTACTCTACTTCCAACTTAAATTGATCTATGTGTCTTTTGGGGGGGCAAGGTTTGTTGTGGTTTAAATAAGTGGGGGTTAAGATAAGCCTAAGCTTCTCAGCAGTGAAGTTTCTCTTATAAAGACAAACTACGCATACTACTTTTGCTGTGGTCACTTGTCCACAGGTTTGCATATACTGTATCTTAAAGGCAAATAATAGTGTTATGCCATATAGTTTCTTTATTCATTATATTCACCAAGAAAAACATTTTTTGTCAGGTACCTTTCTCTCTTCAGGTACAGATCAAAGCATCTTTTAGGTGTACTAATAACCAAAAAAAAGATTTTTTTTTATAGAGTGGGGAAGTATTTGCAACCCTGTCAAGTTTTACTGCTGTATGGTGATCCATTTGAGAGATGTCCACTCACTTTCTGTTCTGGAGACAACATTTTACAAGATAGAAAGTGAGGGAAAATCTGCACCAGGGTAACAGACAACAATAAAGTTGACAGGGGTTCTAACATTCCTCTACTCTTTCTCTGTTGTTGGAGTTTCGATCACTCCCTGTGAAAAGGTTGCTTCTGGGGCACTGAGCAAAAGGAAATCTCTCAGACTCAGATAGCAAAACTTTACAGGGCATGTAATCCTTTACCTCTAGCCAAAAAAAAAGTTTTGTCTAAAGATTTACTTTAACAAGTAAGTTATACTTAAAAAGGAATTCCCATTTAAAAAAAAAAAAATTTTTTTACAAATACTGCAGCTGCTGACTTTTAATTGGACACTTACCTGTCCCAGGGTCCAGCGATGCGGGGGATCGAAGCCCCGCTCATCTCCCCCTCTGTTTCGGCAGTGCCTGCATTGCAACTGTGGGCGCCGGGCTGTGGCTTCACAGCCGGTCACCCACTGCGCATGCGCGAGTGGCGGCACGCACCGTGATTGGCCGCTCAGTCATCTGGGACCTGTAATGGGTCCCAGATGATTGACAGGAGGGAGGGAGCAGAGCTGAGCCCTTCCTGTGCCGAGGGGAAGTGATGTCACCAGCCCAGGCACTGAAAGAGGCAAACTACGAGGGACCCCCTAGCAACAGGCATTTAGAGGCGAGTAAAAAAAAAAAATTTTTTTAGGCACATTCATGTATTTATTTTTTTTTTTTTTTGGGTGGAACACCACTTGAAGTTACTGAAAAGCTGTTTGATAATGATTTTATGTGAAATCTCCATTATCAGATGTAAATAAAATTGTAATTAGAAATATATTTTAGTTAGATGGGTGGCCCTTTAAGGGGTTTAGAATCTTAGGAGGTGGGGTGGGGCTTATCGTCATGTTACCACTGTGATTGACGGTCATGGTGGTCACATGATTGGTAAGCGCCCATTCTCAATATGCAAACAGGAGCTTTCAGTTAGCCGTCAGTAACTGTGCTGGGAGGGCGCACTCTTGGCACAGTTCTATTGGCACTATTGCATGCAAATATGCGGCTACTCAGTGCCAAGGCCAGGGAGTTAATCCACTGAGTGTGTTTCAACCCCAAACCATTCCTAGTTTCCTACTTTTCCGTAGTTGGTGTTACTGCAAATATTCTTCCACTTCAAAGCTCTGACAATCGTTTTTTCCTTATCACATCTCACATGGGTTGTAAACATTAGCCCTATTTGAACCAGGCTGCCTTTGGACATTTAGGTTTAGTGACCAATTAGGTGAATTATTTTGGCCACTGTACAGAAAGGAGAGGGGGAATATAATGAATTGTTAACAAGCTGTGCTTTCTCTTTATCCCGGGGCACAAAAGCAGCATTCAGACCTGAAGCTGGGAGGTAAACTATCTCAATACTTGTACTGTACAATGTATTGAAAATATGGTTTTGTGTGTAATTATTATATATTATGTACCCCCCTGGTACTTATATTGTACATTGTATTGTAAATATTGTTTAGCGTGTATTTTGTGCATATTAAGTAATCCTATCAATAAATGTATATTGCAGCTGGAACTACTTCTTTTGTGTAAGAATACTTAGATCTACAGTAGCTGTGTATATGCAAATACTCCTATAGTGATTGGAGAGTATTACACATATACACGTAACCTGGTAAACAAAGCCAGCAGAAGTGATAAAAATCACTAGGCTTTCTTGTAAGAATCCTCTGCAAAGTGAGTGTCATGAATCAACCCTGAACTAAAAATTGAAATAAGTTTAAAAATATATTAAAGGGTTTGTGAACCCATTTACATAAGTCTATGCCAGCCCCTCTATTAGGAGCTGGCATAGGACACCGTGTAAAATTTTTTTAAAAACGAGCTGTAAATACCAATTTTTCACCTGTCTTCAGGCCGGTCACGTGGCTCACGGCCGCTTTCTAGCTCCGATGAATTGCTTCTGCAGGCGGAGACATAATCTCCCTCTGACATCAGCTGGGGGGGTATCACGTAGCTGCTCGGCTCCACCCACAGAAGCAATGTCTCATAGCTGGAAAGCGGCTGCGAGTCACATGACCGGCCTGAAGACAGCTGAAAATCAGTATTTACAGCGCTCATTTAAAAAAAAAAGCTTTACACAGTGTGCTATGCCAGCCTCTAATAGAGGGACTGGCACTGACAATTACAGGGTTTTTTTTTTAATAGCGGTTGGGGGCTGAGCGGAGACAGACAGAGAGGGAGATGACAGGCAGGAAGGATGGAGTTGAGGGGGGAGAGTAGGCAGCATATGACAGAGGGACGCACTTTGACCACGGTGATCAGGGTGGAGAAGCCCTGGTTATCGTGGTCTGTTTAGAGAGGGCATACAGGAAGAGGCATATTCAGGGTTTTTTTTTTACAGTTTAGAGGGGGGCAGATTGCACAGCACATGCACTGTGCTGTTTAATCTGCTTTAAGGGACCAGAATATGATTTTATTTTTTTTTTGGGGGGGGGCGTTAACAAACCCTTTAACATACCAAAGTTTAAACATGTAAACTTAAAAAAAATAAAACCAGCTCAAAATTATTAATTGCTTGCCACCCGCTGACTAGCGTGCCCCCGTATGGAACTTGGTACCTGGCCACTTTGAGCAGCCAGGGTATCATGTGATCATTACTGTATGTTTGGTCATAGTGATCGCATGATTATAATGTAAACAAAACAGTCATTAATGATTTTTATTAGTGACTGTTTTGCTTACTATTGTGATGCTGTGATTGGCCCACAGCTATCACATGGCACCTGTGCCAATCACAGCACCATGTACTTTGTGATTAGCTGTAGCTAGCAACAGTAAGCAAGCTGTCATGAATAGAATGCCATTCATGACAGTTAACTATTGCTTATAACAGTGATAATTACTGTCTGTAGCAGACTACATTTTGACATATTTCTACATGCTGTAAAAGTGTAGCAGACCACATGTTCTAAATTTATGAAGAAAGATTTTTTTGTTTGCAAAATTTTATAACAGGAACTAAGGAAAATGTCTTTGTTTTTTTCAACATGTTTGTTCTTTTTGTGTTCCGTATATAGCAAAAAATTAAAAATCCAATGGTGATTAAACACCACCAAAAGAAAACCCTATCTGTGTGAAAAAAATGATATCAATTTAATTTGAGTACAATGATGCATGACTAAGCAATTGCCAGTTAAAATAGCACACTGTTAAATAACAAAAATGCTCTGGCTATGAAGGGGGTAAAATTTTCTGTAGTTAAAGTGATTTAAACTGCACAAATATTTTGTGCAAAAGATGGAAAAACAACAACCCTTTAAGGAGAACTATATACATTGCAAGGATTTAAGAAAATTAAAAAAACAAAAATTCCTACCTCCTTTTAACAGAGATGCAGAGACACTGATGTCAATTTTGCCAGCAAGGTTTTATCAACTTAAAGCTGGCCAAATATGTGTCAAATTCCAAAAGAATTTTCTTTTGAAAACTCTAATGCCGCGTACACACGGTCGGACTTTTCAGCTACAAAAGTCCGACAGCCTGTCCAACAGACTTCCGGAGGACTTTCGGCAGACTTGCGGCGGACTTGTGGCAGACTTTCTAACGAACGGACTTGCCTACACACGACCACACAAAAGTCCGATGGATTCGTACGTGATGACGTACACCAGACTAAAATAAGGAAGTTCATAGCCAGTAGCCAATAGCTGCCCTAGCGTGGGTTTTTGTCCGTCGGACTAGCACACAGACGAGCGGATTTCGGGGTCCGTCGTAGTTACGACGTAAAGATTTGAAGCATGTTTCAAATCTAAAGTACGTCGGATTTGTGCTAAAAAAGTACGTTGAAAGTCCGGAGAAGCCCACACACGATCGGATTACCAGCCAGCTTTAGTCCGTCAGCGTCCGTTGGACTTTTGTAGACGAAAAGTCCGACCGTGTGTACGCGGCTTAAGAATTTCCGTTCAAATTTTGCACCAGTAGTGGGCCACAGCAACAGCCAACTTTCGTGTGGCCATTACATTTGAGTAATTGGGTATGTTGGAAATTTTTTTGAAAAACAAACACATTTCTAATCAATGATGAAAGAATCTTGCAAGAAATATAATCGAAAAAGAAATACACATGAGCTGTGACCTGAAAACAAAACAAAAAAAAAAAATCGCAAATTTCCTTTTCTGTTAGCAACATGAGGTAAAATTGAAGGCTTGTTTGATTGATTTATTTAAATCGATGGTAGCAACACTAGATCACAAAACTTTTCAAAAGAAAATTTGTTCAGGATTTGACCCATGTATGGCCTGCAAAATTGACAAGTTGGAGAGCCTGCCCTCATTATAATCACCTGGTCAGTTTCAGTGTTACAAACAAGAAAAATAAGGACTCTCTACACTCCATATCTGGAAGATTCTTAAAACTACCTAAAACTTAAAACTACCATTGCAAGGGATGCATTTTTTTTCTTTTAAAATATTCAATCCTGTGGCAAAAGCAGTAAACATATCAAACAAGTGGGAAATGAAAATATAGGGATAGAAAATATAGAAGCTTCCCATACATAAACAACTTACAGAATGTATTACCATGGTTACAAGGAAGAAACATTTTAATTTTTTTAATTAAATAGCTGCAGATTGAAATGGAAAGTCAGTTTTTTTGATAACATTAAATTAAAAATGTCCAGTTTTCAGTTAACATGATTGTTGCTTTAACGTCTAGAAAATGTAAAAAACTAGCAAATGATTCAGCTTTTAAGCATCTATCCAAAGCTTAAATATCAGTTTTTAATGGGTTGAATCTTTAGGATTAGGAACAAAGCATATGAGCATATATTTAAATGTCAGGTTACATATTACAGAAATACTAATAGTCTTGTCAAGAAGAATATTACAAAGTATGAAGTATGTTATATTAATGAACTCTAATATAAAGACAGTTGTCATAATAACAACTTTAGTAATAAGCATTCTTAGTAATATATATCCTTACTTAATCATTTTGTTAACTTGAAAACCGTGATACAGAGTGATAGATATCAGACTAATTAAGATATTAACAACTCAGGGCACAAGGTTATAGAAAGGTTGAGCATCAGTGATTAACTCATCCACATTTATGGCAGGGCTTCCTTGTCAGCACAGCAGCAAAATCTTTCGGGGCTGGTCTGGAATCTGCAGGACTTGAGGTCAATCAATAAAAATTCATATGGCTTAGAGGACTCGTATAACTGCTTTAACTCTTTTTAACTTGCATATCATCTCCCCAAAGAGTATTACATTTTTCACATTAATAGTACTAGAGTAATGAAGAATGATGTATTCTTTGAAAATTACTTAAAAGTAATGTGATCGCAAGGTTTTTATTTCAAGAAGAGCCATAAAAGAAATTTCAAAGTTAAATAACTTAAAAGTAGAATTTAGAGATATTGCTTTTGGGTAGAGGACTGCTGTTCATATCACTAGATATGGAGTTATTTTATGCAATTTATGGGCTTATGAAACTGTCAAAATGTTGTGTCATCAGCTAGTCTGTTTTTATTCATATATACAAAGAATATAAACTCATTCAGCAAAGAAAAGATTTCTGAGATATTATCTCAACGTGTTCTGATATATAATCTCAGATTTCTTACATTGTATCTCAGAGCTCTAAGTTATACTGTGCAAGAAATGAGCATGGAAACACTCATTTCCCACACCTCATATGCTGTGAACTGGCCTTTTAAATCTGCAGGTTTTATTAAAAAAAATACCTTTTGATCCTGCTATAAATATTCTAATGTCAGTCATCCTGTCATTTGTGTTACTAACTGAGGCTACAATTAGACATAAGCCAAACACCCCCCAAACCCAAATGGCAAACCCCATTGAAGTCTATGGAAGCCGAACAGGAAAAATGAATATATATTCTTCCACATATTTTTGGTAAAAAAAAAAAATCACAATAAGCGTATATTGGTTTGTGCAAAAGTTATAGTGTCTACAAAATAGGGGACAGTTTTATGGCATTTTTATAATTTTTAATAATTCTTTTTTAAAAGTAATCACGGTGATCTGCAATTTTTATCATAACTGTGACATTATGGCAGACACATCGGATACTTTTGACACTATTTTGGGACCATTGTCAATTATACAGCGATCATTGCTATAACAATGCACTGATTTACTGTGTAAATGGCAGGAAAGGGGTTAAACACTAGGGGGAGATCAAGGGGTTAAGTGTGTCCTAGGGAGTGATTTTAACTGTGGGGGGGTGGGCTACCACTGACATGACAGTAATCACTGCTCCCGATGACAGCGATCACTATACGATAGCCCTGCCAATTAAAGGGGGTGTACAGTTACACCCATTTGCCCACTGCTGCCATTGTGCCAATGTATAGTGGTTAAATGATGATGGTTTTTTTCAGGAGCAGTGATTTTAATTATGCTTAAAATGAAAAATTCCTTTGAATATAGTGGGGGGTCTCCTTAATGTTCTTGTAAAGTGACGCATCTGTAGCATGCATAAAAAATGCTGCAGCAAAAATTTAATTTCTAAAGAAAAAAGTCAAATTCTATTTAAAATGAATCAAAGTTACAATTGCCGACACCCGGCTATTGAAAAAATAAAGCAGAAAACGGCATGCCCCCCCAGTCCACACCAGGCCCTTCTGGTCTGGTATCGATTTGGAAGGGAACCCCATGCCAACATTTTAAGAAAAAAAATGGAGTGGGGTCCCCCCCAAAATCCATACCAGACCCATTTTTGGGCATGCAGCCTGGCAGGTCAGGAAAGGGGGGTGATGACTGAGTGCCACCCCCCCTCCTGAACCAGACCATGCAGAGCCCCCCAACCCAAAGCACCTTCTCCCCATGTTGATGGGGACAAGGGCCTCACCCCCACAACCACTGGCTCATCCCCACCAAGCCAGTGGTTGTGGGGGTCTGTGGGTGGGGGCTTATTGAAATTTGAAAGCCTCCTTCAACAAGGGGGCCCCCAGATCCTGATCCCCCCTATGTGAATGAGTATTGGATACATAGTACCCCTACCCATTCACCAAAAAAGTGTCAAAAAGTATTAAAAAGAAGAGTTTTTGACAATTCCTTTATTACATTTTTTTTTTATTTTTTTTTAGAAAATAGTGCCCCTCGAGGTAAATCCACGCTGCCCGCCAACCCGAAAAAAATAGATAAATATTTCCCCTTCTGGGATGGCCTCATGCCTCCTCCCTCCTCTGCGCTTTGACATTTCTTATATAGGTAAGGAGTGGGGCCACCTGGCTATGTCACTTGGTGACCACGCCCCTTCTGACATCACAGACTGGTGCATGCTGGGCCTGCGACATCCCAGGCGGTGGGGCCACCAAGTGACACTGCCAAGTGGTCCTACCCCTTACCTATATAAGAACTGTAAAAGTACAGAGAAGGCATTCGGAGAGAGGCTGTCCCAGGAGGCGGAGCCTTTTACTTTTTTTGGGTCGGCAGGCATCGTGATTGATGATGGATTTACATTGAGGGACACTATTTTTACTTTATTAAAGCATTTGTCAAAAATGTGTCTCTTGGTTTTTATTACTTTTTTGTACACTGTTTTGGTGAATGAGTAGGGGTACTATGTACCCGATACTCATTCACATAGGTGGGGCAAGGTCTGGGGGCCCCTTGTTAAAGGGGGCTGTCAGATTCTGATAAGACTCCCACAACCACCGGCCACAGTTGTGGGGATGAGACTCTTGTCCCCATCAACATGGGGACAAGGTGCTTTGAAGCAGGGGGTTCTGCCCCTACTGACCCAAAGCACCCAGCCCCCCATGTTGAGGGCATGTAGCCTGGTATGGTTTAGGAGGGGGGTGCTTGCTTGTATGGATGTTGGGGGACCCCACGCCGGTTTTTTTATTTTGCCATGGGGTTCCCCTCCAAATCCATACCAGACCCGAAGCGCCCATGCCATTTTTTTCTTTATTTTTTAACCAGCACTTTTTTTTATTCAGCAGTCAGTGGGGAAACCCATTGATAGCTGATGACTCATCTTTTGTTAAGAATGCCGCGGTCAGCTTCCCAGGCCCCTGTTCCTTAACAACCAGCTTACACTGTGCCCTGATTGGACAGCTTTACCCAATCAGGGCGCAGAATGCACTGTGCAGCGTTTAGTGCATTGCAGGGTGTTCAAATGTTTAGCCTGAGCATAAGCCCATCCCTATCTACAATGCTGACACACATTAGCAGGCATGGTACCCCACTCACACTATTAGAAAGTTTTAATGATGTGCAGCTGACTCTGGATGAAAAAAGGTGAAAGTATGTATTTTCTAAAAAAAAACGAATAGGGCAATTGTTTGAGACACACTTAAGCACTTTCTGTCTTTTTTTTCTTTTATAGCACAAAACATTAAAAACCCAGTGGTGATTAAATACCACCAAAAGAAAGCTCTATTTGTGTGAAAAAAAGGACAAAAATGTCATAGGTACTGTGTTGCATGACTGAGTAATTGTCAGTGGTTAAATGGCTGAGACCAACCATTTTAACACTGACAGGGGTGATTACAACGGTCATTTTCTACTTTATTTGTGTAAAACCTTTATCTCAAAAGTAAAAATAAAAACAGATGGCAGCTGAGGCACATGGTGGTGTGTGTGCGCTGACTTCCGGAGCAGGGACTGTCACACATCGATCCACAGCGGCAGTACATATAGACACAAAGTAGCTCTGGTGAGAGAGAAAAAAAAAAAGCAGGGAACCGAATGGTCACAATGGGCAAATGAAATAACTGAGAGGGACCGAGAAAATTGACAGGCTTCTTCACCCCAGCAGTGGGCAGGCTGAGCCAAGATGGTGTCGGTGCCATCTGCCCTGCATATCCACCAACAGATAAAGAAAGCGCACATTATCTGATTCTCTGGAAAAAAGTAATCCTAATTCTCCCTCAGTGACTAGCAGCCCTCTAAAACAGAGGAGGTGCCTGTCAGAGGAAGGGGAGCAGATGGGTGACAGGAGGCAGAGAGGGGAGGCTATGGAGAATATTACACAATATGGGGAACAGCTGAATCCATTCCCCATCTCAGGCCAGTCGGTGCTAGACACCACATTAAAATACATGTTTTTGTCACTTATGGGTGCTTTGCAACTGACATGGCTAATGTTATGCATTCCACTCAAAAATATCTGGAGGCTATGGGTGACAGAGTGGACTATATAGAGCAATCTTTCTCAACTTCAGTCCTCAAGGTGCCCCAACAGGTCATGTTTTCAGAATTTCCCTCAGATTAAATGGCTGTGGTAATTACTAAGGCAGTGAAACTGATCAAATCACCTGTGCAAAAAAATGGTAAGCCTGAAAACATTACCTACTGGGGCACCTTGAAGACTGCAGTTGAGAAACACTGATATAGAGAATATGATGCGGGAAATCACCCAAGCCCATAAGGATCTCGTTGGTGCACATGTTGACCTGGAGGAGGAGCTCAAGTCCATCAAACTTAAAGTGGCTGACCTGGAAGACAGGTCCCGGACAAGTAATATTAAATTTAGAGGGATCCCAGAATCTTTTAAAGCTACAGAGCTGTATCCTTACCTGCAAAAGCTAATGGTGGACATCCTCCCCTCTCTAAAAATAAAAACAAAAAATGCTGCTGTAACAGCTTGGAAAGTATTAGCTAGAGTTTGACTTCCTGCCTGGTCACTGCATATAGACTGCGCGGTGGGATAAGCGTCAATCTGGGGGGGGATGTACCCATACATCCTTCCTGATCTGCACCTCATGCTTGCCCCCCCCCAGGGTGCGCATCGGGACAATCATGTGACTGCTGTGTCCGCCGGACACAGTGGATCACCGATCCGAGTACTGAGTGGTGGTGGTACTATGTGATTGCTATGACCAATCACATGTCCAGTAGTAAACATGGCTGCCATTCATATAGTCATTAAGAACTACTGTGATCTCTGTGATTGATCACGGTGATTACATGGTACAGGGCCAAGCACTCACTCCCTGTACCATGTGATGGTTGTAGCCAATCACAGCTTACACAGTAGTTCTTAGTGGCTACAGGAATGCAGCCACAAACTGTCACAAATGATTGCTTATGCAGCCATCAATGCTATATAAGCAATCATAGTGCAACAAAAAATCCCAAACACTTCACTGGGGTAGTGCAGTGCATTATGGTAACACTGCACTACTCTGGTGACAGAAAAAAAATGGTGCAGGGGTAATCATGTATGATGGCTGGCAGCTCTGATATCACTGTATGTAAGTGCCGCCAGCCATTATCAGTGATCACCACCGCAGCAGTACAATGTCACCACACCAGAGCTGCCAGTCATATCGTCCCAGATCACTGTCATACCAGTCCTATTGTCCCTGATCAACCAAACCAGTTTTAATGTTTCTGATCACCCCCACACCAGTCCCAGTGTCCCTGATCACCGACACACTAGTAATTTTGTCCCTAATCACGGCTGCACAAGTTATATTGTTCATAATCACTGCCACACCAGTTAAAGTGCCCCTGATCACCACCGCACGAGTCATATGCTTCCTAATCACTGCCACAATAGTTACAGTGTCCTTGTGTCAGAAGTGTATAGTACTCCTGATTCTTGATAGCTGTGGGTCTCATTCCAGCATCCTGGTTTTGGCTGTGATACATTCTCCCTGGCTGTTCTCCCTTTTTTACACTGATGTCAAATATAGTAAAACATTCTCAAATTCAGCCACTAGATAACTCTACTATTGTTTTAGACATGCCATAAGTCATCAATGTCAAAAGATCAAGCTAGACTATTACATATATCTATGGTTGACCAAAACACCTGTATAAACAATAGAAGCATAGAGGACATCTGGTGTAAGCATTCCAGGACATCTGTATATATATATTTAAATGTAAAGTAATATCTGCGCTTAATGAGTGAAAAAATAAATGATGATATTAAATAAAGAAATGTGACCTGCAGCTGAACACTATAACCCAGATATTGGGCACCAAACAACAATACAAATAATAAAGTGCAGCTCTAGGTTATGCACAAAAGGACCCTATGTATAAATAACATGTGAAAATATGAAATACAGTACATACGGGCGTGACCGGATGAGAAGGTGAACGGAGGTGTGTGAGCTCTCTCCACGCTCCAGCTCCCTGCTGCTGACACCCATGCTGCTTATGTCGGTCTGATCCGACTTTGAATCCACTACTGCCCGTGATCTCTGGTGTCCTCCTCGCTATTCTGCTGGCTCTTCCTTAGCCCTGTGGAAGTATCCCTATCTAACGGATCCCGGTATTGAAGGGGGAAACGGCTGATAGTACCGGGGTGATCGGCTCAGCTGTGAAGCCAAGCAGCGGCTGATTGTATACATCAGTCTCGAGCGGTCTCCTGGCAACGCACTGCACTCTCGCGGGAGTTGGAGCTCCACGCGTCCTGTCAGGGAAGCGAAGAGACGGCGTACAGGCTGACCTACTCGGGAAACAGAATGCAGGACGGAGCCCGGGACAACAGGGGGGTTCGCTGGATGGGCTTGACTGTGATGAGTGACGGCTGATACCGCTTCGGAGCAGTACCAAGGTAACAATCAGAACTGATCTCTTTCTTGGTATTGCAATATAGTAGTATGAGGAGTTACTGATTAGCACCAGAGAACTTACTGCTGAAGGCCAAATTTTTTTTTTTTTTTTTTTTTTTTATTCAATGCTGTATTGACCCGTGAATAGTATCTCTGCTTATTGGGGAACAGTAAAATTGGGGAACTAATATTGGGCACTCTCCACGGCATAGCTTATCGGGACTATTGGCAGTTATACGGGGATAAGCGGAAAATGACCAAAAAAAAGGGAGAGGAGCATCCTCAACAGCCCCATGAGAGCTCACTTGCGCAGGCCACCCGGGCAGCTAAGGAGAAGGGGAACCTCGCAGCGTCCGCATCGGCGGCATCCAAATTGGAGAAATACGCCCATACTCCCTCGCATTCCCCAGCTGGGGGCGCTCAGCAATCCCAAGAGAAGACGGGAAGCACAGGGGATAGAAAGAGTTTAAGCAAAACTACATCAGCCGTATCAACAACTACGAAAGCGGCGAATAAAAAAAGCCCTGAAAGGGACCCCCCGGGGAAGATGAGCGAAGGCAACTCTGATATTGAAGTACCCAGTGAAACTGAACCCACATTGAAAGAGGTTTTGAGTGCAGTTAATGCTTGCAGGGGATCACTGAGTGATTTATGTGACCAGTTAAGAGGTCCTAAAGAAGAACTGTGTTCTATGAGTCAAGAATTACAGAAAGCCGTGGAAAGAACTTCTAATCTGGAGGAGAGGTTAAGCCAAGTAGAGGATATCTTACATCCCATGAGGCAAGAGTTTAGAGTGATGCAGACCCAGCTGGACTCTCATAAAAGCAAAATGGATGAAATGGAGAATCGTCTCCGCAGACAGAATGTGAGGATACTAGGCCTCCCAGAAGGAAGCGAGGGGTCGTGTCCAGAAGTATTCCTGGAAAGGTGGCTTAGGGAGATTTTTGGGGTGGAGACTTTCTCTCATTTTTTCGCCATTGAGAGGGCTCATAGGGTGCCCACCAGGTTGAAATCTCCAGGCTCTCGCCCTAGGCCATTGAACTTGAAGCTATTTAGTTACAGGGACAAGATAGTACTAATGCAGAAAGCCAGGGAAAAGGGAGACATCTTCTACAATGACACTAGAATTTCAATTTACCCGGATTATTCCCCAGATCTGCAAAAGAAAAGAGCAGGATTTGCCGAAATTAAACGAAGCTTGAGGAATATGAAAGTATCCTATGCATTGCTCTATCCGGCGCGACTACGTATTGATGCTCCAGGAGGGACACAATTCTTTGACTCTGCTGAAAGGGCCATAAAATGGCTGGAAGAAAGCAAAAAGAACTTGTAGGGTCGGAGTAATATCAGTTGATTGTTGGGTGTTTTTTGTTCTTTTTGTTTTTTTTTGTTTGTTTTTTTTTCTTTTGCAGCAGGGACTGGAGGAGGGGGGAGGGTGATTGATGTGTTGGAAGAAAAAAAAAAAAAGCTTACGAGAGTTCACAATAGGTGGGGGATGGCTGTTGTATGGGTTATAGTGTTATTGGTGATTGGGGAGGGGGGGAGGGAGAGTACTGGGAGGGGGGTGGAAAAGTCAAACAGGGGAAAGTTTTTTTTCTCTGTCCCTGGTTGGTTGAGGAAGAGGGGAAAAGAGTGGGGGAATGAGTTGGTTGGGAGGGCTAAATGGGTCACAAGGAATGCTCCTAGGGTAGGCCAAGTAAGGCAGGGGGGGAGGGGAGGGGGGGGCACAAGGGTACACAATCAGGTAAAATGTATTCAAAATCAATGGGTTGCTATGCACTAGTATTAAATACACAGAGGGCAAAGATAAAATCATCACTGAGCTTTTTTGTAATAATTATTCACATATTAAAATAGTAAAGGAAAACCTGGTAGGATTAAAAGGGATGGGAAATTTTGTATATGAGTTTGTAAATTTATATTTGGCACTGGAGGGTTTAATTAAGGGGGGTTTTAGTGCTCACTATCATAAGAGGCCCAAGTCCCTGGTGGTCTTTTCTTTTTCCTCTTTTTCTTTTTTTGTTTGGGAGACGTATATTTATTTACTTATATGTATGTTTACAATTTAAAGGAGGGTTAGAATGGTAGGAATAACCTCATGGAATATCCGGGGTATGGGAGACCCCATTAAAAGAGCCACCGTATGTTCAGAGCTGGAATTACAGGGTGTGGGCCTGGTGTGCCTACAGGAGACGCACCTCACCAATGACTCCAAATCTTTAATTTGGAATAAAAAGTTTCAAGCACAATATCACTCAGTACACACCTCCTACTCGAGAGGAGTATGTGTACTGGTTAAAAAGGGGATAGCGTTCTCCTGTAGGGATGTTAGGATAGATCCGCTGGGCTGCTATGTCTTCTTAATCTGTACAATAGAGGGTAAATCTTTTGTCATAGCTAATGTGTATATTCCCCCTCCCTTCAAGATGGAGATTCTATATTGCCTCTTAGAATATGTTGAGGATAAGGGTGATATTCCACTAATAGTGGTGGGTGACTTCAACATGGTTCTTAATGGGAAAATAGACAGGTTCCCCCCAAGAGTAAGGGAGAACAGAGCAGATGAAAGACGGCTTACTCAGCTGTTTGAAGAGATGGGGTGGTGCGACCTCTGGAGAATCTGTAACCCGGAGGAGCGGCAGTACTCTTGCTACTCTGAGTCGCATCGCACTCTCTCTCGCATAGATATGGCAGTGGGAAACAAGGGGGTGCTTCCCCTTATAAGGAAAATAGAGTACAGGCCGAGAGGGGTATCGGACCATTCTCCTTTGACGCTGGCAATAAACATCCATAATGGATATAACGAGAGAGTATGGACACTGAATCCTATATGGTTGGAGATTATAGGAAAAAAAGAAGATACATGGGAAAAAATAAATGAATTTCTGGTAATTAACTCAGGTACGGCATCGCAGGGGATGGTCTGGGACTCCCTCAAAGTGTTCCTGAGGGGTATCCTCCTACAGAATATAGCACGGGTTAAGAGACAATCAAGAGAAAAAGGGGATCAGATTAGGAAAGAGGTGCTAGAACTAGAAAAACAATACGTGGCGGACCTAAGTCCAGGAAAACAGCAGCTTTGGGTAGAAAAGCAGCAGGAGTATAAGATGGATATGCTTAAAAATGCTGAAAACAAGAGACTATTCCAGAGGCAGAGATACTTTGGGGAGGGGGAAAAAGTGGGTCGCATGCTGGCATTATTAGCTGATACTAACTCACCCTCCTCAACGATCGCTGCTATTCGAACCTCTAGCGGGGCAGCTACGTCAGACCCCTTGATGGTTAAAAAGGTATTCGTTGAATATTATAGTAACCTATATAAATCGCAACGACAATTAGAAGTAGGAGAGATAGAGAATTTTTTAGAGGGAGTTAGCCTTCCATACCTCTCTGAAAGTGAAAGGGCCAGTCTGGACTCCCCCATAACTCTTGGGGAAGTACAGCAAGCAGTGTTAGATATGCCTAATCAGAAAGCCCCAGGTCCTGATGACCTGCCTGCTGAAATCTATAAGTATTATGGGGAGGCATTAATCCCAGAACTGTTGAAGACAGTTGAATTGAATTGGGCAATTGCGGATGGTACCCTGCCCGCCTCAATGACTGAAACCAACATAGTACTGATAAAGAAAGAGGGGAAAGACCACCTGGAAGCAGCATCATATAGACCCATTTCGCTATTATGCTCCGATATAAAAATATTGGCAAAAATAATGGCCACTGGGCTAAAGAAGTATGTATCAGAGCTAGTACACCCGGACCAGTCAGGGTTTATCCCAAATAGATCCACTAGCATTAACATCAGAAGGGCATACCTGAACCTCCAGTCGCCGGCAGGGACTAGGAACTCGAGAGCAGTCCTCGCTTTGGATATTGCCAAGGCGTTCGATAGCCTGGAGTGGGAGTATCTCTGGTGGGTGCTGGAGAAGTTTGGGTTTGGCCCGAAATTTATCAAGTGGGTGAAGACCTTGTATTTCCATCCAAAAGCTAGGTTAAAGATCAATAGTGAATATACGGAGTGGCTATCCCTTGAGAGAGGGACAAGGCAGGGGTGTCCACTCTCGCCCTTGTTATTCGCACTAGCAATGGAGCCATTAGCAGAGGTAATAAGACACTCGCCTGGAATACAAGGATTTGGAGAGAGGAATGAGCTGGAAAAAGTGGCACTTTATGCTGATGACGTGCTGATTTTTCTTGGGGATATGGGACCTTCCTTGGAAAAGGCAATACAATTAGTGGAAAGATTTGGTAGGTCATCAGGCCTGGTGGTGAATTGGGATAAATCAACATTGCTCCCACTAGACTCAACACGTAATAGTCTAAGGGGAGGTATGCCGAGACTGAGGGTAGTGGAGAAAATGCGCTATCTGGGGATAGTTATTTCATCTGACCCGGCACAATATATAGGAGACAATTTAGTCCCTTTATTGGAAAAATTTAGAAGGAAAAGTGCTATTTGGTGCCAACTCCCGCTATCCCTGGCAGGTAGAGTTAATTTGATCAAGATGGTTTGGATGCCACAATTATTATACGTACTCCATAATTCCCCAGTCTGGATTGGAAAGATCTGGTTTCAAAAATTAAATACCATATTTAGGGAATTAATATGGAGGAAAGGGCAGGCAAGGATCAAATTACAAACTCTTCAGCGCCCTGTCGGGGAAGGGGGACTGGCAGTACCACATTCCTATAGCTACTTCTTGGCGGCGCAATTACAACATCTAGGTGGCTGCGAAAATCAGGGCTGGTCGAATCCCAACGCGAAACTTATTATACAGGACACCCCATATGGGTCCCTGGCAGAAGCACTAGAGGCTGGGATACCCCAGGAGGGATATCCAACATATAAATTGATCATTAAAGTCTGGCAGGCCACTAAGAGGATTATGGGGTATGGAGGTTATACTGAATACTCGCCCATATGGGACAATAGGGGTTTGAGGGAGCTGTTAACAGTGGATAAAAATTGGATATGGGTTCGCCATGGAATACGGAGATTGGTGCAGTTATTCGAAGGTAACGATCTGAAACCTTTCATTGAGCTAAGGCGGGAATATGGGATCCCAAATAACACTTTTTATACTTTTTTGCAGATCAGGCATGCACTTAACAGTCAATTTAGCAACTGCCTATTGGAATGGTGCAATGTTCCTCTCCTAAACAAAATTATTAGAGCAAACTCCACTAAGGGTCTGATAGCAATAGTAAGCGGTCAAATTTCTGTAAGGTTGCTTGATTTGCAAAAGACTCTGGATATCAGGGAAAGGTGGTCAGGGGAGGTGGGGGAGATAACCGACAGTCAGTGGAAGGGAATTTTGAAGGCCAGTCCATTGGTATCGGTTTCCCCATCGCAACAGGTGTCACACCTTTTTCCTGATACATAGGGCCTATTATACCCCTAAGAGATTATTTGGGTTTGGCCGCAGATTGGATGACAAATGTCCTAGATGCCTGGATACTGGTGACCTAATACACATGGTATGGAGGTGCCCAAGGTTGGCGAGGTACTGGTCAGAGATAATTAGGATTATAGAAACTAGGTTTAAAACCAAGTTGAAACAGGAGGCCAGGGTATGTATCCTTGGCCTGCTCGGGGAAAGCGGGGAGTGCAATAATAAGAAAATCGCTATAGGAAGGTGCCTTTACCAAGCTAGGAAACTAATAGCGCAATCTTGGCTATCCAGTACGCCCCCAACCACAGAAGACTGGCTCAGGACAGTGGATAAACTAGTATGGACAGAAAAAACAGTATATATCAGGAGAGGTAGCTATGATAAATTTACAAAAATCTGGAGTTCCTGGTTACACTGGTCAGGTATAGTCCCCTGATTTGGACTTAGCCTGAAATGTGCCTAAGGAATTGGATTGACCGTCAGTATAGCACAGAGACAAAGGAGAACCAGCGAACAAAGGTTAAGGAGTGGATGTGATGTTAGTACATGAGGACGTGCAAGCACCTTTTTATATTGTGCACGGATAGGGGAGGGTGGGTGGTAACGGGATGGGGGGGGGGGGGAGGGGGAAGGGATATAGGAGATTTAGAATATAATATATTTTTATATTACTTGATTGGGATGATAATCTCCATAAGCTGTTGTGAAATGTATAATGTTTTATTTTTGCTTGTTGTTTTTTTTTTTTTTTTTGTAAAAAGAAAAATCTAATAAAGAATATTTAAATTAAAAAGAAATACAGTGCACATTATATTGCACATGCGCATGCGCAGAACGTGTGTCTGTGTAGCGTCCCGACGATCATTTCATCATATGTGACGTCATCAGGGGTACCCTTTCTGCATATTGACACTTCCCGCCATTGATGCTGTCTGGCTACCATCTGATGTGCACTGACTCTCCTGGAGGGGGGCGCCTATGTATTTCATCAGTGGATCCTTGATCCTACTAAGCGTTGTTTGACCCCCCTGAGTAAGGGAGGTCACAGGCTTTCTGGTAAGCCTTTTATCCTAATGAGGTGACGAGTATCACGGTGTCAAGCACTTGGTCTATGCTCCATATTGCACTTAAGATCACTTTAATTGGATTTCAGCTACACATGAACTATGATATCAGCGTTGTCCTTTTTGCACCTATATTGCACTTTAACGCATGTCTGTGCATCTCTTTGTATGCATTTTGTTTTTTGTTTTATTGCACATTCATTGCACAGATTTGCACATTTGCATTGCTCCATATTTTTTTTTTTTTTTTTTGGCTGTGTATAGTATTGCACATTTATTGGCACACCCCTCACATTTTTGTAAATAATTTATTATATATTTTCATGTGACAACACTGAAAAAGACACATTGCTGCAATGTAGTAGTAGTAAGAGTACAGCTTGTATAACAGTGTAAATTTGCTTTCCCCTCAAAATAACTAAACACACAGCCATTAATGTGTAAACCGCTGGCAACAAAAGTGAGTACACCCCTAAGTAAAATGTCCAAATTGGGGCCAAAGTGTCAATTTGTGTGGCCACCATTATTTTCGAGCACTGCCTTAACCCTCTTGGGCATGGAGTTCACCAGAGCTTCACAGGTTGCCACTGGAGCCCTCTTCCACTCCTCCATGACAACATCACAGAGCTGGTGGATGTTGGAGATCTTGTGCTCCTCCACCTTCCATTTAAGGATGTCCCACAGATGCTCAATAGGGTTTAGGTCTGGAGACATGCTTTGCCAGTCCATCACCTTTACCCTCAGCTTCTTTAGCATAGCAGTGGTCATCTAGGAGGTGTGTTTGGGGTCATTATCATGTTGGAATATTGCCCTGTGGCCCACTCTCCAAAGGGAGGGGATGATGCTCTGCTTCAGTATGTCACAGTACATGTTGGCATTCATGGTTCCCTCAACGAACTGTAGCTCCCCAATGCCGGCAGCGCTCATGCAGCCCCAGACCATGACACTCCCACCACCATGCTTGAATGTAGGCAAGACACACTTGTCTTTGTACTCGTCACCTGGTTGACACCATCTGAACCAAATAAGTTTATCTTGGTCTCATCAGACCACAGGACAAAGTTCCAGTAATCCATGTCCTTAGTCTGCTTGACTTCAGCAAACTGTTCTCAGGCTTTCTTGTGCATCATCTTTAGAAGAGGCTTCCTTCTGGGACGACAGTCATGCAAATAAGTTTCATGCAGTGTGCGTCATATGATCTGGACACTGACAGGCTGACCCCCCACCCCTTCAACCTCTGCAGCAATGGTGGCAGCATTCATACATCTATTTCCCAAAGACAACCTCTGGATATGACGCTGAGTACATGTACTCAACTTCTTTGGTTGACCATGACCAGGCCTGTTCTGTGTGGAACCTGTCCTGTTCAACCACTGTATGGTCTTGGCCACCATGCTGCAGCTCAGTTTCAGGGTCTTGGCAATCTTCTTATAGCTTAGGCCATCTTTATGTAGAGCAACAATTCTTTTTTTCAGATCCTCAGAGAGTTCTTTGCCATGAGGTGCCATGTTGAACTTCCAGCAGGGCTGGACTGGGACAAAAATCTGGCCCTGGACTCCATCCAAACTTTCACTTTCATTTTGCAAACACACACAAAAACAGTATATAAACTATATGCAATTGTGCAAAAAAAAGCCCCCCCCTTACATCAGAGTCCCTAAAGAGCCCCCCTTACATCAGGGTCCCCAGAGAGCCCCCCCACTTACATCAGAGTCCCCAGAGAGCCCCTGCCTTGCATCCGGTCCCCAGAGAGCCCCCCACTTACATCAGGGTCCCCAGAGAGCCCCCCACTTACATCAGGGTTCCCAGAGAGCCCCCCACTTACATCAGGGTTCCCAGAGAGCCCACCCTTACATCAGGCTCCCCAGAGAGCCCACCCTTACATCAGGCTCCTCAGAGAGCCCACCCTTACATCAGGCTCCCCAGAGAGCCCCTCCTTACATCAGGGTCCCCAGAGAGCTTCCCGCTTATATCAGGGTCCCCAGTGAGCCCCTCCTTACATCAGGCTCTCCAAAGAGCCCCCCACTTACATCAGGGTCCCCAGACAGCCTCCCCCTTACATCAGGGTCCCCAGAGAGCCCCTCAACTTACATCAGGGTCTTCAGAGAGCCCCTCCTTACCTCAGAGTCCCCAGAGAGCCGCTCCTTACATCAGGGTCACCAGGGAGAGGGCGGGCAGTGAGAGATGATGTAATCTCTCTGCTGCCCGTGGCTGCACAGCGAGGGCGGAACAGCTGTGATGCAGGACGGGCAGCGGGGGATGATATCTCTCTGCTCTCTCGCCCGTGCTCCCTGCCCGCTCTCCCATGCTGCCCGCTGCATGGCTGTAGAAAGGCCACGGTCGGTAGTGGGCCGTGGCCCTGTGGCTGGGGATCCCTGGAACTCTGAGCTATGGGCCCCAGATTCAGGGCTATAGCCCCAAAAGCCTGCCTAGCACCACTGGCTGTCACTGAAACCGACCCACTGAGCCATCAGCCCACCGGGAAACTCCCGGTAGTCCCGATGGCCAGCACATGCCTGACTTCCAGTGACCAGTATGAAAGAGTGAGAGCGATAACATGAAATTTAACACACCTCCCCATTCACACGTGAGACCTTGTAACACTAACGAGTCACATGACACCAGGCAGGGGAAATGGCTAATTGGGCCCAATTTGGACATTTTCACTTAGCGGTGTACTCAATTTTGTTGCCAGCGGTTTAGACATTAACGGCTGTGTGTTGAGTTATTTTGAGAGGACAGCAAATTTACATAGAAAATTTGTCACATGAGAGGATATAATAACATATTTACAAATATGTGAGGTGTGTATACACTTTTGCGAGAAACCGTGTGTGTGTGTGTATATATAGTGTGTGTGTATATATATATATATATATATATATATATATATATATATATATATATATATGTGTGTGTGTGTGTGTGTGTGTGTGTGTGTGTGTGTGTGTATGTATATAAATAATATACACAAATCTTAATGTATATTACATACATAAAAACACATCAGATGCAACACTTTCTGCCCTTGACTCTCCCAGACTCCTCATAGAAAATTACCTAATTTCTAGCCATTTCATTAGCCATGAGTGTAACCCCCCTCCCATTTTCCATCACCAAAAAGATATTTCAGTCTTTAGCAAAAGTTAATTAGAAGCAATTCCAGGCTTGTAACATTAAAGGCCTTGCTCTCCACTGCTGTCGCGTACCTGGTTGGAGGCCGAAATGCCGAGAGGGCTCCCCTTGCGGCTGAGTGCAGTACACCCCTGAAGTTGGGTACAGAGGGTGTAGTGCCCAGAGAAGCACAGGTTGCCAGATGGATTCCAGAGAGAAGAGCTGCTGGGCACCAAAAGGACACCGGGTAATACAGGAAACACAGCTGGGCTAAAGTCTATAAGAATCCTCGGTAATACTTGGCAAGGCGTGCACAAGGAACAGTAGTGAAAGCCAGGCTAGGGGTCAAACAGAGTAGATCCAGCAAGAGGAAGAGGCAGGTTACAGAAACAGGGACAAGCCAAAGGTCTGGTATTAGGAAGCAGGCAGGAACAGGTAACTGTAGCAAAGTCTGTGATACAAGCTGGGATCAGGTACTGGAGAGGACAACAAGTCGGCAAATCAAGCCAGGGGGTCAAACCAGGAGAGCAGATCAGACAGGTCAGGAACAAGCCGGGTCACAACAGGAATCCAAATAGTAATTGCACAGAGGCTCAGGAACACAGGAAGACTGACACACCAGCAACTGCAGACACTAGCAGACTCCCTTATATAGGCCCATGTGACCTGCTGGTAGAGATACTGGGTCCTAAAGTCCTTCTCCCGCCAGAGATGCTGGGTCCTAGAGCTCTTCTGCTGTGGGTTCCTTGACAACTGGCACTATTGCCAGTTCTCCTACAGCCATTTCCCTGACAACAGCTCTTGTAGGCATCTGCCATTCTTTCCATCATAAAGCCACTTTCTCTGGCCTTCCTATAATTAAAATCAGGGACAGCCTGTGAAATGGGAAACAAAGCGGATTATCTGTGCCTTCCAACAATACATAAACAGTAGACCCTGGTCCTTAAACTCTAACTGGCTTCTTCCCTGGATCTCTGACCAACATTTTGCCACCTGCCTGTATCCACTTCTGATCCTCCCAAAGAACATCAATAGGGAGAAGAGGAAATATACTGATATTTCCTAGAGGATCATTGCTGTTTATTTTGGAAGGTTTGATGTTATAGAGCCTCACTTTCCACCTATTGCTGAGAAGTACCCACTAACCAGTCCCAGCCACTGTCCTGAAGCTCATCTGTCAATGCAAATATAACTTCAAACCTTCCTGCCAGATTCCCTCTCATTCCTAGATAGACTTCAGCTTCAGATATGTAATTTCTGGTTTCTATGTCTTAGAAAGCAGTACCTTGGTACCTGTTAAGCCCTGTTCTTTCAGGAACCATACGTAAATTATGAAATCGGCACTCCAGCTGTGAAATCTGTGCCCCAACCCCCACCATCCTCTCATATGGTGTACTTTTGGCCTATAATTTAACAACATGACTGCCTGTGTGAGGACCCGATCTCGCCCCCTTATTGTATTTGTGGGTGTAAGCTTGCATATCCGATCCTTCAAAGGCCCGTCGTATCTTTCAATCAAACCAGCTGCTTGTGGATGGTATGGGATGTGGCAAAACCAGTGTACTCCAGGATCTTTGGCCCACCGTTGTACTGTTGATCCGAGGAAGTGCGAGCCGAACTTATCACTCTGACAATGTACATATTCACTAGCACAACAGGAATCTTCAATTACCCTCCAAAGGTTTTTATTTGTAGATAGATCACATTACAAAGATAAGTGCAACATTTCCGAGACATTTCCGATGTGTGCTGATCACATGCCTGACGAAGGGGTCCTGCGCAGCTCTGAAATGTTGCACTTATCTTTGTGATGTGATCTATTTACAATAAAAACCTTTGGATGGTATTTGAAGATTGTTGGGGTGGTTTTGAATATGTACATTGGCTATGCATTTCTGGTATCCAGCTGGTAATCGTTGCAGCATCCATTATTGATGAGCCTTGTTTCCAGGAAGGTGTGTAATTGGAATATTGTTAAGATCACTTTGAACTCATTTGGGACAGCCATAAGCAACAACAACTTCTGAATCAGTTAAAGCATTGTGGCTTAGTCTGCACATTTGCAAGGATTATCAAGCAAAAGTCCTAAAACTTTTCCACGCACTGTACAGTTCCCTATTACAATCTTTATCATATTCATGGATATGGGCAATCCTCTCTGCTGTGCCCATGCTGTGCCCAGTTCAGCCTGAGCATAAGTTCGGGCCGATCTTTGGTTGTTCGGATGTTCGGCAAACACTGCACAATATGCGGTGTTCGAGGCAAATTCGAAACCGTTAAATTCTATGGGACACTAACATGAAAAATAAAAAGTGCTCATTTTAAAGGCTTATGTGCAAGTTATTGTCAGAAAAAGTGTTTGGGGACCTGGGTCCTGCCCCAGGGGACATGTATCAATGCAATTTTTTTTTTTTTAAATGGCTGTTTTTTCGGGAGCAGTGATTTTTTTTAATGCTTAAAGTGAAACAATAAAAATGAAATATTCCTTTAAATATCATACCTGGGGGCTGTCTATAGTATGCCTGTAAAGTAGCACATTTTTCCCATGTTTAGAACAGTACTGCAGCAAAATGACATGGCAAGGAAAAAAGTAATTTAAAACTGATCGCGGCTATAATGAATTGTCAGGTTTCGGCAATATAGATAAAACTCATTGAAAAAAACGGAACCTAACATTTTTTTAAAAATTGCGTGGGGTTCCCCCCAAAATCCATACCATACCATATGGAAATTAAGGGGAACCTTGCACCAAATTTTTTTAAAAATGGCGTAGGGCCCCCCTCTAAAATCCATACCAGACCCTTAGGTCTGGTATGGATTTTAAGGGGAACCATATGCCAAAATTAAAAAAACAGCATAGGGCCCCACCAAAATCCATACCAGACCCTTATTCGAGCACACAACATGGCAGGCCGCAGGAAAAGAGGGGGGACAAGAGAGTGCCCCCCCATCCCTCCTGAACCATACCAGGCCACATGCCCTCAACATGGGGAGGGTGCTTTTGGGGTCTGACCCCAAAGCACCTTGTCTCCATGTTGATGGGGACAAGGGCCTCATCTCCACAACCCTTGCCTGGTGGTTGTGGGCGTATGCGGGGGGCTTATCAGAATCTGGTAGCCCTCTTTAACAAGGTAACCCCAGATCTCGCCCCCCTATGTGTATTGTTAACGGGGTAAGTTGTACCCCTACCATTTCACAAAAAAGTGTCAAATATGGTAAAAAAGACAAGAGACAGCTTGGGACAAGTCCTTTATTAAAAGAAAAAATTAAAAATGTCCCACTATGTAAATCCATGCCACCCGCCGGACTGAAAAAGAAAAAAAAAAAGCTGCAACAGTTCCGCATTGGCGTAAACAGGTGACACCGCCCCCCTCTGATGCCACAGGGGCTTCCTCATGGTGTCAGAGGGGGGTCACCCGTTTATGTCACTGGATGGCCCTGCCCTCAGCTATATAACAGCTGAGAAGAAGCGTCACTCGGTGGGAGCTTCCTGTTGCGGCTTTTTTTTTTTTTTCAAGCGATCGGGCAGCATGGATTTACATTGCAGCACATTTTCTTTTTTTAAAAAAAGGACATGTCCGAAGCTGTCTCTTGTCTTTTTAATAATTTTTGACACTTTTTTTGACACTTCCAGATTCCAATAAAGCTCCCCGCCCACATACCCCCTCAACCGCTGGGCAAGAGGGATGAGGCCCTTGTCCCTATCAACATGGGGACAAGGTGCTTTGGGGTCAGACCCCAAAGCACCCTTCCTATGTTGAGGGGATGTGGCCTGGTACAGTTCAGGAGGGTGGGTGCTCTCGTCCCCCCCTCTTTTCCTGCGGCCTGCCAGGTTGCGTGCTCAGATAAGGGTCTGGTATGGATTTTGGGTGGGACCCCCACTCAATTTCTTTTTAAATTTTTGGTTCAAGGTTTCCCCTTAATATGGTAATGGACTTGGGGGGGCATGCCATTTTTTTCAATGAGTTTTATCTATATTGCCGAGACCCGACAATTCATTACAGCCGCGATCAGTTTTAAATGACTTTTTTCCTTTAGAAATGTCTATTCGATGTGATACTGTTCTAAACACGGGAAAACTGCGCCACTCTACAGTCATACTATAGACACCCCCAGGCACGATATTTAAAGGAATATTTCATTTTTATTGTTTCACTTTAAGCATTAATAAAATCACTGCTCCCGAAAAAAACTGCTGTTTTTTTTGCATTGATCCATGTCCCCTGGGGCAGGACCCAGGTCCCAAGCATTTTTAATGACAATAACTTGCATATAAACCTTTAAACTTAGCACTTTTAATTTTTCATGTTCGTGCCCCATAGACTTTAACAGTGTTCATGTGTCTTCCAAATTTTTTGCCTGTTGGGATGTTCTGGTGCGAACCGACCTGGGGGTATTCGGCTCATCCTTATTCATATGCTGCTTTCTGCCCCAAATGTCCAGATTGCTTGTTGGCCCAGTTCGCCAAGTTCATCAAGGCAGGATCAATTGGCACAACTGCACTAACTTTGATGATTTCATCTGCCACTCTGTTGTAGTTCTCAAAATCTGGGACTAGCGGCACATGTGCGTCAACATGTCCCACTTTTATAATGCAGGAGTGAGCTTCCTTTCAAATGTAGCCCCAGACCTCCTTGACTCCCCACCCCACCTTTCCATGAATCACTCAGTCATTGGGCTTCCACATGGGCATTTAAGTTGTCAGTCGTTTAAGGACTACCACTACAGTTTTCAACTCTGCCTACTGACTGGCCCCTCCAATTCTAGTCTCCTGCAGGACTGTGTCTGTACTCGGGTTGTAGGCCACTGCAGTCCACTGATGCCCAGATGAGATGACTATAGCTGAACCATGCTGACTCTTTCATGTCTTCTGACAGAGACTCCAAGGGTGGAGCTTCTTGAATGGATGACTGCAGCACAGGAATTTCTTTTTCTCGCTGGGTGCTGGTAATAGTGAAAAACCCTGTCAACTGTTTTGAAATAATATATGGTAAACATTCCACGCTACCCCCAGTGGTGATAGAACAATGTGAAAAATAAGTTGGTGAAAATCTATTTAAAAATAATACATGAAAACACAAAAATTAAAATATGTGATACATTAATAGTCCCGAGTGCTGCAACTAAAAAGCCTTGAACATGAGGTTTACACAATATAAAGGAAAAATTCAGTGCGCTACCCAGATTTAAACAAAATTAGTATTGTGAATATAGGTGGATGTGAATGTATAGTTCATATGGGAATTGGTGGTATCATAAACCGGAGGTGCAATTCCTCATTATATCTTCATTAAATCTTCTCTGAATCTTCTAAGCCAGTGTAAAAATAGGAAAAAGGGGGCTGCTTACCTGAATTCATGGATCCCCATTACAGAGATCGTGCGAGCTTGAATAGATTCCCTTCAGTGTTAGGAACAGCTGGTCTTTGAGTAGAGACAGAATTCCCTTCACGTCAGATAGTTCAAATTTCAGAGGTGGCAATCAGGAACAATCTCCTCAGTTCGCTGCTCCGGCAAGACTGCTCATAGCAGGGCAAAGGTTATTTTAAAAGAAAAAGAGGCGCTTCATTGTGCAGTAGTTTAAAATGCTTTAATCCATGAACGGACAACTGACATCAAAGCATTGGCAGGGCAAACACCTTTGCAATTAAAAAACACAGCCAAAGCCAATCAGTTGAGAGAGTGGTGACGTCAGGTCCTCTGGCTCCGCCCAACGCTGCGTTTCTCCTAAACAGGCATCGACTGGGAGAGGAGGCTAGGCTGTTTTGAAATGTCTCTGGCATCCCCAGCTGCAATGCCCCCACTTCCATTTCATCAGTGTCTGATTCTGAGCTACAGTTGCCTAGTGGTCAGTCCATTATCTCTCACCGATCCTGCTATTGGCAATGCAGTATGGATGGTGACTGTCCTTTCCTGTAATGGTCTCTACATGTTGAAGTGCTGTGTAGGCCGCAAACAGGTACTTCTCTAGGGGCGTATATCTCTCCTGTGCTCCTATCAGTTGCTTGGACAAAAATCCAATGGGTATTGCTCTCTGTCCCCTCTTTTCATTTGGCTGCCACAGACTTAAAGCTATGGTACCATCCTGCTCCACTACATTCAGCTGAAATGTTACTCCTTGTCTCACGGGTCCCAAACCCTGATGCTGCAAAATGGCTTCTTTAGCAGCAAGGAATGTGGTCTGCTGTTCAGAACCCCATAAGAACTCAGTGTTTTTCCTGGTGACATTGTATATAGGCCTCAGGATCAGACTAAGATGTGGGATGAATGATCTCCAGAATCCTACAACTCTAATGAACTTCTGTGCCTCCTCTTTGGTATTAGGGGGCTACAGTGCCTGGAGATTTTCACAACTGTCTTTGGAATTTTCCTCTGTGGCCCAGTTCACATCATTCCCAGGAATTTCACACCTGCTGCAGGTCCTTATACTCTGTCTCTGTTGAAAGCCCACCATCTGTTCTCCCTGTGCTGTATCAGCAGGTGCAGTGCTTCAGTTACATCTTCTTTTGTCCCAGAGATCATGATTTCATTGATGTAGTGAAACACAGCAACTTTCACATTTAGGGTACTTAAAGAGGAGTTCCACCCAGGGGGGCCATTAAAAAAAAAAAAAATTAAAAGTCAGCAGCTACAAATACTGCAGCTGCTGACTTTTAATTGGACACTCACCTGTCCCTGGGTCCAGCGGTGCGGGGGATCGAAGCCCCGCTCGTCCCCCCCTCCGCTCGTCGGCGCCGGCATTTCAACTGTGGGCGCCGGGCTGTGGCTTCACAGCCTGGCACCCACTGCGCATGCGCGAGCGGCGCCGAGCGCCGTGATTGGCCGCTTAATCACCTGGGACCTGCAATGGGTCCCAGATGATTGACAGGAGGGAGGGAGAAGAGCCGAGCCCTTCCTGTGCCAGGGGGAAGTGATGTCACCAGCCCAGGCAGACGAAGGGGCAGACTACGAGGGACCACCTAGCAACAGGCATTTAGAGGTAAGTAAAAAAAAAAAAAATATCCAAATGTTTTTTTTTTTTTTTTTTTTAGAATTATTTAGATATGTTTGTTTTTTTGGGTGGAACCCCACTTTAAATCTCAGGCAATCAGTCCATAACAAAACATTGGAGAATGAACATAGTTTTAAGAAAGCATGGTGAAAGTGTACTGGCGGCTATCCCACACAAAGGCAAACTGGTCCTGACACTCTGGGCCTATCAAAATCGAAAAGAATGCATTAGCCAGGCCTATCACAGCATGAAATTCTTCTGCCTCTTTAGCAATGTTCTCAATGATTGAGATCATAATAGGTACATATCAGGTACAGCTGACTTCAATGGAAGTGCCACTTTGTTTAGGCCTCTGTATTCAGTCATTCTATATGTCCCATTAGGTTTCTTTACTAGAAACACCGGAGACGAGAAAGGACTTACAGCAGGTCTGTCAGGGACGTGCTGGCCAAAGCATTGCTGGTACTGAAGAGTGAATGTTAATGTGCATGCATAGGTGTGATCCCACAAGTGCCCATCCTGTCAGACACACAAGTGTGTGCATGTGCACGAATATGTGTGAACAAACGTTGGTCCCAAATGCCATATACAAGTACAGCAAGTGCACTAGTGCTTTGCTGTCTGATCTGCAGCTTGTACCCTGTATACCTGTTCCTGTGATCCTTATCTGATTCCTGTGCTTGACCTGGTTTCCTCTGACTATGCTTGCTATCTATTATCTTGACCCTGGCTTGCCTTGTTGACCTTGCTTAACCAGTTCCCGACCCTCTCACATCTATTTACTGTGGAAAAATGACACCGCTGGGCGAAACCCCATATGGGTACGTCATACCCTTTAAAAGGGCATGGTGGGGGTCCTGATGCACGTGGCTAGCGGGCGTGATCGCCGCCGGCCACTTGCGATCATGGGCACGAGAGCCAGCGTGGGGATTTGTGTATGTAAACGCACAAATCCCCTGTTCTGTCAAGGGAGAGGAGACATATATAGTTTGTTTCTACTAAGTTCCTACTAAGTAGAAACAACGATATGTCTCCTCCCCCAGTCAGTCCTATACCCATACAGTTAGAAACACTAACAAGGGAACACATTTAACCCTTTGATCGCCCCCTAGTGTTAACCCCTTCCATGCCAGTGACATTTACACAGTAATCAGTGCATTTTTATAGCTCTGATGGCTGTATAAATGTCAATGGTCCCAAAAATGTGTCAAAGGTATCCAATCTGTCCACCGCAATGTCACAGTCCCAATAAAAATTTCAGATCGCCACCGTTACTAGTAAAAAAAAAAAAATTATAAAAATGCCATAAATCTATCACCTATTTTGTAGACGCTATAACTTTTGCAAAAACCAATAGATATGCGCTTACTGCGATTTTTTTTTTTTTAACAAAATATGCAGAAGAATACATATTGGCCTAGACAGATGATTGAATATATATTTTTTTTAAAAATTGTGGATATTTATAGCAAAAAGTAAAAAATATTGTTTTTTTTTCTTTTCTAAATTGTTGCACATTTTTTGTTTTATAGCGCAAAAAATTAAAAATGCAGAGGTGATTAAATACCACCAAACGAAAGCTCTATTTGTGGGAAAAAAAGAACACAAATTTTGTTTGGGTACAGTATCGCACGACCGCGCAATTGTCAGTTAAAGCAACACAGTGCCAAATTGTAAAAAGTGCTCTGGTCAGGAAGGGGGTAAAATCTTCTGAGGCTGAAGCAGTTAATCTCTCCTCTGCTATCCTGTTGCCAAAACTTTCCTGCATCCTGACCATTCTTTGCCTGCTGTCTATGCCTGCATCTGATTGTCTGTTACCAACCCAGCTTGTTTGACCATGCATCCTGTGTCTCCTCTACTCCGCATGCACCTGCCTGGTCCCTGCTTCCTGCTACCACCAGCCCGGAATCTTCTGGCTTGCCACCGCCTGCCATTTAACCTGCTGGTCCACCCTGGTGACACATCCACCACATGGAAAATGATCCAGACCCCCATACACCACCACGCTCTTGCAGCCACTGTTACAACAATGGTGGTCCCTGAGCAGGAGTTGTATGAGAGGCCTTTCCTCTGCACGTCAGGCTCAACTGTCAGGTACATGACAAGGTCTAAGGATCCCTACTCTCCACAGATCTTGAATGGTCTTCCCAATTTCTTTGTAGCCTCAGGGAAGTCTGTGCTTCATGACCACAGCCTTCACTTCTCTTACCAGATACTGTATGTTTCATCAGGATAACCGAATGTGAATGTACCCTGTTCAGTCTAAATAGACTGACCTTGAAGTACATCCATCCCAAGAATATTTTTGGGTAACTCTGATACCAAAACATTTGTCCAAAATCCTGGTCCCTTGTCAATAACCAATTTTACCCATGTCCTAACTGCTGTCATGGTTTTTCTTCCCAAACTACATAAATCACTTCTCCTTTGTAATGGGAATGATTTCCTTGCAAGAGTGTAACTTTTGCTTTATTATGAACTAAGACCATCACATGTGTAGGAGAAGATGACTTCCCCCACCATACAGTGACAGGTGCATATGGTCGTCGGTCTCCTGCTGTCACTGTCCTCACTGCTATTACAGAAGACCCACCTTCCCTTCATAAAGGATAAGGAACCTCCCAATCCCCTTTTCTGAGTTTCTCTAACTCCTCCCCAGGATAAAGGGATTTGGGTTTGAGTTCATGTGAAGTTTTGGTAATTGGTTTGGGGCTAACAGCAGGGGTCTGTTCTGTTTCCTCTTAATGTAGGCTTATGTTATCTTCACTAGGAGTAGTGTTTCTAACCCTGAAAGTTGTCTTCACTAACTGTTTCCATCTCTTAAGCAGTGCTGCAGTAGAATGCCCATCTATCTTATCTTAAGGTATTACTGCCTTTAATAGATCCACCCACATTTGTTTCCTAGAGATAACTAGCCTGTTTTTTTCACCTCCTGTCTTCTCCTTTCTTTTCTGTTTTTTTGTGCCAGTTTTCTTCCTGTCTAGCCTTGACCTTATCTACTGCCCTGTTTTGTTTTAGTCTCCTCTAGCTCACCCAACTGGCTTAAAAGGGTAGTGGCTTCATTAATCTTGCTATTTAACACCAGGCCTCCCAGCAAGAACAACAAAGGAGCCTTGAGCGTAAGTGGCGCATACTTCATTAGCTTAGTGTAAAGGGTTCCATAGCTGGAAATGCATTTAATCTGGTTACACAACCCATCTCACATAACCTGGAAATACCCTATCCTATTGATCTCCAGGAATGGGTATTTTGCAGGTCACTAGGATTAGCGTATACTCGGACTATCTCATCTCTCACCAGGTCTAGCAGTAAAAAATTCACAGTAAACTCTGCTTTTCGCATGACCTGACGCAATTGTGGATCATGTGTTTACACTCCCTTAGTCACTGCTTCCTTTCCTGACAAAACAACAGTCTGCCCCTTTCATCCTACAAGGAGCGAGCCAACCTAATAGGGGTTCCCAAGACCTCTGTATTGTTTCGCTAGCTCATAGAGTTTAGTTTGTGTAAACTCCCTTACTACTTCAAATTGCACATCTCTGGGGTTGCGGCAATGCACTTCTCCACCTGCAATATCCTCTCTATCATGTTGCTTTTTCCTATGATTAGTAATGAGTGGTCTGGCAACTTTTTCTTTCCCATTCATCATCACCATAATCAGAAACATCAAACTTTATATCCTCACCCTCACTATCATTTGAGGAAAGCACATTCTCACAATCCCAGTTGTGGGATGTGACAATGGCACGTACCCTGGCTTTGCTATCAGGTTTTTACAGCCCTTCTTTTTCCTTAAGGCTTTAATTGATTTGGTCATGAGGGCTGCACACCACTTTTGCAAATCATCAGCCTGACTAGCAGTTGAATGTACACACTCTGAAGCAACTGCTAGCTGGTCTTTTAATGCCTTAATTTCTGCCTCTGCCTTCTCCTTTCTCTATGATTCAGTACAGAGAGCATAAAGAAAGTACAAACCCACTGTGGACACTGTCCTCTTTTCAGCTTTACTAAAATTCAACCCGTTAATGCTAAATGCTACAAAAGATTTGAGGCTTTATCACTCCGAGTCTTATCCAAGGGAGAAGCATACTTTGCAAATTATTTAGCAGCAGGCTCCCACTCATTGTCCCTGGCCCAAATAGGCAAGCTGCACACTCCCTTCAGGCCACCAGAAACCTCTGCAGCCTTGCTTTTCCTAAAGAGCTTACACAGCATTTTTACCTAGCACAAGCTACACAAAAACACCACAGAAAAACAGGTTTGCTTCAGTTGAACTTTAGTGCAAATCCTGGATGAGCCCCCAATTGTTTTCCTTGCGTCTATCTAGTAAGGTTACTTTACAGTATAAGCATTTAAGCTCAAACCTCTGCAGTGTATAAATGTGCTTTTACTATACAAAAATGCTTTACATACAAAACTATTAGAATATTAGGAATACAATACAAGGCTGGCAAATATAACAAGCAAGATGCCTAGCAAATAAGCAGGAACTATGGTCTGTAAATAGTAGAAACATGCTTAAAAGTTACTCAACTCTGGTTACTGTGTATTCCTGATCTCTGTAGACAAGGACTCAGGCTTAAACTATAAGCAGCTGCTGGAGATCAGGCATCTACATGTTCTGGCTGGTACAGATCTTCTTTTCTTGGTGTTTAGGCATTATCGAACCCTGTTGTCAGCTTCTGTTCTTGGCTTATATTTGGGAAGTTTTAAGAAGACAATACCACCTGGGCATATCATTTACTGCATTTTTACACTGATGTCAAATACAACAAAACATTCAGTCAGGTTTGTAAATATTTAATAAGCTTTACATGTTTAACGTATAATACAGCCTACACTAATTATAGCAAGGTAAATCATATTTCTTCAATCACATCATCCCCCATTACATCACACTCTACTATCACACATTTACACTTTTAGGTTCATTTCACTATTTTTGTTCACTCACACATGTTTCACTTTAGTTGTTATTTTTCTAATCCTTTTTTGTTTTTCGTTTCTGTCAGTTGGCACACATCATGCATCCTTCACAATCCACTCATGCATCACATGTCACCTCTACACTTTGTAGTTTCCCAGCACATCACCTATCAATTTGCAGCACATCACTTGACCTCACCATCAATGTTCATCAACACTTTTTTCCTCTTGATACCACTATAATGCACTATCCTACTATTATCTATATTTATATATTCATTTTCATAGGACTCATCACCGCCATATATATGCATATATATATCTGTACACAGACAACATATCCTTGGTCACCTCTAATATACCCATTTAGAAATATTTATAAAATTATCATTATTTCCCTTGACTGATGATGGCCATTATGGGTGTTTGTTGCAGGTGCGTGCTCCCTCTCCCCATGTGGGGGGGCGCAGACAGTGTGGCTCCTTGCAAGCCCCTTGGGGTCGGCTCCTCTTCCACAATGGGGGGGACGTTGGTGGCCTTCGGGCCCTCCGGTTCCTCCAATGGTTCCTCCTATCTTGGACCATATAGCACCCATTCCACTTTTAAACGGTAAAAACCTGCCCTCTCAACTCATTTTAATGTGATGAAGGATGTTATATTTGTCTAATTATGTACATATGCTATACATATATATTTTTTAGATCCATTTGTCCCCCTGAAGAGACCGTATTAAGGTTGAAATGCGTCGGGGCTTATATACCCTACAACATGATGGAATGTAATGATATGTACCATGTTTTCTATTGTGGAATGTTGATGACATGAAATGATGTGTATCTGCGTTTTTATTGTACTGTGGAATATGAATTGTGTTATTGGACCAGATTTGGTATGTACCGAGCTTAATCCATCTAACTATGCCCCTGAACATGGGTTGTCATTATTAAAATAATTGTTTACATTCATTAGACTACTCTTTTTGAGTTTGCTCATTGCTGTTTTAAAGCCCCACTGGGGAAAATTCTTCTTTTTTACATACGTAGTTTCAGGGTGCGCAGCTCACTTTGTCTCTTCCATATGTGTGTTTTTTTTCTATTATATCACTCCGAGTCTTATCCAAGGGAGAAGCATACTTTGCAAATTATTTAGCAGCCGCCTCCCACTCATTGTCTCTGGCCCAAATAGGCAAGCTGCACACTCCCTTCAGGCCACCAGAAACCTCTGCAGCCTTGCTTTTCCTAAAGAGCTTACACAGCATTTTTACCTAGCACAAGCTACACAAAAACACCACAGAAAAACAGGTTTGCTTCAGTTGAACTTTAGTGCAAATCCTGGATGAGCCCCCAATTGTTTTCCTTGCGTCTATCTAGTAAGGTTACTTTACAGTATAAGCATTTAAGGCTCAAACCTCTGCAGTGTATAAATGTGCTTTTACTATACAAAAATGCTTTACATACAAAACTATTAGAATATTAGGAATACAATACAAGGCTGGCAAATATAACAAGCAAGATGCCTAGCAAATAAGCAGGAACTATGGTCTGTAAATAGTAGAAACATGCTTAAAAGTTACTCAACTCTGGTTACTGTGTATTCTGATCTCTGTAGACAACAAGGACTCAGGCTTAAACTAAGAGCAGCTGCTGGAGATCAGGCAAAAGCATCTACAGGTTCTGGCTGGTACAGATCTTCTTTTCTTGGTGTTTAGGCATTATAGAGCCCTGTTGTCAGCTTCTGTTCTTGGCTTATATTTGGGAAGTTTTAAGAAGACAATACCACCTGGGTATATCATTTTCTGCATTTTTACACTGATGTCAAATACAACAAAACAACTATTGTTTTAGACATGCCATAGGTCAGTGGTTCTCAACCTCAGTCCTCAAGTACCCCCAACAGGCCATGTTTTGGGAATTTCTCTTAGATAAATATAGCTGTCCAAAATACCAAGCCATTGACTCTGATTTAAAGCACCTGTGCAAGATAAAGGAAAACCTGCAAACATGGCCTGTTGGGGGGGTATTTGAGGACTGAGGTTGAGAATCACTGCCATAGTTCATCAATGTCAAAAGGTCAACCTAGACTTTTACATATATTTATAGTTGACCAGAACACCTGTATAAACAATGGAAGCAGGGAGGACATCTTGTGTAAGCATTCCAGGACCTTATATAGCGCAGCTTCTCTTTTCTATTTCATTTTTGTGTTATCCTGCAAAAAAACTGCTGCTCTTCGGATTTTGATTTTTATATAAATTTATTATATTATTTCTTTTTAATTTTTTAAATCATTACTGTCATTTGGATCCAGCACGTTTTTTCCTTTTTATATTCCAGGACATCTGCTGGACAAGTGTCCATTTACAGAAAGCAGAGCAAACACACTAATGCCGCGTACACACGAGCGGACTTTACGGCAGACTTTGCCTGGCGGATGGGATTTCGTCGGACAAGTCGATCATGTGTGGGATCCAGCGGACTTTGCTCAAAAGTTGGACGGATTTAGATTTGAAACATGTTTTAAATCTATCCGATGGACTCTTCTTTCTACCGGACAAACCGGTTGTCTGTGTGCTAGTCCGACGAACTCAAACTGATGCATGCTCTGAAGCAATTACAAGATGGAAGCACTTGGTCTGGTAAAACTAGCCTTCGTATTGAAGCTAGCACATTCCTCTTCTGTGATCTTTTAATACAGTGCTTATTTTTTCTTTATAATGCAAGAGGAATGAAGTTGTTTTGCTGCTTTATATTCACACAGAGTTCTCACAAACTGCTTTCTTCATGATTTATCCTCATGCCATGACTAATATGATATTTTTAAAAATCCAGATCTCCATAAATAAAGTATTAAATTAGATTTTGGACTCATCTTTTTTTTTTTTAGATTTAAACACTATCTATTTTACAATGTGTGCTAAATTATACAAAATGTTGTTTTTATTTATTTATTTTTTTTTTTGTAGTTTCAAGTTACCACAATAACCTTAATATTTTGTGTTGTTTTAATGAACCTTAATGAGGTTGGTGTACCTTGTTAATTAGACATAGGGGGGGGGTTATTTTCCAAAGGCAAATTCATTTTTCACTACAAGTGCAAATTGTACTTGTAATTGTACAGAAAGAGCATTTTGAAGTGCCTTCGCTGTGGGCACATGCAAGGAACCACAAAAAAATTAAAACCTTTTTCTTGCACATGATTGTATGATAAAATCAGCAGAGCTTCCCCTCATTTCAGCTCTTCCCCTCAGATTTACAGAGACTGCACTTCCAACAAGTGCACTTGCAGTGCAATTTCTAAAGTGCACTTTTCACTAGTACTTTGCACTTGATTTTCAAAATGATTTAGCCTTTTGGAACAAACACACATAGGGGTTGATTTACTAAAGGGAAAAAGACTGTGCACTTTGCAAAGTGCAGTTGCCCTCTGCGAGAGCAGTTGCTCCAGAGCTTAGTAAATGAGCAGAAGCTCTGCTGACTTCCATCATCCAATCATGTGCAAGCAAAAATACTGTTTTTTGAATTTTCCTTGCACAGGATTGGGTACTCTTTGCAAAGTCAAGCCTTATCTCATTTCCTAAGCTCTGGAGGGCAACTGCAAAGTGCACAGTCTATTTGCTTTTATTAAATCAACCCCATAGTCTTTTTGACTTGTACCTGCCTACTCCCAAAACAAAATGTAATTTTGTAATCAAAACACATAGTCAATAATGTAAGGTAACTAAAAAATCCATTTATTTTGGGTAACAAAAAATTAGGAAGGCAACACTGGAGACACTTTTGGAATCTGTGAAGCCTTTCGTCCCCCAGGACATACATCAAGTTTTAGGACAAGAAAATTGGTATCTTGCGACTAGGGAGCACAGTCAGACCAGACAGAAGCCAGGCAATCACTTTTGAGTCTTCCGTGGAGCCTTCCCTGCACGCTTCTCTGCAGCCTTCCCTCCACGCTTCTCTGCAGCCTTCCTTGGAGGCTGTGCCTCTGGTGGTGTACTTTGGGCAGGAGGAGGAGGAGTGGCTTTATCTGCTAGATAGGTTGTAGCAGTAAGCTCCCCTCTCAAGCCCTTCTGATAGGCCTGAAAAATCAAACCCTCACAGAGGAGGCGTTGCCCCTTTTCCAGTTCCAGCAATCTGCTGCCTATATATGTCCCATATGCCTCCTCTGCATTGGGTGGTGTGCTGAGGATTTAGCTGGCTTCACGAATGAGGGCTAGGGATTCCTCCTCAGTTTGTGTCTTTCTTCTGGGCCTTTTGGTGATAATGCGGAGGGGAGGCACCTAAAACTCTGTGCGGCTTCTACTGGGCCCAGCCACAGCCTCCTTCTCTCTCCTACTGGGCAAGGCCTCCTCCTCTCTCCTACTGGGCAAGGCCTCCTCCTCTCTCCCACTGGGCAAGGCCTCCTCCTCTCTCCCACTGGTCAAGGCCTCTTCCTGGCTGAGGTCATCCTGTGTCAAAAAAGGGACATAGTTGTAATTTTGTGTTATGCAATCACACACAATTTTCAGCTCCTGACTTGCAAATATAATTCTAAACAAATAGTAAAGGCTATCTATTTGACCCCACCATTATTCCAGCTGATCAACAATATCTGAAGTACATAGGCGTGCGCACAGGGTGTGCCAGGTGTGCCTGGGCACACCCTAATCGCCTTGTGTGGTGCATATTCCCCCCTGTTTAGACCACTGATATTTCATCCCCCAAAAAAATGTTACAAAATAAAATAATTTATTTAAAAATAAAATAAAATAAAACTAATGACACTGTCCACTGCCCTACTGACACCATCAGTACATATACACATGCATATGTATTTGAGCTTTGGGGTACACACTCTAATGCAAGAGGCTGCGCACACCTATGCAGAAGTATATTTTTGGCCACTACTGTCTAGTGATATACTAAATGGGTAGAGATCAGCATTTCCAATTATACTAGAAACATTTTATATGTACCATCATCCCCGTTAGTAGTAAAACAGAAAGGTGTGTGAGAAGTGGGATTTTAAAGGTACACCTAGTATAAGAAAAAGCACTGTCAATTAAAAAATTATACCAAAAATTTATTAATACAATATTTACAGAAAAGAACAGTAAAATGTATAAACAGTTTTACATTCATAGTCAAAGGTGAACATCCTCAACCTAATGTTGACAAATGAAGGGAAAAAGCTGTGATCACAAAAATAGTCTGATCATAACCACGTCCACAAATTTCAACATGTTTCGCCAGGAAGGCTTCATCAGGAAAATGGACGAGGCTTTTCAAGCAACAATAGTCATGATAAAATCAACCTTGGATGTCTTACTGTCTAGTGATATGTCTACATATTAATATTTGTGATGAAGTAAATTTTTATGAAGCACTTAAAAATTTGAGACGTTAAAATCATTAATAACATTTACACAATCACAAATTCCACAAAAAAGGATACCTGGCTGAAGCTGGGTGCATCCACTTCATCAAGGATGAAAAGGCCCAGTTCTTCCTGGGACTCCTCAGCTGGGGTGGAGGTGGATGGAAGGCTGGAGGGAAGAGTGGGGGGAAGGCTGGAGGGAAGGGTGGGGGGAAGGGTCGAAAGTGATTGCCTGGCTTCTGTTTGGTCATCCAGGAATCGCATTTTGTGGTAGTACCACAACTTGGGTACATAAACTTGGTCGGCTCCTGCTCCGGATCTGAGTGACTCCTGGATTTTATTGTGTTCCCGCTTATACATGTTTCGCAAGATACCAATTTTCTTGTCCACAAACTTGAGGTCTGCCTGGGGGACTCGAGTCTTCACAAATTCTAAAAGTGTGCCCAGTGTTGCCTTCCTTACAGCTCGATTGAATTATAGTGGGTGTTTAACCTCATAACCAACGTTTCATATTAATTAGAAAAATATAAAATTATCACTGTGTTTTAACTATACCTTTTGTTGAATTATCATAGGGGAGAAAAGACTCAGACAACAATCCAAGGATCCCAGGACCCCCCCAAGTCACCAGCCTGAGGCTGAAGATACCCCAAGCCCCAGCCCAAGACCACGCCCACCCAACAAGCTGGAGGAAGGAGAGGTGGAGGAAGTGTGCGAGCTTTCAACCCCACCAAGTGAGTGACTGACACCCAGCCTAAGGTAATGTATTTAGGCGTGCATATTTTAACCCATTTTTTTTACACACATTTTAGGTGAGCTTCTGGTTGTGGAAGGCCAAGCGGCAGAGCTATTCAGCACAGACAGTGCCCAAAGACTTATTGGCCAGATAATGTTGTGAAATGGCCAAATTGATCGAATGTGTGTCCAAATTGACAGCATGAAAATTCGCCTGGACTCCATGCAACAGGAAATGAAGAACATGATTGATGTTTTGGGCATAATATAATAAAGTTTTGCCTAAAAACATCAATCATGTTCTTAATTTCTTTGTTAAGTTTGTTTCTTCTTCCAATTTTGTAGTTTTTTCCTTTAAAAACAATATTTTTGCAGATGCACACAATGTGTCATCATGTGCTATCTTCCATCAGGGGATATCAATGTACTTGTTTTGTGTTTGCAACCCCTTCATGCTCAAAATTTTTTGTGGTGAGAGGAACAAAGGGATTGCACACACAAAACACGTACATTGCTCCCCCATGATGGGAGATGGCACACGTTGACTTGACCCTTTTTTAATACACAATTTTAAGCATCTGAAAAATTTAGGATTTACAAGGGTGACATCACCAGCACCGTTATTAACATGTGGAACTTTGTAAGTTCTTTTATTTTTTTGTATGTTTTTTAAAAACACTGTTGTTAATTGTAATTTTGGAAACAAGGTCTATTTTTGTTTACATATACCTTTTAATAACCTTCAAAAAAAAAAATATTATTTAAAAAAAAAAAAAAAATGGTTCCAAAAAATGCACCTTTCAATGTGCACACAGTAAAATGTTTTTACTACTACAATGTGTGTGACTGATTATTTATCAATAAGATGTTTTGCTAATTTTGGTGTGGTTACAGTGACAAAGGGCCTTATTAACTAAAGGTAAATGCACTTGCCACTACAAGTGCACTAGGAGACAGACAAAACAGAATGCAAACAAGAAGAAAAACAAGATATTTTAGCCAAAATTTATTTTCTTTATTTTTTCTTAAATTATAGCTCTTGTTGAATAGCAATGGCCCCCCGACAATTAAAATAATTCACATATCGGTCACGCACTTGACGTGCGGTTTGGGGGGCCAAGCCAATACGGCCAATTTCCAGGCCTGTCAGTGTTTGATCAAGTACAAGTCCGGCCTCAGGCCCAACAGAGGTCATATATGTAGCCGAATGTCTTCTTAAAAAATTAAGGAGTATTCAGCAAGCCAGTATGACATGATTAATTTTATAGTCCGCCAGATTTATGGCTGAGAGAAACAAACGGAACCGGGTGGCCAGAATCCCAAAGGCATTCTAGACAACTCTTCTTGCTCTGGCTGAGGGGAGACCATCCACATTCTGATCATCAGGTGGCAATCCCAGGCCACCAGTCTGGAGACGCTGGTACAGCTCAGTCTGTGCAAAGACTCCTCCGTCAGACATCTGGCCGTTCTTCCCTACGTCCACAAACAGAAAGTCCAAATGTGCCGAGACCACCGCCATCAAAACTACACTATGGAACACCTTGTAGTTATAGTAATAAGACCCCAAGTGGGGTGGTGGCACAATGCGGACATGCTTCCCATCAATCGCCCCGACACAGTTGGGAAAGTCCCAACGGTCAGCAAACTGGGAGGTCACAGTCTGCCATTCCTGTGTACTAGAAGGAAACTGTGGAGTGAAAAAAAAAAATAAGATAAGTACTTTTAAACATAACTTGGATATCAGATTACACAAAAACATTATTGAACAACAGCAGTTGAACATTATTAATATGTGTGTTTGTAATTTTAATTCTAAAAAACATAAGGACCGCTTATAAGATTACTCACCCCCTCTGATGGCCCATTGATCAATTTGAATGTGGGGGGAGGGGTACTAATTTGGTTAATAAACACACCTGACAGTTGCAAACATTTGAGGGGGTGGGGGGGTACTAATTAGGTTAATAAACACACCTGACAGTTTCAAACATTTGAGGGGGTGGGGGAGGGGTTCTAATTAGGTTAATAAACACACCTGACAGTTTCAAACATTTGAGGGGGTGGGGGAGGGGTTCTAATTAGGGTCAAAAACACACCTGACAGTTTCAAACATTTGAGGGGGTGGGGAAGGGGTACTAATTAGGGTCAAAAACACACCTGACAGTTTCAAACATTTGAGGGGGTGGGGGAGGGGTACTAATCAGGTTAATAAACACACCTGACAGTTCCAAACATTTGAGGGGGTGGGGGAGGGGTACTAATTAGGTTAATAAACACACATGACAGTTTCAAACATTTGAGGGGGTGGGGGAGGGGTACTAATTAGGTTAATAAACACACATGACAGTTTCAAACATTTGAGGGGGTGGGGGAGGGGTACTAATTAGGTTAATAAACACACCTGACAGTTCCAAACATTTGAGGGGGTGGGCGAGGGGTACTAATTAGGTTAATAAACACACATGACAGTTTCAAACATTTGAGGGGGTGGGGGAGGGGTATTAATTAGGGTCAAAAACACATCTGACAGTTTAAAACATTTGAGGGGGTGGGGGAGGGTCAAACAGTACAATAGAGCTGACAATATACATTGTTCAAGGGACTATCAGCTGAAAATAAAGAAAAAAAGACAACTAATGCAGCCACCACATTCAAAGATCTATAAACTGCAATGAATTTAAATATTTTGGGGGGTTTAAAACCACTTGACTTCCGGAAGATTTATCCCCGTTTATGACCAGGCCATTTTTTGCGATACGGCACTGTTAGTTTAACTGACAAGTGCGCAGTAATGCAACACTGTACCCAAATAAAATGTATGTCCTTTTTTCCCCACAAATAGAGCTTTCTTTTGGTGGTATTTGATCACCTCTGCATTTTTTATTTTTTGTTCCATAAACAGAAAAAGACGAACATTTAAAAAAAAGTAATATTTTTTACTTCCTGCTATAAAATCTATCCAATAAAAAAATGAAAAAAAAAATCAAATTTTGTCATAAATTTAGGTCAATATGTATTCAGCTACATATTTTTGGTAAAAAACAAAAACAAAAAAAAACAATACATGTATATTAATTGGTTTGCACAAAAGTTATAGCATCTACAAAATGTGATGTTTTTATTCATTTTTATTTTTATTTTTTTACTAGTAATGGTGGTGATCAGTGACTTACAGCAGGACTGCAATATTACAACAGAAATTCTGACACTAACTGACACTTTTGACACTTTTTGGGGACCAGTGACACTAATACAGTGATCAGTGCTAAAAAATATGCACTGTCACTATACTAATGACACTGGCTGGGAATGGGTTAACATCAGGGGCGATCAAAGGGTTAACTGTGTACCTAGCCAGTGTTTTACTACACTGTGTGAGGTGCTTTTACTAGTGGAAGAGATGGAATTTATTCCCTGCTTTGCAGGGACACAAATTCCATCCCTTCCCTAATGTCAAAACGGCGATTGCAATATATATATATGTGATCTGGTGCACAGGTGCCCCCCTGTAGCAGTAAAACTGCTATAGGGCAGACCTTAAGCGTTTAAAGCAGAACTAAAGTTCATAATGCACTCCTCAACAAAAATTTAAGAAACACTTTTTAATCAGAGTATAGCATCAAGTCAATTCAACTCCTGGGATATTGATCTGGTCAGTTAAGTAAAAGAGGGGGTTGTTAATCAGTTTCAGCTGCTTTGGTGTTAATGAACTTAAAGTGACACTAAAGGTTCATTTTTTTTTTAAATAAGAAACATGTCTTACCTCCACTGTGCAGCTTGTTTTGCACAGAGTGGCCCCAAACCTGCTCTTCTGGGGTCCCTCGGCGGCTCTCTCAGCTCCTCCCTGCATCAGATCTCCTTGTGGCTGTGTCATTGGATTTGATTGACAGCAGCGGGAGCCAATGGCTCTATCCAATCAACAGCCAAGAACCCCCTAGCAGAGAGATGGCATGTCCCCGTGGGACAAGTTTGAGGGTTCAGGTAAGTAAAACAGAGGGGGCAGGGGGCCAGTCACTGACAGGTGTTTTTTCACCTTAATGCATAGGATGCATTAACCACTTCAGCCCTGGAAGGATTTACCCCCTTCCTGACCAGAGCACTTTTTACAATTTGGCACTGCTAATTGCACGGTCATGCAATGCTGTACCCAAACAAAATTTGCGTCCTTTTCTTCCCACAAATAGAGCTTTCTTTTGATGTTATTTGATCACCTCTGCGGTTTTTATTTTTTGCGCTACAAAACGGAAAAAGACCGAAAATTTTGAAAAAAAATTACATTTTCTTTTGCAAGAAAATTACTTTGAACCCCCAAACATTATATATTTTTTTAAAGCAAATGCCCTACAGATTAAAATGGTGGGTGTTTCATTTTTTTTTTTCACACAGTATTTGCGCAGCGATTTTTCAAACGCATTTTTTGGGGAAAAGACACACTTTTTTCAATTTTAATGCACTAAAACACACTATATTGCCCAAATGTTTGATGAAATAAAAAAGATGATCTTAGGCCGAGTACATGGATACCAAATATGACATGCTTTATAATTGTGCATAAACGTGCAGTGGCAACAAAGTAAATACATTTTTAAAATCCTTTAAAAGCCTTTACAGGTTACCACTTTAGATTTACAGAGGAGGTCTACTGCTAAAATTACTGCCCTCGATCTGACCTTTGCGGTGATACCTCACATGCATGGTGCAATTGCTGTTTACATTTGATGCCAGACCGACGCTTGCGTTCGCCTTAGCGCAAGAGCAGGGGGGGGGGGCAGGGGTGCTTTTTTTTTTTTTTTTTTTTTTTTTCTTTTCCTTCATTATTTTTTTGCTTTTTTATCTTATTTTTAAACTGTTCCTTTCATTTTTTTAATCATTTTTATTGTTATCCCAGGGAATGTAAATATCCCCTATGATAGCAATAGGTAGTGACAGGTACTCTTTTTTGAAAAAAATGGGGTCTATTAGACCCTAGATCTCTCCTCTGCCCTCAAAGCATCTGACCACACCAAGATCGGTGTGATAAAATGCTTTCCCAATTTCCCAATAGCGCTGTTTACATCCGGCGAAATCTAAGTCATGAAATGCTCGTAGCTTCTGGTTTCTTAGGCCATAGAGATGTTTGGAGCCACTCTAGTCTCTGATCAGCTCTATGGTCAGCTGGCTGAATCACCGGCTGCATTCTCAGGTTCCCTGTTGAGACAGGAGAGCCAGAGAAAAACACGGAAGACGGTGTGGGGGGAGGGAAATTCCCTTCCACTGCTTGTAAAAGCTGTCTAGAGGCTAATTAGCTGCTAGGATTGCTTTTACATGAAAGCCGACCGCTGGCTGAAAAGAATGTTACCAAGATAATACCTAAACCTGCAGGCATAATTCTGGTATAACCACTCAAAGTCGTGAATTGCGTACCTGAAGACAAAAAAATGGTTAACAATAAAACACAGTAAACGGTAAAGTATAAAAAATTGCATACCTGAAAAGCTGGTTCCAGGTTTGGGTCTCTAAAAATGCGATGGCATCTTGGGAGACCCTGTGAAAGTGTGCCTAGTCTGTGCAATTCTGTACCCTACGCTAATACGCAACTAGTGAATGGTAGCTTTCAAAACATTCACCAATGCAAAGACCAGGATTGTCAGGACAGGAGGGACAATAATAGCGGGTGTCACGCCTATATCCGCGCTTGCTGCAGACACAACATCTTTTTTGGGGGGGTTCGTTGGGTAGGGGTACTCGGGAGGACATAAAAATGCCTCTCATGCAGCCGACTGCATTTGGTTGGGGATGTGAATGGGGGGAAGTACGGGCGCTGCAGAAGTGGTGGGTTCCCAATTATTAGGATTGGCGAATGCAACAGGAAGGGCATTATGGGCACGACGGGCCTGTTTGTCTTCTTGGTGGCAGCAGGACACTACTTGTGCTTGCCACCTCACCAGCTTGAACTGCACTTATGGGACTCGCCACATCACCAAGTGTTACTGCAGTGCTGGTTTGACTACGACCGGGGTGTATTAGGCCACTGGTGCTTGCCAGTTCACCAAAACGCTACCAAAAATACTGTTAGCGATTGCAGGGATCAGGCCTGACTCTGCGAATGCTGCAGTTATGCGTTTAGTGTTTTGTAAGTGTCAGTGATCGATCGATACTGCACTTGGGTGGGCTGGGCTGGGCAGAGGGGCAAAACGCAGGTGCTAGCAGGTATCTGGGCTGATCCCACTAACACTGCGTTTTTGGGAACCCTAAACTGCTGGGGACGCTAGTATAGATCTGATCGGATCAGATATTGATCCGTTCAGATACTATACCACTAAGGGAGGTGTACGCTGCGTGCGTGGGATGTTAGCAGTACTGGCGCTAACCTGACGCTGCCTGGGGCTGGTGCTTGCCAGTTCACCAAAATGCTATCAAAAAAACTGTTAGCGATCGCAGGGATCAGGCCTGACTCTGCGATTGCTGCAGTTATGCGTTTAGTGTTTTGTAAGTGACGGTGATAGATCGATACTGCACTTGAGTGGGCTGGGCTGGGCCGGGCGGAGGGGCAAAACGCAGGTGCTAGCAGGTATCTGGGCTGATCACACTAACACTGCGTTTTTGGGAACCCTAAACTGCTGGGGACGCTAGTATAGATCTGATCGGATCAGATATTGATCCGTTCAGATACTATACCACTAAGGGAGGCATATGCTGCGTGCGTGGATGTTAGTGGTACTGGCGCTAATCTGACGCTGCCTGGGGCGACGCATATCACCGCTGGGCGATCAGGGGGCTAAACTTTTATTAGGTAATAAATGGCGGGTGCCCTGACACTATAAAAAATAAATGGGGGGGAGGGGTGATTGGGGGGTGATGGGGGGTGTAAAGTGTGCCTGGCATGTTCTACTGTGTGTGTAGTGTTGTGCACTCACAGTGAAGTCTTCTCTCCTCGGCGCCGGAACGGAAAATACTGAGGAGAGATGACATCATTTCCTTTGCTGCTGTTTAGCATACAGCAGCAGAGGAATGATTCTGATTGGCTGGGAGCGATCGCAAGGGGGGGGCACGAATGGATGGTCTCCCCCTCACCTCTCATCGCTCCCAGACCAAAGCCGACGGCCTCGGGCACCGGGGGGGCACCGGGGGGGTCAGATCGGACCCCCCGCCCGCGGGAAGGCAATCACGTACCAGGTACGTGATTTTGCCTGCCCGTGCCATTCTGCCACAGTATATCTGTGTGAGGCGGTCGGCAAGTGGTTAAGGTGAAAAAACATGAACCTTTACAACCCCTTTAACAACAGGTGTGCTAGATGAGCAACAATGAGATGACCTCCAAAACAGGAATGGTTTTACAGGTGGAGGCCACTGACTTTTTTTTCCTACTTATCTTTTCTGTCTGTTTTTCACTAGTTTTGCATTTGGCCAGGGCCATTATTACTACTGGTAGCACGAGGCAATATTTGGACCCTATAGAGTTTGCACAGGCAGTCCAACTCCTTCAGGATAGCACATCAATACGTGCCATTGCCATTAGGTTTTCTGTATCTCCCAGCACAGGCTCAAGAGCATGGAGGAGATTCCAGGAGACAGACAGTTACTCTAATGGGGCATACACACGGTCGGACTTTTCGTCTACAAAAGTCCGAAAGTCTGTCCGACAGACTTCCGGCGGACTTTCGGCAGACTTGCGGCGGACATGTGGCAGACTTTCTAACGAACGGACTTGCCTACACACGACCACACAAAAGTCCGACGGATTCGTACGTGATGACGTACACCAGACTAAAATAAGGAAGTTCATAGCCAGTAGCCAATAGCTGCCCTAGCGTGGGTTTTTGTCCGTCGGACTAGCACACAGACGAGCGGATTTCGGGGTCCGTCGTAGTTACGACGTAAAGATTTGAAGCATGTTTCAAATCTAAAGTCCGTCGGATTTGAGGCTGAAAAAGTCAGCTGAAAGTCCGGGGAAGCCCACACACGATCGGATTACCAGCCAGCTTTAGTCCGTCGGCGTCCGTTGGACTTTTGTAGACGAAAAGTCTGACCGTGTGTATGCCCCATAAGAAATCTGGACAGGGCCATGGAAGTTCCTTAACCCATCAGCATGACATCTATCTGCTCCTTTGTGCAAGGAGGAACAGGATGAGCACTTCAGAAGGCCTACAAAATGACCTCCAGCAGGCCACTGGTGTGAATTTCTCTGACCAAACAATCAGAGGGTGGCCTGAGGGCCTCCGGCATTGTCAGGCATGCATACAAGAAAATGGGGGCCATACAAACTACTGAAAAACATTTTGAGTTGCTGCAATAATTTTTCAGCAAAATGGACTAACCTGCTGCATCATTGATTGATTTTCAGGGTGTTTTTTAATTCAGCCCTCTGTAGGTTGCTAATTTTCATTTCCATCAAACAATGTGGCATCCTTTTGTTCCTAAGGCTCGATTCACACCTATGCATGTTGCTTTTGAGCGTTTTTGGAGGTTTTTTTTTCATGCTTGCCACGTTTTTGAGCCGCGTTTTTGCCGCGTTTTTGCAGCGTTTTTGCCGCGATTTTGCCGCGATTTGCGTTTTGCGTTTTTTTTTTTTTTTTTTTTTTACAAAAAAAATTAAAAAAAAAAAAAAAAAAAAAAAAAAAAAACGGCAAAAACGCATCAAAAACGCACCAAAAACGCATCAAAAACGCTGCAAAAAAGGTGCACTTGCGTTTTTGATGCTTGTCCATTGAAAACCATTACATGCAAAACGCTGCATTTTGCATGAAAAAAAGTCCCCGACCCTTTCCAAAAACGCAAAGAAACAAAAAAGCATTGATGTGAACATGTTCCATAGGAACCCATGTTAAAAAATTCCCGTGCATTTCTGCAAAATGCAAAATGCATCAAAAAACGCGCTAGTGTGAATGGGGCCTTACACATTACCCAGTCCATATCTTTATAGATATCCAGCATTATATTTTTCCCCATTGAGATCTGACGTGTTTTTAAACTGTTACTTTTTTTTTTCTTTGAGCAGTGTACTTATCTCAGCTCCAGTGGTTTGATTCCTGTAAGGTCTCTTGCAGCGCTGGTATCTTCTTCCTGGTTCCTCCAAGTGCCAATATTCAGCCATCTTGATTGGCCTGTGGGGTATGACATAACTCCTATGCATGTGTAGGAGTTTTCTCATCCTGGCACACAGGCACAGTATTGAAGTGTATTATATACTGAGCTGAAAATGCACAAAAAAGACTGTGAACCAGCAGAATTGACATTGTTTGTCTCTTCTGTGACAAATAGCCTGCCTGTTCCCAATTTTTTTTTTAAATCTTTTGTTTCACTTTAATACTGCTTTAATACTCCTTTAAATAATTAAATAATTCTTAATGCAGTAACTCATTTTCATCCTTATACGTAGACTGTTTTAATTGCTGCAGTTTGTAAACTGGTATATAAGTGTAACAGAAATGCTATGTTTATAAAATCTTTCAAATGTTCTTCTTCCTTTGTAGTTCCTGGTGCCAACAGCAACAATTTAGCTTTCAACTGTCATCCAGCACAGTATTAAAAATTATTGCTGTAGGCAACAAGAATACTCATTCTTTACGAACATTTTTCTTACATGAGTCTTCATGTTAGGTGCTGTCAGAGAATAATAGCTTTAATATTTCTGATGGGAGATGAACCCCTCTGCCAAGTCCCGAAAGGCAGTGGTTATGGCTAACATGAGCCCCTATACTATTTGGTTGTTTCTCTAAAGGCATATATGCCATTCCTTTTGCCAGTGAAGTCTCCCTTAGCTTAGTGAATGTGGTGAAAATAATGTCCAATCACATGGGATAAAAAAAAAAGTTTTTTTGCTTGCCCATGATTGTGTTATAGAAGTCAGTGGATCTTCACCTCAATCGCTAAGCTAAGGAATAATGCCCTTGCAAAGTAAGTGGCCTATTTGCTTTTGGTAAATCAACCCCTATGTAAAGAGCTTCTGTAGTGTTTTTATCATGTATGGATGCTGTGTGAAAATCAATATATAACTGTGTGAGATAGATAGGTATGTACTGAAGGTTAAAGTGTATCTAAAATAGTAAACAAGCGATATTGCGCTAAGTGCATATATACAGTAAATAAAATTATGTACACAGATGATCCTTGACTGACAGCAGCTCTCACAACAATGTACACTTCATAACACAAATTAAAATCAAAACGTGTAGCACTGTTAAACCATGTCCTTTTGATTAAAGTGCAAAAAAACAAACATCTAATATAATGCAATATTAGGGGTGACAGCTCACTAATGCGCATATAGACCCTGAAGGGTCTAAAAATCTGGTAAGCAGATATACTTACCCTATCTATCCTGTGGGGAGCACCGGGTGTCTTCAAAAATTGAGCATTGGATCAGCACACATTTTGAGTTCACCTTATGGATGTGGAATTGGGACACTTGGGCTATTAACAATTTTCCTTTTTTCCTTTTTTAACGTTTTCATCTTTATTGCATTATATTAGATTTTTTTTTGCACTTTAATCATTAAGGGCATAGTTTAACAGCGCTACACGTTTTGATTTTAAAGTGTATCTAAACCCAAGAGCAAAAATGTAATGTATTGCAGCTTAACAGCCCTTAGATGTGGTGACTGCATTATCCTTTTAGGTGTTTTTTTCCTTTGTTTCTATTTGGCAAGTAACACACTTCTTGTCTAATGCCGCATGCACATGGTCGGATTTTCTGACGGGAAATGTTCGACGTGAGCTTGTTGTCGGAAAGTCCGACCGTATGTATGCTCCATCGAACATTTGCTGTCGGAATTTCTGCCAACAAATGTTTCTTAGCAGGTTCTCAAATTTTCCGGCAACAAAACTTTGTTGTCGGAAAGTCCTATCGTGTGTACACAAGTCCGCACACAAAAGTTCACGCATGCTCGGAATCAAGTATGAGCCGGAAGCACTCGGCCTTGTAAAACTACCGTTCGTAATGGAGATAGCACATTCGTCAAGCGGCAAATTTTGAAATCTCTCAATGCAGCGCATTCTCTTCTTCTTTATAATGCTAGAATAATGAATTTTTGCGTCACTGCTGATATTCACTGAGTTCTGACAAATGGATTTTTAATTATTTCTCGTGATCTCATTAATAATCTTTGTTTTGTTTTTTTCTAGTGATTTCCAGAACAATATTTTTTTTTCTATTGATCTCCATTTTTTTTATGTTTTTTCTAGTAATCTCCATAATATTTTTTGTCATTTTGTGTGTCAAGTTACTACAACACCATTATTATCTTGTATATTTTAACCTCAAAGAGATACAACTATGTTGGTGTCCCTTGTTAATTTGACATTGTATTTTTGAAATGTACCTGCCTACTTCCAAACAAACTGTCCTTTTTGAAGTAAAACACATAGCCAAGTATTTGTTCAAAAATAAATTAGATATTTAATAGGGTTCCTAACAAAATAAAGAGGAAGGCAATGCTGGAGAAACAGTTGGAATTGGTGAAGCCTTTGTACCCCAGGGCAGATATCAATTATTTGACTGTCAAAATTGATAACCTGAGGAGTCCATTAAATAGGGAGCACAATACGGTCCAGGATTCCGAGAGATCAGGAGCAGCAGCAGATGACATATATGTCCCGATGCTTAGCGTCTTTTGCCAGACCACACCAAACCCAGGCCATCCCTCTCAACACTTCCTTCCATGCTTCCTTCCATGCTGCTCTGGTGGGTTGGGTGGCTGTGGTGTTGGTGGTGTTGCTGAAGGTGGTGGAGGAGTATGGTCCAACTCACACAGGTGGCTTTGATTTGTGAGTTGGCCCCTCATCCCCTTGTTTAGGGCCTGAAGAATGATCTCCTCACAGATGAGGTTTTGGCCCTCCTCCATGCGTTCCAGTTTACTGGCTGTCACACAGCCAAATGACTCGGGGCCAACTGGGGTCATGGTAAGTACCGCAGTAGCCTGGTGAATTAAAGAAGTCATGGACTCCTCCGTGTTCCTCGCCTTCCTGGTCCTTTTGGTTGGAAGGCGGAGGGGAGGAACCTGGGATTCCATCAGGCTGCTTTCCACGGCCTTCTCCTGGCTGAGACTTTCCTGTGTATGAAAATGGTTGTTTTGTCATCAATCACACACAATTTTGAGCTCATGACTGTTGCAAATTGAATGTTAACAAATAGAAAAGACTATCATTCTGACCCCAGCATTTTTCATTCTTGTCCCAATCATTTTTGCTCACTACTGTCTATTGCTATGTAAACCACTTTGTTAAATCATAAATTGTTGATCAATAACGTCTAGTTAACATCATTCAATTTTTGAACCAGGTTGGACTTCAGGAGCCTCATCTAATGTTGAAGGAAGTGTGAAAGGAAGTGTAGATAGTGATGGCCTGAGTTCACTCTTTCACTCTGGTCTGACAAAAAATACAGTCTGTTGTAGTACCAGAGCCTGGGCACATACACGTCATCTGCTGCTGCTCCTGATCTCATGGAATCCTGGACCTTCTTGTGCTCCCTATTATATGTGCTCCTCAGGCTACCAATTTTGGCCTTCAAATAGTTGACGTCTGCCGGCTTCACCAATTCCAACAGTTTCTCCAGTGCTGCCTTCCTCTTTAGCTTGTTGGAGTAGTCCCTGTTTTGGACTTGCCAGAGACATGGCAGCTCCCTGTACATGTCCAGGAATCTTGGCAGGAAGTCTGGGTCCATGAATTTATCCACCATTTTCTCTGCAAGACACAACACAAAACAAAACCCTAATGTCAGGTTAAACTCTCCTATTCTTGTCCCAATATAGGCCTCCATCTCTAAGCAGTATAGGCCACTAACCGCTGATGCCCCAAGTTAAAACTGTACCTTCGTTTGCATGATCGGCGCTTACAATCCTCTGTCCTCCACTCACAGATCGTAGTACTCTCCTGCGTGTTATGCTTTATATACACTGCACATGCGTGAAACTCCGCCTCTGTTCTTCTTTCTAGTGTATTCCCCACCTCTTCTCTTTCGGGGCAGTGGGAGAGCACATGGTGGAGAGACAGCAGGTGCCTCCAGAGAGCAGCAATAAGGAGGAAAGCCCGGAGCAAGGCAGTTCCCGATCCAGGACGAGATATAAGGCCTCAAATATGTCCTTTGTAGAGATTGTGGAGATGGTGGACATCTTAAAGAGGGCAGACTGTGATGGGAAGTATGGACCGTACAGAAACCCAAATGTGAGAAAGGCCAAGATCATAACTAAAGTTGTGAGAAGTCTGCACAGGAATTTTGGGGTATGACGATCCAAGGAGCAATTGAGGAAATGCTGGTCAGACCTGAAATTGAGGGAGCAAGATCAGTATAAAAGGATCAGTTAAGTGCTTCAAAAAAGTAAGTATTTGTCGTGTGTTCCTATTATTATTACTTTTGTGCTGGTCCACGGGCTTTTCTGTTTAAAATGGCAATTTTGAGGTTCGTGGGCACAGTATTCATTTGTCGTAAAACATTGTTCGTTCAACCACTAATATGACGTTTTGGCAGATGCAGGTTAACTACATTTGTTAATGCTTATTTGTATTAAAAGAAGTTTAGTACATCGTTGTCTAGATGTGTTTGTAACTATAATGAAATGCAAACTTGTTTCAGTGTAAGGAGAGGACACTCAGCAGCTGTTTACACATCTGGACACAGGAGCACTAGTGTGGGACACCAGAACAACCTTTTATTGTGTCCCATGCAGGTGCTCCAGTGGATACTAGGGGTCTCTTCATGTGTGAAACATTAACAAAATAGGTAATTATTCCAGCTTTTAAAAGGGAAAAAATCATGTCTTCAGCTTGGAACTCTGCCAAAACAGACAATTGGATGACACTTCCAAGCAATCTTTCATATTACTATTTCTCACCTCAAATATCTGTCTGCTAAGTATACCTTTTTTGTATTCACATAGGGGAGAAAAGAATCTGTACATATGAGGACGCCACGAACCCCACACCAAATAAGGAAGTGGAACAACTCGGCACACAACCTGAGGATGTTGATTCCGAGGTTCAGGAAGTGGTCGAAATGGTGAACACAACAGGTCAGTGTCTGAGACCACAGCTTCAGGTAATAGATGTATGCCTGCATATTTATAATACATGGTGTGTTTTATTCTTTTTAGTTGATGTGGATGTGGATGTTGTGGAAGAAGAAACTCACTTCCAATTACCTAACAAGATAATAGGATAGGAAAACTTTAACTAGTACCATTTTAAAGTATTCAGGCAGGCACTTGCACTACATGCTTTGGTGAATTCATCCATAAATATGACCACAAAAGAGGTAGGTATAGTGTGTATGGGTTGGGCAAAGTCAGTAGATAGAGTATTGATATCGGTTGACTTAGCGGTTGGGAGGGAGGGTTCCAAATGAGTTTTGCCCCCCCCCCAAAAAAGCCTCTTGCACTCTGCCTGAATTTAAGTACAACAATAACATTTGGACACATTTTAGGGTGTTTAGGGTAAGCACTACAATGGAGCTGATAAAAACATGTTAAGTGACTAGGCTAGGTGTGTATGGGCCCAGGATAGTATGATGGGGAGGTTAGTAAAGGCAAATATGCTTGAAGGACAAAAAAGGAGCATTAAAAGCTTACAGCATGCATGAGGACAAAGAGGACATTCACAGCATATTACAATCATGGTAATTAGGGAATGATGAAATGAATACAATACATTAGCAAATATTAAAGTGGAGGGCCACCTTGGAAAAAAATGTCACCAAAATTCCTAACAAAATAAAAAAAAACATTTGGAAAAAAATTTTTTTTATACTTACCTAAACCCTTGTTGCTAGGCAGTCTTCATAATCTGCCTCTTCCTATTCCACAGCGTGTTCTTCTCCTCGGTGAGCGGCCCCGTTGTCTTCTGGGAACTGTGTGTGTTCCCAGAACACCACGGGGCCATTCACAGATCGCTGCGCCACTCGTGCGTGCGCAGTAGGAAACTGGCAGTGAAGCCGTAAGGCTCCACTGCCTGTTTCCCTTACCTAGGATGACGATGCCGACCCGAGAGCCGAGGGACAGTTCGGCCTCGGGCGGCCGACATCGCGGGAACCCAGGACAGGTAAGTCTACTTATTTAAAGTCAGCAGCTACAGTGTTTGTAGCTGCTGACTTTAAACATTTTTTTTAGCTGGCCGGAATCCTGCTTTAAATACATAGAATGTGATGTCAAAGGATAAAACTTACCTTAATATAGTCCTTCTGCAGGACCTGAATAATAGCAGAACAGGTCTCTGAAATAATGATTCCCTGGGGGTGATCCCAAGTACCATAAGGTGGCGATGAGCCTTTGCTCGGGAGTGATGGCTTGCCGCATGCAGGTGTCCTGCTTGGTAATATAGGGGGTCAACAGGCCAATCCAACAGACGGTGAAAAACAGGGTCCGTCATCGGAAGATAATTCCTGAAATAGTCAGGATTATTCTCCTGGATCTCCCGCAGCAAAGTCATGTGAGAGAATTGGTCACGATTAAGTAACCAATTCTTGGTCCATGAAATCCTCTTCCCACTGTTCATGGACTGGACTTGGGTCAAAGCAAGAACTCCATCACCAAGCCCAACAACAGCACGAGCTCTCCGATGAGAACCACAACATGGCTAGAAAACGGTCGGCTGGTCAGAATGAACTAACAGAAGGCACTGAAAATCAGAAAGGACCTGAGAAGAATGATCTGAAAATCAGAAACGAGCGGACAAGAACGCACTGAAAAACAGAAGTGAACTATTAACAGAACGCACTGAAAGACAGGAACTAACTGACAACACGCACTGAAGAACAGATACAAACCCACAAGCACAAACTGACAAGCAGAAACAAACTGAAAAGCACGAAGCTGAAAAGCGCGAATCGTCTCTCACCAAACTTCTACTAACACGAGATAAACACGAGATTAGCAGAAGGAGCCCAAAGAGTGGCGCACTGGCTATTGAACTTCCTTTTTATAGTCCTGTTGTACGTGTTGTACGTCACTGTGTTCTCACGTTCGGAATTGTTGGCCAACATTTGTGTGACCGTGTGCAAGACAAGTTTGAGCCAACATCCTTCGAACAAAAATCCACGGTTTTGTTGTTGTAAAATCTGATCATGTGTATGCGGCATTCGGGTGGCTAATGTGAATCTCATACCACTGCCCCCCCCCTTGTGCTGCATACAAAGAAGCATAATACTTAATTTTCTATGTATTCATGGGGTCAATTCACTAAAAGTTAAATAACGGCTAATAAAAGGTGGTAAAATACAGCATGTGGCTCCTCTGGATATACGTCGGCAGAATGGCACGGCTACGCAAAGTAATGTACCCGTATGTTACTTTAATTTTTCTGCCGTGTGCATGCGCGTGCGCCGCCGCGATCTCCATGAGTCGGGTCGCGGGTCCCACGGACTCGATCGCTGCGGGGATACCCGCGATCACCTCACGGAGAGGACGAACAGGGAGATGCCGTTGTAAACAGCATGTCCCCGTTCTGCCATTTGACAGTGTCACTGGATCTCTGCTCCCTGTCATTGGGAGCAGAGATCAGTGTAGTGACACACACGGCCCATCCCCCCTACAGTTAGAATCACTCCCTTAGGGCATACTTAACCCCCCCCGCCCCCTAGTGGTTAACCCCTTCACTGCCAGTGTCATTTACACAGGAATCAGTGCATTTTTATAGCACTGATTGCTATATAAATGACAATGGTCCCAAAAATGTGTTAAAAATGTCCGATGTGTGCCATAATGTCACAGTCCCGATAAAAATCACTGATCACAGCCATTACTAGTAAAAAAAAAAATAATAAAAATGCTACAAAACTGTCCCCTATTTTGTAAACGCTATAACTTTTAACCACTTGCCGACTGCCTCACGCCTATATACGTGAGCAGGTCGGCACGGGCAGGCAAAATCACGTACCTAGTACTTGATGCCTTTCCGCGGGTGGGGGGTCCGATCGGACCCCCCCCCGGTGCCCTGGGCGGTCGGCTCTTGTTCGCGGGCGATTGGGGGTCAGGGGGAGGCCATCCATTAATGGCCACCCCCTCCCGATCGCTCCCACGAATCAAATGCTTCCTCTCCCTCTGTAATGTAAACAGAGGGAGAGGAAGTGATGTCATCTCTCCTGGAGCCGGTCTTTTTGATCCGACGCCGAGGAGAGAAGACATCCAAGTAAGTGCACCAACACCACACGCTCAGTAGAACACGCCAGGCACACTTTTCACCCCCCTGTCACCCCCCGATCACCCCCGATCACCCCCCTGTACCCACTGTCACTCTGACACCAATAGCAGTGTTTTTTTTTTTTGCATTGGTGTCAGTTTGTCAGTTATAAGTGTTAGGGCAGTTAGGTTAGCCCCCTTTAGGTCTAGGGTACCCCCCCCTTAGGTCCAGGGTACCCCCTAACCCCCCCTAATAAAAGTTAACCCCTTGATTACCCCCCGTCACCAGTGTCGCTAAGCGATCGTTTTTCTGATCGCTGTATTAGTGACACAGGTGACGCTAGTTTAGGGAGGTAAGTATATAGGTTCGCTGTCAGTGTTTTATAGCGACAGGGACCCCCATATACTACCTGCTAAAGGTTTTAACCCCCTGATTGCCCCCTAGTTAACCCTTTCACCAGCGATCACCGTATAAGTGTTACGGGTGACGCTGGTTAGATAGTTTGTTTTTTGTAGTTTATTATAGTTTATTACAGTTTATTATAGTTTTAGGGCACCCGCCGTTTATTACCTTATAAAGGTTTAACCCCCTAATTGCCCGGCGGTGATAGAAGTTAAGTTTTTAGGATCAGATAAGGTCTGCGTCGCCCCAGGCAGCGTCAGGTTAGCGCCAGTACCGCTAAAACCCACGCACGCAGCATACACCTCCCTTAGTGCTATAGTATCTGAACGGATCGATATCTGATCCGATCAGATCTATACTCCCCAGCAGTTTAGGGTTCCCTGAAACGCAGTGTTAGCGGGATCAGCCCAGATACCTGCTAGCACCTGCGTTTTGCTCCTCGGCCCAGCCCAGCCCAGCCCACCCAAGTGCAGTATCGATCGATTACTGACACTTACAAAACACTAAGCACACATAACTGCAGCGGTCGCAGAGTCAGGCCTGATCCCTGCGATCGCTAACAGTTTTTTGGTAGCGTTTTGAATCAGTCGCTGACAGTCGGGAGCTTTTTTGCCTGTGAGTCTCACTAGTGTACCCCTAAATTTAGAGGCCAAAATGGCAAATCGAAGGTACACTAGTGAAGAGGCCTACAGGATTCTGAGCATGACAGATAGTGAAGAGGAAGTCACTCATCTGTCAGATTCAGGCTCAGAATACGATCCTGTAGAGGACAGCGGCTCCATGACAGATAGCTCTGACGACGGAGTTGTGGTCTCTGCTAAGGTCAGGCGTACCAGACCCCGAACTTATGCTGTCCTTGAAGTGCAAGAACCGCAGGGCTCTCGTATGGAGCAGAGAAGTACTAGCGCCGCTACTCCTTCTGGTGAACTGGCAAGCACCAGCGGCCTAGTACACCCTGGTCGTACATCCAGCACTGCAGTATCACGTGGTGACGTGGCGAGTCCCATAAGTGCAGTTCAAGCTGGCGAGGTGGCAAGCACTAGTAGTGTCCCGCTGCCACCAAGAAGATGAACACAGGCCCGTCGTGCCCATAGTGCCCTTCCTGCTGCATTGGCCAATCCGAATTGGGTACCCACCACTTCTGCAGCACCCGTACTTCCCCCTTTCACTGGCGAACCCGGAATTTAGGTGGAAACAGTTGACTTTACGCCACTGGATTTTTATTCGCTGTTTTTCACCGAAGATCTCTATAGATCTATTGTGGACCAAAGCAATTTATACGCTGGTCAATACATCGCCACTATGCCCCAGTCCACCCTTGCCAGAGATTGGAGAACAATTACGGTCTCCGAATTTAAGATCTTTCTGGGCCTTTCCCTCCACATGGGGTTGAATAAAAAGAGTGAGTTGCGGTCATATTGATCCACTGACCCAATTTACCATTCACCCTTGTTCTCTGCTTCCATGGCCAGGGCACGATACGAGCAGATTTTGCGGTTCATGCACTTCAACGACAATGAACTCTGTCGTCCTCGTGGAGACCCTGAATACGATCGGCTCTACAAAATTCGGCCCCTCGTAAACCACTTCAACCAACGTTTTGCAGACTTGTTTACCCCCCATCAAGTTGTCTGCGTTGATGAGTCCCTGGTTAAATTTTCTGGCCGCTTGTCATTCAAACAGTACCTTCCCAGCAAGCGTGCCAGATACGGGGTCAAGATGTATAAGCTCTGTGACAGGGCCACAGGCTATACATGTAGATTTATGGTTTACGAGGGAAAAGATAGTCACGTAGAGCCGACAAACTGCCCTGACTACATAGGAAGCGCTGGCAAGATAGTGTGGGACTTGGTGTCACCCTTATTCGGAAAGGGGTACCACTTGTACGTGGATAATTATTATACGAGCGTGCCACTTTTTAGCCACCTTTTTGATCATCAGATTGGAGCATGTGGCACCGTGCGACCTAATCGCCGGGGCTTTCCCCAGCGGCTTGTAGATTCCCGTCTTAGGCTGGGGGAGAGAGCCTGCTTGAAGTATAATAATTTGCTCGCTATGAAGTGGAGGGATAAGAAGAATGTTTTCGTTCTCACCTCCCTTCATGCAGACACGATGGTCCAAATTCCTACGGCGACTGGTGTTGTGGAGAAACCCCTCTGTGTCCACGAATATAACCTTAATATGGGAGGGGTGGACCTCAACGACCAGTTGTTGGTGCCGTACCTAATTGCCCGTAAGGCCAGACGCTGGTACAAAAAAGTGTCTGTTTATTTATTTCAATTGGCTTTGCTGAATGCTTATGTGCTATACAGAGCTTCAGGACGGACTGGATCCTTCCTTAAATTCCAGGAAGAGATCGTCAGAGCCCTTCTGTATCCAGACGGTGCTCCACCTCACCATCCCCAACCAAATGCAGTAAGCCGGCTGCATGAGAGGCATTTTCTTTATGCCCTCCCGAGTACCCCTACCCAACGAACCCCCCAAAAAAGATGTCGTGTCTGCAGCAAGCGCGGATTTAGGCGTGACACCCGGTATTGTTGTCCCCTCTGTCCTGGCAATCCTGGTCTTTGCATTGGTGAATGTTTTGAACGCTACCACACACTAGTGGAGTATTAGCGTAGGGTACAGCACTGCACAGACTAGGCACACTTCCACAGGGTCTCCCAAGATGCTGTTGCATTTTGAGAGACCCAAACCTGGTACCAGTTAAAAAAGTTAAAGTTACAAAAAAAAGTGTAAAAAAAACCAAAAAAAGTAAAAAAAAGAAAAAAACACAAAAAAAATATAAAATAAAAAAACCAAAAATAGTTGTTGTTTTATTGTTCTCTCTCTATTCTCTCTCTATTGTTCTGCATTCTATACTGCAATGTTTTATTGTTATGTTTTTATCATGTTTGCTTTATAGGTATGCAATTTTTTTATACTTTGTTTTTTTTATTGTTAACCACCTTTGTGTTTTCAGGTACGCCATTCAGCTGCAGAGCGGATTTATTTATCTTGACAGCAACAGCGTTTGCTCCCACGATACATAAAGCCGTGACTCCAGCGCTGTCGGAGGTGATTTCACCACCACAGTTACATACTTCAGCATATATGCCGAAGCGTGGGGGCAGCAGTGGGTGGAAGAGCGATTTGCTCCTGCCTTTTGCGGGAGGATGCCCCCATGCTTCGGCATATATATTTTTTAGGTAGGCACAGGTTGCGTTAAATGTTTTATTTTTTACTATGTTTTTTTGTATTTTGCTTTGCAGGTATGGTAAGTATTACTGTTATACTGTAATTTTACTTTGTTTTTTTGTTAACCATCATTTGCTTAGCAGGTACGCCATTCAGTTGCAGCACGGATTTATTTATCTTGACAGCAACAGCGTTTGCTCCCACGATACATAAAGCCGTGACTCCAGCGCTGTCGGAGGTGATTTCACCACCACAGTTACATACTTCAGTATATATGCCGAAGCGTGGGGGCAGCAGTGGGTGGAGGAGCGATTTGCTCCTGCCTTTTGCGGGAGGATGCCCCCATGCTTCGGCATATATATACGGTGCATGTATGCCCATCATTAGAAGTGGGTGGATGAAGGGAGGTATTCTAATGGTGGGCATACCCACCGATCAATATCTTTTTTTCGTTCAGCCCACAGGCTGCATGAAAAAAAAGTTTACAATGTATGCCCAACAAGGACCAGCAACGTACTGGTATGTTGCTGGACTTTGAGTGGTTATACCAGAATGATGCCTGCAGGTTTAGGTATCATCTTGGTATCATTCTTTTCAGCCAGTGGTCGGCTTTCTTGTAAAAGCAATCCTAGTGACTAATTAGCCTCTAGACTGCTTTTACAAGCAGTGGGAGGGAATGCCCCCCCCCCACACCGTCGTCCATGTTTTTCTCTGGCTCTCCTGTCCCAACAGGGAACTTGAGAATGCAGCCGGTGATTCAGCCAGCTGACCATAGAGCTGATCAGAGACCAGAATGGCTCCAAACATCTCTATGGCCTAAGGAACTGGAAGCTACAAGCATTTCATGACTTAGATTTCGCCGGATGTAAACAGCGCCATTGGGAAATTGGGAAAGCATTTTATCACACCGATCTTGGTGTGGTCAGATGCTTTGAGGGCAGAGGAGAGATCTAGGGTCTAATAGACCCCAATTTTTTCTAAAAAGAGTACCTGTCACTACCTATTGCTATCATGGGGGATATTTACATTCCCTGAGATAACAATAAAAATGATAAAAAAAAATAAAAATGAAAGGAACAGTTAAAAATAAGATAAAAAAGCAAAAAAAATAATAAAAAAAAAAAAAGCACCCCTGCCCCCCCCCTGCTCTCGCACAAAGGCGAACGCAAGCGTCGGTCTGGCGTCAAATGTAAACAGCAATTGCACCATGCATGTGAGGTATCACCGCGAAGGTCAGATCGAGGGCAGTAATTTTAGCAGTAGACCTCCTCTGTAAATCTAAAGTGGTAACCTGTAAAGGCTTTTAAAGGCTTTTAAAAATGTATTTAGTTTGTCGCCACTGCACGTTTGTGCGCAATTTTAAAGCATGTCATGTTTGGTATCCATGTACTCGGCCTAAGATCATCTTTTTTATTTCATCAAACATTTTGACAAAATAGTGTGTTTTAGTGTATTAAAATTTAAAAAAGTGTGTTTTTTCCCCAAAAAATGCGTTTGAAAAATCGCTGCGCAAATACTGTGTGAAAAAAAAAATTAAACACCCACCATTTTAATCTGTAGGGCATTTGCTTTAAAAAAATATATAATGTTTGGGGGTTCAAAGTAATTTTTTTGCAAAAAAAAATAATTTTTTCATGTAAACAATAAGTGTCAGAAAGGGCTTTGTCTTCAAGTGGTTAGAAGAGTGGTCGATGTGTGACATAAGCTTCTAAATGTTGTGCATAAAATGCCAGGACAGTTCAAAACCCCCCCAAATGACCCCATTTTGGAAAGTAGACACCCCAAGCTATTTGCTGAGAAGCATGTCGAGTCCATTGAATATTTATATTGTGACACAAGTTGCGGGAAAAAGACAAATTTTTTTTTTTTTTTTTTGCACAAAGTTGTCACTAAATGATATATTGCTCAAACATGCCATGGGAATATGTGAAATTACACCCCAAAATACATTCTGTTGCTTCTCCTGAGTACGGGGATACCACATGTGTGAGACTTTTTGGGAGCCTAGCCGCGTACGGGACCCCGAAAACCAAGCCCCACCTTCAGGCTTTCTAAGGGCGTAAATTTTTGATTTCACTCTTCACTGCCTATCACAGTTTCGGAGGCCATGGAATGCCCAGATGGCAACCCCCCCCCCCAAATGACCCCATTTTGGAAAATAGACACCCAAAGCTATTTGCTGAGAGGTATAGTGAGTATTTTGCAGACCTCACTTTTTGTCACAAAGTTTTGAAAATTGAAAAAAAAAAAAAAAAAACGTTTTTCTTGCCTTTCTTCATTTTCAAAAACAAATGAGAGCTGCAAAATACTCACCATGCCTCTCAGCAAATAGCTTGGGGTGTCTACTTTCCAAAATGGGGTCATTTGGGGGGGGTTTGTGCCATCTTGGCATTTTATGGCCTTCAAAAGTGTGATAGGTAGTGAGGAGTAAAATCAAAAATGTATGCCCTTAGAAATCCTGAAGGCGGTGCTTGGTTTTCGGGGCCCCGTACGCGGCTAGGCTCCCAAAAAGTCCCACACATGTGGTATCCCCGTACTCAGGAGAAGCAGCAGAATATATTTTGGGGTGTAATTCCACATATGCCAATGGCATGTTTGAACAATATATCATTTAGTGACAACTTTGTGCAAAAAAAAAAAAAAAAAAAATGTCACTTTCCCGCAACTTGTGTCAAAATATAAAATATTCCATGGACTCAACATGCCTCTCAGCAAATAGCTTGGGGTGTCTACTTTCCAAAATGGGGTCAATTGGGGGGGGTTTGTGCCATCTGGGCATTTTATGGCCTTCAAAAATGTGATAGGTAGTGGGGAGTGAAATTACAACTTTACGCCCTTAGAAATCCTAAAGGCGGTGCTGGGTTTTCGGGGCCCCGTACGCAGCTAGGCTCCCAAAAAGTCCCACACATGTGGTATCCCCGTACTCAGGAGAATCAGCAGAATGTATTTTGGGGTGCAATTCCACATATGCCCATGGCCTGTGTGAGCAATATATCATTTAGTGACAACTTTGTGCAAAAAAAAAAAAAAAAAATTCTCACATTCCCACAACTTGTGTCAAAAAATAAAATATTCCATGGACTCAACATACCTCTCAGCAAATAGCTTGGGGTGTCTACTTTCCAAAATGGGGTCATTTGGGGGGGGTTTGTGCCATCTTGGCATTTTATGGCCTTCAAAACTGTGATAGGTAGTGAGAAGTGAAATCAAAAATTTATGCCCTTAGAAATCCTGAAGGCGGTGCTTGGTTTTCGGGGCCCCGTACGCGGCTAGGCTCCCAAAAAGTCCCACACATGTGGTATCCCCGTACTCAGGAGAAGCAGCAAAATATATTTTGGGGTGCAATTCCACATATGCCCATGGCATGTTTGAGCAATATATCATTTAGTGACAACTTTGTGCAAAAAAAAAAAAATTGTCACTTTCCAGCAACTTGTGTCAAAATATAAAATATTCCATGGACTCAACATGCCTCTCAGCAAATAGCTTGGGGTGTCTACTTTCCAAAATAGGGTCATTTGGGGGGGGTTTTGTGCCATCTTGGCATTTTATGGCCTTCAAAACTCTGATAGGTAGTGAGGAGTGAAATAAAAAATTTATGCCCTTAGAAATCCTAAAGGCGGTGATTGGTTTTCGGGGCCCCGTACGCGGCTAGGCTCCCAAAAAGTCCCACACATGTGGTATCCCCATACTCAGGAGAAGCAGCTAAATGTATTTTGGGGTACAATTTTACATATGCCCATGGCCTGTGTGAGCAATATATCATTTAGTGACAACTTTGTGCAAAAAAAAAAAAAAATTGTCACATTCCCACAACTTGTGTCAAAAAATAAAATATTCCATGGACTCAACATACCTCTCAGCAAATATCTTGGGGTGTCTAATTTCCAAAATGGGGTCATTTGGGGGTGTTTTGTGCCATCTTGGCATTTTATGGCCTTCAAAACTGTGATAGGTAGTGAGGAGTGTAATCAAAAATCTATGCCCTTAGAAATCCTGAAGGCAGTGCTTGGTTTTCGGGGCCCCATACGCGGCTAGGCTCCCAAAAAGTCCCACACATGTGGTATCCCCGTACTCAGGAGAAGCAGCTGAATGTATTTTGGGGTGCAATTCCACATATGCCCATGGCCTGTGTGAGCAATATATCATTTAGTGACAACTTTTTGTAAATTTTTTTTTTTTTTGTCATTATTCAATCACCTGGGACAAAAAAAATAAATATTCAATGGGTTCAACATGCCTCTCAGCAATTTCCTTGGGGTGTCTACTTTCCAAAATGGGGTCATTTGGGGGGGGTTTTGTACTGCCCTGCCATTTTAGCACCTCAAGAAATGACATAGGCAGTCATAAACTAAAAGCTGTGTAAATTCCAGAAAATGTACCCTAGTTTGTAGGCGCTATAACTTTTGCGCAAACCAATAAATATACGCTTATTGACTTTTTTTTTACCAAAGACATGTGGCCGAATACATTTTGGCCTAAATGTATGACTAAAATTGAGTTTATTGGATTTTTTTTATAACAAAAAGTAGAAAATATCATTTTTTTTCAAAATTTTCGGTCTTTTTCCGTTTATAGCGCAAAAAATAAAAATGGCAGAGGTGATCAAATACCATCAAAAGAAAGCTCTATTTGTGGGAAGAAAAGGACGCAAATTTCGTTTGGGTACACCATTGCATGACCGCGCAATTAGCAGTTAAAGTGATGCAGTGCCAAATTGTAAAAAGTGCTCTGGTCAGGAAGGGGGTAAATCCTTCCGGGGCTGAAGTGGTTAACGCTATAACCAAAAATATATAGAAGAATACGTATCGGCCTAAACTGAGGAAAAAAAATGTGTTTTTATATATTTTTTGGGGATATTTATTGTAGCAAAAAGTAAAAAATAATGCGATTTTTTTCAAAATTGCCGCTCTTATTTTGTTTATAGCGCAAAAAATAAAAATCGCAGAGGTGATCAAATACCACCAAAAGAAAGCTCTATATGTGGGAAAAAGAAGACATCAATTTTGTTTCGGAGCCACGTCTGCGCAATTGTCAGTTAAAGCGACGCAGTGCCGAATCGCAAAAAGTGCTCTGGTCAGGAAGGGGGTAAATCCTTCTGGGGCTGAAGTGGTTAATGCAGTAAGTTACCACATTGAGCTGGTTGCTAAGGAGCATGCCGGGAAGCTGGCTACCACATCCTTAACAACATATGACTCATCAGCTGTCAGCACGTTCCCCACTGACCGCTGAATGTTAAAATGAAATGCTTGCTGGGTCAGTGATGTCAGAAGGGGGGACCACTAAGTGATGTCACCAGGTGGCCCCAACCCTTACATATGTAAGGACTGCTTGACAATGGATTTACGGGGACACAGTTTTTAAATCTTTTAATAAGGCCCCGTTCACACCTATGCGAATTAGATGCGCGCTTCCCCGCATCTAATTTGCATAGCGGAAAATGTGACTGGCTTCCTATGGAGCTGGTTCACATATCTCCAGGGCGGCTGCGGAGCGAACTGCACAAAAACGCTGTGCGTCTTTGGCTCCATTTCACGGCTGAATTCAGGCGTAGAATCAGCCCTGATTTGTCCCTGAAATGGGGAACAGGGACGCACAGCGCTCCTGTGTGATCCGCAGCATGTTATAGTGTGAACCCGGCCTTAAGGAATTGGGAAAAACTTTTTCTGTTTCTGTGTTTTTATTACCTTTTGACACTTTTTTGGTGAATGGGTAGAGGTACTATGTACCCCATACTCCCCCATACTCATTCACATGGGGGGGGTGCAGGATCTTGGGGCCCCTTTTGTTAAGGAGGGCTTCCAGATTCCCATAAATCCCCTGCCTGCAGACCCCCACAACCACCAGCCATGGTTGTGGGGATGAGGCCCTTGTCCCTATGTTGAGGGCATGTGGCTTGGTATCGTTCGGGGGGGGCACTTGCTCGTCCACCCC